>CM066039.1:279376263-280112513 GCA_033557465.1 Ichthyophis bannanicus | reverse complement strand
GTATTTATTTAAGTTTTTTTTATACTGCTTTATCATTTAGTCAAAGTGGTTTACATTGTAACTTAAACTTGGTAATGCACATTAAACAGGGATGTTGATAACTTGGATTTTTCAGAGGCAATGGAGGGTTGGCTTGTCCAAGGCCACAAGGAGTATTAGTGGGAACTGAATCCTGGTCTCCTGGTTCTCAAGCCAGTGTGCTAACCATTAGGCTCCTCCGCCACTCTGAAAATAAACTTGAAAATCAGACTCCACTCAAACTCCACACCAGAACCAGGGCCAGTACAAGGACATGAGATGCCCTAGGCAACTTTTATTCCTGCCTCCCCCCCTGCTTCCACCCCTGCCTCCGCTGCCACTCCTCTCCAGGAGCTGAAGCAGCAGCAATCGTAGTAAAACAGCAACGTAGCGCTTACCCAAAGCCTCCGACACGGCATGTTGCTGATGCTGTTGGTGCTTCTGCCGCCATGTAAACAGGACGTTTGTGTTGGAGTGGGGAAGCACCAACAGTGCGCAGCTTCGGAGGCTTTGGATAAGCGCTGCAGTGCTGTTTTAATGTCATTGATAACTGCTGCGGGTCCCAGTCAACGGTGGCAACAGTAGCAATGGGCCACCCTTGAAATGTTGGCTCTTTAAGCGACCACCTATGGTAGCAATGGTCCTGCCCAGAACTCTACACTCATACCATGAAAAAGTACGTGCCTTCTTGTCATTGCGCATCATAGGACAAATGGATTTGTATATATAGCTCACAAATTATGTCTATTGTTGGGTTTACCCCACCCATATGGTTCGTCTGACTCACTGGCGGTGAATGGCAATGGCCACGGAAACAGCAGGTTCTGCATAAATATTAGATTTATTATGATAGAAAAATAGAACACACAAATTACTACTAAAACAATACGCTTGAGATAGAAATGATTCATTGCAATAGCCAATAGCAAAACTCCTATGCAAACTAAGAAAATGCCTAAAATAATTACCAAATCACATGGTCTGCCATGCACTCAGGAAGCAGGAAATAAATCTCTGCCCTAACTATCACCCCTCCCCAAAACCAGACAAGAAGAAATGTAAAACCAGAGGCTTGCAAATCTGCCGAGGAGTGGCACTTGGCCAAGTATCAGTCCAGATGAGGAACATCATGGATTCCAGAAAGGCATATGTATTAGGCAGACTCAAGTCTCCATGAGCAAGCTGTGGACAGGGGTTAGATTCCTCTAATGGGCAGGGGTCAGTACTAGCAAGAGGCTTGGCTTATCCCTCAGAAAGGGCAGTCTAGCCTTACAGATAATCCAGTGCCTTTGGTGAGAGGGGAACAGACCAGTAAGGCAAAAGAGAAAGAGAGAGAGAGAGAGTGATGTCTCTGTGCAAAAACATTTATTCCTTGTGCAAAGTTGTTATCTCGGCACATGCCCAGTTCTTGGATTGAGTAGACCCAAAAGTGGGTCTAAGAAGAATCTGGGACATCCAGAGCAAAATGTTCAAAAATCCAGGGGAGTGGCAACAGTGAAAGGAGGGACGTATGTATATGTAGGCACTTTCTGAAATTGCCAAGTCTCCAACCCGAAAAATGAGCATCCCAGTGACCGGTTTTGAAGACAAGCCCCCTGCAGATAGCAAGGCTGGGTACATGCATGGGTAACATAAGAACATAAGAAATGCCATACTGGGTCAGACCAAGCCCAATATCCTGTTTCCAACAGGGGCCAATCCAGGTCACAAGTACCTGGCAGTTTTCCAAAAAGACACACAGGTTCCATAATGCTTGTATTGGGGCAAGCAGTGGATTATCTGGGCTCTCTTTTAATAATGGCTTATGTACCTTTCCTCCAGGATCTTGTCCAAACCTTTTTTTAAACCCAGCTACACTAACAGCTTTTATTACAACCTCCGGTAACGAATTTGAGTTTGATTAAGCGCTGAGTGAAGAAATACTTTCTCTTATTAGTCTTAAATGGGTTACACTGAGCTTCATTGCATGTCCCCTAGTCTTTCTACTTTTTGATGCCATAAAGAATCGATCTACATTTACCCGTTCCACTCCATTCATTAATTTATAGACCTCTATCATATCTCCCCTCAGCCGTCTCTTTTCCAGTTTGAAGAGCCCTAACCTTTTTAGCCTCTCCTCATAGGGGTATCCTTCCATCTCCTTTGCCATTTTTTTGGCTCATCTCTATCTCTTTTCTAATTCTGCTATATCCTTTTAAAGATACGGCGACCAGAATTGCACACAATATTCAAGGTGTGGTCGCACCATGGAACGATACAGAGGCACTATAATATCCTTTGCTTTATTCTCCATACCTTTCCTTATGATTCCTAGCATTTCTATTTGCCTTCTTGTCTGCCACTGCACATCGGGTGGAGGGTTTCAATGTGTTATCCATGATGATGCCTAAATTGTTTTCCTGGATGGTGGTTCCTAATGTAAAACCTTGCATCGTTATTCTTTCCTAGGCGCATAACTTTCATCTGCCATTTGAACATCTAGTCTTCCGATTTATCAAGGTCCTCTTGCAATTTTTCACAATCCTCTTGGGTTTTAACAACTTTGAATAATTTTGTGTCATCTGCAAATCTGATTACCTCACTCATCATTCCCATTTCCAGGTCATTTACCAATATGTTAAATGCAGCAGACCCAGCACAGGTCCCTGGGGAACCCCACTATTCACCTTTCTCCTAGGCAATTTTACAAATGTGGACATCCCTGAATTGCACGGCCTCAGAACAGGGTAGTTGGACATGCCAGAAGTGGCATTTCAGAAGGGGGATGACATGCATGTCCTGACCTACCATTTCCGATAATCAGATGTGTGGTGGCAGACCAGTAATATGTTTGGAATAAATTTATGCGTAGATTTCTTCGGGTAGGAAATAATATTTGTGACGATGAAAGTGCATTAGATGCTTCCCCTGGAAGAGTTACATCCATGAAAGAAGCACTTTTTTTCACCTTATTCAAGGTCAGGAGCAGGTATAGGAATGGACATCTCACCAAACAAGGTCATATGTGCTTGTGCCATACTGAAATTGTACCACAATGTGCATCTTATTTGCTTTGCTCAGGCCTTGCCTCCACCATACCCCGTTGCTACATAGAGGTTCTTGCGCTGGGCATGTCTATATATCTGGTTTCTAAAATGGGTCCAGCAGCATCTCCATGTTTTGTATGTTTAGGTGCCCATTTTCAGATGTCCAACTCATGAATAGGGCTTCTAATATATCCCCAAGGACTCCACCGTGTAGCTGGACAAATCAGGAAGCAGCTTTCAGGAGGTGGTCACCAGCACATTAGGGTCCATGGTAAGATATGGAAAGCAGATGACCAGGGTCCCAGTACATTGTTACAACTTTAAAGCCATTGATGGAGCTGTCAAGATGGAAAAAGCTTGAAAATCTAGTTGTCAGAATGTAGGCAGAGCAGAAAACAATAGTTTTCAGTGTCCACACACACAAATACTGAACTGGTGGCAGTAATTCTGTAGCATCAACAGGTCTAAGGCCTATGGAACACGTCAGAGACCTATGGAGCAGGAAATCATGTTACTTTGGTTCAGAGATCTTGGTTCAGGCCTCAGGCCCTGGTGTAAGTTTATAAAATTCATTGTACGCAGCATGGGAAAAGCTTATAAAATTACTCCATAAATGTATAGTTCAGAGCAAAACCTGGGATCCTAGCAGTAGCAGGTGTAAAACCTTTGAACCAAATAATACAGTTTTTAGGGGACAAGAATGACTCCTCAGTGACTTATCCATCACCATATTAATGACTGCATTCAATAAACAAATGCACAACACTTTTTTAATAAGTCAAGCCGTTTCACCCACGGTACGATTGCCTTTATTCTATTCTTGGCTCTGCTGTCAGCTCTAGTTCATGACAATAAATTGACACTATCTCTGCCCACTGCTCGTGAATTTGGCACAGTTCCCATAGATTAGCACATCCTGTGTTGGTTCCTCCACCGAGTCTGCAGGTCACTGGAGCTCGAGCATCAAGCTGCTGGCCACCAAAGCCATCATTAGATAGGAGACGGGAACTTCTTAGGCCAATCTCAGGCCTGTGGTGTGTTTCCCCCTTGGAAAGCCCTGGCAGACCGAACCTACACATGGCAGTTGTGGCCTTCCCAGCTGAGAGGGAGATTGGCTTCTAGCAGGAGGCACTTTCAACAATCACTACAGCAAAACCCGAAGAGTGTGTAAGCAATCTGCTTCCTTTTCGCTACCATCTCAGTTTATAATGATTCCCTCAGATACTGAAGTGGCCTTTGTGATTTTGCTTTCTTGTTGCGGCATCTCTTATGCTTCTGATCGTATTTTATGTGAAAGGAAATTCACTGTATCAGGTGACAACTGCTTTGCCTGTTCATCTTTCTCTGTAGCCTTGAGAAAACATAACAAATATGATACTTGGATGAAGAACACACACCAGACTATTTAGAGCTCTGTAGTATTTTTCAGCAAACGCATAGATGCTACTTTAATCCAGTCTGGAGGCATGGTTGTTTTGGTGGGAATTCTCCTAATGGATCAAACTTGGGAGGTGGTTAAGGGAAGAAGGAAGGGGGAAGAGGGGAGGGGGTGAGGTGGAGCATGGGCTTGGTACCTAACCCTATTAAAATGACCTTGATCTGATAAAGATGAGGTCATTTTGAACAGGATCAAAGTTCAAGCATTCTAGAAATCCCCTGCATCAGCTTTCACTTTCTCCCTTGTTGATGATAACACATGGGTAAAGTCTTTATATCTTTAGCATTTGCATGCCCAGGCACAGACACTTTACCTTACCCAGTGTTTCCATGAAAATATCCGCGGTTCTCCAATGATTATTCAATGTGACAGGAGACTTGATCAGAATCCATCAAAAGATGTCAAAGAGAAGAAATGAGATTTTAGGGCACAGTCCCCAAAGGCAAGACCTAACAAGGGTGCTCTGTAACAAGAGCACACCATAACAAGGCAGCCCCATGTCCGTCAATATTCTCTACCTTTTTCCAAGATTTTGCCATGCTATATTTTCCCAGAGCCTCCCAGTTGTAGTTCACAGATAAAATGGGAGTCATTTTATAACAGTACGCCTATCAGAGACACCCATAAAGGCACCTATTCTAAGCCTATTTGATAAAGGGATTATTTTTGTAGGACCTTATATTGCAAATCTAGCTTGGTTATAGCTAGTAATCACCTTTTGATCCTTTTTAATTTACTTCTATAACGGAAATGTCCTTTTTTAACCCTGGGAATTACTGAGATTTTTTGCATACACTGAATACTGTTGGGGTCATAAATGACCCCACGACGAATTTTAATTGTTAACCATGAAAATTTTAAACTAAACAGACAAAATATTATTCCGAATTAATTATTTATTATATGAAGGTTAAATGTTTTGAAATTTAATGCTTTATCATAAAATTACATGAAGAGAGTTGCCATGAAAGCAGTTTTTGCATGCACTTGATGAACACAGTAAAGTACTACATAGTGCATGAGACACAGACAATTTCTGAATGTTCTTTGCAAACATTGCGCTTGCAGGAGGTGCAAACTATGTTGCTTTTCTTGTCTTTTTCTCTGGAACAGCAGTGACACCTTGCCCTTTTCTTTGGGATCTCGACATTGCAAACAGCATCAGTGGCTTCTTCAATGCTGGAAGAAGTCTTGCTGCAATTACTCTAAAGCAGCTGCTTTCCTAATTCCAAGAGGAATAGACGACGTCTGTGCTTTGACTTGGACTGCCATTCTGGATTTAGTGGCATCCAAACAATGAAGGCGTTCAAAGCACTGATGTCCAACATGTTGTAGAAGATTGTCACTGGCCAGCGTCTTGTCATTCATTTTGTGGTATATGTGCGCAACATTTGATCTCCGTATCTACTCCACCTTTACTAGAATTATAGTCCAAGATCATGCGTGTGTTTTCTACTTCTTCTTGATCATGCAAACTGCTCAGAAGAACAACCACTTTTCCTTTCTTCGGGCAAAAGGAAACCAGAGTGGCGTCATCGCGAAAGGCAAACAGTGAAGTGAATACCTCTCGGCCCTTTGCTGTTACAAATTCTGGAGGTAATTCTTTTCTGTTCTTTCGACTTGTCCCCAAAAGTGTCATTTGTTTTTCTAGCAATTTCTGTGACAGGGATAAACTGCAGAAGAAATTGTCAACAGTAACATTTCTGCCAGATTGCGTCAATCCTTCAGTGAGTTGCAGCACAACCCTTTCACCCTGATTCTGTTCCCTGTTTTGTCCGAGTTCCCTTCCTGTATATACTTGAAGACGCAGAACATATGACGTTGCACTGTCACACAACATCCATAGCTTTATGCCATATTTCCCAGGTTTGCTGGGAATATATTGTCTGAATGGAACACGGCCACGAAATGTAAGCAGTTGCTCATCCATGCTAACATTTTCACCAGGAACAAAGGCGTCGCTTAGAGTTGCTTCCCAGATATCAAAAACATGTCTGATTGGAGCAAGCTTATCCATGCCTCGTTGTTCACGTCTGTTGGTTGCATCATCAAATCTGAGAGCACAAGAAATTTGCTGAAAACGGTTACGGGCCATATTTTTGCCGAAAACAGAACGACCATCTTCAAGGTTCCACAACTGAACTCTGGATTCATTTCTTGACTTGTACATGCCTGAGAGGATCAGAAGTCCAAGAAAACATTGAAATTCTCCGTCTGTCAAATCTTTCCGGGTGTCGTCATAAATGTGTCTTCCTTGTTTGCTCGTCCACATCATGATTTCATTCAATAAGTTCTTCCTCATGAACAAGTGGAATGCTGCGAGAGGGCCATCAACATTTCGTACAGCATACCTTGTAGGACCTTGTTGTACGGGCATGACATTAGCTCTGGCGTATCTTCCAGCAGCTTGCTTTATAGGTTTCCTGTTTCATGATGTGGCATCCTTAGATACATAGGCTTCAATGGCAACATTTGTGCTTATAGTTGATGACCTCTTAGCTCCTCTACAACCACAACTAAGATTCCTCACAGATGATACTGACACCGAGGACTCCTGCCTTCTTCCCCGTCCAACACAGCCTCGACCTTTGCCTCGACCTGTAACTTGACTCTTTGCTGCAGGCGATGTTACCGGCTCAACATCAGTCTCACATTCACTTGGCGACCAACTGTTGTCGCCATCTGAATCATGACTGTCATCATCAGATTTATCGCCCGAACTTGGCTGATATGCTTCTTCGCTTGCTGAATATGCTGCATCATCAGACGACTAAGAGCCGTCACTGTCAGCATCTCGTTGCAATATTTCTCTTACTTGGGCAGCTGAATACCTTTGTTTTGACATCATAAACAATAACCTAAAATAAATAAACAAAGATAAAGTTGAATAAAATGCAAAGCAGTTTTACTATAGGTGTACAATAATGGTGATGAACGAGCTGAAAGCCTTTAGATTTCATTGGAAATAATGAGAGAACGTATGATATCAATTACAGAAAATGTGTAATTTTCATAAAATAAGAATACAAAAAATAAATGATACATAATTAATGATAAATACCTTTGTCAGATCAAAAAATTCACAAAACTGCAAATTGTATCACGATCCAAACCGGACGTAAGCAACTGGGGTAAAAAATGACCCCACTGGTACTCTGTGCTGCAATTCATCACTAGCATCACCTAGCGGATGAAAATTATTCCTCTCATGGCGCAATATAAAGAGAATATTGACAAGTGAAAAGTCATAAAAAGATTGCATTCTTGAACAACTAGTTTCCGAGATACGCGTTGTGAAACTTGCAATGGGGTCACTTTTGACCCCATCGGTACTCCCAGGGTTAAATTATTTTATATTTATGAATTTTACAAAATTCCAAACATGATACTTGCAAAGAAAAAGGCACTCATGGTTACAAATTGAAGGAAAAAACATAAGAAGAAACAAATGTACCTTGAACACCTACAAGCCCAACAACCAGTGAGATCTAAGATCAAAAAGGAAATAGAAACTTATAAGCATGAGAGGAAAGCATAAGTAAGCAGTTTAACTCTATTACTAAGATAAGGCGGTTTAGAAATACTGTTAAATAAATAAATACTGTGCAAAATAGAACTTAACTGGTTCCCTCTGTAGAAAGGAGAGAGAGATGCGAACTAACAAAGGAAGCCATCTTGGTAGGATCGTAAAAGAACAAAACTCTGAGTTTGCAAATGCACAAGGCAAAAACATGAAAATTTAAAGAAAACGATTCCCTCAGCTGGATTACCCCTGGCTTGAGTACTAGGAATTTTCTACGGCACCGCCAAGTGTCACGGGCCAGGTCAGGATACATAGCAACCAATAATCCTTTGAAGGGAATGGAGCTCTTCTTAAAATGTAATTTAACAACCGCTCTTGATCAGACAATAATGCTAAGGAAATAACCAAAGTTAGAGGTATTATAGTTTCAGTGTCAGAAGACTCCAAGATGTTAGATATATTAGGAATATTGGCATGTTGCAAGTTAAACGACGAATCCCGTTGGGACTCATCTGCAACTTTTTTCTGAGCAGGTATATAATACACTTTTGCTAAAGGGGGTTGTGACTCAGGTGGCATCCCTAAAACATCCTGCAAATACATTTTCCACATGTCCCTAGCAGATACCAAAGGTGAACGAGGGAAATTAACAAGACGTAAATTCATAGACCGCACTTGGTTTTCGAAAAGTTCATTTTTAACTCTTAGACAGGAAATAGCCTTCATAATTGTTACATAAGAAGTCTCATGCGTCTGAGATTCTGTTTGTATATTTCAAATCAAATCTTTTATTTCAGAAAGTTTAGTAGTATTAACCGAAGATGTCTTAGGGGCATGTTTACTAAACATTCCTAACGTGCGGGGCCGCGCTAGTGAGCGTGTGTCATATAAGGAGTGGGCGTTTCAGGCAGAAAATAGAAAAAAACCGGTAGTAAGCAACCGGACGTGTGTGCGTCGCGCTAATGTGCGGGGGTCGACATTACCGCGTGGAAAGGCAAAGTGGCGCGCTGCTGAGTATACAAAACAACAGAGCCGTGGTACAACGGTGAAGACACTGACCAATGGTGCAGGGGCCATGGGTTCAATCCCCCAGTGTGCGCAACGACAAAGGTCAGCTGAGGCAGTAACTGTAATGATTAACATTGTTTTAGGAGGCAAATTAATTTGGAACGGCATAAGGCGGCGCACAGTTATTTTTGGGCGGCATAAGGCGGCGCACAGTTATTTCTGGGCAGCAGAAGGCGGCGCACTGGTCCCCTTGGGCGGCAGAAGGCGGCGCGCTGATAGGCACAAGGCGGCGCGCTGATGCACAAGCACAGGAACAGAGCCACAGCACAATGGTTAAAACACTGACCAATGGTGCAGGGATCAGGGGTTCAACTCCTCACAATGCCCAGTGAAAAATGCCTGCTGAGGCAGTATGTATTATGTTGAGGAGTGCTGTAGGAGGCTGTATAATTATATTTTGTTATCACTACTAGCAAACGCACTCTCCCAGCATGTTACCATACGGCGGCCCATAAGGCACATGTTACAGTGCACTGTTCGCCAAGGCACCCTTGAATGACCCCTATAGGGCAGCATGTATGTTGCGACACAGGATAATGTATAGTGCACCCTATAGGGATGGCAACCATAAGGTGGCCTACAGGGCGCCCTATGAAGCACCCTCAGAGGCACCTAATGGGTATAGTAAGCTGAGGGTGGTCTTGCCGGCATAGACATATGTACAGTAAATAAAACTAAAGCTGTGGACAGCCCTACCAAAGGGCCCCACTGTGGGTTTGAACCCATGACCTCTGGCTGCACAGGCAGTGATGTAACCATTGCGCTACAGCTCCATAGCTGTAAGCAGGCCCCTGGCTGGCTGCAGATAGCCTACACGTCACCGCACAGACAGTCTGCTGGTGTCAACAGAATAGGGTTAGGCCACCCGCACCCATGATGCACTGCACATGCAAATTAGCTGTCCGCAGATGGACACAAGATGGGGAATGCACCCCCACAGCACCTCGGCCCTGTTGGGGGAAGTGACCGGGTGCACCCACACAGCACCTTGGCCTAGTAGGGGCACTGACCGGGTGTTTTACTGGCACAGAGTAGCCACACACCGTTACATCGTGCGGGTACTGTGCTCACCCTGAGTGTGCAATGAGGTGGCCAGGACCAGGTCAACAACACCTGCCATGGCTGATGGAGGCCAAGCGGGCGTTCCAAAGCAGTGTTAATGTGTAAGATAGCTAGTTTCTGCACAAACACCATGGATATCCCTGTCTGCCGCCATCAGGCGCGCGCACCCCCCCCCCCCCCCTGGTGGCAAACATGGTCTCCATCAAGGGATCCACACTCTACCTCCCTGCAAAGGTGGCAGTAGAGGGCAACATCAACCCCAGTCCTGCTGAGGAACACCACCACCACCCCCCCAGGCAGGCAGCTCCATACACAGTATAAAACTCAATAGCAGACAGACATAAGCCCAGGGTATGGTAAGCTGCACTCCACCACCAGATATTCCCCTGCAGCAAGCCAACAGCCACTGCACCATGCAAGCCATTATAGCAAAACATTTACCAGCTACAAACAGTCTGCTGGTTAGTCCATAGTGCATGTTCCCAATGGAGATGCATGCACCCAGAACTGGGCTGTCTGCATACACAGCAAGCAGATAGATCAGTGACTGGGCCCCAAAGAGAAACCCATATCTATCACATGAGAGAACAACTATACAGCACTATGGGGGGGGCCTAGCCATGCTGTGGTCACTGCACAGTCAGGGTGAGCGTGATCCCCCAGAAGGACATGCTTTGGCCACCCTGTCTGTGTAGGTGGTGGCCGGACACTACAATATCCCAGCCAATGTCCCTGCCAGGGCCCTATGCCCAGTGCAGATGCATCCTGGCCACGTCACCCTGCCCTGGCTATACCCATGGTACCTTGCACCTCATTATGCACATTGACTGGCCAATACTGGCAACAGTGCTGGCAGTGCGGGCTGTTGAAGGGGCTTGCAGCCAACACCCACTGTATAGACAGACACACACTTCCACACCTCTGCCATCATGGTGCTACGATTGAGGGGGTAAGTAGCCTTGCCCACCAAACCGGTCCTGAGCACGGCATGGCATGGATATGGTACGCATTACAGCTGGTGGTCACTCCCCAGGGTGGTAAGCACCGTCAGAGGCCAGGGCTGGAGCATGCCCCGCAAACACCTAACAGATTGTTTGGATGGGGTCAACTAGCAGTATGTACGTAACGTATGGATAACTGCCTGCCTGTGCTCCTAGCAAACGTCTCCGAGCTGTGTACCGTATACCTCAGGTGTAGGGTGACATTGGTAAGTTCTGCAAGTGCTCGTTGTGGGTGCTGCATGCACGGTCCAATGTTCTGCCTTTCCAGGAGACATTGGCCAATGGGGCCTGTGGGTGTGGGTGTGTCTGCCCTTGATGGCTGCTGCTTTACGGCACAGATTCCCAACTCCAGTCCAGGTTTGCATCACACTGTTCGGGTTTTCCTGCTATCCCTCATGAATATGCATGGGCTACATCTACATGCCATGGGGGTGGTGCATAGATATACAGCACAGGCATTTGTATGAGTGTCAGCATGGAACCTGACTGGTGTGTGGCCCACCAGGACTGCATTTGGGTGATTCTGCTCTAGGTACTGCCCCTGTTCATGGTGTCTGTGCTCAGTGGGGTAAAAGATAGATGTCTTACCATTGCATATGTCCCCGCCATGAAAGGTGTGTCCTTACTATCACTGTTTAGTTGTGGGAAAAATATGTGGGCAGGATTGGCAGTAGCCCCAGCTGGGCTTTGAACCTGTGACCTTCTGTTTTTGTATGCACTGTCAGTGTGCACTGCACCACTGTGTAGCCACAGATTGGTTGGATTCCCTGGACTGTCCATGACTGTGGATCCGGCAGGACCTGTCTGTTGCAGTGGACTGTGCCAGCCTGCACATGGCTAGGCCTCTGTCTTCTGTGGTTAGCAGCCACTGCCCCCTGCACCACATGTACTTGTCCGCCAACATGCTGGCATGAACTTCTCTCAGAAAAAGCAGTTGACCTGATTGCAATGTGGCAGTATGGGACTGCATTTGGGGGACTTGGCTGTAGGTAATGCCCATTGTTGTGGGGTGTGTGCGGTGTTGGGTAAAATATGGGTGTTTTCCCCATGCATACAGGGGTGTCTGCGCTATCTTTATTTAGTGGTGGGTAAAATATGAGGACTGGGCTGGCAGGTGCCCCAGCTGGGTTTTGAACCTCTGCCCTCTGGTTCTAGAGGTAATAACTCTGTCCGCTGTACCACACTTTGGCCACAGAGACAGTGCAGCCCCTGGAGGCTGTAAGCCTGGCAGGATGGAGTCACAAACCCTGCTCTACGCAATTCTACTGTGGGCATATGCACCCTGTCTGGTGACAAACGTGCACATAAACCCCGGAAATGACCACGGGAAATGTGGGACAAAATATCACCACGCTGGGCAACAGTGATATTAATGGGCAACCATAGCAAACACTCCCAGGAAAGCTCCATAACGTGGAAATGGTTTTTGGAAGAGTCTCCTCTCAGTAGACCCTTCCAAACTTCATTTCTTTTTTCTGGAGCTTTGCTGGGTGTGATTTCTGTATTTGCCCATCACTATAACTGTTCCCCAGCTGAATTACTATTTGTAATAGTTCTGTTGTGGTCATTTTCTATTTTTATTTTCACTTTTGTGCTGTGCACATGTATCACACTGCTCACGTTTTGCTGGTTTCCCCGGTTTTCCTGTACATTGCTGACGGAAATGGTTTCTCTTCCCTTTAAATGCTTTCTACCGCGAGTGTTTCACTCGCGGTAGTTTTTACATGCAAATTCGGGCCCGCTACTGTGCGGGGAGCCTCTCCCCTCCCACTCTCCACCCATTGACCCCGTCCCTCCGCCCCTCCGGAGCCTTCCTCCGCCCTCCTTTCGCCGTTCCACGCCTCTATCGGACATTTGCGGGCCCGCACTTGTACGGGGCCCGTTAGTGAGCCGCGTACCTGTGCGGGGGTGACACGCACGTGTGCGGGGTGTTTAAACGCGTTTATTCACGTTTCAGTGCCGCATTTCCGTGCGCTATTTTGCGGCGCGCACATTTGCGGCTTTTAGTAAACATCCCCCTTAGTATTAGACTGAACCTGTACTGCCAAGCCATTCATCTGCTGCACCAAAACTGTTCCCACTGAAGAAATCGCAGGCCAGATTGACTCCAGAGTAAATGTCGATGGGCGCTGCAAAGAAAAAGAAAAAGGTAATCCTGAGCTGAAACCTGCAGGCACATCAACTGCACCCGAGGAACCCCCAGCGACTTGAGCCTGGATAACCCTCTGCAGCTCACCCTCCATCTCTTTCCGGTCAACAGTTCCTCCCGAGGCCAAAGGTGTGGCATAATCTGCCGGTTTTACAGCCACCACCAAATAGGAGAAGCTTCCTCCTTCTGGATGCTGATCACTCCGCAGAGCATCTCTGTGGCAATCCAAGCTCACCGAGGGGGACTGATCTGCGGGCGGAATGGGAGGCAAGCGCAGCTCCGGTGTAAGTTCACATCCAGCTGAGGACGCCGAACTCTCCAGCTCTGATGCCTCAATGCCCAGAGACACACCGGCTTGCACTAATGGACTCTCCAAACGTTGAACAAATGCGTCCAAGGGGCCAGGCAAGGTAAAAGCAGGAGAGGAAGTCTTTGCAGGTTGAGGAGGCTCCCTACAAGGTTTTCCTTTCCGCTTTGGCATCATAAAGAAATCAGTGTCTGGAGACAGAACTGGCTATGCGGCCATCTTGGTTCTAAATGTCTATTTTTTAAGGCATCCTAATTGTTACTTTCCTAAAGCTTCTGCAATTATTTTGAGAATGAGCTCCATAATGAATACAACAGGACCACTGAAGAGTTGCAGTATCAAAATGAAGAAAAGTGGGTCAGGTAAGTACTAAGCAGAGAATGATCTACGAGTTTCTCTGAAGCAGAACTTTTTGAAAAGGTTGATAAGTTCGAAACACAAAATGTAGGACTGAGATTGAGTCCATTGTCAATGGTGTGTTGGAAGTAAAACTGAAGCTTTTGGATAGTAACAATTTGATACCTTAAGAAAATGGACATTCTGCATTCTAGAGATTGTGCCATAAATTTGGGTAACATTAAAAACACGGAGTGACATTGGCTAAAGATAACATAGGCACCCAGATCCAGCAGTGTGAAAATGCCAATGCGGGTGCCTTTGAGTCAATGTTGGCCAACAGCTCCAGGGCTTTCTTAGTAGTGTAACTAGAAGTAGATTGCCAGACCTTTCTTCCAAGAAAGGCCACAAGGAGGGTTAGTGGGAATCAAACCCTGGTCTTCATATCAGTGCACTAACCAATAGGCTACTCCTCCACTCTGAACAGAGGTGTAACTGCCTCTATATGTTACGTAACTGCTCTGTTCTGCCAAAACTACCCCCTCACCCAGGGAATGTCTACATGCACTGTTTTGTCACTGTGCATACACATACACACGTACACTGTGGCGTCATTTTATGAAAGGACTTTGCCGCATGTAAAACAGCCCTTACACCGAGAAAAAGCATTATGAAATTACCCTCCACAATACCTACCTTTTCTATTCCGGCTGTGTAAGTTTAGCTCATTATTTCCAGCAATCTCTCTCTCCCTCCCTTCTGTTATTAAGTTCTGTTCCTTTTCCAGAGATTAGAGTCCCCCTTATCGATTGCCATGTGACATCAGTCTAGCAGCTGTGGTAAGGGATAACAGTGCTGTTAATTTCTAACCATGGCAGCAAAATAGCTTTAAAAAATGACTTCCCAAATCCCCCTTCAATATGAGAATAAATCAGGATGTAAGTTAGTGATCAGAATGGAGACAATACATGAATCTAGAGGAACACTGACCTGTTAAGGCTCTCTGGAAAGTCCAGCTAGAAAACAATTGATTTTTTTTTATATGTCTTAGCCAGCATGGTACACAAAACAAAAGATGCAGGGACAATAATTCTTCTATCCCTCCGAAGGCTGTAGCTAGCCAAGCTGCTGTGGTTGAGAGAGAAGCTCCTGCCGCCATATGTGTACAGGCTCACTACACAGGTTTCTGCTACTGAGATATAACTTTCACAGTGCAGGAAGGGAAGAACCACCCTGGCAAATGAAGTGCAAGTAAGCTCAGGGAAGCAGGAGGGTATCAAGCTAGCAATGTGCCTTGCGCAACTGATGAATTTGGTGTCTCCCACCCACCCAATGGCATGCTAGAACTTGCTTTTGTTGGGTTTCCTGAAAGCCCGGTGATGACATCAACACCACTTCTGTGCCTGCTCCCTGTGGGGCTGCACCGTTTGCCCAGTCCTTGGTATGGCTCTGCAGGACAGGAGTAAGACATAGGCAATCTAGGCATGTGCTTAGGCCTAAATGTTTAGACGGATATGCAATTCAATGGCTACAAAGGCAGATTTCTGCCATGGTAAGTCAGCTTCTAACAGAAAGGTGGGAGGGACCACAGCCCCTGCTGCCCTCGGAGGTCTATCAATTCTCCCCACACCTTGTGCATTGCCCTCCAGCAGCAGGAGGAGTTGGCGAGCCATCCTACTTACCTGCCGCACCCTCTTCTGTTGGCTTTCCTCTGCAGTCAGAGCCATGCAGGGCATCATTTGTGGGAGTTTCAAAATGTATTTATGGAACATTGGGGGCCCAATGCATTGTTTGCCTGGGACCCACCAATGGGTTAATCCTGTCTAGCCCAATATGTGAATCTTCAGATATATAGAAGATTCTCAGATTTTTTGTAGGCAAATATGGGACACTTATCTGAAGAGTGTTGGGGGAGGAGAGACAACTTGGCTTCAGGTTTCAGCAATAAGGCATGGAGGAGGGAAGAGGAGTCTTTACCCTGATCCTTCCCCATCCATCTCATGACAGCAAGGGTATCACTTCCAAGCAGACAAATTGACAGAGAAACAGAAACAGTGATGCAATTCAATCTCTAAATTGAAAATAAAAATTTTTCTACCCCTCTCTGTCCCCATTGTTAGAATTAGGGACAGAAGGCAGCCAAACAGGTGGGAATCATAGAGACATAGAAACATGATGACAGAAAAAGACCACATGGCCTATCTAGTCTGTCCTTCCATATCAACAACTACAACAGTCCACTTTTTACCTTTAGAGATCCTCTGTGTTGGTCCCATGCTTTTTTGAATTCAGTTACTGTCCTCATCTCTACCACCTCCACTGGGAGACTATTCCATGGATCCACTACTCTTTCTGTAAAGAAATATTTCCGCATATCACTCCTGAATCTATCTCCCTTCACCCTCATCCCATGTCCCCTCGTAGCAGAACTTGCTTTCATATGAGGACAGACTTAAGGATCTTAATATGTACACCTTAGAGGAAAGGCGGGATAGAGGTGATATGATTGAGATATTTAAATACCTCCGTGGCATAAATGTTCAGGGAGAGAGCCTCTTTCAATTGAAAGCAAGTTCTGCTACGAGGGGACATGGGATGAGGGTGAAGGGAGATAGAGGAAAGGCGGGACAGAGGTGACATGATTGAGATGTTTAAATCAGGGACACAGCTCTACAGTTGGGGACATCTGTTAACCTTAGCTATATAGGGAGAGAGAATATGTTTTAAGCTGGTCAGTGTAACAAATCTTTGCATCAATTATAGCATTCTAGATGACAAACACCATGAAGAAGAACCTTACAGTGTGCTTTTTGGTCTTTGATCATTGCTCTCTGTATTTTATTGTAACCCACTCACTAGAACCAAGTTTTTCACGCTGGCAGGATAGAAATTTTACAAAATAAGTAAACATCTTCCTTCTCCTGAACTTTGAAGTTTGAGTAGTTTCTGAGATATGGACCAACCATCATCAGTAGACAGTCATTGCGGATGACTATCTCAATGCATTTCCGGATCCTTTTATTAGATATATTTCTCTCTGCTGGAAATGCTCTCTCAATAAACCAGACATTGATCACTTTTCTATATTTCCTGTTTTATTGTTTTCCTCTCACTTTCACTAAACCTTTTTCTCTGATATCAGTCTCAGAGTTCCTCCTGTGAAGTCTGGAACCGTCTCATTCAGAATGGGTGCAATCGTATACTGGGATGGTGCTGCCCACATTGCCGTATGTATTCATAGCAAGGGCTGCACTGTGGAAACCAGGGCTCATCAGCTCCTAGTGAGGGAATGGAGGGGTTAACTGCAACAAGTGGTCCTGAAGTTATTCCATTACTCAAGAGCTGCAGAATGCAAGCAGTTGGATTTATGGTTCCGCCTCTATCACTCCCTTCCCCCACTTGACTAAGTCACTTTTCTATTCTGAAACCAGGCAGGTGACAGGCATTAAAACAGAGAGTGATGTGACCAGAAGAGAGGGAGGGGAGGTGAAAGAGGAGAATCTTGAGGGGGAGAGGAAAAACTGAAGGGTGACTGACACAAGTCCGTCGACCAAGGCAGGACTAGCATATTATGAGGTGTCATACGAAGGTAGTTAAAATGGATGTTCGTAGCAGCTGCAGCCTGTATCGAGGGTTGGCACTGTAGTTGGAGGAGAGGGAACGTAGGGTGTTAGACAAGAGAGCTTGAGATAGCTGTTGCCAGGTATGATCCTCGTACAAGAGCTTGCGCCAGGTACTATAATGACAGAGCACAACTGTCCTGCTGCCCGTTTTCACCAGGAGCATTCGCTATGTAAGACTTCCCTTTCCATTCTTAGCTGTCCAGTTGCTAACACCTGCCATTGGTGCCAACATTATCAGTAGATGAACTTCTCTGGGCCCTGATATGAGGCATCAGATTTCTGCAAATGCCCCTTATCTTGTCATGGCTACTATAAATCCACCATGTTGACCAAAGTGTTACCATTCTACCCAAGGTCTTTTCCTAGAGGCTCAGTTAGATGATGCCATACAACTATGTGTCAAAAACGGATGATTTCAAAATGAAACAGGGCACCCGATGGCAATTCTGGAAGGGTGTGCCTGGCAAAGCAGGGTTAGTCAGTAATATAAAGCATAGGGTATCACGCAGATAACATTTTACATCTGAATCAAAATAGAACATTGGCCAAGTTTTGTTCTTGATGGTCTGACAAGTTAAAAAAAAACCTCTCTTCAAAAATCATAAGATAAGCTTCTTAAAATACTGCAGGAATGAAGGTTTCTAAACTGAGAATGTACCTTAATCCTCTGCCTCCTTACCTCATTGGTGACTGTCACTCTTCATTGGGTTTCTGCAAGAGCTCGATTCCAAATTCAAGTCTCTTTCTAACTTCATTTCACCCGACTGAAAATGTATCTGGTAGCCATGTGGTAGTTGGCACTGATAGGAAACTACAATAACGGCAACTCTTTCATCATAATTTAATAGGTATTGCACGTCCTGTCAAAATGAATAAACAGCAAGTGTCTGCCTTCCCCGTGTCCTTTGAAAGGATTTTGACAAGTTGTGTTCCTTTATAACCAGCAGATGGCATTTCCTGACCTTTAAGAGCTCTGTCAGTGAATTAGGTCAATACAAACTCTTGGGGTGTTGCACCAGCAATAGAAGAGTGTGTACTCCGAGGTTAGGAGGATGAAGGAAGTCCTTGGACTAACCTCTGTGATCAGAACTGCAGAATCAGTGGCACAGATTGTTGTTTTTACCTTCTTCTGCAGGTGATGGAGATTGGTAACTACCTCAAGCATTTCTCGATTCTCAGAGAAAAAGCTTTTCTAGAAAGAATTGAGGAGACATTTGTATGATTATAGTGTTGACAATGACCCTTGCTATATAAAAGTGACTACTGCATCTCAGTGAAAAGACCAAGGTTTCAGACAGACAGAGAGAGACAGGTACAGTATAGAGACTTGAATGTACTAAGAGCGATAAACCTGAAAGAGGAAAGTAGCCGCAGAAGGCTTCCGGACTAGTCAGAAGATAACTAAAGCGAATCTTGGGTCCAGACCGTCTGTGGCTATATGCTGTCACTAATCTAAAACACTTCAAGAGATGCGAAGGGAAGAGAAGGGATTTTGGATTTAGTTTATGTCCTTTTCAGTGGGTAGCTCAAGACCAAAAACAACAAGATTAAATGCAATCCTAACTTCTATGGAACTCATCACGATGAAAGCACCTCTAACTGAAGAGCCTGGAAAAACATTTATCTGGTGTGAATGAAGGAAGTGAAAGTGAAATCTTATCTGGGAAATGTTACCCCTCAGAACTATTCTGATTTATTTATTTATTTATTTATTTAAAGTCTCTTATATACCGCACTATTCGGCATCAGCGCGGTTTACATGGAACAGAAATGCTCAGTACAGTTAACACGTATGAGTTCACAGATAACAGGGCAAATAACTTGGATAACAGGGGTAACTATTTACAAACTTACTACATAAACTTGGATAACAGTGGTAAACTTTTTACAAATATTGCTACATCGAGTCGTATAATCATGAATTCCATTGAAACAACTGCACCACTAAGGTTAGAGAATCTTTCTTGACATGTTGTTGGGAAACCATATATTAGCTTAGCGGCTTACATCTCAGTCTCAGTGGGTGAGGTTGGGTTCTATGAGGTACTTATTGAAAAGGTGGTATTTGAGGGCTTTCCTAAACTGTGTAAGGCTCTTAATAGCCCGGATATCTGGAGGTAGTGCGTTCCAGCATCTTGGCGCACTGATACTAAACGCCCTATTGGCTGTGGATGTGGTGCAATCTGTTAATGCTTTCGGGACTTTTAGGGTGTTTGTAGTTGTGGATCTCCTCGCTCTATTAGGAGATGTGGTATGGATTAGGGCATTTATTGATTCAGAGGAGAGCTTGTTAATAGCTTTAAAAGTGAATAGCAGAATCTTGAAAACGATTCTAGCCTGGATAGGTAGCCAATGTAACTGTATCAGCAGGGGTGTCACGTGGTCACTTCTGGAGGCTCCATGGATGACCCTTGCTGCCGCGTTCATGGCGAGCTGTAGTGGTTGCAAGGTGGATAGGGGCAGGCCTTGAAGGATGGCATTGGCGTAATCAAAATGAGGTATGATCAACGCCTGGTATATAGTCCTGAAGTCATTTGGTTCCAGCATGGATCGTAAATGCCTAAGTGAGCGGATCTTGTAGTATACTGCTCTGACTGTGTTCCCTATGTGGGCTTTCATGTCCAGGCGTTGATCCAAGGTGACACCCAGGTAGCGTATTGATGGTTTAGATTGTAACTCTGCTTCTTTGACTTTAAGGAATTGTGGTGGGGTAAAGTTAGGGTTCCTCGTAATGAAGAGTACTTCCGTTTTCTTATGTTGTATTCGGAGGTTTTGGGAGAAAAGCCAGTCGGATATTGCATTGAAACAGCTTGTCAGTGGAGAGAGGTCGAGATGTTCCGTAGAGAAGGGTATGTATAGCAGGACATCGTCAGCGTATAACATGCAGTCAACATTGAAGGATCGGATGATCTTGCAAATTGGCTGCATGTATTCTGATGCAAACAAAGCTTACCCGATCCCTCTTAGAAAACTTCATGAAGCCCACAAACCTTGTTCTTTCACAGGTGCATCAACAGAAGGTGGGTGGTAGTGCACGTGCAGTGGTGAATGTATATTTGACCGTCCTTAGACATGTGGATAACTAACTCTCCCCATCCCCGACACCTTCCTATATGATATTTGGAAAGTGATAAGAACGAACAGAACCATGGTTGATGGCACATATACTATAAGTGACTCACATGGGCAGGGAGGCAGTCCATAGACATTGTCCTGCTCTACCCTTTAATAAATCCACTATTGTATATCTTAGGGGTGTGCAGGCTAAACATGTTCATTTTGTTTAGTTCACCTTGTCATTTGTGGGTTTTTAAAATTTTATTTAGGTTGAAATATTTGTTTCATTTCGGTACAATGTCGTCCATAGTGTGCCCAGCTGCTCAATAGTGCACCCTGTTGCTTAGATAGTGCACAGTTTGGCTCAATAGTGCAACTTACTGCTCTACAGTAATAGTGCACACTATGGATGACATAGAAAAAAATGTGTTTTCATTCTTGTCACTTCAGGTTAAAAATGACATGAAACAAAATGGGAAATGTCATTGTCATTTCCCATATCATTTCCAAAGAATGCACATCCCTAGTCTATATACGTGTCTAGGGCAGGATTGAGGTGCACAGTGGAGCTGAGGGGTTCTCAGTATTGGAATAGCAGGAGGTTCTGCTGTCAAGATTCAAGTGCCCTGTGTGCATGGGTTTGTAATAACATAGTAGGGTTTCCTGCAGGGGCATGACTGAAGCAGCATGAATACCAGCGGAGAATAGGTGAAGAAGCAATAGCATATCTCACAACCTCCCCATGCGCAGTAAGAATGTTTACGCTCCTTCTGACCTTTTCAGTCTTGTGCAGTAGATACTGGAATACACCGGGATGGAAGTCAGAAAGCCAAACCTGACCAAGCATTACTCGTGAAAGGAGCTGCGCTCAGTAGCATGTAGATGTGTGCGCTAGTGTTGAGGTGAGGAATGACAGGGAAAATCAGCAGCCCCTCCTTCTCCTAAGATCCACAGGTTTTTGCTTCCTGGACCCTGCCCTCCAGTTCCCAGAACCCTGCAAGCTAAATCCAGAATTCATCAGAAACATTTTCCAGATTAATAATTTAATTTTTCATCAAATCAAGGGGTTGTTTAAACACGGCTGCATCTTTCATTTGACAAGCCTTCTCTAGCGCCATGAATTTTTAAAATAGTGGTTTTGGGGGTAGGAAGCATGAAAGTGGATAGGGGCAGTCAATGTATAAATAACACTGATCAAAAGAACCAAGCCTGATCCATTTCCTTGGTTAGCAAACAGGATGTGAATAATAACCAGAAGAGCTTAGAACTGAGCATGGTGACAAAGGATGGGAAGGGGAAGGAAAGGGTGGGGGAGGGAGAGGAAACATTTAAGCAGGGGAAGCAGACTGCAGAGAGGTGGGAAGAGTAAGGCTGGAGTCAGAAGCTTACAGGAGCATGGGGGAAAGACGGAGACAGACAGGGAAATAGGGAGGAGGATGGAAAGAAGCTAGGTGCAGCAAACCAGACATCATGAAGACAAGAATACTGAAGCAGAGCATGTAGGCTACTTAAAAAGTACAAAAGGTTGAATGTTTGTAGTTTAAAACATATTAAAATCACATTGGTTTTCATATATTTTTGCAAAATTCCATGATTAAATATTTTGTCTCTGTTCCCAAACATATATTTGTGTTAATGATATATGTTTTAGTTACAGCTAAGCAGCTGGCATCGGGGTGTTCTGGGGGGGAGGGGGGGAGGAGGGTAGGTTAGGGGCGGCATGTAGCACGCAGCCATAACCGGGCTGCTGCAGTATTGAGCCACTGCCTGGTTATGACATATGGAGAAAGTAAGGCACAGCAAAGGCTGGTCTAACTTACACCGCAGAAGCTAACTGGGCAGATACTGAATATTGCCGCTGTCTGGTTAGCTTCCTGCCAAACCAGGCAACCCAGATAGTCAATGCTGGGGCCAGAAATGACTCCGGCGCTGAATATCCAGGTTTAGGTTTCAGCGGTGGGGGCTAGCCGCTGCCACTGAATAAATCCTCTACTGAGGCCAATTCAGGTCAGGACGTCCAGGCCTGACGGAAACATGTAGACTGTAAACGGGCATGTTCCAGACCTGATTCCAGACCCGCAGAGATATACGCGCCTGCAGAACCAGAATACGAGAGATATACGTGTCCAGCGTGACACTTCTAACATGTCTGAGAAAACACGACCTGCCGCTGCTATTATGGGATATGGATATGTGCGGCAAATGGCTTGCATGTTTTCGTGCTCGTCGTATTCCGGAAAGATATACGTGGACGATGATCCCCATCTCTGTGAGGGAAAAACAAGGGGGAGCAGCTGCTCTTGCAGGAAACACAGGAAAGCAACAGTCGTCGGTGGGTGTAAACGAATTTTTATTAACCCCTACGCGTTTCGGCCGTAGCCTTCTTCAGGGGGCACACAGCTAAATGACATACAACATATAGAACATATAAATATATTAAAAATATTAAAAACATATTTGCCTATGATAATGGACCAATATTATAAATAAATACATAAAAAACGTACTCATGTACATTTCTTCGTTCATTATAGATGTATGTTTTTTAAAAAATTTTTGGATTTGTGAGCACATGTACATGAATACGTTTTTTATGTATTTATTTATAATATTGGTCCATTATCATAGGCAAATATGTTTTTAATATTTTTAATATATTTATATGTTCTATATGTTGTATGTCATTTAGCTGTGTGCCCCCTGAAGAAGGCTACGGCCGAAACGCGTAGGGGTTAATAAAAATTCGTTTACACCCACCGACGACTCTTGCCCTTTGTTGCTTCCCCATCTCTGTGAGGCCACGCACTCACTGGAAAAACATCCATTTCCTAAGCTGCTGCTGCTAACACTGACAGTGTGATATTCATGAAAACAAGACAGGAATACTGTTGAAATAGGTGTGTGCATGCAAAGGGGACTATGTAAGCCTGTTTATTTATTTATTTAACCAGTTTTCTATACCGCCTTATCCTTCAATCAAAGCGGTATTGCATCCACAGAACAGTAGAAGATTATCTAAGGGGTATGTTTACTAAACTGCGGTAATGTCAGTCGCGTTAGGTTCCGCGGTAAAAGCAAAAACGGCCAAATAAGGACATGAGCGGTACATCGTTACAGATAATGCGCGTTACCAGGCGCCATAGCCTATACCGTGTAGAGCGCCACGCAAAGTGCCCTGTATGGCGCCCATAAGGCTTTTGATAAGGTGTCTAGCAAGGTGGCTAGAGCTGTAGCACAGTGGTTAATACACTGACTAATGGTGCAGGGGTTGTGAATTCAATCCCCCTATGGGTCTAATGAGTAAAGCTGGCTGAGACATTGCCTTTTACTTTAAATCAGTGCTGTCTGAAGCATTTTGTTTTTTAATTTTAATTAGTGCTGCCAGCAAACACACCCTCACAGGGCCGTAACCTAAGGTGCCGCATAAGGCACCCTATAAGGCACCCCAGAGGGCATATTATAAAGTGCACTGTCCGCCAAGGCACCCTAGAATGTCCCCTATGGGGCACCCTAGAGGGCGCATTATAGGGCGCCTCATAGGGCACTGTATAGGGCGCCTGATGAGGCACCGTAAGGAGACACCACTGTGAGGGTGATGTAGCTGGCAGCACCATTTTAAATTAAAAAAGAAAATGCCTCACACAGCCCCACCAAATAACCCCACTGTGGGATCAAACCCATGACTTCTGGCTCCACAGGCAGTGAAGTAACTAGTGGGCTAAATTGCTAGTGTGACTAGCAAATCCCTAATAATGATGTGGTCAACCTATGGAGTATAACTGTCAAATGTTCAAAAGTCGCACTCCAGATCAACAACAGTTTCTCTACGTACAAACACAGAATGCTTGCCATTCAAACAAACCAAGGTCTCAGCAAACAAGGGCATATGGCAAACATGATCAAGACCAAGGTCAAGATCATTACCAAAAATAAAAAGCCCAATAACATCACTGACCTTGTCAAACACTGAAAGCTACTGGCAAAATCCAAGGAAACACTCAACTTACTATGAATACGTGGATACAAACTAGCCAGACGCTTGTTCCCCCAGCACTAACAAATCCCTGGCTGGCTACTGAAGGACGTCAGGTCACCACACAAACTGTCTGCTGTGGTGGCCAGGATTTGGGTTAACGCACCCATACCCATGGCACACTGCACATGCAGATCAGCAGTCTATAGATCAACACAAGATGGAGTATGCACCCCCACAGCACCTTGGCCTGATAGGGGGTACTGACCGTGTGTGTTACTGCCACAGAGTGGCTACAGACCGTCACAGTGGACGGGTCCTGTGCTCACCCTGAGGGTGAGGTGGGGTGCCCAGCACCATTTCCGCAGCACCTGCCTTTGCTGCGATGGGCTATGCTACAGGTCCCCATTGGTGCCACTGTGTGATAGGTGGTCCCTGCAGATACCCTTAGCATTTGCCTGTGTCCATCTGTATATCACGTCTTGCCCGTGTGGACTACGATGCACCCAGAGTAGTGCATACACTGTGTGGGTGCCATGGTCACATGATTTCAGGGTGGGGGTTTGGGCCCATAGGCGGTTTACGTACCAACACCCAACCCACCCAACCCACCCTCTGTGGCTCAGGGTGGGAAACAGGATTTCCAGCCAAAAGATTGATATTTTACCCCCCTGCACTGGTGACAGTAGAGGGGACCATTCACCCCAGTCTTGCCAGGGAATGGACACCCCTACAGGGCAGTCTATGCAGATCTGTATGCCTCCATACACTGGGCAGTGACAGACAGACAGTAAACCTGGCACTGCGCAGCTGCCCCACACCACTATCTGACATCCTCCAGCAGCAAGCAAAGTGAGTCACCAGCCGCTGCACCCTGTAAGGTGTTCCAACCACACGCATACTAACTGCAGACAGTCTGCTTGCTAGTCCATGTTCCTGGAGGTGATGTGTGCACCCACCCACCAAGCAGATAGGTTAGTGATTGGGCTGCAGAGGACAGAGCCCATACATCACACTTCAGAGTAGCACTATGGGGGAACCCAGCCATGCCGTGGTCACTGCACAGTCAGGGTGAGTGTGACCTCACAGCAGGACATGCTGTGGCCACTCTGTCCATGTAGGTGGTGGGCAGGCACTTCAATGTCCCAGCCATTGCCCTGGGCCCTGTGCAGGTGCATCCTGCCCAGGCCGCCCTGTCCAGCTATACCCACAGTACCTTGCTCCTCATTATGCACATTGGCAGGCCAATACTGGCAACAGTGCTAGCAGTGTGGGCTGCAGAGGATGTTGGCAAACACCACACACTGGATAGACTGACGAAAACCCCCACACCTATGCCAGCATTGTGCACCTATATAGGCTTTTGGCAGCCCAGGACACCGCACCAGTCCTGGGCACAGTGCAGGCATGGCTATGGTATGCAGTACTGTTGGGGTCTCTCCCCAAGGTGGTGGACACTGTCAGGTACCAGACCTGACACACACTCCACAGACATCACAGAGGTTGGTATGCTACAGCCCACTGGGCAGCTTGTGCTAACCTTAGGGATTGCTATGTGCCAGTTATCATAGCAACCTTTTGCTATCTATGCACCTTATTCCCGGGTTTTGGGTGGCATTGCTAGGGTATGCAAGTGCTAGTATTGGGAGATGCACACAGGGCCCAACATCCTGCCTCTCCAGGAGGCTGTGGCTACTGGGGCCTGTGGGTGCGGGTGTTTCCGCCCCTGTGGGTCACTGCTCTTGGACAGGGGTTTCCAACTCCGGTCCTGGTGGGCCACACCATGATCGGGTTTTCATGCTGTCCCTGATGAATATGCATGAGATACATCTGCACACCATGGGGGCGACGCATTGACATACAGCACAGGCATCTTTGTTGCAGACAGCATGGAACCTGAATGTTGTTTGGACCTCTGGGACTGCATTTGGGAGACTCTGCTCTAGGTAATGCGCCTGTTTGTGGTGTCTGTGCTCTGTAGGGTAAAATGTAGGTGTTCCAGGCATGTTTATTCTATCAGCACTAAAAGATTCTGTCTTTCTTACCACAGTCTATTACTGGTTAAACCTATGGGGACAGAGTTGGCAGAGTCCACAGCTAGGGTTTGAACCTGTGACCTTCTGCTCCTAAGCACACTGACTGTGCATACTACGCCACACTGATGCCACAAGGACAGATCATTCCCTGGAGGTACCATGACTGTTTGTCATACGGAGCCTGTCTGTTGCAGTGCACAGCACCCACCTACATGGGTCTGGGCCATGGCCTGCTATGGTCAGATGTCACTGCCCCCTCCGCCACCAGTACCCCTCCGCCGCCATGCTGCCATGCCCTTCTGCTGGTGGTGCTGGTGGTGTGCAGTCTCGGGCCATCCAGTGTGTGGGTAGGCAGCTGCCTATGGTGTGGGTGATGGGGTAGGTGTGCCTGGATGGACGTCCACGCTTCCCCCCAGCACCGCCTGCCACTGTTCTGTGCCCTTCGGGGTAGCTGCTGGGTACTGTCCCCTGTGACACTGTGGGGGACACACTCGTGCCCATGTTGGGCCCTCATCAGTTGCTGTCTGGCTCTACTGTTTATGCATTCCTATGGGCCAACTGAGCATCACCTAGTCCCCACTGTGGCCCAGCTGCACCACAGCATGTGCCGCCTGCAGCCTTCTGTATCTCCTTTTCCAGCATCTGCCCAGTTGCCCGTTCCGACATGCCCACCCTGCTGTTGCAGAACATGTGCATGCCATAGGGAACCTGTCCACTGACAAGGGGAAGCCCTGATCTGCGCTATTACATTGTGGGATCATTCACCTTCTATGGGGACAGCATACACCCTTCCACAGTTAATATCTTTTTCTGAGGCTTTCTCAGTGGTGTTTATTGCTGTTTACCATTGATATCACTATTGGCTAGCTTGGTTATGTTTTTTTCCTCGTTTCTTCTGGTCATTTTCACTGCTTATTTGCCCTTTTGTTCCGTGAACATGTATCACACTTATCACGTTTTTGGATTTCTCTGCCTATGCTGTACATTGCTGACACTGAAATGGTTTCTCTCCCCTGCAAATGTGCATCTAACAGCAGGTATTCATTCGCGGTAGGATTCAGCCCTTGAGTTCAGCGCGTTAGTGTGCCTGGAGCCTCTCCCCGCCCACTCTCCGCCCATTAACCCCTTATCTCAGCCCTCTCTCCACCTTCTGTGGTGTTTTACCGCTCCGCGGAGCTTTACGATTGTTACGTGACGTTAACGCGCATTCTGAGAAGTTAACAATCGTTAACGTCTCAGAACGCACGTTAACGTTATGTAACAATCATTAACGTTACATAATGCGCGTTATGTAACGTTACCGCAGTTTAGTAAACATACCCCTAAGTGCACCAAGGCTACTGTAACATCAAGTGACGGGAGGTGATGGCCCTGACAGCAATACATATATGGGCTGCGCAGAACACCTTAGGGATGCCTATGGTGGATAGTGCTGAAAACAGTATATGCACTGCAAAGTATGGTCCAGGAAAGTCCAGAATGGGTCTCTACAGCTACATGTCAGCACATAGCCCTGACAATAACAGCGACCCATCAGCATGAGAACATGCAGAGCAGTGAAAACATGAGCATGTGCACCAGCATCTGTCCTTCCAGATGTGCACAATGCTAAAGACCCATGATGATGCAATAGGATATGTATTAGCGCTGTGTACACTGCAGCATGCCCCCACTCTGAGGGTCCCCCATCGTTGACAGGGACATGCCCTGTTATGTTGCTGCAGAGTAGCTTGTCAGAATATACTGCCCATGCACACTGGCACCTGGTGATGCTGCGGTCAGCCCTATAGTACAGGAACTGGCCAGGCATACATTTCCTCCCCAAATATGTGGATCAGCACTCAGGGCCTCTCTTGCAGCCCTAATGCAGCCAATGTACACACACATGCACACACTCCTGCTTGCAGGCACAGAAAACGTATCTCTGCCATGGCCATGCCCTGCACAAAACTACTGCTGCTTCATGAATGTACTGCGTCTTAAGGTTACACATCAGATCTGTATTTGTCAGTCATACATATACCATCCCTGCAGCTTTGCTCCCATTTTTCCAAGGACTGTGTTGAGGAGGCCATGCATTGCCCCTCTGGCATATACAGCACACGCCAGATTAAAGACTATTGTCCCATGTTTTATCCAAGTTCTCTGACCTTGTTCTCTGTAAAACCTAACAGTTTGTTGTTATGGTATGTTGTTATATTGTGAACCGCGCTGATTCTGAATAGAGCGGTATATAAGAGCCTGTAATAAATAAATAAATAAATAAATATTGCAGTACCTAACATTACTGTCAGGGTGTTCTTAATGTTACTGTGCCATACAAATGCCCCCCACCTGTGCATTCCATTCCTTACCACAGCATCCTGTGCTCCCCCAGACAGCAGACACGGCAGATCAATACAGATGTCTCATAGCCATTCATCTCTATGGGACGCATTGGAGTTGGGAGCAGGATTTATTCTAAGTCCTGCCCTTACTCCACATTTCAGCAGGTATAACGTGGATGTCTGGGTGAACTGCTGGGGATGTACACGGGCACGACCGGAATATGCTTTGTATGTTCCCGCTTATGACCACGCCCCCGTTTCACATTCCCTGTTTAAGTGCCATGTATGTGTGGGGACACAATGTTCTGAAATACGGGTCTAGATATTTCCATTGGTTACAAGTCTATCCTGCACGTACATGGGGCTTATTCATGGTTCAGGATGACCCTATTTGGCTCCTCTTCCGACTCTGACTAACTTCCCCGCACATTGTACAGGGAGGTTATATGGGAGCGGGAAAGGGGCAGAGCGGGGGTGGCGTTAGGGTGGGCAGTGGGCAGTCGGCCCTGTAGATCCAGAGCTGGCAACCTGAACAGGGAACTTATTCCACCTCTGAGGTGGAATAAGTTCCCCTAGTCAGATGGATCTGGTAGGCCCAGGGCGCAGCAAAGGCAGGAGGAGGCAGAGGAGATTCCCCGCAGCCCGACCCTGGCCTTGGGAGGCCAGATCAGGGGTCGGGCTGCAGGAAATGAAGATTTCTGTCTGGCAGTCTGGGATTGAAACTCCTGAATGGAGCCATGGTGCCATGGCAAATGGATGCCATGGTGCTGCAGCTCCATTCAGGAACCCTGACTGAGTTAGCCAGGGAAGGCCTGTATGTGCAGGCTGACCAGAATCGGGGTCCCGGCCTGCACGTACAGGCCAACAGTAGATGCGATTCTGAAACCGCGGGGCTCGATGTGCCCCGTGGGATCAGAATCCCAGCTAACTCTGTGCGTCTGGTTCCGACAGGTGCACAGAGGGTCGGGACATCCAGAACAGAATCGGGCCCATTGTGTTTAAATGTATTGTTTATTGCTTTTAAAATGTATACCATTGGAATTAGTCTATTTGTTTAAAAACATTTGTATCCTGCAAATCATCAACAGGAGTGGAGGAGTAGCCTAATGGTTAGAACACTGCCTTGGTAACCAACCAGGGTTCAAGTCTCACTAGCACTCCTTGTGGCCTTGAGCAAGTCACTTAACCCTCCATTGCCTCAGAAGAAAGGCCTGGTAATCTACTTCCAGTGACACTGCCAAGAAAACCCAGGAGCTTCTGGGTCACCAGGAGTCAGGACTGACTCAAAGGCAGACATTGCATTTTGCAATCATTTACAATTTTTTTTATATGCCAATTTTCTTACAAAAAATAAACTGGCTCAGAATTAATATAGTAATGTAAGTTCTAATACAGTTCTAAGCAGTAATGAAACAAACAGAACAAGTATTAACTTAACATAATAATCAGTGGAGGAATAGCCTAATGGTTGGAGGGTTCATATCCTACTGCTGTTCCTTGTGACCTTGGGCAATTCACTTAACCCTCCACTGCCTCAGGCACAAACCTAGACTGTGAGCCCTCTAGGAACAGGAAAATATTTGCTGTATGTACCTGACTGTAACTCACTTGGAGCTACTACTGAAAAAAAGCAGGAGCTAAATCCAAAATCCCTGATGAATTAAAAATAAACATATAACAATAAAAACAAAGGGCCCGATATTTATTTAACATTTCTTTATATACCGCTTTTCAGTTTTATCAAAGTGGTTTACATTGAAACAGAACATGTATTACATGGAACATTATAAAGAACTATATACATTTAACTGTTACAACGTTTCAATTATTTACAGTAGATTCAGCCCACAGTGGTCAGAGTGTGTAAAGACCTGGCTACCATGAGCAAAAAGAAAACCGTTATTCAGCACCACATGCTAGATGCCCTCCAATGCCGAATATCCGGTTTCACTGCCGACCTCCATTGCAAGCCTATTACTGGCGATATTCAGCCACTATCCAGAGAGCAAACAGCATAAAGTTGGGACAGCTATTGATATGAATAGTACTAACTATCTAGTTAGCGGGCTGAAAATCACTGCTGACTGTATAAATGGCAGGATCGCTCTAGCATTAACTGGGTAGTGTCAGGGCGGAATGTGGAGATATTTAGCAGCACTGGCCTGTTTGTGCTGCTGCATGTTGGGCTCAGCAGGGTTTATCTGGTTAACAGGTCCTGCTAACTAACCGGATAAACCCTTTTATATCTCAGATCCAAATATACCTGAATCGATCAAACAGTACAACCAAATCCTCCTTAAATCTTTAAGTTATGCACACTGTGCACTGCTTTGAACAAGCTATTGACTTGTATTAACAGTACAGTATATAAGAATTTAACGTAAACTAAGAATGGGGAAGAAAGTCGGGAGTGTGGAGAGCAAAGGGTAAAGGTGCAGAGGAAAGAGTAATTTAGCTTATTTTTAGAGTTGATTATTTGCTTTGATCCAGTGATCCCAAAGCAAAGAACAGAATATGTGTGTGCAGTTGGGGGAGCAGAGCTGCTAAGTTACCCAGTTTCAGAAAGGAGACTTTCAGCCAGTCCTGGCTTTGAATTCACATATCAAAGCAGTGTGATATTTGCAGTCCTTGATTCTATCCATTGAAACCAGTGCTGCAGACTTTATCATCCCTCTCTTGGAATGGGGTAACTTGGCAGCTCTGAGGGAATCATTATTAGTTTATATAAAACAAAACATCTTTGAGGTTATTCTTTTAGGGTTCTCCTAGCGGATAAAAAAGCCCCAATCGACTCTAGCCACTAACTATTCTCATGAAGTACCAGTAGATCCTTCTCTTCTTTGCAATACGAGCTTCAGAAAAGTCATTGTGACTGAATTCTCTCAAGTCCAATAGGGAAACCTCTACTGTGCACGAATGTAACTAGCTATGAACTACCAATGGAAAGACATGAGCCAAATCTCGGTGAGTAAATATCATGTACCATATATAAGCAGGACAAGGGCAATGGAACATCTCTTTGGTTGGAGGGGCCAAACCAACCAACCTCTAGCCCCTCTCTAAGTTCTCTAGTTGCTGATGTCATGCCGGGCAAAATATGGCAGGGCCTTGGTCCCTTGGTGCACCCCATTTCTCTGCCCATGAAGCAGAATATTGTGATTCTGAGCGGCCCATGTTAGGAGTGGGATACAACCAGAGCAATTGCTTTCAGCCCCCATGCCACCGGGCATGCCCATATCTGCTTGAGGCTAAAGGAGGTACCATCTGCTAGTGGGCTGTGGAATCATCTTCCGAATTTCTGATCTGGGCTCCAGCATGGCTAAGAATGGCCCTGCTCTTGAGATGGTTAGGATGGATGATGGAAGAGTTAACCATTCTAAGACCAGTGGGATCCAACCAAATGTACCTTTGTTAAAAGAATTGGGCCCATTCGGTTGTCTCTCACTCTTTTGTTTATTTATTTTTTTACCGAAAGGCTCGAGCGGTGCCAGCAGCATCTCTCTGTCGGCAGCATTTGCTGCTCCTCTTAAAATAAAACATATTTTAATGCAGGCCCATATTTGCATGTCAATATATAATTGATTTCAAAGGATGAAGAGCTCATTTCGAAACATGCATTGTTAGGGGGAAAAAAAGAAGCAAAATCCAAAGGACTTTATTAGAATTGTAAAACTGTAAACTTCAAAGTAGGAGAGCAAGAGAGAAATAATCAGCTCGGCTCAGCTGTTTCACCTCCCTTGCAGGATCTCACGCTTTTATTTCTTTCCCGTTCAGCTCCCATCAGACAACCCCATCACTATTTTCCCAGGCTTCTGTGCTGCTGTAAATTTCCATGACCCTGAAAGTAGCTTGCCAGAGTACCTGCAGGAGAAAGCTTCCTCCTAAGATACCTGCATTGAAAGGTCAAGGAGACAGCATATAACACAGAGGAAATGGAAGTTACTTGATACAGCCCTCAGTGCTTCCCAGGCTATAGGGGGTGGTGTAGGTGTGGACCGGTTGCTGCTGTCTCTATCTACTCCAGGCAGATCAACCTGTGAGGAATGATGTGAGCAGTGGCTGCGTGTATGGGAGGGAATGGGCCAAGGGGTGAGCACCACAGCCCTTCCAGTCCAAACTTCGCTGAGCAGGAATCTCAGCATAGGTGGCGCTCAGTTCACCAGTGCTTTTACACTCTGCTTTTGCCTTAAGGAGGCTTTGTATACCAAGACAATGAGGGGTAATTTTGCAATGTTTTTTCTTTGTAGAAAGCTGTCCTGCTATACAATTGCATGGCAGTACACGTGCATATAAGTACATGCACCAACAAGATGGGTGCAAAATTATACGCATGCTGCATGTAGGCATTTTTGGGGCAAACCAGGGGTTGAGTTTTCATGTAGTTTATATAATACACAAGTCATTGTATAGTGTACTGCACATATTCACACCTGCCTCAGAGCGGGGGCTGAATCTGGGACATAGGCTTTAATAACATAAGAATATAAGAAATGCCATAATGGGTCAGACCAAGGTCCATCAAGCCCAGTATCCTATTTCCAACAGTGGCCAATTTAGGTCACAAGTACCTTGCAGTTTCCCCAGAAGACTTACAATAGACACTTGTTTTGGACTTCACCATAGGTGTCCTGTTATAAAATCAGGCTCTTGATGGCATCTTTGCATAAGCCTAAGCCAGAAGAAATCACTGTCAGGCTCATTCCATCTGGGACGTACAGAGGTGGTTGCGATTCTGATCCCGCGGAGCACGTCTAGCCCTTTGGGATCAGAATCGCAATCAGTCATGTATGTGCAGGCCAGGACTGCGATTCAACCCGGCCTGAATGTACACGACAAGCCCGACTAACTCAGTCAGGGCATTTAAATGGAGCCATGGCACCATGGTGTCTGGTTGCCATGGCACCGTGGCTCCATTTAAAAGCTGTGATGCCGGCCGCTGGAAAAAAAGGCTTATTCCCCACAGCTCAACCTCCGATCTGGCCTCCTATGGCCAGGGTCGGGCTGTAAGGAATGTCTCCTGGCCCCCACTGCCACATCCATACCCCAGTCACCAAAAAAAAAAAAAAACCCGTCCAGGGACGTTATTCCACCTTGGAGGTGGAATAACTTCCCTGCAGAAGTCGCCGGCCCTGGACTACAGGGCTGACATTAGAATTGGCCCTGTACATCCAGGGCCTGCGACCTCCCTCCGCCCACCCAGACCCCACCATCGAGCCGCCCCTTCCCTGCCCCATTCTAACTGGCTGGCACAGCTGGTGGGGAGGTTAGACGGCGGCGGAGGAAGGCATGAATAGCAGGGATGGACATCCATCCCCTCTATTCATGGCACAGAATCGGGCCCTGTATGACAATGGTGTAGGAAGACTGTCCAGTTGCCCCTGCTAAGCAGAAATTGCTACTGTAAGGACAATGGCTCTGAAGGCGTCTCCAGTTCAGTTTCTCAATCCGCAGTCTAAACCTGGAGAACTGGGTTGTGGGAACTGCTATAGAACAATGTTGTGGGACGAGCTATGAGTATCTGCTGGTCCAGGTTCCACCGTTGGAAGCTAAATACAGGGAATGGTATGGGAACATTTAAAGCTTGTATATGAGCCTTGGCTTGGAACCGTTGCTAACCTGCATCAAGGATCATGGTCTGATTACAGTGTGTATAAATGCAACTAGAATATTCTTGACAGAAAATCTGGTCAAAGGGAAAATGAGATTTGCTAGTCATGTACTCAGAAGTTTTGGCAGAAACCTAGCTAATTCAGTATTAGAGAACATGAAAAATGACAAAAGGGACAAAGGACAGCAGAGAATAGACTGGGCTGATGACATAATAAATAGTCATGATCTGGAAACGAGTGAAACAAACAGGAAGGCTGAACAGAGACAGAACTGAAGCACTATGATTGACAACATTTACCTCAGGATATATCTATAGTTATTTCCACTAGATAAGTGTCCATCAAAAAGGTCAGGTCCTGATTCAGGTACTTTTGGGCAAGCGCACAGTTAGGTTTTTGTTTGGACCAGGCAAGATTAACTCTTTGGTGAGCCCTAGGCAAACAAACGCATTGCCTAGGGCACTTACAATATACAAACGAGTTTAGAATATTACATATAGTCAATGTATATAGTTTAAAGTTAAACTGTACATAGTTATCCCGGTTATCCCATGTGTTATTTTTCCCTGTTCTTTGTAAACTCAATGTTGCCTGTATGCATTGCAGTATGTTTTGTTCATTGTACACCGCGCTGATTTTAATAGCGCGGTATAGAAGAAATGTTAAATAATAAATAAATAAATAAAAATAGTTGCCCTCCCCTTTTAATATAAAGTCATTTTAAAACTCCAACAGATGGGGCCCACCCTGATTCTGACGGTAGAGGCAAACCAGCAAAGGAACAGCAGGTCCAAAACTCTGCTCACTCACTCCTGCGACTGGGAATGGGAAGAATAAACTGACCTGCCTGGGCAGTGCCAACTCTGGTCATCCCCCATTATCACCGGTACCACTGTTCTTTCTGCCAGCAGCTGACTTCCTAACAAAAATCTTCCTTGTAACCAATAAATTGGCAGAACTGAGATGACCCCTCTTAAAACATGCATAGATTGCCTATACCTTACTCCTTCCCCTATTCACAGAGCATGCTTGAGATTTTGCTATCCTAACATGTACTTCTTGTGGCCTTGGGCAAGTCACTTGCTCTGCCAAGAAAACCCAGGAGCTGCTGGTCGCCAGGAGTCAGCATTGACTCGAAGGCACACACTGCATTGCAACATGTAAATAACAAGAAAGTCCTCAGCAGAATTTCCACCCACCCCCAAACTCTGGTTGCCTGCCTCCCTCCCAGGCTACTTATCATGTGAAACTTTGTCGTTTTACTAATTTGTGACTGAGAATTAAGCACCTCCCTCTTTGGGAAATTGGTCATATAGAAAGATTATCCTTAATCTGAGGAAAAGAACTACTGTTTTCTCAGGATTCTTCCCTATGACCCATCCTCTCACCCACCACCAGACACCAGCTTTCTACCTCAAATTTCCATTTAAGGAAGTATCTGAAGTGAGTTTTGGCTTACTTCGTTTTGCTGACTGTGTTTAGATTTTGTCCACTTGCCCTAAGAAAGGACTCAAGCAGTGGTGGAAATCAGCAGCTGGGAATGTTCCTTGGTCTTACAAATGTATCTGTTCTACTCATTTTCATTGGTTGTTTTTCCATAAAGGTCGACTTTTTAATCAATGTACTGTAGCTGTAGGGCCTTTTTTAGATGACATCTTGATGACAAAGGAAATTCCTTTCTTACCCCACCTACCCCACAGTTTGCTCTGTTCCCTTGGATGGACTATGAAATTGAGAAATTCTCCCAAGCATTCACTATGAGCCCAATTCCATACAGTGCACGTCCGGCCCATGGACACGTTTAAATAAAAAATGGGCCCCCATTGATCCTAATTCTGCATCCACGGGTCTGGATCTGGAATCGTAGATGCTTTCCCTTCTACTGCCAAATCCAGATGGCGCTCCCTTCACCGTGCTGCTCTATGCCTGGAACAAACGACCAGATTATGTACATCATGTATCGTCCCTGCCCCCTCTTAAATCCAGGCTGAGGGCTTACACCATTGGTGCTGCTGTAGGATCATATCCGCCTAAACTCCCCTGTGTTTCCTGACCATTCCCCCTGGATGTATCCTGTTCACAGCTGCTGTGTTGTCTGTCCCGACTAGATGGTAAGCTCCACTGAGCAGGGACTATCTGTTACATGTGCAGCATAGGTTTCCTATGGCTAACTGTCAAAACATACCCCTGTCAATACTAGGGACCCTCAGATTAAGGGCATTCAGAAGTGCAAACAACACCAGTAGCCCGCAACAGCACTGCCATTGGTTCCACAAAATGCGCATTATGGGAATGCATTAGTGCTGTTTGCACTGTGGAGTGCCCTTATTCAGAAGGTCCCTTATCAATAATGGGGGATATGCTTTGACCTTTAGGTGTAGTGACCCCTCTCTACGTTTGACTGCCCAATCACACTAGCACCTGGTGACGCTGCAGTCATCCATATGGTCCAGGTACTGGCAAGGCTTTCATGTCTCTCCTGACTTGGAGACAAGCACACCACATACCCCCATGCACCCCCAAACCACACACACACACACACACTCACTTTCTGTCACGACAACATGATTCTGCCCATAAGATGCCCTGACCCTATATATTACAGTTATGGCATAACATTTTGCATGGGGTACCACGACTACAAATGTGATCTCCTTTTCTCACCCTAACAGGAATCCTTTCCCTTCTCATGCCCATACTATCCCTGCATCAGCAGTCACATATTTCTGAACATGGGAATTGTTAGGGTCCCTTTGATTGACTCCTCTAGCACAAACAGCACATAGGTGCATAGCCTGAATAAACTCTAATGCTCTTTTTAATATATCTATAAGGGTGTCTAGAGGTATTTCTTTACCTTACAACATTCCATCACCTCTGCTCCCTGTTCCTTAAGACTGCATCTTGTATTTTTCCAGACTGCAGTCACACCAGTTCATAACATACTTGTCACAACCATTGATGTATACGGGACACATTGCAGACTATTTCTAAGTCCTGGCTTTATTCCATGTTTCAGCAGAAATAACGTGGACATTTCCTGGAGACACTTAATATGTACATGGACCTTGCTTGAATATTGTTTGTTCTTTTCCATGGCACCGTGGTAATGCATGTCAGCAGTGTTTCAGAATACAGTCAGGGACATTTTTGGCACATAAACGTCCGCGCCGCACGCACAAACCTTTTATTCATGTTCTGGAATGACCCCCTAGGTGCCAATGCAATTGCAATCACTAGATGGTGTTATCCTTAAGCATCAGAAACTGTTTAATATGTAAGACAGCAATCAGCAAACACCATGGGTAACAAGCTACCCCCCTCTTCTCTGGCACCTAAATATAAGAGTACATCAAATTTATTAGGTGAACTCCCCAAAACTCCCCGTTCGGGGAGTTCCCCTGATAAATTTGATGTACTCTTATATTTAGGTGCCAGATAGGAGAGGGGAGTAGCTTGTTACCCATGGTGTTTGTTGACTGCTGTCTTATATATTTCGTTGATATATGTTGATATGTTGTGCTGTTCACTGCCCAGGTTTGGGTTTCTCCAATGAGCAGGTTCTATGTGCATGACAAATAAATAAATTATGGTTTACGCTGTGCTCAAGGATGTTGGTTTTATCAAGAGACAACTAGGGGAAATCGGACGCTATACTTGAGAAAGGATATACCGCAGACAAGAGTAGAGCAGTGCTTCCCAAATGTTTATCCAATACATCCCTATTTTAAAACTTAAAAAATCTGGATGACTCAGAAATAGTTCTGAAGAAACGTTCCATGTAAACAAAGTTATGTTCACTGTAAACGGCCTTGAGAATCTGAAAGGCAGTATATAAAAAAATGTTAAATAAATAAATAAGATGACCCTCTCTGAGGGCCAGCCCAACCATTAGGTTAAGTAGGTGGTAGCTAAGGCAGCAGCATCTGAAGGTAGTGGCAAAGAGGTGTTCAAAGCTAAACAATAAATTTTGATAGCCGAGGGGTAGGAGGGGGGTGGGGGGAATGTAATGCTTAAGGTCTGTCTAGGGCACCAACACCTTGAACTAACTCTGGGGCCAGCCCTGTTCTCCACCTGTCGGATATATGGGTGAAATTTCAATGTCTGCCAAATACAGACGAACATAAAGCATGTCTGATTCAGAGAGAGCTCACAGCTAAAATTAATACGGAATCATCTTTAGCATTCATAAGAGAGACCTTTGGGGATCTGCAAAGTCCAGGGCTCATTTTTTTCACACCTAAGACAGCGCTTAGGCCTCGTCCAAGCTTTCTCGATCCTGAGCAACCACCAGTCAGCAAAGAGTTACAAAAGAAAAACCCTGTGCGGAAACTCAGTGAGGGAGGAAAGGAGGAGCAGACTCCCCTGCTCTTGGACAGATAATTAGATCTGGGCTGAAATGATGAAAAGATATTTGGATGCTTTGAGGCAGAGTCCTTTGATGCTGCAAATCCTGTGAAGATAACATCACTTAAAGGCCTAGTGAGAGATATTTACTTATATAGGACTGCTTTCTGTCACAGGCAAGGAAGAGAAGCGAGTCTATAAATAAAGGAGCTAAAAAAGATTAAAGACTTTCTCAATACCGAGCAGCAGAAATGCTGCGTTGGTAACAGAAACTTCGCTCTGTATTTCCAGTTCGCTTTCCTTCCCTTCATTCTCGTTTTATTATTTTTTTCAAACAGGGATCTTGGGTGAGAACAGAAGCAGGTGCTGTGTGGATGCCAGTCTGGAGACTTTTTCTTTAAAATGCTTCCTTTCTAAGTGCAATCTGCTCCATCACAGGTTTCAGAATCTGGCATTAGTATGGAGCTTTCTTTCTTTCTGTCTAACTAAGGAAACGAGCAAACAAAAAAATTAATGTGGGGCAAGGAGACGAGGTTGAGATTCATCCCCTTGTCATATTGAATTTGGAATTTGAGCTGTTCCTCTTGGTTTGGAACCAATTAGTTTGGAAGTTCTGTATATTAAAGTCATGAGCACGACAAACTGATATTAGGGACAGAGAGCCGGCAGAACAGGTGAGTACACATCACAGGCTTATAGGGTTCCTGCAGCCCTGGGCTTGAAATCCTACAAATGACTTTTCAATTTACATGGCCATCTTTGGGAGTTAGGTGTCTAAATTAGTCCCTTTGAAAATTGACTAGAGCAGTGTTTCACTAAGCATCTAAATTTAGGATCTTAACTAGTAGGTGGCAATAGGGGCAGAATTAAAGCGAGGGAGAAAGTTAAGCACTCAGCGCTGATTTTCAGCACTAGACACCTAAGTTCGGAAGCTAAGGAATACATGTAAATAAAGCCGATTTATAGATGTAAATCAGAGTATCCGAATAAGCAATGATTTTGGAAAAATACAGATGGCAGCATGTAGAGATTTCAAGGGAGTGTGTTCCGGGCATGTTTTGGGCAATCCTTCTGTATTTTAGAACAACATTATGGGTGTACATGATAGAGGCGGGTGGCATCTTATATACTAAGGAGCCCATTTATTATAGTGCGGTATGTTTTTGCCTCTAATGCATGTTTTGAGTCAAAATCAAGGTGCATTAGGTACAGCTGCACTGTGATCATTGTCAGTGGTGTGGCCAGCATGCGCCTGACAGTTACTGCGCAGGCAAGCCCCTTAGTTTGTATTCTGACCCTTGGCAATTACCATGGGTGCGCTGAATGCAACCCATTGAGGTGTCGGTAGGTGCACCCACGCCAATCGCAATATTGGCTATCCGCATGCACTACTGATGCCTGCACTACCTGCAATTACAGTCAACACCCACTCTCCGCCCTAACCCCAATAAGACCCTTCCCCATCATGCAATGTGCAGCTGAGGCATGGCAATTGTCCTGCCTGCACAGTAACCATGAGTGCGGGCCCGCAGAAGCAGTTAAGATGCCTCAAATGCACATTAACCACATAACACACTTTAGTAAAAGGGTCATTAAACAATTTACCAAGCATGAGCTTTTGAGGACAAGAGTCGACTTCATCAGATGCGTGCGTAAACAGCGGCGTGTTTACCTATCAGCATTTACACCTGCTTTGAGTCACGCATAGCCTTCCTGATTGAACCTGGGTTCTGGAGGAGAATAGTGCTTACCGTTTCAGCATTCAAAGCTGTCTCCCTGGGGAGAAATTTGAATTGCAGAGGATGGCTCCCTAGCTAGCTGCTCTTGTATGTACAGGCTTACGAAATTCGGACTCTTATACTTCTAAGTGGTGCCATGCAGAAGCTGAGAAACTGCAGTTTATGTACTTTTACTGATATGTATAAACACCGTAATGAAGTTATTCTTCTTTTCAATGTGTGCATTAGGAAAACGGCCTTTCCAGTTGCACGTTGCACTAAATGTATGCATGCTCCTTGAACGTTTTAGAAAATATTTGCATGATTTGAAATAGGCAAACTTAGACATCCGTTTCCCCAGCTAGACAAGCTATACAAACGTATCCTCCAAACCTAGGGAAATGAGTAACAGGCCTAATCTCAGGGTCCTACGTTTTAGGGTTCTAAAGATAGGGTCCTAAGTACTTATTTGATTCCTACATTTAAGAACTCATCTTTTTTGACTATAATATCAGCCTCTGTGTGAGTTGCTCAGGGGTTACACCCAGTGCACATAACAGGTGAGATCCGAATCTGGGTCACTCTTTGTTCTTGATAGGTCTTTGCCCTAAACTTCACTTCCCAATCATGGAATTTTGTGTTCGACTTCCTGAATTCCAAAAGAAGACAAAGGAGAGTATTATGGTATCTTAAAAGAAAGAAAAAAGATATGCACATTTAAATGTTGATATATTAGCAGAGGCCTAGAACGGAAGAAAAACTCTTAGGGGTATGTTTACTAAAACCCCAGTAGAGTGCGGGCCCCGGTAGTGTGCGGGTGCCATATAAGGAGTGGGCGTTCTGTCCTGAAAAAGAAAAGCCAGAATTTACATATGCGCTAAGGTGCGCGGCGCCCATGTGCGCCCCGCACCTTAGCGCATGCGATAGCTGCGCGGGAGGCATAAGTGGCGCGCTGAAGTGCAAGAAAAAGAGCAGAGCCACAGCACAATGGTTAAGACACTGACCAATGGTGCAAAGATCAGAGGTTCAGTGCCCAATGAAGACAGCTGGCTGAGGCATTAATCTATGAGGTGCAGAAATGCTGGGCAGCATAAGGTGGTGCGCTAATGTTTTGGGCGGCATAAGGCAGCACGCTGATGTTTATGGAGGCATTATAATACTGGGCAGTATAAGTGGCGCGCTGATGTGCAGGAAGATAAGCAGAGCCACAGCACAATGGTTAAGGCACTTACCAAGGATGCAGGGACCAGGGATTCAATCCCCCACAGTGCCCAATGAAGACAGCAGGCTGAGGCATTATTTTAGGAGGCATTTAAATGATGGGCGGTATAAGGCGGCGTGCTAATGTTTTAGGAGGCTTTTTAATACTGGGCGGCATAAGGCGGTGCGCTGATGTACAATCACAGGAACAGAACCACAGCACAATGGTTAAGACACTGACCAATGGTGCAGGAATCAGGGGTTCAATCTCCCAAAGTGCCTAATGAACAAGGCTGGCTGAGGCATAACATATCATGGGGAAGAATACTTTAGGAGGCATTTTATTCATATTTTAATGATCACTACTAGCAAACGCACTCTCAAAGCGTGTTAACATAAGGCGCCCTATAAGGCACATTTTAAAGTGCACTGTCAGCCAAGGCACCCTAGAATGTTGCTTATAGGGTGCTTTAGAGGGTGCCGTATGAGGTACCGCAAGGTCAGTGTACTGTTTTTTATGGCAGCACTGTGCAGTTTAAGGAATGAAAAGCATAAGTAGGTGCGCTGACAGGCAAGGAGGAGCAGCAGTGGAGCACAATGGTTAAGGCACTGACTGCTGATACAGGGGTCATGAGTTTGCTCCCCAGTGTGCCTAATACGTAAGGCTGGCTGTGGCATCAGCTTTGCATTATACATATTTTGTCCTGCAGCACTTTATTTTTATGTTATTAATTGCTGCCAGCAAACACGCCCTCACGTGCCGTAATTGAAGGTGCCGTATAAGGCACCCTATAAGGCACTCCATAGGGCACATTATAAATTGCACTGTCCGCCACAGCACCCTAAAATGTCCCCTGTAGGGCACCCTATAGGTTGCATCACAGGATATTGTATAGTGCACCTTATATGGATGGGAACCATAAGGTGCCCTATAGGGCGCCCTATAAAGCACCCTCAGAAGCACCTTATGGGTACAGTACGCTGAGGGTGTTTTTGCTGGCATCAAAATATGTACATAAAGAAAAAATGCATTGGACAACCCTATCAAAAAACCCCACTGTGAGTTTGAACCCATGGCCCCTGGTTTCAGAGGCAGTGAAGTGACCATTGGGCTACAGCTCTTTAGCTGCTAGCAAGCCCCTGGCTGGCTGCAGAGAGCATGCACGTCACCACGCAGACAGTCTGCTGTGGTCACCAGGATAGGGTTAGCCCACCCATACCCATGATGCACTGCACTTGCAAATCAACTGTCCACAGATTAACACAAGATGGGCAATGCACCCCCACAGCACCTCGGCCCGGTAGAGGGACGTGACCATGTGCACCCACACACCACCTCGGCCTGGTAGGGGGTACTGACCGTGTGTTTTACTGGCACAGAGTACCTACACACCGTCACATTGTGCGGGTACTGTGCTCACCCTGAGGGTGCAATGAGGCGCCCAGGACCAGGTCCACAACACCTTCCATGGCTGAAAGAGCCATGCTGGAGGTCCAAAGCAGTGTTAATGTGTGAGATAGGTAGTTCCTGCACAAACACCTTGGATATCTCTGTCTGACTCAGTCAGGTGCAGCCCCCATGCACACACCCCCCCCACCCGGCCAAGGGTGGCAAACAGGGCCTCCCATCAATAGATCCACATTCCACCACCCTGCAAAGGGGGCAGTAGAGGGGTCCATCAACCCCAGTCCTACTGAGGAGCAGACACCCTACAGGGCAGTCAATTCAGCTCTATACACATCCATAACACAATAGCAGACAGACATTAGGCCTGGATATGGTGAGTTGCACCCCACCACTATCTGATATTCTCATGCAGCAATTCATCATCCACTGCAGCCTGCTCCATCACAACACATATCAGCTATAAACAGTGTGCTAGTTAGTCCACAGTGCATGTTCCCAGTGGAGATGCATGCACCCAGAACTGGGATGTCAGCATACACAGCAAGCAGATAGATCAGTGACTGGGCCCCAAAAGGAAACCCATATCTATCACATGAAAGAAATACTATATGGCACTATTTATTTAACATTTATTTATTTATTTAACATGTTTTGTATCCCGCCTTTTCCTTCAATCAAAGCGGTTAATACAGCACAAAGTTAAACAAAGGTGAGGGAAACATACATTGCATTATCATTACATCACAACAAAACACTAGGAGTACAAACAGGGAACACAGTACATAACTTACATTACATTACCTTACATTAACTACAAACAGCATATCGCTGAACAGAATGAGCATATAGCAGCAGATAGTGGGTCCCGCACGGTCCACCGCCTAAGGGCCACGCCAAAGGGCCCTCTTGCGAGGCCCTCAGGCGCGGGCCCGCAAGGCACGGGCGCGCCATTGCTGAAGGGATTTTAAATGATTTGAAAAGTGCTCAGATTGGCTGCAGTTTTCTCTCACACACAGTTCCCAACTAAGTAGGCACAGCTGATTCTCACTCACTGCTCACAGGATCGTTGGAGCCTTTGCTGAAGGGATTCTAAATGATTTGAAAAGTGCTCAGATTGGCTGCAGTTTTCTCTCACACACTATGGGGGTGCCTAGCCATGCTGTGGTCACTGCACAGTCAGGGTGAGATTGATCTCTCAGCAGGACATACTGAGGTCACCCTGTCCGTGTAGGTGGTGGCCAGGCACTAAAATGTCCCAGTCAGTGCCCTATGCCCTGTGCAGATGCACCCTGGCCAGGCCACCCTGTCCGGCCTATACCCATGGTACCTTGCTCCTCATTATGCACATTGGCAGCCCAATACTGGCAACATTGCTGGCAGTGTGGGCTGTGGAAAGTGTTTGAAGCCACCACACACTGGATAGACAGACAGCCACCCCCACACCTATGCCAGCATTGTGCTACTATAGAGGGGTTCAGCAGCCATACCCACCACACCAGTCCTGGGCACAGTACAGGCATGGATATGGTACGCAATACTGTTGGGGGTCACTCCCCAGGGCGGTAAACACTGTCAGAGACCAGACCTGCAGCACACACCGCAGACATCAGAATGATTGTTATGGTGGAGCCCAAGGAACAAAATGTGCTTAACGTAGGAATTGATATCTGCCAGTTATCATGGGAAACATTTGATAGCTGTGTACCATATACCCAGGTGTAGGGTGGCATTGCTAAGGTATGCAACTGCTAGTATTGGGAGATACAGGCAGGGCCCAATGTCCTGCCTCTCCAGGAGGCATTGGCCAATGGGGCCTGTGGGTGTGTGTGTGGGTGTGTCTGGCCCTGTTGGCTGCTGCTTTACCGCAGAGTTTCCGAACTCCAGTCCTGGTGTTCCAAACACTGTTCGGGTTTTCATGCTGTCCCTCATAAATATGCATGAGCTACATCTGCATACCATGGGGGTGGTGCATAGATATGCAGCACAGGCATCTTTATTAGAGGCAGCATGGAACCTGAATGGTGTGGGACCCTCCAGGACTGCATTTGGGAGACTCTGCTCTAGGTAATGCGGCTGTTTATGGTGTCTGTGTTTGGTGTGGTAAAATATAGGCGTATTAACCATGCGTATGTTCTCTGCAATAAAGGTTTGTCCTTACTATCACGGTTTAGTTGTGGGAAAAATATGTGGACAGGATTGGAGGTAGCCTCAGCTGGCCTTTGAACCTGTGACCTTCTGTTCCTGCACACACTGTCTGTGTGCACTGCACCACCATGTTGCCACAGATATGCTGTCTTCCCTGGGGAGTCCATGACTGTACATCCAACAGAGCCTGTCTGTTGCGGTGGACGGTGCCAGCCTGCACACGCCTAGGCCACTGTCTGCTGTGGCTTGCAGCCACTGCCCCCTCCACCACCTGTACCCTCGGCCAACATGCAGACATGTCCTTATCTGGGAAAAAGCATATGACCTGATTGAGTTGTGGCACTCCAGGACTGAATTTGGGGGACTCGGCTGTAGGTAATGCCCATTGTTAAGTTTTTTGTGCGGTGTAGGGTAAAATATGGGTGTTTGAACCATGCTTATGTTCTCAGCAATAAAGGAGTGTCTGTACTATCACTGTTTGGTGGTGGGTAAAACTAAGGGGACTGGTTTGGCAGGAGCCCCAGCTGGGATTTGAACCTGTGACTCTCTGGTCCTACAGGCACTGTCTGTGTCCGCTGCACCACACTGTGGCCACAGAGACAGCACAGTCTCTGGAGATAGGAAACCTGGCCGCACGAGTCAGACACCCTGCTCTGCACAATTTTACTGTGGGCTCGTTTACCTTGTATGGGGACAAAGGTGCAAATAAACCTCAAAAATGACCTCCAAAAAAGGGGAAGAAGACCAAAACCAAGCTGGGTAACAGTGATATCAATGGGCAACCATAAAAAACACTCCCAGGAAAGCTCCAATAAAATGCAGTGATTTTTGAAAGAGTCTACGGAGCGTAGACCCTTCCAAAAATCATTTCTTTTTTTTGGGAGCTTTCCTGGGAGTGTTTTTTATGGTTGCCCATTGATATCACTGTTGCCCAGCTGGATTATAATTTTTTTGGAATTTGTTGCGGTCATTTTCAATTTATATTTGCTATTTTGTTCTGTGCACATGTATCACACTGCTCACGTTTGCAGGTTTCCCCGGTTTTGCTGTACATTGCTGACGGAAATGGTTTCTCTTCCCTTTAAATCGGCTCTAACGCGAGGGTTTCACTCGCGGTATTTTTTTGGCCAAAATTCAGCCCCGCTCCTGTGCGTGGAGCCTCTCCCCTCCCACTCTCCACCCATTGACCCCGTCCCCCCGCCCCTCGGGAGCCTTCCTCCACCCTCAAAATGCCTTTCCACGCCTCTATCGCACATCAGCGCACCGCACACTTGCCCGGGCCCGTCAGTGTGAGGGGCACGTGTGCGGGGGCCCGTTAGTGTGATGCGCATGCGTGCGGGGCACTTAAGTGCATCATTAGCGTACGCTACTGTGCGCCGTGCACGTGTGCGCGGTTTAGTAAACATACCCCTTAGAGATATTCTGTGATTACAGATTTATTCCCCCCAGAAAGTACAATAACTTGTCAATATTACTGCCTTTTTTCTATGGGCTATATATATATTATATGAATGGTACTGTGAAAAAGGGAAGGAAGATTTTGAAAGGAAATTGCTTAGGTAATTAAACTAAGTAGTTATCCAAATAAATTTCTCAGGCCGAAAAGGTGCCTTCACTTCATTGACCAAAATTCTTACAACAGGGCCGATGAAGAAAAGTGCACTTCCATTAACGCACAATTTTCTTCATTAGTGTGGGCGCTGAATGTAGACAGGGATTTACCACGAACATAATCACTGCACAGATGCTGATAGTAATGGCAGCGCACAGCTCATTTAAATCTATGCAAAATAGATGATAAGCAAGCAATTAGCTATACTGGGCAGATGCAGAGGAGTGCACAGAAGAGAGGAAGGCTGAACTCAATGCCGGGACTTTAACGCCAGGTTGGAGGAGACTTAAGGATTCGCTCAAGAGGTCTGCAGTAGGTGCTGAGGAGGGATTTATGCCTGTTTCTTGAGCAAACAACCTTTGCAGCTTTTTGGGGCTTTGCAGACGTGATTTCTGAATAAAAAAAACGGCACGGGGAGTGTGCTGGAAGAATAGTAAGTGCGCACGCTGGAAAACTGTGTGGCAAATAAGAACAATCACTCTGCTAAGAATGCTATTTATATTCAAAGACATTGATATTATTCTGAGTAGAATGTCTGAGCAGAACAATACCACTCTTATGGGACACACAGCATTGCAGCACGTGCACACAAGTGTCTTTTTGTGCACCGGATCTAGGTGCTACTAATGCAGACACCTGTGCACATGCACCTGGCTTGCTCCCCAGCTTAATGCAGACTTTTTGCACACAACATATTTTCAGGGTTTCTGCATCATCCCGAGATCTTTGAGCTTTGTCATAACGCCTGTATGTAGATAGTACATGTAAATAGTTCCCCTATGTTATCCAAGTTTGTACACCTGTTCCCTGTAAAAACAGAACAGCCTGTTGTTCTGGTCATTTTGTTTCATGTAAATCGCGCTGATGTCGAATAGTGCGGTATATAAGAGATTGTAATAAATAAATAAATAAATAAATGTGTGGACTTCTGCCTAGGGCAGAAAGGAGCTGAGTCAGGGTGGGGGAATGCAAATTTTGCGCGGGGATTTCATTTTACCACATCTACTTCTACCTGTGTGGGTACAAGTTATCTAGTGCCCCCAAATTTTCAAAGGGAAATGGCATGGGGTAGTAAAACTGACACTTCTGTGTGCTTTTCAAGTGTGCATCTGCTATTTTACCCCGCAAAGAGGGCACACAGAAAATGCACACACTCTTTCTAGGGGTTATTAAATATAGGATCTATCCGGGTAAAATCTGTTCCACAGGCAGAAAAGGTCTTTATAAAATGACAGGCCAACAAATGCCCACCATATGCAGGTGTTCCTGGGGGTGATCAAGAGTGGCGCTGCGTCGGAACAGGTGTTAATGTGTATGTCAGCATTTATGCATTATAGGGGCTGTTTCTGAGGGGTTTTTAAAGGCACAAAGATGCTTATCTTCCCTTTGTAAAATATAAATAAGCTGAAAATAGGCATAAAAAAGGGCCTTTATGGACTTCTTGCATAGATGCCCTGTTATAAAATCAGGCTCTGGATGTGCACGTTAAGAACATAAGGACACGATGTTTAAAGGACTTAAGTTCCTAATTCTGAGAGTTATGCTCATAAATTGGCCTCTTTGAAAATTTACTAGGACTAAGTGCCTAAATATTTTCTTAAAATTTCACTAAGCTACTTAATTTAGGAGCATCAAACGTGGGTAGATTTAGGACTGGGAAAAAAGTTAGGAGCTTAGCACTGATGTTCAGTATTAGGCACTTAAATAAAGTTCATAAATCTAGGCAAATGAAAGAAAGGCCTAAATTTAGGAGCATTCATTTTAAACTCCTAATTCAGGATAAATTTTCAGCTGAAAACTTAGTTGGGGGGGGGGGGGAGGGGGATAGTCAGCGGTGGCAGCTAGCCGTTGCATCTGAAGCTTCACCCCAGATATTCAATGTTGGTCTCAGGACCCGGAAGCTAATCTAGCAGCAGCAATATTGAGCCACTGCCTGGTTAACTTCTCTGAATAAAGTAAGGCCAGCATTTACCCCCCATGTCACTAACAGGGCAGTGGCTCAATATCGCCACTGCCCAGTTAGCGATGGAGGCTGCCCTGGAACGCCCCTGACCTGCCCCAATGCTGAGCGGTTAGAATCAGGGCGTGCTGCGGTGGCACCCGTAAATATTCAGCAGCGTGTTAGTGCTACTGAATATCCAGCTCAGTGGTATTTACACCGTCTGTAGGTCTACACACCATGTAAATCCTTGGAATATCCTCCCCTTAGGCCCCTAAGAGTGGCTGAAAATAGGACAAAAATTTAGGAGCCTAACTCAGGTGCTTTAGAAGCTCAGCTTGTTTTGAATATTGGGTCCATAAGTACATAAAAGCTGAATATTCAAAAAAAAATACTGGGCTCTTATGTACTTCTGGGACCAATATTCAAAAACCAGAAAATTAAGTACATGAGAGGAGTGGAGGAGGAGGAGTAACTTAGGGGTATGTTTACTAAACTGCGGTAATCGTGAATAACGCGCGTAACGTACACTTAACGATCGTTCACACGTCAGAACGTGCGTTCGGACGTGCGAACGATCGTTAAGCGTACGTTACACGCGTTAACCGCAGTTAACGATCGTAAACCCCCGCGGCGCGTTAAAACAGCGCAGAAGGCGGAGAGTGGGCGGAGAGAAGGGGTCAATGGGCGGAGAGTGGGCGGGGAGAGGCTCCCCTCACACTAACGCGCTGAATTTCAGAGCTCAATTCCAACGCGAATGAAAACCTGTCGTTAAAGGCATATTAAAGGGAAGAGAAACCATTTACGTCAGCAATGTACAGCAAAACCGGGGAACCTACAAAACGTGAGCAGTGTGATACATGTGCACTGAACAAAATAGCAAATAGAAATGGAAAAAGACCACAACAAAATCCTAAAAAACTATAATCCAGCTGGTCAACAGTGATATTAATGGGCAACCATACAAAACACTCTCAGGAAAGCTCCAAAAACAGAAATGAGTTTTGGAAGGGTCCACGGAGCGTAGACCCTTCCAAAAATCATTCCCTATTTCTAATTATGAGCGTTCCTGGGAGTGTTTTCTATGGTTGCCCATTAATATTACTATTGGCCAGCTTGGGTATGTTTCTATCCCCTTATTCGGAGGTCATATTCGGGGTTTATGTGCACCTATGTCTCCATACAAGGTGAATGAGCCCACAGTAAAAATGTGCAGAGCAGGGTTTCTGACGCTTTCGGCCAGGTGTCCTATCTCCAGGGACTGCACTGTCTCTGTTGCCACAGTGTGGTGCAGCGGACACAGCCAGTACCTATGGGACCAAAGGGTCACAGGTTCAAAGCCCAGCTGGGGCTACATCCAGTCCACATATTTTTCCCACAACTGTACCGTGATTGTAATGACAAGCCTTTATTGCTGAGAACATACGCATGGTTAATACGCCTATATTTTACCCCACCGAGCACAGACACCATAAACAGGAGCATTACCTAGAGCAGAGTCTCCCAAATGCAGTCCTGGAGGGCCACACACCATTCAGGTTCCATGCTGCCGCGAATAAAGATGCCTGTGCTGCATATCTATGCACTACCCCCATGGTATGCAGATGTAGCTCATGCATATTACTCAGAGACAGCATGAAAACCCGAACAGTGTTTGGCACACCTGGACTGGAGTGGGGAACCTCTGCAGTAAAGCAGCAGCCAACAGGGGCAGACACACCCACACCCACACCCACAGGCCCCATTGGCTAATGCCTCCTGGAGAGGCAGGACATTGGGCCCTGCGTGCATCTCCCAATGCTACCACATGCATACCCTAGCAATGCCACCCTACACCTGGGTATACGGTACACACCTATCAAACGTTTCCTATGAGTACTGGCAGATAGAAAGTCCTACGTTAAGCACAGTTTGCTCATTGAGCTCCATCATAACAATCTTTCTGATGTCAGCGGTGTGTGCTACAGGTCAGGTCTCTGACAGTGTTTACCACCCTGGGGAGTGACGCCCAACAGTATTGCGTACCAAATCCATGCCTGGACTGTGCCCAGGACTGGTGTGGTGGGCAGGGCTGCTGAACACCTCTACAGTAGCACAATGTTGGCATAGGTGTCGGAGTGTGTGTCTGTCTCTACAGTGTGTGGTGGCTGCAAACACTTTCCACAGCCCACACTGCCAGCACTGTTGCCAGTATTGGCCTGCCAATGTGCATAATGAGGAGCAAGGTACCATGGGTATAGCCCAGACAGGGTGGCCTGGGCAGGCTGCATCTGCACAGCGCATAGGGCACTGACTGCGGCATATTAGTGCCCGGCCACCACCTACACAGACAGGGTGACAGCTGTATGTCCTGCAGGGAGATCAATCTCACCCTGTCAGTGACCACAGCATGGCTAAGCACCCCCATAGTGCTACATAGTATTTCTGTCATGTGATATTTATGTGTTTCCTTTTGGGGGCCAGTCACTGACTTATCTGCTTGTTGTGTATGCTGCCATCCCAGTTCTGGGTGCATGCATTTCCAACAGGAACATGCATTATGGACCAACTAGCAGACTGTTTGCAGCTGGTATGTGTCTTGATGGAGAGCCTTGCAGGGTGCAGTGGTTGAAGGCTTGCTGCAGGAGAATATCAGATAGTGGTGGGGTGCAGCTATGTAGAGAGCTGCATTGACTGCCCTGAGGGGTGTCTCTCCCACAGCAGATCTGGGGTTGATGTTCCCCTCTACTGCCACCTTTGCAGGGAGGTAGAATGTGGATCTATTGATAGGAGACCCTGTTTGCCACCCTCAGCCCTGACTGAAACAGACAGAGATATCCAAGGTGTTTGAGCAGAAACTACCTATCTCACACATTAACACTGCTTTGGACCTGGGCCATGGCCTTGTTCAGCCATGGACGGTGCTGTGGACCTGGTGCTGGGCGCCTCACTGCATCCTCAGGGTGAGCACAGTACTCGCACAATGTGACGATGTGTAGCTACTCTGTGCCAGTAAAACACATGGTCAGTACCCCCTACCAGGCCTAGGTGCTGTGGGGGTGCACATGGTCAGTTCCCCCTACCAGGCCGAGGTGCTGTGGGGGTGCATTCCCCATGGTGTGTATCTGTGGACAGCTGATTTGCATGTGCAGTGCATCATGGGTGTGACTGGCCCAATCCAACCCTGTGCAAATCCAGCACCTGCTCACAGGCTCTGATAAACCATAGGCCATCACATTTACATCTGTTAGCATACTTCATAGGTGCAAGACACCCTAAAGAGTCTGTAATATAAAGTGCCCACGCTGGTAACAACACATGTACCCACGCACGATGTTACGCACGCACCAACGCACGATATTACGCACGCACCAATGCACGTGGCTACGCACACTGTGAGGGTGTGTTTCTGGCAACACTACTGAACGTAAAGAAAAACATGCCTCCTCATTCCCTATGTAATGTACAGGGTGATGCCTGGGCCAGCCTTCTGTGTTAAGCACACTGGGGACTCGAACCCATGCTGCCTGTAACAGCGGTCAGTGAGGTAACCATTGTGCTACAGCTCTGTTTCAGTGATTTGTGTCTGTACACCTTCTTATGATGAACGCGCGTTAATGCGCCACGGCGCCCTGTAATGCTCGTTAGTTTTTGGAACACGCGTTAGTGGTAACGATGTACCGCCCATGTCCTTATTTGGGGTTTCTGTCTCTACCGCGGCTCCTAACGCGAATTGCACTAACGCACTTTAGTAAACATACCCCTTAGTGGTTAGAGTACTGGCTTGGCAACCAAGAGACCAGCATTCAATTCCCATTGGCACTCCTTATGGCCTTAGGCAAGTCACTTAATCCTCCATTGCTTCGGAAGAAAGACCTAGCAATCTACTTCCAGTCACACTGCCAAGAAAAGCCAGGAGCTGTTGGATCGCCAGTTCAGCATTGACTCAAAAAAGGCACACACATACAAGTACATAAGAATTGCCATGCTGGGCAAGACCAAAGGTTTATCAAGCCTAGTATTGTGTTTGCAACAGTGGCCAATCCAGGTCACAAGTACCTGGCAGGATTCCATAAATTAGCCAGATTCCCAGGGATAATCAGTAGCTTTCCCCAGTTCAACCTTAATAACAGTTAATTGACTTTTTCTCTGGGAACTTGTCCAAACCTTTTTAAACCTAGCTACACTAACAGCTTTTACCACATCTTCTGGCATTGATTTCCAAAGCTTAGCTAAGCGCTGAGTAGAAAACATTTTTTCGTATCTGTTTTAAATGTATTACACATGTAACTTCATTGCATGCTCCCTAGTCTTTGTGTTTTTTGAAGGAGAAAACAATCAATCTACATTTACCCATTCCACCCCACTCAGGATTTTATAGACCTGTATCATATCTCCCCACAGCCGTTTGTGTTTCAAGCTGAAGAACCCTAACCTCTTTAGCTTTTCCTCATAGGAGAGTTGTTCAATCCCCTTTATCATACTAGCTATACCAAGCTTGAGTCTCTCTGAAAATGTATTACAAAATGAAGACCTAAATATGTGCACTGTGGAGGAGAGGAGAGACAGGAGATATGATTCAGACCTTTACATACTTAAAGAGTATTAATGGACAAACAAACTTCTTCCAAATGCGGGGAAGCTGTAAAACTAGAGGGCATAACATGAAGCTGCAAGGGGGTAAACTGAAAGGCAATGTCAGGAAATACTTTTTCACTGAAAGGGTGGTGGATGCTTGGAATGCCCTCCAGATGGAAGTGGTGGGGGCAAACACAGTGACAGAATTCAAAATTGCATGGGACAAACACAGTGAACATAAGAACATAAGATATGCCATACTGGGTCAGACCAAAGTCCATCAAGCCCAGTATTCTGTTTCCAACAGTGGCCAATCTAGGTCATACGTACCTAGCAGTTTCCCCAAGGGACACAGGTTCCACAATGCTTGTATTGGTTCAAGCATTGATATCCTGGGTCCCTTCTTAATAATGGTTTATGGACCTTTCCTCCAAGAACTTGTCCAAACCTTTTTTAAACCCAGCTACACTAACAGCCTTTACTACATCCTCCGGTAACAAATTCCAGAGTTTGATTACACGTTGAGTGAAAAAATATTTTCTTTTATTAGTCTTAAATAATTTACCCTGTAGCTTCATTGCATGTCCCCTAGTCTTTCTATATTCTGATAAGGTAAACAATCGATCTACGTTTACCCGTTCCACTCCGTTCATTAATTTATAGACTTCTATCATATCTCCCCTCAGCCGTCTCTTTTCCAGGTTAAAGAGCCCCAACCTTTTTAGCCTTTCTTCATAGGAGTATCCTTCCATCCCCTTTACCATTTTGGTGGCTCTTCTCTGAACCTTTTCTAAAATCGCTATATCCTTTTTAAGATACGGCGACCAGAATTGCACACAATATTCAAGGTGCGGTCTCACCATGGAACGATATAGAGGCATTATAATATCTTTTGTTTTATTTTCCATTCCTTTCCTTATCATACCTAGCATTCTATTTGCTCTCTTGGCCGCCGCTGCACACTGGGCCGAGGGTTTTAACATTGTATCCACAATGACGCCTAAATCTTTTTCCTGGGTGGTGGTTCCTAATGTGGAACCTTGCATCGTGTACCCATAGTTTGGGTTGTTCTTCCCTAGGTGCATAACCTTGCACTTGTCCACATTAAATTTCATCTGCCATTTTGATGCCCAGTCTTCCAATTTATCAAGATCCTCTTGCAATTTTCCACAATCCTCTTGGGTTTTAACAACTTTAATTAGTTTTGTGTCATCTGCAAATTTGATAACCTCACTCGTTATTCCACTTTCCAGGTAATTTATGAATATGTCAAAAAGCAGCGGACCCAGCACAGATCCCTGGGGTACACCACTATTCACCTTTCTCCATTGGGAAAATTGGCCATTTAGCCCTACGCTCTGCTTTCTATCTTTTAACCAGTTCCTGATCCACAATAGTACACTGCCTCCTATCCCATGACTCTTTAGTTTTGCCAAAGGTCTCTGATGAGGGACCTTGTCAAAGGCTTTCTGAAAGTCCAGATACACAATATCAACTGACTCACCTTTGTCCACCTGATTATTCACTCCTTCAAAAAAACATAACAGATTAGTAAGACAAGATCTTCCTTGTCTAAAGCAGTGTTGGCTGTCTCCCATTAGGTCATGACTATCTACATGCTGAGTAATTTTATTCTTTATGATGGTTTCTACCATTTTTCCCGGTACTGATGTCAGGCTCACCGGTCTGTAGTGTCCCGGATCACCCCTGGAACCCTTTTTAAAAATTGGTGTTACATTGGCGATCCTCCAATCTTCAGGTATTAAAGATGATTTTAATGATAGTTCACAGATTACTAATAGCAGGTCTGCAATCTCGTATTTCAGTTCTTTCAACACTCTTGGATGTATACCATCCGGCTCAGGTGATTTGCTACTCTTCAGTTTATCTAATAGTTGTAATACATCTTCCCGATGTATCGATATTTCCTTCAATTCTTCCGCACCTTTAAATACCACTTCAGTCATGGGTAACATCCCTACATCTTCCTCAGTAAAGACTGAAGCAAAGAATTCATTCAGTCTCTCCGCTATCGCCTTGTCACCTCTTAGTGCTCCTTTAACCCCTTTATCATCTAATGGACCAACTGACTCTCTCACAGGTTTTTTGCTACGAATGTACTTGAAAAGGTCTTTACTTCGCGTTTTTGCTTCCGCAGCAAGCTTCTTCTCAAATTCTCCCTTTGCCTGCCTTATCAATGCCTTGCATTTGACTTGCCAGTGCTTGTGCTGTTTCCAGGTTTCGTCGTTTGGCTCTTTTTTCCATTTCCTGAAAGATGCTTTTTTGGCAACAACAGCCTCTCTGACCTCACCTTTAAACCATGCTGGCAGTTTTTTGGACTTCCTTCCACTTTTCTTAAAGTGTGGAATATAGCTGGTCTGGGCTTCCAAGATAGTATTTTTCAACAACAGCCAAGCCTGATGTACGTCTTTAACCTTTGCAACTGCTCCTTTTAGTTTTTTCTTAACTGTTTTCCTCATTTTATCATAGTTTCCCTGTGGATTTCCTTACTATCCCTCCTCCACTAATTAAATCAAAGGCGATCATGCTATGATCACTATTGCCTAGTGGCCCCAACAACCTTATCTCTTGCACTAGATCTGGTGTTCCACTAAGGACTAGGTCTAATATGGCTTCCCCTCTGGTCGGTTCATGAACCAGCTGCTCCAAGAAGCAGTCATTTATTTCATCTAGGAACTTTATCTCCCTAGCATGTCCTGACGTGACACTGACCCAGTCGATACCGGGGTAGTTGAAATCACCCATTATTATTACTGCACTGTAACGTTTGTTAGCTTCCTTGATTTCTTTGAGCATTTCATCATCCATTTGGTCATTCTGGCAAGGCGGTCGATAGTACACCCCCACTGCCATTGCCTTCCCCCTTTTACATGGAATTTCAATCCATATAGATTCTACAGCAGATTTTGTTTCCTGCAAAACTTTAATCCTTTCTGTCTCAATGCCCTCTCTAACATAGAGAGCAACCCCTCCACCAATTTGATCAGCTCTATCATTACGATATAGTTTGTACCCAGGTATCACAGTGTCCCACTGGTTGTCCTCCTTCCACCATGTCTCTGATATTCCAATCATATCTAACCTTTCATTTAGTGCTATATATTCTAACTCTCCCATCTTATTTTTTAGACTTCTAGCATCTGCATACAAGCATTTTAGAGAATGTATTTTACTCATATTAATTTGGCTATTGTTAGACATGGGTAATTTGGGATCTTTAAGCTCAGTCTGCTCCATACTTGAGGGCATTTGGGCTACTTTACTCTTTTGTGGAACCTCTCTGCTTTTGGTAGTATCCTTCAAAGATACATTCTTCCGAACCATCCGCTCTTGGGCGACTGTCGGCTTTCTCCTAATATCTAGTTTAAAAGCTGCTCTATCTCCTTTTTAAAGGTTAATGCCAGCAGCCTGGTTCCATGCCGGTTAAGGTGAAGCCCATCCCTTCGGAAGAGCCTCTCCTTTCCCCAGAATGTTCCCCAGTTCCTAACAAATCCAAAACCCTCATCTCTGCACCATTGTCTCATCCACGCATTGAGACTCCGGAGCTCTCCCTGCCTTTTGGGTCCTGCGCGTGGAACAGGAAGCATTTCGGAGAATGCTACCCTGGAAGTTCTGGATTTCAACTTCCTACCTAAAAGCCTAAATTTAGCCTCCAGAACCTCCCTACCACATTTTCCTATGTCATTGGTACCGACATGTACCAAGACAGCAGACTCCTTCCCAGCACTATCTAAGACCTTATCTAGGTGGCACGTGAGGTCCGCTACCTTCGCACCAGGCAGGCATGTTACCAGGCGATCCTCACGTCCACCAGCCACCCAGCTATCTACATGCCTAATGATCGAATCACCAACTATAACGGCTGTCCTAACCCTTCCCTCATGGGCACATGGCCCTGGAGAAACTTCCTCGGTGCGAGAGGGTTTTACATCACCTGTAGGACAGGTCCTAGTTACAGGATCACTTCCTGCCACACCAGGGTGATGCTCTCCTGTCACGTGACATCTCTCCTCCATGGCAACAGGGATGCTGCCAGACTGGAGGTGGGACTTCAGGACTATATCCCTGTAGGTCTCGTCTATGTACCTCTTTGTCTGTCTTATGCTTTCCAAGTCTGCTACTTTAGCCTCTAGAGAACGGACTCGTTCCCTGAGAGCAAAGAGCTCCTTGCACCTAGTGCACACGTAAGACCTCTCACCAACTGGGAGAAAATCATACATGTGACACTCGATGCAAAAGACTGGAAAGCCCCCATCCCGCTGCTGGACTGCTTTCTGCATCTTAGTTTTAAGTTTGTGTTTAGATCTAAGTTCTTTACTTACTAAGGGTTGCAATGGATATTTATACTAATAAAACTGTACCTAATACGTGTAATATATCTTGTTCACCTGAAGCTTAACTAATCTCAGGTCCTTAGTGTATGACTGATTTGGGTAATGAGCTTCACCTGAGAGCACCTCCTGTCTTTTAAGATGTGTATCCCTTTATAGCAACAGGATAAAATCAAATAAGCATAACTATCTCTTATAGCTAAACAAATAGGGGTGACCTACACGGAGCGGTGGGTACACCCCTAAACAAAGGCATGGGGAGGGGTGATCTTCACGGAGCGGCAGGTGCACCTACTCTTGCTGCCTTGCTGGGCAGACTAGATGGACCATACTGGTCTTTATCTGCCGTCATATACTATGTCACTATGTGTTTGAAATTATGGCCCGCTTTGCAGTTAGGCAGCTTCTTGAACATTAGCCTCATCATGTCTTTCTCCCTTGCTGCTTCTCTCTCATCACCTTCTTTTCTCAGTTCCCTTTTTCTTGATCTCCTTCTCCATCTCACCTCCCTGCTCCTGCCTTTCCTGTCTCTCCCCCTCTGTTTTTCCCTTCCTGCAGGTTCCAGGTTCATTTCAATCTTATACAGCACTTACAGGCACAGAAGGATCTTCTGGCCAAGCCAGTTTGCACAGTTATCCTCGTCTACTGCGCCAGCACAGATCCTGCTTGACCACCAGTCATCCCAATTGCTGCCTTGAATCCTCTTATTAAATGGTTACCACCAGTCTTTGGGCCTGGGCTCCTCCATTCCCTTAAATTTTCCAGCAGGAGAAAATTAAGCCTATAAACCCAGATGAACCATTTCTGAGGTTAAGAAAGAAATAGTGCAAGAGGAAAGAAAGAAGTGAGAGCAAGAGAGCCCCTCATATGTCCCTGGAGAGGTCAGTCTGACTTCTTCATAGTCTCATTGGGCAGGTGATTATTTCTCCCCTGGCGATCCTTTCCTGAATGTAAAATAATCACATAAAATTACCTCGCGGTTCCTTGTAGCTGAGGTAGCTGAAAGCTTTTATCTCTAGCTCTCTGTCAAAGAAGAGACCTTTCCCTTTAATTTGTAACTCTAGGGGCACATCTGCATGCAAATGGAAGTCTCCCCGTAAATCACTGTCCTTTGGTTACTCAGATTATTTATAATACATCCGAGAGGTGATGTTCTTGTGCCCTGGTGGAGGGCATGGGGGAAAGAGGGAGAGGTTGGAGGAATGGTGTATGCCACTACGTCACCGACAGTTCCTGCCGGCTTCAAAGTCAGAGATGCCGAGTCTCACTCATTAGGAACGTGTCGTACTCATTTGAAAGTTCTCTCATGCTCCTACTCATTAGAGCTTCATTGCCAGTGTACTCATCCTGATCACTGCTTTCATGAGAGACAAGCTCACCTTCCTGTGTACTCCCTCCTCCTGTGCCATCCTTTGTCCCTGTACCTGCAGGTGCTGCAAAACCTCAGCTCATCCCTTTAGCCACTGAGTGCAGAGCATTTTTCAGCTCAGAGAATTGACCCATGTTGCCTCCACTATGAGTATGTCGCCATCCTTTCAGAGGCTCCAAAGAAAAGCAAATAGCATTTTATGCTGCTTTCTTCATTTGCAAAGCAACACTACGTTTAAATCTTTCTAGATTTATACCCTGCATGCACCATATGAAAAAGCTCTCGTGCTTTGGACTTCAATCTCACTCTCTAGGATCTCTGGAATCTCACTCTTTGGGATGGTTCACCCATGGCATCTCTGAAAAGGGCCAAGGAAGGGTTCACTTTCAGAAGCGAGTCTTCAGCAAGCAAGGGATGCCATGGTGACCCCTGGGAGGAGTGGGCTGAGGACGATGACAGAGCTGAAAGAAAAAGCCTAACAAGAAGCTATATTCATTATTAGGCCTATCCCACTTTGCTACTCTAATAAAATAAATATATTCCAGCTTCCTTGCTCTGACCATTAGACAAAACTCTTGGGGCCACCTGGAAGGTCTCCGCCTTCTGCCCTTTCCATTCTAAGGACTCTATACATTCCTGCCTCTTGTGTAAAGAGGAAATCTGTATTTGCTTATGTTTACCACATAGCTGAAGTGTAAGAGAGAGTGGTGGAGTGGGAGAGAGAGGGAGGAGGAAAAAAAGGGTAGTAAAGAGAAAAAGGCAGAGGAGAGAAGAGAAAGAGACTGGCAAACAAGAGGAAGATAAAAATCGTTACACAGATTTAAGTAGAAAGCTGTCTTTGTTTGACGGACCTTTGGTTGAATTCTAAAGCAGCCCCACTAAAGCAAAGACAATACAGCCCATTGGGGATTAGCAAAGCCACTCAAAAGAGGCTTCATAGGCTTGAGAGACAAGCACAGAGCTTGTGGGAAATTTCCACTTCACGTTGAATATGCTGGACTGCAAAAGCTGGACAATAGCCATTTTTCCAGCTACTGGAGGGGGTCTGTGACTAAAGGAGAGGGTATATAACTGCCGTACCCTCTACCCTTTCCCCCATTTTGGGCTGTGGGAAGGGGCATCTCTAAAGATCCTCTTTCACCACCATGCAGCACTGTGTCACCCACAGGTCTGTGGACATTTCAAATCCTTTCTTCCAGGCTGCGGAAATCAGCGCTTAAACTGCTTAATAGAGAAGCCTCCAGCAGAGCCGCCCCTGCTGACCTCAGCTCCTCTAGAGGCACTGAGCCAAAACTTCAGATAGACATGCTAACCAAGTTTGACAAAACTAGATTTTTATTTCTAGAGAAAACAGATAATTGGGTCTGAAAACACACTTGCATAATTATGTAAATAAAAAACAAAAGTGACTTGGCCACTAGTCTGTCATGCTAAATTAGACAACTGTAGTTGAGGTGTGCTGATTGGGCATATAGCATTGTATACTCTTGGCACACAAAAACAACTTCAAAATAGACTGAGAAGCCGACGCAGAAAACTGTGCTGTCATTAGCGTAGGCATCCGTGCACCATTTATGAAAGTATTTCTGCGCTAGCATGGGTGCAGGACATAGGAAGGGAGGCGCTCACGGTAGCACACAGTATATTTAAAATCATTCAGTATAGATGAGAATGAAGCAATCAGCTACGTGCACATTTGAATACTTTGGATGTTATTTTGTAAGCGGCTTAGAGATTGTGATTTACGGGTTATACATATTATTAAATAAATAAGAAAAGAAAGGCAGAGAAGTGCTCAGAAGGCTGAGCTCAACACTGTGCTTTTAACCTGAGGTCTCAGGGCACTTTAGCTGAGCTCATAGGTCTGTGACTGCCCTGGTCACTTTAGTTCAGCAATGGGTTGTGGGGTGTAATGGTGGGGGTGGGGAGGAAGTGTATAGAGAGGCTCCTTAACTCAATTTCTACCCTAGTACTTGTCTTTCTCCCGCTGTGATTCATTTACTGATTTTTTTTTGGGGGGGGGGGGGAGGGGGAATCTCTTGTGTGCAGAGGGATGGTCACTGTGGTGAGTCTTTTCTTTGAGATGCAACCTTTTGGTGCATGTTGTGCAGCTTGAGACGAGGCTTTTGCTTCCTTCACTCAGCACATGCACACAAGTACGTAGGATTCAGGGGCTGCTAACGCCTGACATGCTCTTCTGGTTTAGCGCAGACGTTTTGCACCCAACCAATGTGCATGCCATTTGCTCGAAGCATCACTGTGCAAACTGTCTGCTAAACCTGTGTTAGGAAACCCTGCACTAGAACTTTAGCGCTGGACTCTAGCGCAGGGTTTCTGTAGTGACCTGCTGCTTTCGAAGTCCTACATTTCTGGCAAATTATGACTCTGGCCAAGGCCACCAAAGGAGAATTCAGTGGAAGGCAATCCCTTGAAGTAGCCTTGTCTTGAATCCAAATGTGTTGGAAGACGTGAGAAGCTGTTTGTGCACATCAGGCAATAAAATATGGCAAAAATGCCGCTTTCAGTGGAAACAATATCTGTTTCCAAAAGAATGTACACACTTCAGTTTAATAGTCAGTATGGATGAATAAGACATTTTAACAAAGTCAGCTTTTTGGTTGCCTTTTTTTTCTGCTCTCATGGTCATTTGAGCTCAGTGTTCTCTAAGACATTATTCCTCAAGACCGCCTTGGAGTACCACCTTGCCAGTCTGCTTTCCAGAAAATCCACATCGCATATTCATTGTGAATATCCTGAAAAGCAAACTGGCTAATGGGTGCTCCGGGGCAGGTTTCAGAAACACTGCCCTGAGACCACATCAGAGATCTCAGATGAAGCAGGTATATCTCGACCTAGCATAAGCCAGATGCGATTCCAGCGTTCGAAAGAAAACGAGCAGATCAAAGAATGAATTAATTATAAGCTAGCATCAGAGATTTGATCGCCATACTCTGACAAGAACATAGAAAAGAAGACAACGTGGCCAAACAAAATGTGATACTTTAGAAAAAAAACATGGATAATGTAGTGTGGCTTCCATGTTAGTCCACTTTAATGATTGATAAATAAAAAGAAAAAAATATGGTCATATCTTTTTATTGGACTAAAATATCGCTTTATTTTCATTTTTTAAAAAAATATTTATCAACTATAAAAACAATGCCAAAAAAATGGAGTAGAGGAATTGCCTAATGGTTAGAGCACTGGCACTGGCTATGGTTCAATTCCCACTAGTATTCCTTGTGGCCTTGGAGATATCACAACCCTCCATTGCCTCAGAAAAATTCAAGCTATCAATGTCCTTGTTTAATGTACATTATCAAGTCTAAGGGGCATGTTTACTAAACATTCCTAACATGCGGGGCCGTGCTAGTGTGCCTGTGCCATATAAGGAGTGGGCGGTTCAGGCAGAAAATAGAAAAAAAACGGTAGTAAGCAACCGGACGTGTGTGCGTCAAGCTAATGTGCGGGGGTCGACATTAGCGCGTGGAAAGGCAAAGTGGCGCGCTGCTGAGTATACAAAACAACAGAGCCGTGGTACAACGGTGAAGACACTGACCAATGGTGCAGGGGCCATGGGTTCAATCCCCCAGTGTGCGCAACAACAAAGGTCAGCTGAGGCAGTAACTGTAATGATTAACATTGTTTTAGGAGGCAAATTAATTTGGAACGGCATAAGGCGGCGCACAGTTATTTTTGGGCAGCAGAAGGCGGCGCACTGGTCCCCTTGGGCGACACAAGGCGGCGCGCTGATGCACAAGCACAGGAACAGAGCCACAGCACAATGGTTAAAACACTGACCAATGGTGCAGGGATCAGGGGTTCAACTCCTCACAATGCCCAGTGAAAAATGCCTGCTGAGGCAGTATGTATTATGTTGTGGAGTGCTGTAGGAGGCTGTATAATTTTATTTTGTTATCACTACTAGCAAACGCACTCTCCCTGCATGTTAACATACGGCGGCCCATAAGGCACATGTTACAGTGCACTGTTCGCCAAGGCACCCTTGAATGACCCCTATAGGGCAGCATGTATGTTGCGACACAGGATAATGTATAGTGCACCCTATAGGGATGGCAACCATAAGGTGGCCTACAGGGCGCCCTATGAAGCACCCTCAGAGGCACCTAATGGGTATAGTAAGCTGAGGGTGGTCTTGCCGGCATAGACATATGTACAGTAAATAAAAATAAAGCTGTGGACAGCCCTACCAAAGGGCCCCACTGTGGGTTTGAACCCATGACCTCTGGCTGCACAGGCAGTGATGTAACCATTGCGCTACAGCTCCATAGCTGTAAGCAGGCCCCTGGCTGGCTGCAGATAGCCTACACGTCACCTCACAGACAGTCTGCTGGTGTCAACAGGATAGGGTTAGGCCACCCGTACCCATGATGCACTGCACATGCAAATTAGCTGTCCGCAGATGGACACAAGATGGGGAATGCACCCCCACAGCACCTCGGCCCTGTTGGGGGAAGTGACCGGGTGCACCCACACAGCACCTTGGCCTAGTAGGGGGCACTGACCGGGTGTTTTACTGGCACAGAGTAGCCACACACCGTTACATCGTGCGGGTACTGTGCTCACCCTGAGTGTGCAATGAGGTGGCCAGGACCAGGTCAACAACACCTGCCATGGCTGATGGAGGCCAAGCGGGCATTCCAAAGCAGTGTTAATGTGTAAGATAGCTAGTTTCTGCACAAACACCATGGATATCCCTGTCTGCCGCCATCAGGCCACCCCCCCCCGTGGCAAACATGGTCCCCATCAAGGGATCCACACTCTACCTCCCTGCAAAGGTGGCAGTAGAGGGCAACATCAACCCCAGTCCTGCTGAGGAACACCACCACCCCCCCAGGCAGGCAGCTCCATACACAGCCATAACACAATAGCAGACAGACATAAGCCCAGGGTATGGTAAGCTGCACTCCACCACCAGATATTCCCCTGCAGCAAGCCAACAGCCACTGCACCCTGCAAGCCATTATAGCAAGACATTTACCAGCTACAAACAGTCTGCTGGTTAGTCCATAGTGCATGTTCCCAATGGAGATGCATACACAGCAAGCAGATAGATCAGTGACTGGGCCCCAAAGAGAAACCCATATCTATCACATGAGAGAACTACTATACAGCACTATGGGGGGGGGGCCTAGCCATGCTGTGGTCACTGCACAGTCAGGGTGAGCGTGATCCCCCAGAAGGACATGCTTTGGCCACCCTGTCTGTGTAGGTGGTGGCCGGACACTACAATATCCCAGCCAATGTCCCTGCCAGGGCCCTATGCCCAGTGCAGATGCATCCTGGCCACGCCACCCTGCCCTGGCTATACCCATGGTACCTTGCACCTCATTATGCACATTGACTGGCCAATACTGGCAACAGTGCTGGCAGTGCGGGCTGTTGAAGGGGCTTGCAGCCAACACCCACTGTATAGACAGACACACACTTCCACACCTCTGCCATCATGGTGCTACGATTGAGGGGGTAAGTAGCCTTGCCCACCAAACCGGTCCTGAGCACGGCAAGGCATGGATATGGTACGCATTACAGCTGGTGGTCACTCCCCAGGGTGGTAAGCACCGTCAGAGGCCAGGCCTGGAGCATGCCCCGCAAACACCTAACAGATTGTTTGGATGGGGTCAACTAGCAGTATGTACGTAACGTATGGATAACTGCCTGCCTGTGCTCCTAGCAAACGTCTCCGAGCTGTGTACCGTATACCTCAGGTGTAGGGTGACATTGGTAAGTTATGCAAGTGCTCGTTTTGGGTGCTGCATGCACGGTCCAATGTTCTGCCTTTCCAGGAGACATTGGCCAATGGGGCCTGTGGGTGTGGGTGTGTCTGCCCTTGATGGCTGCTGCTTTACGGCACAGATTCCCAACTCCAGTCCAGGTTTGCATCACACTGTTCGGGTTTTCCTGCTATCCCTCATGAATATGCATGGGCTACATCTACATGCCATGGGGGTGGTGCATAGATATACAGCACAGGCATTTGTATGAGTGTCAGCATGGAACCTGACTGGTGTGTGGCCCACCAGGACTGCATTTGGGTGATTCTGCTCTAGGTACTGCCCCTGTTCATGGTGTCTGTGCTCAGTGGGGTAAAAGATAGATGTCTTACCATTGCATATGTCCCCGCCATGAAAGGTGTGTCCTTACTATCACTGTTTAGTTGTGGGAAAAATATGTGGGCAGGATTGGCAGTAGCCCAAGCTGGGCTTTGAACCTGTGACCTTCTGTTCTTGTATGCACTGTCTGTGTGCACTGCACCACTGTGTAGCCACAGATTGGTTGGATTCCCTGGACTGTCCATGACTGTGGATCCGGCAGGACCTGTCTGTTGCAGTGGACTGTGCCAGCCTGCACATGGCTAGGCCTCTGTCTTCTGTGGTTAGCAGCCACTGCCCCCTGCACCACATGTACCTGTCCGCCAACATGCTGGCATGAACTTCTCTCAGAAAAAGCAGTTGACCTGATTGCAATGTGGCAGTATGGGACTGCATTTGGGGGACTTGGCTGTAGGTAATGCCCATTGTTGTGGTGTGTGTGCGGTGTTGGGTAAAATATGGGTGTTTTCCCCATGCATACAGGGGTGTCTGCGCTATCTTTATTTAGTGGTGGGTAAAATATAGGGACTGGGCTGGCAGGTGCCCCAGCTGGGTTTTGAACCTCTGCCCTCTGGTCCTAGAGGTAATGACTCTGTCCGCTGTACCACACTTTGGCCACAGAGACAGTGCAGCCCCTGGAGGCAGTAAGCCTGGCAGGATGGAGTCACAAACCCTGCTCTACGCAATTCTACTGTGGGCATATGCACCCTGTCTGGTGACAAACGTGCACATAAACCCCGGAAATGACCACGGGAAATGTGGGACAAAATATCACCACGCTGGGCAACAGTGATATTAATGGGCAACCATAGCAAACACTCCCAGGAAAGCTCCAAAACGTGGAAATGTTTTTTGGAAGAGTCTCCTCTCAGTAAACCCTTCCAAAATTCATTTCTTTTTTCTGGAGCTTTGCTGGGTGTGATTTCTGTAATTGCCCATCACTATAACTGTTCCCCAGCTGAATTACTATTTTTATTAGTTCTGTTGTGGTCATTTTCTATTTTTATTTTCACTTTTGTGCTGTGCACATATATCACACTGCTCACGTTTTGCTGGTTTCCCCGGTTTTCCTGTACATTGCTGACGGAAATGGTTTCTCTTCCCTTTAAATGCTTTCTACTGCGAGTGTTTCACTCGCGGTAGTTTTTACTCGCGGTAGTTTTCACTCGCGGTAGTTTTTACATGCAAATTTGGGCCCGATACTGTGCGGGGCGCCTCTCCCCTCCCACTCTCCACCCATTGACCCCGTCCCTCCGCCCCTCCGGAGCCTTCCTCCGCCCTCCTTTCGCCGTTCCACGCCTCTATCGGACATTTGCGGGCCCGCACTTGTACGGGGCCCGTTAGTGAGCCGCGTACCTGTGCGGGGGTGACACGCACGTGTGCGGGGCGTTTAAACGCGTTTCTGCGCGTTTCAGTGCCGCGTTGCCGTGCGCTATTTTGCGGCGCGCTATTTTGCGGATTTTAGTAAACATGCCCCTAAGTTACAATATAAACCACTTTGGAATAAAAAAATCCCTGTTAAATAAATAAAATAATCCAAGCAGGGCTGGTCCCAGGGCCTATGCAAGGCAATGGGGGCCCTAGGTAAACCCTCAGCCTTATGCCCCCTCGTCCACCTGAGATTTTGATAAGCAAACTTAACAGTCATGATCATCTGACCACCACTTTCCAACAGTAATCCTGTAGAAATGTGTAACAGGGCACTGTTCTTTGAAATATTAAACTGTGCTTTGTAGGTATGAATGCGCCTGATAGCTCTTTGAGTTTGTTGGGCTGTCCGAATCTCTTGTTTTGTCTTCAACGCTGCTGCTCCTTCAGAAGCTGCTAAACTAGGTGACTGCCTAGAGACTCACCTGATGCTTGGGCTGGCCCCAAATCCAAGTTTACAGCGGACAGGAGACTGACAGAAAATCTCAGGCATCAGATTCACGGTTTTCACACAAGAGTGAGCTTCTTAACTGGCTAAATGGTTGGTTATTCTTTGAATCAGGTAATCAGAGAGGGTCAGACTAGCGGTGATGTACCTTAGGGATCGGTGTAAGGATTGTCACGTGATATTTAGGCATCGGCAGGGAAAACAGATAAACAAATGTGAGAGGGGACAGTCCTTTGCTTAACTAGAAAAGAGCAGCCAAGGTTCGGCTGCCTGTTTGACAGTCTTCCACTCTTAGGAAAGCCCTTTCATTTCATTTTCAATATTTTTGTTCCTCTTCTGTCATTTTAGCACGCACTACAAGCAGAAAGGAAATGAAACTTTCTTTGTTGGGATTTTTTGTGTTGTTTTGGATCCAAACTTAAACTGGAAATGCTGTTTTAAAATAGCAGCACATCCCTAATAAGACTGAGCTGCAGAAGATCTTGAAGCAGTTAATGTCACTTTGACCAGTACTACGTTCCTGAGTAACAAAAGCAGCACTATAGATCCTAGAGAGAGCAGTTTGCAAAAACATTTTTCTGGTTAAAATAGCTCTAACTGCCTCCCACAAATGTGGCTAAATGTACATGTTGCTGACATGCTGGAGTGAATTTCATAAAGCTTTTCCACATCAAAACATGTTTTGCATAAGTAAAATGGCTTACATAGTATTGTGCAGACTCCGGCCACTCCACCATGAGTGTGCCCAGTCTCCTCTGATCTTGGAAACGAAACAGGGGCAGCTCTGGTTCATACTTGGATGGCTGACCATGCTGGGATACCAGGTGCTGTAAGGCTTACCATGCAAAAGAAAGGCCTGGCAATCTACTTCCAGTCTATGGTTACCAGACTTTTGGAGAGCAAATCTGGGACACCTGAGCTGGACTGGGAGAGACAGGGATCCTCCCTTCCTGGGTATCTTTTCCCCATAAATTCCAAAATAGCATTCCATAATTTCAAAAGTTTAAAAAAGACAGTAGCAGCCCTTCTCAAGTTATGAGTGTACACAAACATATATGCATGACTTTATTTTACACATATAGATAAATATTCTCTATATTCTAAAATTACTTCTCTTTATTTCAGAAAAGAAGTTTATTTTACGTTTTCTACCAGGATTGAGAGAAGACGACATCAGCGAGGTATACAAGAGAAGCAATGTCCTTTTCCTCTCTTCCCACTGAAATCGGAGCCAGGAGATGGCTATAGTCCAGGGCATCGGGGATCCTACCTCAAAATCGGGGACAATCCCTGAAAATCAGGGACATCTGGTAACCTTATTCCAGCAGCACCTTGCCAAGAAAATCCAGCGAATGCTCACAATTTGGGCAACTATTTCACACGGTTGCCAGGGCTCAGCATCGACTTGATGGCACTTAACAATATTGGACAGAGATTAAAGGAGTAAAAAGTACAGTAGGTGAACCGAAAATTGTGCCTACTTTTATGCGATCCGTGTGTAGGCGTTCCTGAGGGTGGAATGGAGGCGGAGCTGCAATGGGCATTTGCAGACTACGAGGAAGAGTACCCAGAGTTTATTTTATAAAGACACATCGACTGTGCCAGCGCAAGGATATGAGGCATCTGAGGTGAGCCTTCAATCCTGCCCCCTCCCCTGCTTCCACCCCTGCCTCCATTGCTGCTGCTGATGCCCCTCTCTGGGACCTGTAGCAATGGCAATGCCATTTAAATGCCAACAGAAGTGCCCCCATGCAAATAGGAAGTCTGCATCAATGGGTCACAGAGAGTAGGAAGAGCAACGCAGCACTGGATAGTTCGGATAAGCACTGAGTTGCCGTTGAAATGGCATTTCTGCCACTGCAGGTCCCGGAGAGAGGTGGCCGCGGCAGCAATGGATGTCTTGAGAACGTTGATGCTCTAGGTGACCATCTAGTGTGCCTATTGGGTCACATCTGCCTGATGATCTTTATATAATAGGTGCTTTTGTTGCAATGTCTAGGTGACCAGCCCCAGCTTGTCTACATTTAGTCTTAAAAAGTCTTCCTGTAGATGCACTTAGACTGAGGGAGGTAGACAGCATATGTGCATTTGCTTTTTCAGATCTACACGCACTAGTTTGCCTCCCTTCACCACTGGCACAATTAAGACATACAGAATAGTATATGCTTCTAACATGCGCATTTTGTACTCGCTAAGTTTCAAAGGGAAAAAGCATCTGTGATTCTTCTTTGAAAATAGGCTTAAAGTGCATACATTAAAGCCGCCTAAATAGTTTCCAGCTGTGTGGGACTGTATGAACATTGCTCCTGGAATTCTTGCAGAGCGCTTGAAAATCGGGACTTGTGCAGAGTGTCCACGATGGCTTGGAGTCACTTGACAGCCCTTTGTTGTAAAGATATAAATAAGAATACCATTGCCCATCCAACTGCTTTTACAGGTGACGGCTAGGAGAGCAGATAAATAAATACTTGAGAAGATGTACAGTACCCACAGAAGGATCCGGAGGCACTGGGCGAGTAAACAGCTGACAAGCTTTAATACCGGTAAGTGTTAAGTGAAGCACTTAGGTAGCAATCACAGGTTAGTGATGTATAAGCTTAATGGAACGACCATAACAAACAGGACCCAGGAGGGGGATCTAGGAGGCATAATTGATGACAAACTGTGTATCTACCCATAGCACCATGTCAAGATGGCCTGGTGGAACATACGAGCTGATCTGTTTAAAGAGAGTGGAAAATACACAGGGAGGAGGAGGTTACCTTCTCTTGCACAGCACATCTGGAGGAGGGAATATTGTTTTTTGGGAGGGAGGGGCAGGAGGATGAACATTGTCTCAGCAAGTACAGTTAAAAGCACTGTTCAGAGGTGGGTAGTTCTAGGCAGAAGAGATGAAGTCATGCCCTAAGTAGTCCACCACCCATACAGTCCTAATATTTCACTGCAAGATTTGAAGACTTAATTGGATTCTAAATATGGCTTTAAGGTCTGAGGGTGCACTCAGCCAAGCTAGCACTGGAACGTATGGGACCCGATCCAGGGTTTTATTTCAGTTTCCTTCTTACGTGTTGGGAAGACGTTTTATGGCCTCTGGAACATGACTGCTTTACTTGCACTCAACTGATGCAAACTGTAGAGATATAGTCCTACTTTCAGCTTAATGATGTAGCTAGGCTTCTTTTTTTCCTGTTAGTAAAAGGCTGTGAGGTGCAAACCCCCTCCCCGTCATCCTCATTCAGGCTGCTAGCTGACATTTCCAGTCCAAATTTTTACAATCTGCTGAACAAATTAAAGGTCATCATCCAACCGTATCAGGGCAAATTAAAGACTCCCTGCAGTGGTTCTGCTGTAATTCCTGCCATGGCTTGATATTTTTTGAGTAGTTTTATTGACTTAAAGATTCCTGTATCTGCTATTTTTTATTTGATTGTTTGGAATGCATAATGTCCTTTGACTGCTGGGCTTCTGAGCCAAGTCACAGCCTACTGCGGTATTTGGCCCAGGAGGTGTCAGTCTTTCCCTAGATGTGAAGCAGGAATTTCTATCTGGTAGGATAGGATAAGTTTACAACAGGGTGCCTATATAAAAATTTCCCAAAGAATTCAATAACACAAAAATACTCTGATATAAATTTATCCTTGCTTTAAGGTCAGTGCAAATGTCCTTATGCAAGTGCGCGTGTATGTTGCAATGCCATCCTATGCCAGTCTGAGAATGCCTACCATGTAAAAAAGTCACATGTTATTTTCAGGGAAAATGTTTCATAAAATGAACCCCTACGCGAGCTTCACCACTCATGGTTTTACTGGCGCCTATGTCCCATTTGTTCATAGTGAAGCCGCATCAGGGCTTTTCTAAGATCAAACTCCAACTCGTCTTGCAACAAGACAGAAAGGTTCAGTAATGTGGAAATCAGTCCAGGGACCGGGATTTCGCTCCCTAGGTCAGCCAGCGCTGGGGACATTGTGGAGAGAGCATCCACAGCCCGTGCTTGGCGGAAGTCCAGGCATTATGCAACAGCATCATTCAGTAAGCCAGACGTGGGCCACTGTGTCCCAGAAAAAGCCCTAGAGTGTGGCTCCCAACCAAAGACCATCACTGCAATGGAAAGGCAGAGTTGAAAAGAGGATATAAAATTAGGGGGGAAAACACTGGATGGTTGAGGAAGAAGGCTCATGATGCCGTAGCCCAATAAAAGCCGAGTCTAAAGGAGCAGTGGGGAAACATTTGGGTTAAATAAATAAATAGAATGATTCCAGTACCTGTGCTAGGTCAGATGGAAATCTTCAGACTGGAAACATGAAACAATATGGTGCGGATGAGACAGGGGAGTGGGGGTGGGGAGAGTGGGAGGAATGATATACTCAGGCTAGGGAGCAAATAAAGGTTTCCGTAGTGACCTGAAACAGGAACGCTTTGTGAAGAATCTAATGGAAAAGAGATGGGAGATTCCATCTGTGTTCTCCATGCAGGGCACATGCCACCCTGTAATGTGTGAGCGCTATGTTATTTTAGTGCATCATAAATATGTAAATTGCAGCAGAAGTGAAAATCGGAGTATAATAAATTAACGCTGTCTGATGACTTTTAATGTCGTTTGCTGGAGATGAATGCTGGTGTGATCATGCGTCTTCCTCCTCCAGAGAATCAGAAGGCAAGTTGCTCATAGCCATTTTCTCTTTTAGCATACACAGAAATAAAGGTCACCAATAAAGCTGTTGGTGATACGTAACCTTTATTGAAGTGGACTAACATGGCAACCCGGTTCTTTTCAATATGCAGTCCTGCATATTAAGCATGTTTCCAGGGCTGGTGCAAGGATAGCGGATGCCGTAGACGATGCTGTAGCTTTAGGGCTCCCCCACAAGATTTTGCAAAGTAAACTCAGTCATCATGATGACCTCCACGCCTCTCCTCCCACAGCAGGCCTGTAAAAATGCAGAACTGGACATCATACTTTTAAATATTAAACTTTGCTTTGTATGTCCGCTCTCCCTACAGGTAAAAGAATGTGAGGAAGGTTTTTGAGTCTGTGTGGCTGTCATGATATATAGTTTTGCTTTGATTGCTGCTTCTCTTTGTCACTTTCCCAGAAATTGATGCCTTAGGCAATTGCCTAATGGTTGGGCCGGCCTTGCATGTACTACTACAGCTCTCTAGTAGAGTGTACAGAAACTTTATCAGTTCCCTGGGGTTTCACTGCAGCATTGGGTTCCACATTGGAAAATATGGCTCGTGGCTTCTCTGCAGTACATGATTGATTATTCTATAGCAGATAACACTAAAAATGCAATGCACAATGGAAAAAAGATAATGAAAGGTTTTTCCTGAACTTCTAGTGCTCCCTCCCTGGACTACAACATCCAGAATACACAGGGAGACACATTTGAAATCTTCCAGTGACTAAACATGTTGTTATTGTTGTGTGGCATCGTGATGATGCCAACTCCTGGCAACCCATCCCCTGGGAGCAAGGGGACTGCGATCACATGTAAGTGTCGTAAAAGCGTCTGAGAATCATCTGTCTTCTGCTTCCATCCCAGTTCCACTGAAAATGGTCTGCAGTGCATAATACGATTCTGAATCCCCCAAAAGGGAGCAGAAGCTGACCTGCTGTTTGCCATCAGAGTGACTGGCTGGGTTCTTTACTGAGCAGACAATGGGTTATTATCTTTGTCACTTTACACCAGCTGTTTCCTAGTTCTGAGTGCACTCTATCACTTCCTATTTACCATAGCAGAATGCTCGGAGGTGCTCAGAATCTCATCTTCCTATGGAGACAGGGTGACTTAGCACCAAAGCAGATCAGGGCCGGTGCAAGAATATTAGACACTTAAGGCAAACCTTCAGCCTTGGGTCTCCCTCAGTTCTTTTCTGGGCCCCTGGATTCTCCCAAGATATTGATAATTAATTCAGCAATAATGATTAACCCAACACCACCTCTCCCAGTCCCTGAATGATTCTGTAAAAATGGATAACTGGAGATGATGGGCCTGATAGTCAAAGGATTTATGCTCCTAACTTTGAGAGTTATGCTCCTAAATGGGCCTCTTTGAAAATGTATAAGGGTTAAGTGCCTAAATATTTAATTAATATTTCACTAAATTCCTGAATTTAGGAGCATAAAAAGTGGGTGGCAGCGAGGACAGATTTAGGGTGGGGAAAAGAGGTTAGTGGCTTAGCATGGATTTTCAGCACTAAGCACCTAGGCCTATAAATCTAGGCAAATGAATGGCAGGCCTAAATTTAGAAGCATCGGGCATGATATTCATTTTAGGCGGGCTATGCGCTGCGTTGGTGCATAGTTCTGCCTGCTGACCTCTAAACCTGGATATTCAGGTATATATATATATGTATATAGTTACCCATTCATGGTTATGCATATGTATATAGTTTACCCTGTTTTCCAAGTTACTTGTTCCTGTTCAATGTAATGACCTGACTTTTGTTCATTGTCGGTTACCTTTTTGTTTTATGTAAACCGCGCTGATCGCAAATAGTGCGGTATATAAGAAATGTAAATAAATAAATAATAAATAAATTCAATAGCACAGCGATGGCACTGAATATCTGGGTAAGGCGCCAAGTGGAGTCACCAGCAGAGCCTAGACAGGTAGCCACGATATTAGACCGTTACCCGGTTAGCATTCATGGCTAGAACTAGGCAAGCCAAAAGCTATCCAATATCTCTGCTCCCGCTCCACCCTGGAACGCCCCCAACATACCCCAATGCTAAACGGATAGCACCAGGGTGCGTAGGGGACATAGACGGGGATATTCAACGGCATCAACTGGACTATAAACCATGTAAATTCCTTTCGTATCTCAGGCCAATAAATGTTACGTTCCTAAATTGGGATGAATTTTCAGCTGAAAACATAGGTTCTGAGGAGTGACTGAAAATAGAGCATAAATTTAGGAGCACAGCTATTTTTTTGAATATCAGGCCCGATACTTTTAAATATTAAAGCTTTTGTGTCATATAAAATTATCCTCATTATGTACAGATGTATAACAGGGCACCTAGGTTGAGAGAGCAAGTAGAGACGTCTTTAAAGCCCATTTTATAACGACAAATAGGTGCTTATAAAACGCTAGAGATAAACGAGCCGAAAGAAGGAGGACAACCACTGGGACACTGTGATACCTGGGTACAAACTATATCGTAATGATAGAGCTGATCAAATGGGTGGAGGGGTTGCGCTCTATGATAGAGAGGGCATTGAGTCACAAAGGATTAAAGTTTTGCCGGAAACAACATTTGCGGTAGAATCTCTAGGGATTGAAATGCCATGTAAAAAAGGGAAGGCGATGGCAGTGGGGGTGTACTATCGACTGCCTGACCAGAATGAACAAATGGATGATGAAATGCCAGCATGGTTTAAAGGTGAGGTCAGAGAGGATGTTGTTGCCAAAAAAGCATCTTTCAGGAAATGGAAAGAAGAGCCAAATGACGAAAACTGGAAACAGCACAAGCACTGGCAAGTTAGATGCAAGGCATTGATAAGGCAGGCAAAGAGAGACTTTGAGAAGAAGCTCATTGTGGAAGCAAAAATGCGTAATAAAGACTTTTTTCAAGCACATTCGTAGCAAAAAACCTGTGAGAGAGTCAGTTGGATCATTAGATGATAGAGGGGTAAAAGGGGCACTAAGAGGGGACAAGGCCATAACGGAGAGAATGAATGAATTCTCTGCTTCAGTCTTTACTGTGGAAGATGTAGGGATGTTACCCATGACTGAAGTGGTATTTAAAGGTGATACTGCGAAAGAATTGAAAGAAATATTGATACACCGGGAAGATGTATTACAACTATTTGATAAACTGAAGAGTAGCAAATCACCTGGACCGAATGGTATACATCCAATGGTGTTGAAAGAACTGAAATATGAGATTGCAGACCTGCTATTAGTAATCTGTGAACTATCATTAATATCATCTGTAATACCTGAAGATTGGAGGATGGCCAGTGTAACACCAATTTTTAAAAAGGGTTCCAGGGGTTATCTGGGAAATTACAGACCGGTGAGCCTGATGTCAGTACCAGGAAAAATGGTAGAAACCATCATAAAGAACAAAATTACTGAACATGTAGATAGTCATGACTTAATGGGAGACAGCCAACATGGCTTTAGACAAGGAAGATCTTGTCTTATTAATCTGTTTTGCTTTTTTGAAGGTGTGAATAAACAGGTAGACAAAGGTGAGTTGGTAGATCTAGTGTATCTGGACTTTCAGAAAGCCTTTGACAAGGTCCCTCATCAGAGACCTTTGACAAAACTAAAAAGTCATGAGATAGGAGGCAGTGAACTATCGTGGATCAGGAACTGGTTAAAAGATAAAAAGCAGAGGGTAGGGTTAAATGGCCAATTTTCCCAATGGAGAAAGGTGGAGTACCCCAGGGATCTGTGCTGGGTCCGCTGCTTTTTAACATATTCATAAATGACCTGGAAATGGGAATAATGAGTGAGGTTATCAAATCTGCAGATGACTCAAAATTATATAAAATGGTTAAAACCCATGAGGATTGTGGAAAATTGCAAGAGGATCTTGATAAATTGGAAGACTGGGCATCCAAATGGCAGATGAAATTTAATGTGGACAAGTGCAAAGTTATGCACCTAGGAAAGAACAACCCAAATTATGGTCACACGATGCAAGATTCAACATTATGTGATAATGACAGCAATGCTGAGCAGATGGATTGGGAAAATAATGAGCATTGTATCTTTAAGAGTAAGGACAAGTCAGGTTCCCATAGAAACCGAAAGCTTCTAACTAGAACTGAGCCCAGCCATAGCAGTGACGTAGGAGCTGAGTGGAACTCTAATGAGTTGCACCTGAGTAGCCAGAGGGGTGTGGCTGCTGAAGGAAGCCGTTTTAAACCTGCTTCAGAGCTAGAGTTCAAAAAGAGAGGTGGAGAGAGAGAGAGAGCACACAGAAGCCACGAGGCAAACAACGACAGCAGACAGAGCAACGCAGGCAAGGAAGGCAAAGAGGAGAGCAGCAAAGAGGGAAACTTTGGAACCCAGAACCAGCAAAGGAAGATTCTGGAAGGTCCATTTCCTTTACCTCAGGAGCACTAGAAGCAAAGCCAAAACCTCTGTGGAAACTACCCGAACAAAAGGTAGAAGAGTTTACCTATACGAGGGAGGAAAGCTCTGATTACAGAAAAGGCATTGCGAGTGAGAAAGGTATGTCTGCCATAATTCCTAGCCAGAGACTTGCTGAGGAGATTGTACAGCAGTTAAAGAACAGTGCTAATAAGAGCAGAGATAGCACTGCTGCGAAAACAGCTCCAGTCAGAAACATTCTTAGTAAGTGTTTTGAAACAGACGTAAAGGCTGTTGCTAAGAGCTTACGTAAGAATCAGTTTCCTGCCCTAGAGAAAGTTACTGCCAATCAGAGGGACAACTTTATTGAACAGTTGCAAGAAGTTCTCAGTGACCTGCAGTCTAGAAGTTCCCCTAAGCAGAGTTATAATGATTGCAGCGAGGAGATGATTGTTGACGTAGAAAGCACTCCTGATACAACTGATATCTGTGAGATGGATTGTTCTTTATGTGAGATTGATCACTTGGACCTACGTTAGACAACCTTGGCATGAAGGTAATGCAAAGTTGTTTTCTCCTGAATGTTTGCTGTGAAGAAACAGTTTGTCATATGCTTTATTTTCTAACTTTGAATAGCTCCTGTTTCCTATTGTTTTGGAAAGTAATCCGTGTCATGTTTTGAGCCAAGAATCTATGTGTGAAAGGGAAAACCCCAAATAAAAATGTATCTGTTCAAATGGCCCTCGTGCCACAATGCCTTTGTTTGATAGTAAACCTAGACTACAACTCCCAGCGTCCCTTGCTGCTACCTTAGTCAAAAAGGACACTTGAAGATAAAGTAGAGGTCACCCTTGCTCTAGAGTCACCGGCCCTAGGCGGTGGCAGGACAATTAGGAACCACCACCCAGAAAAAAGATTTAGGCATCATCGTGGATAACATGTTAAAATCCTCCACCTAGTATGCAGCAGCTGCCAAAAGAGAAAATAGAATGCTTGGTATCATAAGGAAAGGAATGGAAAATAAAACAAAGGATATTATAATCAGTGGCTGCTCAAGGCAATCTGCTGCCTGAGGCGAAGAATGAGATAGTGCCCCCCCACCTTAGAGGGGTGCGGGTCTTTTTCAGAAATCCAATCAGAGGCAGAACCAAACCAAAAAGCCGATTAGATTATATGGAGGAAATGTAAGATGTTTTCACACAGTGCCGTATCGAGCTGCAATTGCGCCCTATGTGACTTGCAGCTCAGGCGCATGCCCCCTCTCCCCCCATACCTCCGTCCACCGCTGCCTGCTCTTTTCTTGCTGCTGCTGCCCTCTGTTTTTTTCACGGCGGTGCCAGCAGTAGGGAAAGAGCAGGCAGCGCTGGACGGAGGTATGGGAGGCATTTCCTATTTCCCATCATTGCTGGCGGGCTCAGCATTAACAGAGCCGCAGAAAAGGGAAACACTCTCCCTTTGTGTGGCTCTGCAAAGCTGAGCAGATTGGAGGGGAAACGCTGTCAGGGCTCTGATGAGGAGGTGGCGGCCGTGGGGCACTTCATTCTGCCACTGCGGCAGCAGCAGCGGCTTCTGCAGCCGGGTTTTTTTTTTCTTTTTCAATTTCCCTGGGCTGGGGGGGGGGGGGACGGGTAGCATAGGTAATGTTAATGGGCTGATGGGGGAGGGCTAGGACTGGAAATGGGCTGATGGTGGGGGGGATTAGGACTGATAATGGGCTAACGGGGGGTCTAGAACTGGAAATTAATTAATTTATTTATTTATTTAAATGGATTTGCATCCCGCCTTATCCTAAAATCAAGGCGGTTTTCACATCAAATGATTCAAATTTGTGATTGGGTGGGGGTGTTGGCATGCAGTGATTAGATAGACGTGTTTGTGAGTGGGTAGAACCTGTAAAGATTAATTAATAGATGCAATACATACAGCGTGCACTATTTACAATCTACTATATACAGTTGGGGGGAGGGGTAGGCTGGAGAGAGAGGGTTACTTTGTAGGGCTGGGGAAGGCGGTGTAATGGGCTGATGGGGGGTTAGAACTGGAAAAGGGCTGATTGGGATGGGGGCTAGGACTGGTAATGGGCTATCGGGCGGGGGGGGGGGGGGGGGTAGAAATGGAAATGGGCTGATGGGGGGTTAGAACTGGAAATGGACTGATGGGGGTTAGGACTGGTAATGGGCTGTGGTGGGGTTAGGCCTGGAAATGGGCTGATTAGGGGGGCTAGGACAGGAAATGGGCTGATTAGGGGGCTAAGACTGGAAATAGACTTATTGGGGGGGGGGTAGGACTGGTAATGGGCAGATGGGGGGCTAGCACTGGAAATGAGCTAGGATTGGTAATGGGCTGATTGGGGGGCTAGGACTGGAGTGGGCTGATAAGGGGGATAGGATTGGAAATGGTCTGGGACTGGAAATGGGCTAATGGGGGTGGGGAGGAGAGTGCTGCTGGCCCTGGAAAAAAACTAGGAGCTAGGGCTACAAATGGGCTGATGCGGGGGGGGGGGGGGATGGTAGAATAGGACTGGAAGGGAGCGGATATTGAGAGAGTCTGCCATGGGAAGGAGGGAGCTGACACAGGGGAAGGAGGGGGTTGGAAAGGAGCTGAGACCTGGGATGTACTGAAGGGGGACTGGAAGGGAGCTGACACTTGGGGATGGGAGTGGTAGGTGGCTGGGTAATGGGGAGGAGGCGGGAAGGGAGCTGACATGCAAATGGAACTGGAAGGGGGATGGACAGAGAGTAGGTCGACTGGAAGGGAGCTGACGGGGGGGGGTGGCACTGAGAGTGGACGTGAGCTGATACGTTGGATGGTATTTGGACTAGAAGTGGCTGGACAGTGGGGAAGGAGGGGAACTGGAAGGGAATGGATACCTGTGGCAGTCATGGGAATGCAAGGCAGTTGACATTGGAAGGTACTGGGAGGGGAGGACTGGAAAGAGAGCTGATACTGGAGAGGGTTACTGTAACTGCAAATGGGCTGATGGAAGGAAGTGAAGAAAACAAAAGAAGAGATAAGAAATGGCAGATGGACCATGGACCATAAACCACAGAAAGAGAGCTAAGAGAAGACAGGAAAGCAGAAGCCTCAGACCGGGATCAGCATGATTAGAGAATAAAATGGTCAGACAACAAAGGTAGAAAAACTAATTATATTTAATTTTAGTGATTGGACTTTGTGCTATTTTTATATTTTACACAGTATTGGGGAACTGCATCTCTTATTTATCTGATGTTGCACTGCATGTGGACTCTGGCTTCTTGGGGTTTCAGTTTAAATTTTGTCTACATATTTTTATTTTTACTTTAGATTGTGGTTACTTATTCTGTACTTGGTGAGGGTCGATGTTGTGAGTGTGTAAATGAGGTCAGGTGTTCTGTTAACACTGAGTTTGTACATAAAGATCTGTACTGTACTCTAGTAATTTGACTTGTTCAGCTTTTTAAATAAATGACACTTTTTTTGGATGGGCTCCTTATGTGAGTTTTGGAAGTTTGTGCTGATATGGAATGGTATGGTAGGTTTGCTCTTTGTTGTAGGGTTTTGTATTAGTTCACAATATACCTGGTACTGGAGAATAGTGGTTGTTGTTGTTGTTAGTGAGATGATCAGAATCAGATTTTTTAAAAAAAATATTGAGTTCTGTGGGTGAAAATCCTGGTTCTGCTCTGCACCTACTGTGGATGCAAAATATATGTTGAAAAAGAAAAAGCAAGAACCATAACGCAGTTTATAACAACAAAATAAAAATGAGTTATAATTTAGTTTTACTCGTATAAACTGTGCTGTTGGTTCTCAAATTTGCAGATGACACAAAACTATTTAAAGTTGTTAAAACACATGAGGATTGTGGAAAATTGCAAGAGGATCTTGATAAATTGCAAGACTGGGCATCCAAATGGCAGATGAAATTTAATATGGACAAGTCTAAAGTTATGCACCTAGGAAAGAACAACCCAAACTATGGTTACACGATGCAAGGTTCCACATTGGGAACCGCCACCCAGGAAAAAGATTTAGGTGTCATCATAGATAACATGTTAAAACCTTCTACCCAGTGTGCAGCGGCGGCCAAGAGAGTAAATAGAATGCTAGGGGGTATGTTTACTAAACTGCGTTAGTGCGATTCACGTTAGGAGCCGCGGTAGAGACAGAAATCCCAAATAAGGACATGGGCGGTACATCGTTACCGATAACGCGCGTTACCAGGCGCCATAAATGAACGAGCGCGACAGGGCACGTTACCGCGCGTTAATCTTAAGAAGGTGCGCAGGCATGTAAGTACAGCAACAGAGCTGTAGCACAATGGTTGCAACACTGACTGATAGTACAGGGGTCATGGGTTCGATTCCCCAGTGGGCCTAATGTATAAGGCTGGCTGAGGCAGCACCCTTTACATTTAAGTAGTGATTGTTGAGGCATTTGATGTGTATTTTAATTAGTGCTGCCAGCAAACACACCCTCACGGTGGCATAACCTAAGGTACCGCATAAAGCACCCCATAACGCACTACATAGGGCACATTATAAAGTGTACTGTCCGCCAAGGCACCCTATAATGTCCCCTATAGGACACCTTATAAGGCTGTGAACAAAGCCCTGGCTGGCTGCAGAAGGATTGCACATGACCACACAAACCGTCTGCTGTGGTTACCAGGATAGGGTTAACCCACCCATACCCATGATGCACTGCACATGCAAATCAGCAGTCGAGAGATGGGCACAAGATGGGGTATGCACCCCCACAGCACCTCGGCCTGGTAGGGGGAACAGACCGTGTGTGGCACTGCCACAGAGTAGCCACAGAAAGTCACATTGTGCGGGTACTGTGCCCACCCTGAGGTTGAGGTGGGGCGCCCAGCACCAGGTCCACAGCACCTTTCATGGTTGGAATACGCCATACTGCAGGTCCCTAGCAGTGTGTGATAGGCAGTTCTGTTAGACCAGTGGTTCTTAACCAGTCCTCCTTGAACCCCTAAGCCAGTCAGGTGTTCAGGATAGCCCTAATGAATATGCATGAGATATATATGCATTAGAGATATCCTGCCAACCTGACTGGTTTGTGGCCCTCTAGGGCTGGATTTGGAGACCCCTGCCTTACATCTCTGTCATTTAAGAATGTGAGTGGGCAAGGTGCAGATCTCTAAGACATCAAAAAGGTTAGATAGAATTTGTCACATGCCTCTTTGCTTCTCACCACCACCAAAATATTGTCTATTAGACAACTTTTTGGTGGTGGTGAGAATTGAGGAGGCATGTGACACATTCTATCTACCCTTTTGATGTCTAGGACATCTGCACCTTGTCCACTCACAATCTTAAATGACAGAGGTGTACAGCAGGGGTCTCAAAATCCAGCCCTAGAGGGCCACAAACCAGTCAGGTTGGCAGGATATCTCTAATGCATATATATCTCATGCATATTCATTAGGGCTATCCTGAACACCCGACTGGCCTAGGGGTTCAAGGAGGACTGGTTCAGAACCACTGCGTTAGACACACCTAGGATACATCTGTGTCCTGCTGTATGTCTCCATCATATCTAGTCCATATGGGCGATGATGCACCCAGAACAGTGCATATCCTGTGTTGGTGCCATGGTTACCTGCTGTAGGTGAAGGGGGGGGGGGGTGTATGGACCCATAGGCAGATCATGTACCACCACATAACCCACCCTCTGGGGCTCAGTGTGGGAAACAGGATCACCCACCAATAGATCCACAGTCTACCTCCCTGCAATAGTGGCAGTAGAGGGGACCATCAACCCCAATCCTGCTGGGGAACAGACAGAGCGGTACACATCCATAAACACAATAGCAGACAGACAGCAGGCCTGGAAATGCTCAGCTGCCCCCCACCATTACCTGACATTCTCCAGCAGCAAGCCTCCAGCTGCTGCACCCTTCAAGGTGTTCCAGCAAGACACATACTAGCTGCAGACAGTCTGCCAGCTAGTCCATAGTGCATGGTCCTGGAGAAAATGCATGCACCCAGAACAGGGATGTCAGCATACACACCAAGCAAATAAGTCAGTGATTGGGCCCCAAAAGAAAACCCATAAATATCACATGAGCAAAATGCTATATAGCACTATGGGGGAACCTAGCCATGCCATGGTCACTGCTCAGTCAAGGTGAGAGTGACCTCCCAGCAGGACATGCTATGGCCACCCTGTCCGTGCAGGTGGTGGCCAGGCACTACAATGTCCGAGCCATTGCCCTATGCCGTGTGCAGATGCATCCAGGCCAGGCCACCCTATCCAGGCTAATCCCATGGTACCTTGCTCCTCATTATGCACATTGCCAGGCCAATACTGGCAACAGTGCTAGCAGTGTGGGCTGTGGAGGGTGTTGGCAGCCACCACACACTGGATAGACAGACACACACTTCCCACACCTATGCCAGCATTGTGCAACTATAGAGGTGTTGGGCAGCCCAGGCCACCACACCAGTCCTGGGCACAGTGCAGGCATGGCTATGGTACGCAATACTGTAGGAGTCACTCCCCAGGTTGGTGAACACTGTCAGACACAATACCTGTAGCACACTCCACAGACATCAGAAAGGTTGCTATGATGCAGCTCACTCAGGAAATTGTACCTAACCTAGGAATTGCTATCTGCCAGTAATCATAGCAACCTTTTGATAGATGTGTACCATATTCCCAGGTTTAGGGTGGCATTACTAAGGTATGCAAGTGCTAGTATTGGGAGATGCACGCAGAGCCCAAAGTCTTGCCTCTCCAGGAGGCTTTGGATAATGGGGCCTATAGGTGCGGGTGTGTCTGCCCCTGTTGGCTGCTGCTTTACGGCAAAGGTTCCCAACTCCAGTCCTGCGGTGCCAAACACTGTTCGGGTTTTCATGCTGTCCCTCATGAATATGCATGAGATACATCTGCATACCATGGGGGAGGCGCATAGAAATGCAGCACAGGCATCTTTATCAAAGGCAGCATGGAACTGGAATGGTGTTTGGCCCTCCAGGACTGCATTTGGGTGACTCTGCTCTAGGTAATGTGCATGTTTATGGTGTCTGTGCTCTGTAGGGTAAAATGTAGGTGTCTTGGGCATGTTTACGTCATCTGCAATAAAGGTGCTGTCTGTATTAGCACGTTGTAGTAGTGGGTAAAATATGAGGACTGGGTTGGCAGGAACCACAGCTGGGACGTGAACCTGTGACCTTCTGCTTCTGACTACACTGGTTTTGTGCAAGGCACCACCTTGTTGTCACAGAGTCAGTACATTCCTTGGTGATACCATGACTGTTCGTCAGACAGGGCCCGTCTGTTGCAGTACACGGCACCCACCTACACAGGGCTAGGCCACGGTCTGCTATGGGCAACTGCCACTGCCCCCTCCACCACCAGTATCCCTCAGCCACCATGCTGACATGCCCTTCTGCTGGTGGTGCACAGTCTCAGGCCATCCAGTGTGCAGGTAGGCGGCTGCCTATGGTGCGGGTTCTGGGGTAGGGATGCCTGCATAGACGTCCACACTCCCCCCAGCCCCGCCTGCCAATGTTCCGTGCCCTTGAGGGTAGCTGTTGGGTACTATCCCCTGTGACACTGTGGGAAATACACTCGTGCCCATGTTGGTGCTTTAGCAGTTGCCGTCTGGCTGCTCTGCTGTTTCAGCATTTGTATGGGCCACCTAGGCATCACCCTAGTCCACACTGTGGCCCAGCTCCACCACAGCATGTGCCGCCTACGGCCCTCTGTATCCCCTTCTCTGGCATCTGTCCAGTTGCCGTTCCGACATGCCCGCCCTGATATTGCGGGACATGTGCACGCCATAGGAACCCTGTCCGATGGTGGGGAAAACCCTGAGCAGTGCTATTTCACTGTGGGCTCATTCACCTTGTATGGGGAAGGAGTATAGACCCTTCCACGATTTATATCTTTTCTATGAAGCTTACTCGGGGGGGGGTTGATGTTTCTCATTGCTACCACTATTGGCCAGCTTGGTTATGGATTTTTTCCAGTTTGTTGGGGTCATTTTCAGTGTTTATGTGCCCTTTTGTTCTGTGCACATGTATCACACTTATCACTTTTTTTAGGTTTCCCTGCCTGGGCTGTACATTGCTGACACTGAAATGGTTTCTCTCCCCTGTAATGTGCATTTAACGGCAGGTTTTCAATCGCATTTGAATTCCGCTCTTCAGATCAGTGCGTTAGTGTGAAGGGAGCCTCTCCCCGCCCACTCTCCGCCCACTGACCCCTTCTCTCCGCCCTCTATCCTCCTTCTGCGGTGTTTTACCGCGCCTCGGAGCTTTACGATCGTTAATGTTGGTTAACGCGCGTTATGTAACGTTAACGATCGTAAGCGCATCATAACACGCGTTATGATGCGCTTACGATCATTAATGTTACATAATGCGCGTTATGTACCGTTACCGCAGTTTAGTAAACATACCCCTAGGTATCATAAGGAAAGGAATGAAAAATAAAAAAAGGATATTATAATGCCTCTGTATTGTTCCATGGTGCGACCACACCTTGAATATTATGTGCAATTCTGGTCACCGTATCTTAAAAAGGATATAGCATTATTAGAAAAGGTACAGAGAAGAGCCACCAAAATGGTAAAGGGGATGGAAGGATACTCCTATGAAGAGAAGCTAAAAAGGTTAGAGCTCTTCAACCTGAAAAAGAGACAGCTGAAGGGAGCTATGATAGAGGTCTATAAATTAATGAATGGAATGGAACGGGTAAACGTAGATCGATTGTTTACATCATCAGAATATAAAAAGACTAGGGGACATGCAATGAAGCTACAGGGTAACCTATTTAAGAATAATAAGAGAAAATATTTTTCACTCAACATGTATTCAAACTCTGGAATTTTTTACCGGAGAATGTAGTAAAAACTGTTAGTGTAGTTGGGTTTAAAAAAGGTTTGGACAAGTTCCTGGAGGAAAGGTCCATAAACCATTATTAAAAGGGACCCAGGATATCACTACTTGACCCAATACAAGCATTGAGGAACCTGTGTCTTTTGGGGATACTGCTAGGTACTTATGACCTAGATTGGCCACTGTTGGAAACAGGATACTGGGCTTGATGGACCTTGGTCTGACCCAGTATGGCATATCTTATGTTCTTATGTTCTTGCTGTCTTTTAGTTCCTTGGTGTGCAAACAGGACCGTACCTAGCCCTGTGCAAGTGGTGCAGCCGCACAGGGTGCAAAGGCTTGGGTGGCGCATTTCGGCTGTCTGCTGTTGCCCTGCTGCCGCTGGCAGGACAATAGCAGGCAGCCAAAATGCACCCCCAAGCCTTTTCGCAGCACTTTATGCAGGTCTGATCCCTCCCTCCTCTGACGCGATGTCAGAGCAGGGAGGGACAGATCTGCTTAAAGTGCCGACGCCTTTCAGATCGGGCGCATGCCCCCCCTCCTCCTCCCCGTACCTCCGTCCAGCACTGCCTGCTCTTTCCGTGCTGCCGGCGCCACTGTGAAAAAAACAGAGGGCGGCAGCAGCAGGGAAAGAGCAGGCAGTGCTGGATGGAGGTATAGGGGAGGGAAGAGGGGGGGGGGGGCGTGTGCCTGAGCTGGAAGTCGCAGCTTGATACGGCCCTGTGTGCAAACATCTTGCATTTCTTCCATATTAATCAAATCGGCTTTTTGGTTTGGTTCAGTCTCTGATTGGATTTCTGAAAAAGCCGCGCCCCCCCTCTAAGGTGTGTGTGTTGGGGGGGGGGGGCGCCATCTCATTCTTTGCCTCAGGCAGCAGATAGCCTTGAGCCGCCCCTGGGGTTCCCAATTACTAATTAGCAGTTTCTATCTGCCCCTCTAGATCTTTATGATTAGGTGAGTCAGTCCAGACTATGCAGTTCACGTATGTGGCAGATATAAGAGGAGTCAGGAAATCTTGCACACCCTGGACTGCTGTAGACAAGAGTTAATGAAGAGTCCTGTAGACACTCAGAAGCACAATCAAACTTTGGAGAGATTGTTTAATTAGAGAAGGCTGACGTAGACGCACCAGGAATGGTGCCCACACAGTGATGATCTACAATGAAGATGTCCACAGGTGTGCTGAGTTAAGCTGTGCCATGCCATCCTAGGTAAAGCGTGCTCAGGTGTGTCTTTGATGAGGGCGCAGGTGGACAGGCAGAGTACGTCTGCAGTGAATCACTTAAACACTGGTGTGTGGATAAGTGTATATGTACTTACGGACGATTAATGCTAAACTGATTAAAGACAACATTTCTCTACAGAATATGATGGAGCTCTTAGAAATCAATGCAGACACGGGAATTGATGGTTTATACTTTCCCCTTCTAAGAAAGCTATTTTGCCAGTGCATATTGTAAGAAAGTATTGTCTTGAAATGCTTGAGTACAGTATTGTGGTTGCCATGTTGGTGCACTCAGATAGGATCAATGCTTCCACTTCTGAAGGTCGCACTGTATCGCTGTATCTAAACAACAAGGAAGCTGGATGCGGAGAAGCAAGGATGCTTAACCTTGCCTTAGAGTTTAAACCTAACAGAATTCTTGGAAGATTTATTGAAGAGAACCCCCCCTCCCCAGGAGAATATGTTTTTGCCACATTTTAATACACCACCCTGCACAGACACATCAGGACTGAAATTCTATAAAGTCATTCCTGTGCATATGTGGTCACATATGCAGGATCATGACCTCTCATAAATTACCAGCCGGTGTAAAAGTACCTGCTTTGGCATAAAGATGGGTACTATGCTGGTAGGTGAAGCCAAGGGTCAAATCTGCACGGAACTTGGGCGTAATTTGCACATACACACATAGATAATTAAATACCTTAAACTATGGTTCTACATGCAGAAAGTATACACAAACATTTACACTTGCTTGTGAGCAAGCATCGGTGTTTGCACCTACAGTCAAGGTACGTTCCCTGCCATACCTGTCTTTATGAAATAGTGCCTACATAGGTGCCAGGGCCAGTACAAGGATATGAGTCATGCTAGGTGAACCTCATTCCTGGCACCCCCTCTGCTCCCGCCCCAATGCCCACCCTCATTGCCACAGATCAGACCTGCAGTGATAGCAATGGTTCACACTGTCCTAACCCGAAGAAGAAGGATTTAATCTTCAAAAGCAAGTCCAAGAATATATTAAGCCCAAAAAAAGACACCACTTTATTTTCCTTTTTCTCCTATTCTCTAACTTCCAAAAAATAGGAATTCTTTTTTTTTCTGGACATAAGATTAAAGGATTCTCTGATAAATCTAATTCTACGCAGTGGAATAGGAGAAGGTTCTTAGAATTACAGTATCAAGTGGCATCTATTAGAGCAGACTTTTTATTTTAGCAAAACTTTAACTGCATATTAAAATATGCTTTGAGAGCAATTAAAAGTATTTCTTGAAGATAAGCCTTCTTCTAGCGTAGTGCTTCTCCACGGTCTCCTAGAGGCTCACTTAGACAGTTGAGTTTTTAGGATTACCACAATGATTATGCATGATAGATGTGTATAAGTAGGGTTTCCTATATATGCACATCTATTTCATTCATGTAGAGGAACAGCCTAGTAGAGCACTGGCTTGGTAACTAAGGGGTATGTTTACTAAAGGTTCTTAACGTGCGCGGCGCGCATGAGTGCGCACTAAGATACCTTAGCGCGCGCTAATGATGCTTTACGGGGCAAAAATGCGCTTTAGTGCGCACTCATGCGTGCAGCGGCGCACACGAGCGCTGAAGGCGGGGAAAGGCTCCCGGAGGGCGGAGGAAGGCTCCCCAGGGGCGGAGAGAAGGGGTCAATGGGTGGAGAGTGGGAGGGGAGAGGCTCCCCGCACACTAGCGAGGTGATATTTGAGGCTAAAAATAACGCGAGTGAAAACCTCGCGTTAGAGCCGATTTAAAGGGAAGATAAACCATTTCTGTCAGCAATGTACAGCAAAACCAGGGAAACCTACAAAAAATGATAAGTGTGATACATGGGCACAGAACAAAAGTACAAATAAACATTGAAAAGGACCCCAACAAAATTAAAAAAAATTATAATCAAGCTGGGCAATAGTGATAGTAATGGGAAACATCAAAAAACACTCCCAAGAAAGCCCCAAAAAATAAATATGAATTTTGGAAGGGTCTACGCTCCGTCCCCATACAAGGTGAATGATCCCACAGTGAAATAGCACTGATCAGGGTTTCCCTCTGCATTGGACAGGTTACCTATGGCATGCACATGTTCCACAACAGCAGGGCGGGCATGTCGGAATGGGCAACTGGACAGATGCTGGGAAAGGGGATACAGAGGGCTGCAGGCGGCACATGCTGTGGTGCAGCTGGGGCACAGTGCGGACTAGGCAGATGCCTAGATGGCACTTAGGAATGCTGAAACTGAACAGCAGCCAGACAGCAACTGATGAGTGCCCAACATGGGCACAAGAGTGTTTATCACAGTGTCACAGGGGATAGTACCCAGCAGGTACCCCCAAGGGCACAGAACATTGGCAGGCGGTGTTGGGGGGAAGCGTGGACGCCTATGCAGGTACCCCTACCCCAGAACACGCACCATAGGCAGCCGCCTACCTGCACACTGGATGGCTTGAGACTGCACACCACCAGCACCACCAGCAGAAGGGCATGTCAGCATGATGGCAGAGGGGTACTGGTGGTGGAGGGGGACAGTGGCAGCTGCCCAGAGCCGACCATGGCCTAGCCCTGTGTAGGTGGGTGCCATGCACTGCAACAGACAGGCTGTGTCTGACAAACAACCATGGTATCTCCAGGGACTGCACTGTCTCTGTGAGCACAGTGTGGTGCGGTGAGCACAGCCAGTGTGTTCAGGCGCAGAAGGTCACAAGTTTAAGTCCCAGCTGGGGCTACTGCCAATCCAGTCTCCATATTTTACCCGCTACCAAACCGTGATAGTAAGGACAAACCTTTATTGCAGAGAACATACGCATGGTTCAAACACCTATATTTTACCCCACTGAGAACAGACACCAGAAACATGCGCATTACCTAGAGCAGAGTCCCCCAAATTCAGTCCTGGAGGCCCACAAATCATTCAGGTTTTATGCTGTCTCCAATATAAGGCCATGTCAGCATTGTGGCGGAGGGGTACTGTTGGTGGAGGGGGCAGTGGCAGCTGCCCAGAGCCGACCATGGCCTAGCCCTGTGTAGGTGGGTGCCATGCACTGCAACAGACAGGCTGTGTCTGACAAACAACCATGGTATCTCCAGGGACTGCACTTTCTCTGTGAGCACAGTGTGGTGCGGTGAGCACAGCCAATGTGTTCAGGCGCAGAAGGTCACAAGTTCAAGTCCCAGCTGGGGCTACTGCCAATCCAGTCCCCATATTTTACCCGCTACCAAACCGTGATAGTAAGGACAAACCTTTATTGCAGAGAACATACGCATGGTTCAAACGCCTATATTTTACCCCACCGAGCACAGACACCAGAAACATGCGCATTACCTAGAGCAGAGTCCCCCAAATTCAGTCCTGGAGGCCCACAAATCATTCAGGTTTTATGCTGTCTCCAATATATGGCCATGTCAGCATTGTGGCGGAGGGGTACTGTTGGTGGAGGGGGCAGTGGCAGCTGCCCAGAGCCGACCATGGCCTAGCCCTGTGTAGGTGGGTGCCATGCACTGCAACAGACAGGTCCTGCCGGACAAACAGTCATGGTATCACCAGGGAATGCACTATCTCTGTGGCAACACGGTGGTGCAGTGCACACAACCAGTGTGTTTAGAGGCAGAAGGTCAGAGGTTCAAGTCCCAGCTATGGTGCCTGCCAACCCAGTCCCCATATTTTACCCACTACTACAACGTGCTAATACAGACAGAACGTTTATTGCAGATGACGTAAACATGCCCAAAACACCTACATTTTACCCTACAGAGCAAAGACACCATAAACAGGCGCATTACCTAGAGCAGAGTCTCCCAAATGCAGTCCTGGAGGGCCAAACACCATTCAGGTTCCATGCTGCCTCTAATAAAGATGCCTGTGCTGCATATCTATGCACTCCCCACATGGTATGCAGATGTATCTCATGCATATTCATGAGGGACAGCATGAAATCCCGAACAGTGTTTGACACACCAGGACTGGAGTTGGGAACCTCTGCCGTAAAGCAGCAGCCAACAGGGGCAGACACACCCACACCCATACCCACAGACTCCATTAGCCAATGCCTCCTGGAGAGGCAGGACAATGGGCCCTGCGTGCATCTCCCAATACTAGCCCTTGCATACCTTAGCAATGCCACCCTACACCTGGGAATATGGTACACAGCTATCAAACATTTGCTATGATTACTGGCAGATACCAATTCCTACGTTAAGCACAGTTTGCTGATTGAGCTCCATCATAGCAACCTTTCTGCTGTCTATGGAGTGTGCTTCAGGTCTGGTCTCTGACAGTGTTTACCACCCTGGGGAGTGACCCCCAACAGTATTGCGTACCATATCCATGCCTGCACTGTGCCCAGGACTGGTGTGGTGGCCAGGGCTGCTAAACTCCTCTAGAGTAGCACAATGCTGGCATAGGTGTGGGAGTGTGTGTCTGTCTATCCAGTGTGTGGTGGCTGCAAACACCCTCCACAGCCGACACTGCCAGCACTGTTGCCAGTATTAGCCTGCCAATGTGCATAATGAAGAGCAAGGTACCATGGGTATAGCCCGGACAGGGTGGCCTGGCCAGGATGCCTCTGCACAGGGCATAGGGCACTGGCTGGGACATTGTAGTGCCCGGCCACCACCTGCACAGACAGGGTGGCCACAGCATGTCCTGCTGGGAGATCACTCTCACCTTGACTGTGCAGTGACCACAGCATGGCAAGGCACCCCATAGTACTATATAGTATTTCTCTCATGTGATATTTATGGGTTTCCTTTTGGGGCCCAGTCACTGATTTATCTGCTTGGTGTGTATGCTGACATCTCAGTTCTGGGTGCACGCGTTTCCACCAGGAACATGCACTATGGATTAGCTAGCAGACTGTCTGCAGCTGGTATGTGTCCTGATGGAGCGCCGTGCAGCGGCTGAAGGCTTGCTGCAGGAGAATATCAGATAGTGGTGGGGTGCAGCTTAGCATATCCAGGCCCAATGTCTGTCTGCTATTGCGTTATGGATGTGTACAGAGCTGCATTGACTGCCCTGTAGGGTGTCTGTTCCCCAGCAGGACTGGGGTTGATGGTCCCCTCTACTGCCACCATTGCAGGGAGGTAGAATGTGGATTCGTTGGTGGAAGACCCTGTTTATCACCCTCAGCCCTGGAGGAGGAGGGTGGTGGTACATAATCCTCCTAGAGATCCATAGGGGCTACCCCTGACTGAGACATACAGATATATCCAAGGTGTGTCTGCAGAAACTACCTGTCTCACACATTAGCACTGCTGTGGACCTGGGTGAGTGCAGTACTTGCACAATGTGACGGTGTGTAGCTACTCTGTGCCAGTACCACACACGGTCAGTTCCCCCTACCAGGCCGAGGTGCTGTGGGGGTGCATACCCCATCTTGTGATCATCTGTAGACTGCTGATTTGCATGTGCAGTGCATCATGGGTATGGGTGCGTTAACCCTATCCTGGTGACTTGCAGTACTTCTGCAGCCAGCCAGGGGTTTGCTAGCAGCTATAGAGCTGTAGCCCACTGGTTACTTCGCTACCAGTGAAGCCAGAGGTCATGGGTTCAAACCCACAGTGGGGTTATTTGATAGGGCTGTCCAAAGCATTATCTATTTTTAAAGTACATTAGTGCTGCCAGCAATAACACCCTCAGCGTACTGTACCCATAAGGTGCCTCAGAGGGCGCCCTATAGGGCACCTTATGGTTACTGTCCATATAAGGTGCACTATACAGTATGCTATGGAGCGACTGATAGGGTGCCAGTCCGTATAAGGTGCCTTATAAGGTGTCCTATGGAGCGCCTTATAGGGTGCCCTATAGGGGACATTATAGGGTGCCGTGGCGGACAGTGCACTTTATAATGCGCCCTATGGAGTGCCTTATAGGGTGCCTTATGCGGCACCTTAGGTTATGGCACGTGAGGGTGTGTTTGCTGGCAGCAATAATTAAAATACAAATAAAATGCCTCAGGAAACAATACTCACATGTCAAAGCTGATGCCTCAGCCAGCCTTATGTATTGGGCACACTGGGGATTGAACTCATGATCCCTGTATCATCAGTCAGTGCCTTAACCATTGTGCTACACTGCTGTTCCTCCTTGCATTTCAGTGCACCTACTTAAGATTTTCATGCATTTAAATGCACAGTACTGCCATCAAAAACAGTGCTATGACCTTGCTGTGCCTCATAGGGCACCCTATATGGCGCCCTATACGCCACCCTTTCAGCAACATTGTAGGGTGCCGTGGCAGACAGTGCAGTTTAAAATGTGCCCTCTGGGGTACCTTATGGGGTGCCTTATGCAGCACCTTATGTTACAGTGCTTTGAGAGTGCGTTTGCTAGCAGCAGTAATTAAAATAAAATTAAAAAGCCTCATAATGCAATATTACACATAAATTGTAGTGCCTCAGCCAGCCTTATTCATTGGGCACAGTGGGGGATTGAACCCATGACCCCTGCACCATCTGTCAGTGTCTTCACCATTGTACTGCAGCCCTGTTCCTCTGTTTGCACATCAGCGCGCCTGCTTATGCTTCCCACGTGCGTTACTCATGCGCTAATGTGCACGGCGCACAAGAGCGCGTGGCGCACAAGAGCGCACACGCTAATCCCGTTTTGCTATTTTTGACCGGACCACCCACTCCTTATATGGCATCCTGCAGACTACCGCGGCGCGCACGTTAAGAGGGTTTAGTAAACATACCCCTAAGTGATTAGGATTTGATTCCTGTTGGCACTCCTTGTGATCTTGGGCAAGTCACTTAACCCCCATTGCCTCAGAAGAAAGGACTGGCAATCTACTTCCGTTCACACTGCCAAGAAGACCCAGGAGCTGCTGGGTCACCAGGAGTCAGCATTGACTCAAAGGCACACATTGTATTGCATGTCATATATATTCATTGTGGGAAACCTGACTGGATGTGCATATATATATGGTGGAGACACGTATTAATAAATAGACTTGGCATATTACCTTTTCCCTCCTTTTTTATTATCCTGTTTCTGTTTTCTAGATGCTTCTCCCTCTGTATTTTGCGGTCTATAGTTCTGCAACATGAAATGTTAATTTTTCTTTATCTTTTAGATTTTTTGCAATTTTTTTCTGTCATATTTAAATTTTTAAATTTATTGTATTCATTCTTTATGAATATTTGGAAATAAACAGAAAGTTTTTAAGAAAGTGTATGTATAGAGTGGAAGTAGGCTTTCTAAGAGTAACCAGTACATTAATTATAACGATTGAAAGAACTATTACTGGTAGCTTTCTGTTCAATGACAGTTCTACCCAGATCTGTTTCCTATTGCCCCTTAAGCTGTTTATCATGTAGTTTTTTAAACAAGCCTTTTAGTTAATCCTGCAACTGCCAATACTAATTGATTTTTTATTCAGTCCCTGAAGAGGTTGAGTTCCAGATGTATGCAGCTGGACTGGCGGTTGTTCAAAGTTTTCTTTGCTGTCAGAGCTTGCTAATGAGGACTCAACAGTGGATAGGATCGGCAGTTCAAGTAATCCCTCATTGAACCATTATGCTGACATAATGCAGAATTTTCTAATGACAAAAAAATGGGCCTGATAGTCAAAGAATTTATGCTCCTACATTGGCCTCTGAAATTTTACTAGGGCTGAGTTCCTAAATTTATACTCAAAATTTCACTAAACTCCTAAATTTAGAGCATAAAAAGTGGGAGTAATGGGCGGATTTAGGGAGGGGAAAATATTTGGAGGTTAGGACTGATTTTTAGCATTAGTCTTATAAATTTGACTCATAAAACTAGGCAAATAAATGGCAGGCCTAAGTTTATGAGCGTGGAGGCACATTCTGATCCGGACATCCAACCCTTGTCTGGGTGCCCAGAATCGGGATATGCACCGGCTGCACCCGATTCTGATTCCGCGGGGGCTAGACATGCCCACGGGATCAGAATTGAGAACAGGACCAGGACATCAAGGCTGTGCCCTGATTCTGGATGCTCAGCATGCACAATGGACTCCCCGGATAGTCCAGCCAGTCTCCTAAATTAAGATACATTTTCAGCTTTAAAACTAAGATCCTTCTCCATGCCCTACGACATCTTCTTGAAATCTAAAATTGCTATTTGCACATATAAGCGATCTACACATTTAAAAAACACTGTTTACATGTGGGAATGTTTCTAAAATAACTACTTTTATGTCTTTATAATATAGAAGTAACATATTGCCTTCCTGCCCAACTAACCTTGGTGCCCTGTAATAAAATGACACAATATGAGAGTGTTATAAGATGTCATTAAAGTGCATGTTTGGCCACATACACATGTTAATGACTAAACTAATCCCAAAGTAGGCTTGTGTATTGCATCTCAAAGTACAGTCCTCTTTATAAAATTACCCTGGGGACGATTTCTCCAAATGTGTTAGTTTTGCGCATACCACCACAGTAATGAACCTCTCCTAAGGCAAGATATAGAGTATAATCTTGGGGGTTTGTTTACTAAACCGTCTTAATGTGCGCCCGGCGATAGTGTGCAGGCTGCCATAAAAGGAGTGGGTGTGTCGGTCTTAATGTAGCAAAACGGGATTATCACGCGATAACGTGCGCTGCGCACATTATCGTGTGAGATGCCACTAAGCACGCTAACACGCGGTAATCCTAAGTAGGCGCAAACATACAAACACAGAAACAGAGGTGTAGCACAATGGTTAATACACTGACTGATGATACAGGGGTCATGAGTTTGATCCCCCAGTGTGTCTAATGCATATGGCTGGCTGAGGCATTAGCTGTTATGTGTAAGTATCACTTTTTGAGGCATGTTATGTATATGTTAATTAGTGCTGCCAGCAAACACACCCTCACGTGCCTTAACCGAAGGTGTCGCATAAGGTACTCTATAAGGCACTCCATAGGGCACATTATAAGGTGCACTGTCTGCCAAGGCACCCTATAATGTCCTCTAATGGGGCACCCTATAAGGCGCTTTATAGGACACCTTATAAGGCACCGTAGAAGGTGCTTTATAGGGCCCCTTATACGGCACCCTATAAGGCGCTTTCTAGGGTGCCGTATAAGGCGCCTTATGGAGCACCTTATGGCTACAGTACTCAGAGGGTGTTTTTGCTGGCAGCACTAATGTACATTAAAAATAGAAAATGCCTCAGACAGCCCTATCAAACAACCCCACCGTGGGTGTGAACCCAAGACCTCTAGCTCCACAGCTAGTGAAGTATCCAGTGGGCTACAGCTGCTAACAAACCCCGGGCTGGCTACAGAAGGACTGCAGGTCACCACACAAACTGTCTGCTGTGGTTACCAGGATAGGGTTAACCCACAAGATGGGGTATGCACTCCCACAGCACCTCGGCCTGGTAGGGGGAACTGACCGTGTGCACCCCCACAGCACCTCAGCCTGGTAGGGGGTACTGACCGTGTGTGTTACTGGCACAGAGTAGCTACAGACTGTCACATTGTGCGGGTACTGTGCTCACAATGAGGGTGAGGTGGGGCACCCAGCATCAGGTCCACAGCACCTTTCATAGCTGATATGCACTATGCTGCAGGTCTCCATCAGTGCTACTGTGTGTGATAGGTAGTTTCTGCAGACACACCTAGGATACATCTGTGTCCATCTGTATTTCTCAGTCATGTCTAGCCCTATGGGCTATGATGCACCCAGAATGGTGCATATCCTGTGTTGGTGCCATAGTTACATGATGATGATTGATTTGGGGGGAGGGTGCTTGGACCCATAGGCAGATTATATACCACCACCCAACCAACCCACCCACCCTCTGGGGCTCAGGGTGGGAAATAGGATCTCCTACCAAAAGGTCCACATTCTACACCCCTGCAATGGTGGCAGTAGAGTGGACCATCAACCCCAGTCCTGCTGGGGAACAGACACCCTACAGGACAGTCAATGCAGATCTGTACACATCCATAAAGTAATAGCAGACAGACAGTAGGCCTGAAAATGCTCAGCTGCCCCCCACCACTATCTGACATTCTCCAGCAGCTGCACCCTGCAAGGTGTTCCAGCAAGACGCATACAAGCTGTAGACAGTCTGCTAGTATGTCCATAGTGCATGTTCCTGGAGAAGATGTGTGCACCCAGAACTGGGATGTCAGCATACACACCAAGCAGATAAGTCAATGATTGGGCCCCAAAAGGGAACCCATAAATATCACATGAGAAAAACACCAAATAGCACTATGGGGGAACCTAGCCATGCCGTGGTCACTGCTCAGACAGGGTGAGAGTGACCTCCCTGTAGGACATGCTGTGGCCACCCTGTCCGGGCAGGTGGTGGCCGGGCACTACAATGTCTGAGCTATTGCCCTATGCCCTGTGCAGATGCAGCCAGGCCAGGCCACCCTATCCAGGATATTCCCACAGTACCTTGCTCCTCATTATGCACATTGGCAGGCCAATACTGGCAACAGTGCTAGCAGTGTGGGCTGTGGAGGGTGTTGGCAGCCACCACACACTGGATAGACAGACACACACGCCACACACCTATGCCAGCATTGTGCAATTATAGAGATGTTTGGCAGCCCTGGCCACCACACCAGTCATGGGCACAGTGCAGGCATGGCTATGGTACGCAATACTGTTGGGGTCACTCTGTCGGACAACAGACCTGAGGCACACTCCACAGACATCAGAAAGGTTGCTATGATGCAGCTCAATCAGCCAATTGTGCTTAATGTAGGAATTGCTATCTGCCAGTTATCATAGCAACGTTTTGATAGCTGTGTACAGTTTTACCATGTTTAGGGTGGCATTGCTAAGGTATGCAAGTGCTAGTATTGCGAGATGCACGCAGGGCCCAACATCCTGCCTCTCCAGGAGGCTTGGGATAATGGAGCCTGTGGGTGCGGGTGTGTCTGCCCCTGTTGGCCGCTGCTCTAGGGCAGAGGTTCCCAACTCCAGTCCTGGAGGGCCAAACGCTGTTTGGGTTTTCATGCTGTCCCTAATGAATATGCATGAGATACATCTGCATACCATGGGGGCGGTGCATAGAAATGCAGCACAGCCATATTTATTAGAGGCAGCATTTATTTATTTATTTTTATTTATTTGAGCACATTTTTATACCGCTCCTTCCAGTGATCAGCAGCGGTTTACATTTAACAATTAGCTCTGCATAGATTAGCAGTTACATAAAACAGTAGGATCATAACATTGGAACATTAAAAGGTGATATTGTTTAGGATAACTCAATAAATAGAAATAGAAAAAAGCTAAACTAAATACATGATAGAGGGGGAACATGTTAACATACATGCTATTTGATTAACTATATACATTATTTGTGTAGATAATATAAGTAGATTCATGGAACCTGAATGGTGTTTGGCCCTCCAGGACTGCATTTGGGAGACTGTGCTCTAGGTAATATACATGTTTATGGTGTCTGTGCTCTGTAGGGTAAAATGTAGGTGTTTTGGGCATGTCTACATCATCTGCAATAAAGGTTCTGTCTCTATTAGCACGTTTTAGTAGTGGGTAAAATATGGGGGCTGGGTTGGCAGGAACCACAGCTGGGACTTGAACCTGTGATTTTCTGCTCCTGAACACACTGGCTGTGTGCACTGCATCACTGTGTTGCCACAGAGACAAGGCATCACTGGGGATACCATGACTGTTCATCAGAGAGGGCCTGTCTGTTGCAGTGCATGGCACCCACCTACACAGGGCTAGGCCACGGTCTGCTCTGGGCAGATGCCACTGTCCCCTCCACCACCAGTTCCCCTCTGCCACCCTGATGACATGCCCTTCTGCTGGTGGTGCTGGTGGAGCGCAGTCTCAGGCCATCCAGTGTGTGGGTAGGCGGCTGCCTATGGTGCGGGTTCTGGGGTAGGGGTGCCTGCATAGCCGTCCACGCTTCCCCCCAACACCGCCTGCCAATGTTCTGTGCCCTTGGGGTTACCTGCTGGGTACTATCCCCTGTGACACTGTGGGAAGCACACTCGTGCCCATGTTGGGCCCTCATCAGTTGCTGTCTGGCTGCACTACTGTTTCAGCATTCCTATGGGCCACCTAGGCATCACCCTAGTCCGCACTGTGGCCCAGCTGCCCCACAGCATGTGCCGCCTGCAGCCCTCTGTGTCCCCTTTTCAAGCATCTGTCCAGTTGCCCGTTCCGACATGCCCGCCCTGCTGTTGCGGAACATATCCACACCATAGGAAGCCTGCCCAATGGAGAGGGAAAACCCTGCTCAGCGCAATTTCACTGTGGGCTCATTCACCTTGTATGGGGACGGAGCACAGACCCTTCCAAATTTCATTTTTTTTTTTGAGCTTTCTCGGGAGTGTTTTTTGATGTTTCCCATTAAAATCACTACTGGCCAGCGTGGTTATGTTTTTATTACATTTTCTGCTGGTCATTTTCACTGTTTATTTGCCCTTTTGTTCTGTGCACATATATCACACTTCTCACTTTTTGTAGGTTTCCCTGGTTTTGCTGTACATTGCTGACGGAAATGGTTTCTTTTCCCTTTAAATCAGCTGTAACGCCAGGGTATCACTGGCGTTAGTTTTCAGCCTCGAATTTCACAGCGTTAGTGTGCAGGGAGCCTCTCTCCTCCCAGTCTCTGCCCATTGACCCTCTCTCTCCGCCCCTGGGGAGCCTTACTCCGCCCTCCGGGAGCCTTTCTCCACCCTCAGCGCTCCTTTGCGCCGCTGCGCGCGTTATCGCGCGCTAAGGTACCTCTGTGTCCGATAAAGTGCCATTATTGCGCGATAAGGTACCTTATCGTGCGATAACGTGGCAGAGCGCACATTAAGACGGTTTAGTAAACATACCCCTTGGTCTGTTAAATTTACTGTTAATGCTGAGCATAATACTTGCATCATGCCAAGGAGAACATCTTTCTGGAGTTCATAAGATGTAACGTGTATGGGTAATTTATCAGGGTGTGCTTGGAAATTTCTCTTAATCAAGCCTGAGGCACCCAAGACAAGGGAAATATCTTGGTATCTTTCTGCCTATTTTCTTGGTCTCTGACTGCATTCCTAGGATACTAGAAGATCTTCTCCATCTCAAAATGATTCACAGAACAGTTGCTTGAAATTGACACATGCCATTCTGGTGTTGTCCTCCTTTACCGTTGTCTGGTTGTGTCTAGGACGACTCAGCATGGCCGTCTCAGCGAGGGCCATCTCATCGCCAAGTCTGATGCCGTCCTCCATAACGCAAAATCCAACAAGTCATCCGGAACTTTTGCCTCTATGACTGCTTGCTGTTAGTTAACTTTCATGGGAAGGGAACAGATTCAAGGCAATTAAAAACAAAACCGTGGGGTGAGGAGATGAAAGTAAGAAAAACAAGGTAACGGGCTAAGATTAATGCTTTGCCCCTCCCATCTCTCCTCAGCTAAAAGAAGATGCTTGGGCCATGGGACCTCGTTGTGGACTTGTCATCTTTTATGGAACTGCCATTTGAGCCCATGGAATCCTACCATAGGAACCCAGCATCATCCCCTGTGCAGCAGCCCCCGAGTTCTGATCCACAGATGAGACAGCAGTTGCTCCCACTTTCATGCTGAACATCATGGTGTTGGAGGCCTGTGATTTGATAAAGTGTTTAAGGCAAGTGAAAAATGTTTTTCAGTATTGATAACAGACATTTTTCTAGTTATTTAAAGATAAGACTTGTCTGACTCCACTGATGACTTGCCAATAGGAACTGAAGTGACCCTGAGTTCAGCTGTTAGCGCCTTGAGTTCTACCAGCAAGGTAACCCAGCACAGTCTCCTTTCTCCCTCAAGCTTCTCCCCATCTCTTCAGCATTCCTGGGGGTCCTTCTCCTTCTCCTGTGGGCTCTCCTGTTGGAAGCAACCAGTCTAGATCTGACCCCATCTCCCCTGCAAATTACCCTCAGTATGTCAGTAATCAGTCTAGGACAACTCAGTGCAGCAGATTGAGTTGGCCTGCGCTGAGTTGGGCTGCACTGAGTCGGCCACACTGAGTTGGCCGCGCTGAGTCGTCCCATTCCGGTCTGGCTTCCTTGCATCTGGCTTTTTATTGGTCGGAATAGGGAAATCCCAGGTGATCATCCCTCCTAAGAGAGTAGTTTTAGGCACCCAAAATGTGCCTATCGTGAGTGTATCTAATAAAGAAAAGGGGCACCTATTTTTCTTTATAAAGTAGGTGCATATGGGGTGCAAAATCTAGATTTTATTTTATTTTTTTATTTATTTAACAGTTGCTTATATACCGCTACCTTCCACAGATCAGGTGCGGTTTACAATGAACAAGAATGAACAGATTTACAAGTCTGTTTTACATGGAACATTTGTTAACTAGGTACAATGTAGCTGTTTTACATGGAACATTTGTTAACTTGGTACAATTTTGCAATATACATTAATCATGAATGACTAAATATGGTAAAACTTGTTAAATAACAAACGAACTTATTTACATATTTTGATTTATTACATATATTTATATACAGGATTTACAAGTAGTTATTTATTCGATTTTAATTGTAAATTGTAGTTTGCTAGGAGAATTAGAGTTGGTGTACCCTGGGTTGTTATTAACCATTACCTGTCTGAGGTAAGGTATTTTCAAGTGTGCCAAAATGAGAGGTGAATAGATAAGTTTTTAATTTCTTGCGGAGTTCCTTTGCATCATTTAATGCTCTTATTTCTTCAGGGAGGGAGTTCCATAGGGTGGGAGCTGCATGTGAGAACGCTTTCCTATTAGTAGTCTTTTTAGCAGTTGTGAATTCTTTCGGGATCCTAATTCTGTTCGTGTGGCCTCTCCGAAGCGAAGTTTGGGATATGTCTTTGGTGATAAGTTTTGTCAAGGGGACTGGGGCCATTGTGTTTAAAGTCTTAAATGTGGTGATAATCAATTTGTGATTTATTCTGGATTGAATTGGGAGCCAGTGAAGGTTTGCTAGTATAGGGGTAATGTGTTCAAATGGTGGAACCTTCATTACAATTCTTGCTGCTGCATTTTGGGCAAGTTGGAGTCTTTTAATGTTTTGTTTTGTTGTTCCTAGTAGGGTGAGATTTGCAAAATCAAAGTGTGGTGTGATGATGGCCTGTACAATGCTCAGAAAATCATGTAGAAGTACAAGAGGACGTAATTGTTTTAAAATTTTGAGTTTAAAGTAGATCTTCTTAGTGATGTTTCTAATATGTGTGTCCATACTAAGGTGTGAGTCAAGAGTGACACCCAGGTATTTTACTTCATTTTTTATAGTAATGTTGTGATTTTGGAGAGTGATGTGTGTTGGAGGTATGTAGGATTGATTTTTAGTTACTATTAATATATCCGTTTTAGAATGATTGATATGGAGATTGTGTTCTTTTAGCCAGATTGTTAATTCAGAGAAGCATTCTGTTAACAGTTGTAGTGGGAGTGTTGGGATTGTGAATGGAATGTACATCATCATGTCGTCTGCGTATATGTGGTAGTGGACTTTAAATTTCTTGAAGATGTCACAGACCGGTTGGATATATATATTAAATAGGAGGGCAGAGAGGGCGGAGCCTTGTGGGAGACCAATTTCCTGTTTGTATGTTTTAGAAGTTTCAGTGTTAGTTCGGACTGTTTGTGTTCGATCAGTTAGATATGAGGTGAACCAATTTTGTACAGTTGAGTGGGTTCCTCAGTAGATGTGGGCAAAAATGTGGGCATTTTTGTACAGTTGAGTGGGTTCCTCAGTAGATGTGGGCATTTATGCCTACTCTGGGTTGGGTGTAAATGCAGGGTCTTAGATTTTGCATTTCGTACTTTCCTAAATGATAGCATTTTATAACTTAGGTGTGTCACACTAGGCTCTACTCAAGCTCCACCCCTGTGCATGCCCACACTGAAAGTACATGTGATTGCACTTTGGCACACATGCTTACTGAATAGCAGCCACCTAAAGTGTGCACCTAAGTGCTCTCATAGGTGTCTAAGTTCTTTAAAACAGGGCTCATAAATGGCACATATCTTTAAGTGGCTCCATTATAGAACTGGCCTTGATGTGTCCAGTGGGTGCTTAAGCATCCTCAGTAGATCAAACTCCTCTACTGTGTCCAGAGAGAGGTAATTGGCGTTGCATTTAAGACCCTGAATTGTTTTGAAAATTTGACTCCTATGATGTTATGTCTGTATTTTCACTTAACGGGGAGCAAGAGTAAATTAGACTTACCTGCTAATTGTTGTTCCTTAAGGAACTCTAGTCCAATACCGGAACCATAGAGTTGTGAACCTCCACCAGCAGCTTTGGAGACTGAAAGATGTCATCGCTTTGATGTCACTGGTACTAATAGGCAAGAACCGCCCACTTCCACCAGTACCTATTGACAAAGCAGACTCAGCAGAGTAACAAATAAGTAGATAATAAAGTCAGAGACTCAACAATTGAAAACAGAGGGCAAACGTGAACCCTCACGAAAAAACTGAAGCAAGCCCTGGGAACCGTGAAAAAGCCCGAATTCCCGAGCATATGAGGTACTGCTGCGCCAAAGAAATAAGGGGGGCTCCCCTGAGAAAACCCCCAAAGAACCCAAAGCTCTTATCCACTTGTTAGTCTTCTTATATGGAAATGAAAACTTCAGGCTGAACACCCGCGCAACACACTGGGAGGGATCCGGGACTGGACTAGAGTTCCTTAAGGAACAACAATTAGCAGGTAAGTCTAATTTACTCTTCCTTTGCGTCCCTCTAGTCTAGTCCCAGAACCATAGAGGATGTAACAGAGCAGTGAATATCAACGGGAGGGACCCGCAAGGCCAGCCTGAAGTACTGCGGCCCCAAAATGCTCGTCCTCCCGCGCCTGTACATCGAGCCGGTAGTGCTTGGCAAAGGAATGCAGCGAGGACCACGTGGCCGCCCTACAAATGTCCGCCACCGGTACCAAACTGATCTCTGCCCAAGACGCCGCCTGCGCCCTGGTCGAATGCGCTCGAAGACCTATGGGAACTGTCTTCCCCCTGAGAAGGTAGGCTGAAGCGATCGCCTCCTTCAACCACCGCGAAACCGAAGCCTTAGCCGCCGCCTCCCCTTTGCGCGGCCCACCAAACAAGACAAACAACCTGTCTGAATTGCGGAACGATGCCGTTTCGCGGAGATACCATTTGAGGACTCTACGAACGTCCAGAAGATGCAACCTGCCGCCTGACTCTTTGTTCTGCTCCTCTGAAAACACCGGAAGCGACACCACCTGGTTAAGGTGAAACACGGAAACTATCTTTGGCAAGAAGGCTGGAACCGTACGCAACTGCACTTTGTGACGAGAAAAGGACAAATAGGGCTCCCTACAAGAGAGCGCTTGCAATTCCGAAATTCTTCTAGTGGAGCAAATGGCTACCAGAAACACCATCTTCAAGGTCAAATCCTTTAGAGAGGCTCTACCCAGAGGCTCAAACGGTGCCGCAACCAAAGCCTCCAGTACCAAATTCAAATCCCACGGAGGAACCACACACCGTCTCAGTGGCCGTAAGAGCAGCGCCGCCTGCAGAAAACGCTGAATATCACCGTGAGAACCTAACGGCTGACCTTGAATCTTCCCCCGGAAGCACGAGATAGCAGCTAGCTGCACTCGCAAAGAACTGGCCGCCAGACCCTTCTCCACACCATCTTGCAAAAAAGAAAGGACCTGCGGCACCGAGGCTCCCAAAGGACGCAGACACCGCTCCGCGCACCAAGCTTCGAACACTCGCCACACTCGAATGTACGCCAACGAAGTAGACCATCATCGCGCCTTCAGTAAGGTAGAAATAACCGCCGCTGAATAACCTCTGGCAGTCAACCTAGCCCTTTCAAGAGCCATGCCGTAAGCGAGAATCGATCCACCTGAGGCATGCACAACGGTCCCTGCAGCAAGAGATCTTTCCGCCAAGGAAGTCTCCACAGCCTGTCCACCAGCAGCCGTACCAAATCCGCATACCATGGCCTTCGGGGCCAGTCAGGCGCCACCAGTATCACACGACCCTGGTGCCGCTCTATGCGCTGTACCACCTTGCCTATGAGGGCCCAAGGCGGAAACACATAGAGGAGCCCCTCTACAGGCCACCGCTGCGCCAACGCATCGAGACCCTCTGACATTCGTTCTCTCCGCCTGCTGAAGAACCGGGCTACTTTTGCTGACTCGAAGCTCGCCATGAGATCCATGACCGGAATCCCCCACCGCCGAACCAACATGGCAAAGACGTCCGGCTGGAGAGCCCACTCCCCCGGATCTACTCTGCGGCGACTTAAAAAATCTGCCTCGACATTGTCCACGCCTGCCACGTGCTGCGCCGACAGCGCCTGTAAATTCTGCTCGGCCCAAGACAATAGCAGAGTCGCCTCTGCCTCCAGCAACGCACTGCCCGTGCCTCCCTGGCGATTGATATAGGCCACCGTCGTCGCATTGTCGGAGAGAACCCTTACCGGCTCCTGACGAAGGCACTCGTGAAACTCTTGAAGCGCCAAAAACACAGCCCTCATCTCTAACCTGTTGATGGACCATTGCTTCTCTTTGATCGACCATAGCACCTGAGCAAAGTGTCCGTCGTAATGCGCTCCCCAACCCGCGAGACTGGCATCCGTCGTTACTAGTCTCCAGGCCGGAGGATGCAGCGACACTCCCGTGGACAGATTCGCGGGCTCCAACCACCAGCCGAGTTCCTGACGCACCTCCGGAGGACACACCAGCCGGTGTGACAACGCATCTCTCTGATGAGACCAACGCCTGAGAAGAGAACTCTGTAACGGCCGCATATGAGAGCGGACCCACTGAACTACATCGATCGTGGCTGCCATTGTACCGAGCAATTGCAAGTACTGCCAGGCTGTTGGCGCCCTGCACCTTAGAAACTGGCGCACGAGCGTCTTCAATTTCAGCGCTCTCTGCTCCGGGAGAAACACCGCCCCTTGCCTGGTCTCGAAGCGCGCTCCCAAGTACTCCAAAACCTGAGACGGAACCAACCTGCTCTTTGCCAAGTTGACCACCCAGCTGAGACTTTCCAGCAGTCGTATCACCCAAGCTGTGGCCATCGCGCTTTCCTCGCTGGACTTCGCTCGAATCAACCAATCGTCTAAGTAAGGGTGAACTTGAATTCCCTCTTTGCGAAGCGCCGCCGCCACGACTACCATGATCTTGGTAAACGTTCGAGGCACCGTCGCCAGACTGAAAGGCATCGCCTGAAACTGAAAATGCCCCATCGGTACCGCAAACCGTAGGAACCTTTGATGCTCTTGGCGCACCGGGATATGGAGGTACGCTTCTGTAAGATCCAAAGACGTCAGAAATTCCCCTGCTCTGATGGCTGCCATGACGGAGCGTAAAGATTCCATCCGAAAATGGGTCACGCGAAGACACCGATTCACCCTTTTTAAGTCCAGAAACGGCCAAAACGTGCCTTCCTTCTTGGGAACCACGAAATAGATAGAGTATCGACCGCACCCGTACTGGTCCGCCGGGACGGGCACCACCGCTTTGAGCTGCAGCAGCCGCTGAAGCGTCTCCGCGACCGCCCGCCTTTTTCCCGGTGCCCGGCATGGGGAAAGGACAAAGGAATCTAACACGGGCCGATGGAGCTCTAGAGCATAGCCCTCTCAAATGACCTCCAACACCCACTGATCTGAGGTAATCTGGACCCAGGCAGGGTAAAACTCCCGCAACCTTCCTCCCACGGGCACCACCGCCACCTGAGTCTGCCGCATCTCATTGTGACTTCTTATTGGTAGAGGTTTGAAAGGGAGCAAAACCCCGACCGGCCCCCCGGAAACCTCGAAAACCTTGTCCGCGATAGGGGAACCGTCCCCTCTGCGCCTGGCTAAAACGGGAGGACCGAAATCTCAGAAAATCCCTGGAGAGCCCCCTAGATGCTACCGCTCCCCAGATCCTTGACTAACCTTTCCAAATCTTCACCAAACAGCAGCTTCTCCCTAAAGGGAAGCTTAATAAGCCGTGCCTTTGACGATCCATCTGCCGACCAGTTACGCAACCACAGATACCTGCGGGCAGCCACCACGGACGCCATACTCTTAGCTAAACCGCGGATAAGATCGTAATGTATATCCGACAAATAAGCCGTGCCTGACTCCAGCCACGCCAGATCCTCAGCGTGGCCGTCCAACTGCTCACCCTGCAACCGCTGGGACCATCGCAAGCAGCCGCGTGCTACCCATGCCCCCGCGATCGAGGCCTGCAGAGAAAGGGCACACACATCGAAGACCTGCTTCAATAAGGTATCTAGCTTCCTGTCTTGCACATCCTTCAAAGCCGTGGCACCCTCAACCGGAATAGTGGTCTTCTTAGTGACCGCCGACACTGCCGCATCCACCTTTGCAGAGCGGAAAATCTCCCTGTCCTGTTCGGAAAACGGATAAAGCCGGGCTAAGGTCCTAGTACCTCGAAGTGCCGACTCCGGCGAGTCCCACTCCTCCTGAATCATGTTCCGAAAGACTCTATGAACCGGGAACACCTTTTGGGAAGTTCGCACTGCCTGCAACAGAGGATCCTTCAACGATTCCTCCGTCGTCAGCGCCACCGAGGGCATATTTAACGCCTTAAGAGTCTCAGAAATTAAACCTGGCAACTCTTCCCGACAAAACACCCAGACTACTCTACTCTGTAGCTCCAAATCCGGGAACTCCCCCTCCTCCAAGTCCGCATCAGAGGCCTCCTCCACATCTAAATCGGCCACCCCCACCTCCTCTGCCAAGCGAGATGGCGGGCTGTCGTCCCGGACCTCTCTGCGCTTCTTGAGAGGCACCTTGTCCTCCTCCGGGAGGAGTCCCGATCCTGCCTGCTTAAGCCCCGTAGGGCTACGAGCCGGAGCTACCATATCAGGTTGCAGCAAGGCCAACGCCTTCTGCATCAACGAGAAAAAATCCGGCGGAATCCCGGGAACACCCCCCCCCCGGATCCCTCCGGGCGCCAAAACACCACTCTCTGTTGAGGAAGGACCTGCCATGGGCTCCGCAGGGGCCAAAGAAGGTGGCCCAGACTCTCTGGCTTCCGAGGGGCCCGCAACCTGCTCCTCAGCGGATCCCCCCATAGCCCTCTCCATCACCACCGCTTCCAGGGAACACGCTTTACAAACCCCGGACTCCAAGAGCTCGCTACGCCGCACCCCGCAGACGAGACAGCAGGATTTAGCCGGCATCTTACCCAGAGCCACAGAACTGACCAATCCCTCAGACCACTAAGCTCCAGGCCCCGTGAGCGCAAAGATCTGCGCCAGCGTTTTTTTGTTTTTGGGGGGGGGGGGGTTTTGGTAACCACAAGGGCAGAGGTCAACTAGCAAAATGAAGCTAACCCGATCTCAAAACGAAGCTCAGGAAACCGTTGAGGACACCGAGTAAGTCGGGCCGTTGAAAACCCGGCTCCCAAAATGGCCGCCGCCAGAACTCCCACGCAAGCTACACGCGGCTGGCCGCAGAGACCCCGAGGCCCTCGGAATTAGCCACGGGGACTCCCTGACACCCCCTCTGCTCTGCGCTCGAAGCGCCAACCTGGGAAACCCCCTGCCGACTTTCCGACGCACCGGGGCTGAAGGAGGGAGATAGAGGGAGGAGCCAGCACACTTCCAACGCCGGAGCACAGCCTGCACGTGGCTTCAGCTCCGGCGTGTCTCAGTGAAGACAGCAAGGCCTGCAATCGCGCCGCTCCCGCAGTGGTCCCCTGAGGCTGCCCTCCGGCCTTTTAGTGCTGCTGCCTGCAGAAGCATGCTCTCTGCCTTCCACCTGCTCCTCACCCTTCTTTACTGCAGGTTCGGGAGCAGGGAGGCACCACACAATACCCCCCCCCCCCCCGTGCTCGTTTAAACACTGGGGAGAAGAACTCCACAGAGAGAGAAAGAAGAGACAAGAGAGGGAGGGAAGACAGTGAGAGAGAGAAGTCCACAGGAGAATCAGGTAAGACCCCTTTAGCAGCAGCAGCAGACCTGAAATCCAAACAAAAAAGCACCTAATCAGATACAAAAAACAAACTAACAAGAGAAAGTTAAATCCGTTACAGGATTGTTCAAAAGAAAGCTCTGCTTATTTGTACCCTCCTGAGCCCAGTCCCGGGCTCAGAACCTCCTAGCTGCTTGGAGACTGAAAGTACTGGTGGAAGTGGGTGGTTCTTGCCTATTAGTACCAGTGACATCAAAGCGATGACATCTTTCAGTCTCCAAAGCTGCTGGTGGAGGTTCACAACTCTATGGTTCCGGGACTGGACTAGAGGGACGCAAAGGAATTTTGTTTGACTATTAATTTTACTGCCACCAAGCAAAAAACAGCAAAAACTGCCACACGAAGAAGCAGAGAAAAACCAATCCGGGACAAGTGGGCAGAGGGTCCACACAAATTTTTATTAATCATCTTTAAAAATAGCGGTCAAAACCCTACACAAGCTGTGTTTCGTATTACACTTCGTCAGGGGTCATCAAGGCACACTATAAAATCATAAAAACATAGATGAATAAATAAATAAATAAATAAATAGATAAGTCCATAAATAACTAAAAATGAATAAATAAATCATAATATGACATCCTGGATTAAACAAAAACATGTAAAAACAGTGTGATAATAAATATTATAAAAACATGTAAATATGTCAATCCATAATCACAACCCACGTAAACTACAAACAAAATGAACATAACCTTAAAAGCTACCTAAAATCAATAAATAAGTGAACACATAAATAAACCTTTGCAATAAAAATCAAAACAACTTGCAAGATAAAAGCAAATGCATACTAAAAGAACATATAAACCACACAGAGAAAAAACTGAGATGAGGAAGACAAAACTGGAGTATCAAGGAGCAGAAGAGAATATCCTCGGAGCAGGAGTGAATCGGAGGACCTTACCTCATTGCTATACCGCACCACAGGGGCAACCATGGCACTCCTGAAGAACTATAAAACTATTCTGTAGTTAAACAGCCGTGGTGTGCTAATTAAAAAAATGATAAAAATGGAATATGACAAAATGGATGAAAAATACCGTAAAACTTATGCGTTATAAATTAATCAAATCCAAAGATAAAAAATAATGAAACTGATTATTACTTAGTAGAACCATCTGCATTTATAATGAATGATAATGCAATAATGCTGTGCTTTAGCTAAAAAAACATGGTCTGCCTTGATGACCCCTGACGAAGTGTAATACGAAACACAGCTTGTGTAGGGTTTTGTCCACTATTTTTAAAGACGATTAATAAAAATTTGTGTGGACCCTCTGCCCACTCGTCCCAGATTGGTTTTTCTCTATTAATTTTCCTGGACATAAGCTGTATATCTTGATTGAAATTCACTATATATTGTTAATGATTTTTTTAAAATCAGAAATGTTTCTGCTGTAATATCTGTTCATATATGACCAGCCTCTGTCACATCACAGTAACTTAGGTGGTACTGGGAACATGAGGACTTTTTTTCTAGTCTGCTTTTTCAATGCATGTCAGAAAGGATCATAGGGATATGTTTACTAAAGGCGTTAAAGGAGCCACTGTGCCATTAATGCCCATTATCAGCACCCTTGTGCCCTTAACGCGGCAAAAAGCTGCTTTAACGGGCATTAAAGGCTCTAGTAGCGTAAAGGGTGCTGTAGACAGGGAATGGGCATTAAGGGGGGCGGAGAAAGGGCATTAACAATGGGTGTTCCCTTAACACCTGGTACACTAATGTGAGTTAAATCGTTTAACATTGGGAATCCTAATGCAAAGTAAAACCTCACGGACAGGGTGTATTTTGAGGAGAGAGCCTATTTTAATGTCTGCAAAGTGATGCACAGACAGGGGAGCCGAAGATAGTGATAGTAGTGCTCCATTAGCAGCAACAGCATAGTGCCCAAGTATGAAAGGGCGCTATGTTGATGGTGCAAAGGAGGTGGCACGTGGGTCATGCAGTGGGTGTTGCTGGTGCACAGGGTGTGCCAGGGAGCTGCCCAGGTAGCACATAAGAACATAAAATCATAAAATATGCCATACTGTGCCAGACCAAGGTCTATCATGCCCAGTATCCTGTGTCCAACAGTGGCCAATCTAGGTCACAAGTACCTAGCAGTTTCCCCAAAAGATACACAGGATCCACAATGCTTATATTGGGGCAAGCAGTGGATATCCTGGGTCCTCTAATAATGGTTTATGGACCTTTCCCCAGGAACCTGTCCAAACTTTTTTAAACCCAGCTACACTAACAGCTTTTACTACATCCTCTGGCTATGAATTCCAGAGTTTGATTACGCGTTGACTGAAAAAATATTTTCCCTTAGTAGTCCTAAATGGGTTACACTGTAGCCTCATTGCATGTCCCCTAGTCTTTCTACATTTTGATGGCGTAAACAATCGATCTACATTTACCCATTCCACTCTAGTCATTAATTTATAGATCTTTATCATATCTCCCCTCAGTCGTCTCTTCCTCAGGTTTAGTCTGGCCTCATAGGGGTATCCTGCCATCTGCATTACCATCTTTGATGTCCGTCATGATCCCACAGTGACAGTGGTGGCACACAGACATGCTACTGCTGCAGAAAGGAAATGTGCCACATGGGGCAGTCTAAGGGTCCTAGCACCCCAGGCAGAGATCCTGGCTGCCCCTTTCTCCCGATGCTGCTGAACCCAGCTGTGGGGGAAGAGGCCGATAGTGCCAGCAACTCTAGCCTTTCAGGTAGCTGCAACATGCATGCACCCAGAGCACTATCACAGCAATGGCTGTCACCCCCCCCCCCCCCCCGAGATGTATCATTGGCAGGAGGTGATGGGGTCCCTGCAGAGGTAGATGGTTGAGAGGGGCTGTGTGGCCATCCATGTATGCCTCTGCCCCTGCCCCCCCCCATCTGGACCTTGCGCTCTAGCAACCACTAACCCGCATGTTGGATGGGCTGAGATGCGCACCACCAACACTGACAGTACACGGGCATGTCAGCATGATGTGGGGGTGTTGGTGGAGGGGGCAGCAGCACCTGCCTGCAGCAGACCAAAGCCATGTCCTGGTCCTGTGTACCATGTGCATTGCAACATGTGCCAAGGTTTGTCTGATGGGAAGCATGTCAGCCCCAGGGACTGTTGGAATCATATGGCAGTGCTGCAGCTCAATGCACACAGTTGATGTGTATATGAGTGGAGAGTCACAGGTTCAAGTCCTGGCTGTGGATCATGCATTGCATGTCCCTGTGGATAAACCTTAGCCTACAGTGCAGGTACAACACCAACATGTACAACCCCCAATGAATTGGCCAGCAAGGGTACAAACACCCATCAGCCACACAGACAAGCTCCACCACCCACAGCTGGATGGAGAGTCAGGTTGATAGTACTGGCACACTGAAAGGGCATGCTACTAGCTTCTGCACAATGAGCTCATGTTAACAATGTTTGAGCTGATATCAAGACCAACATGGCAGGCAGGAATGCCAACCATCCCCATTTTTGCACAGCACGGTGAAGTGAGTGTATGTGTATGTCTCCAGCGTTAGTCTGCAAATGTGCATGTTGAGGGGCATAGTATTGTGGGTATGGCCTGAAACAGGGCGGATTGTCCAAGGTGTGTCTGCATCAGAGGTAGGGTCAATGGCTGAGACATCATAGTGCATGGCTGAGACATCATAGTGCATGAGACATCTGTCACATGTATGGACTAGGTGGCCACAGCATATGCTGGGAGGGCACTCTCACTCTGACCGAGCAGTGACCATGGCACGACTTTGAATCTACATAGTGCTGTATATTGTCTGGCTCCAGTGATGTGGGTGCACTTCCTGTCCTGGGGGCCTGATCACTGAACCCAATGCTGGGTGCACATGGTTACTCTGTGCACATGCAATGTATGCTGACCAGCGAACTGTCTGCAGTTGGTATGTGCATGGCTAGAAAACCCAGTGGTGAGCAGAAGGTGCAGTCTGACCATGCTTGCTGTGGGTGATTGTTAATCCTAGGTGGTTGGGACAGGAGGTGTTCCAGGTTTACTCCCTGGGGTAATGGTAACAACCTCATGCAAGCCTAGATGCCCCCACAGCAGTTGGCATCCATAGCATCAGCAGTTTAACACCATGTATTGACATGCACTGTTCTAAGAGGGTCCATGTCTAACAAGGGCAGGACACAGGGCCAGATATGACTGGCACATACAGCATGCTGCACTTGTGCAGGAAACAAGGTGACTAACATAACACACCAGCAGTGCTGGAAATCTGCAGCACAGGCAGCAGAGACTATCTCTAATGCTGCAAGTTCTGGGAACCAGGTGCTGTGTGTCCATCCTTACCCTCAGGGTGACTGCTGAAACTGCGCAGTAGCATGGTTTGTAGCTGTTATGTGATTGAAGCACACACTGTCAGTGCGTCGTACTGAGCTGATGATCAGTCCATTCTCCATTTGGTGATCAGCTGCAAACTGCTGTTTTGCATGTGTAGTACATCATGGGCACTGGAGGGGTTAACCTATACCAGCACACACAGCAGACAGTTTAGGCAGAGACCTACAGGAATTTTGACTCCAGACATTGCAATTAGAGAGGTGTGGAGGTGTAGCATACTGATTAGTACAATGTCCTCATAAGTAGGGGACAAGGGTTTGATTTCCTACTTGTTCATTTTGCCCCTGTGTTACTCAGGTCATTTCCCCGCCTGTAACAGTCCAGGCTCTGCTGTGACCTGCAGACACTCATCCTTCTACTTTATTATGCATTCTGGCCACACTTTGGGTCAGCAAACATGCTATTCCTATCATGGCCTTCTGAGAGCATGGCTTTGACTCTGCTGCAGCCCATTGCAGGGAGTCAGACATGTTCACCATGCAGATGCTTCGAGGCATGGCGTGATAATCATGGATTTGAGGCCCACCACCACTCCTTCTGTGACATTTCAGAATATGTTTCTGTCGCATTTTGTCTGCCACAACCTTCATGGAATGACAACACCTCCTTATGATCTTGAGCTGATCACTTAACCTACCAATGGCTCAGCTGACCCGAGGTCCGTACAGTCCCTGTTTATCATCAGACATTACCAATTGATGGTAAGATATACCCCGATGTGACTGCACTACTACAGAGGTATACTAACAGGCAGTTACATGCATACAGCTGTAACCTACTTGGGCAACATGAGTCATTACTGTACTGTACATTTTGGCTCCATTACATCTCTGCAGTACATGCGGACACATCCTACCCCTCAATAACCAACTGCAGCTATCACCTCATGTCCGTATGTGCCCCATTTGCCCAGTTTGGATGACACCTGTGCAGTTGTTATCTGCATATTTGTCTGACCTGTTGTGTGGTGGCTGGGACAGGTGTGAGTCCCACATGTCTGGTATCAGGCCTTCCAAGTGGCACTAGTGCACAATTTCACACACCGTACAAATATGTTGGGGATGACACCTATGGCACATAACTGCTGCCAGCCCATAACACTCTTTTCTCAGCCGCCATCCTTCCTTCATCCCATCCATCTGCCTCTGTCGGCTGTGTGCAGTCATGTCTTCTTGTGCAAGCTGCTACACCATGGCCTACATTGGTACCCTTTTCCGCATTTTGGCTCTTCATGCACGCCTCTCCTGTGCCTGATCTGCATTTCAGCATTCCTACTCTGTCCTGTCACTGCACACATCCTGCCGCTTCTGGCTCCGCTGGGAGACACTTCTTCCCCATCTTTTGCCACACACTGGCATTGCACCATTTTACAATAGTACCCCTCTGTGCATCGGTACAGCTGCCTCCCACATGCTCATCCACTTTACTGGCTGCCACGTAGGGTGCCCATGGATCTGACAGGTCCATCAGCTCCCATCTGTCCTTCCATCCATCATCTTTACATTGAGTTTCCTTGGTGCTCCTTTATGCAGCGTTAAGGTTACAGCCTTTTTCAGACTTTAAGGTGCATGTTTGACACCTTAACACCCGATGTCCTGTTAACGCCTGTTAAATGGCTCATAGCGCCCTTTACGCCCGAACGCACCCTACCCGCCCAGTGCCCTTTACACATGCAACACCCCTTATCGCTGCTGTTAATGCCTGTTACCTTAATACCCTTTAGTAAACATACCCTATAGAGTTTGTACTCCTACAAGTTTGTTTGAGAAAAAAGAGCAACCAAGCCCAGAAAATTTCATATGAGTGAAGATTTTAAACTCCTATTCCCACACATTCCACACAAAAAAATAGAGGAAAATTTCACATTAATGTAGGAGCCCCAATGCAAGACCCCTAGCCATAATTGTAGTAGTATTCATTTTGCTCTATAGTACATGACCAGCAGTGTGTGTGTGTGTGTGTGTGTGTGTGTGTGTGTGTATGTGTATGTGTGTGTGTGTGTGTGTGTATGTGTGTGTGTGTGTGTGTGTGTGTGTGTGTGTGTGTGTCCTTGTAATTCTCATATGCCTTGGCATCTTACATTCATTTGGCTTTTGTTTCTATGTCCCTTGGGTGAGCCTCACAGCAGCTATAAGCCTTAATAATTTTCAGCTCCTTCAGTTGTATTATCAGGTCTCTCTGCTGTCTCAGAGGCACATGGCCTCTCAGAAAACCTTCCTCCCTCCATTGTCAGCCACCCAAAGCAGCAGTCTTGCGACCATGGCCCTAAAAGAGAATATTTATAACTAAGACCAGGTGCTAAATATTCCTTTTTCCAGAGCTGGAATCTTTCTCATTCTGAACTCTATGAAGCTTGGTTTTATATTCCAAAACAACAAAAGCAAAAATTCTGGCAAGGAAATCTGCTCAGCTGCAAGTGGGTGTTGGGAGGGGGGTGGGGTATTATATTTTTCTTTTTCAAGATATAATGGAGCTATAATGAGGGTGATTTGACTATATAAAACCAAAGGAAAGGGGGAAACCGGCGTGCCCTCTCTATGAATGATGCTCACAAGCTGGACAATGGGATTATAGAAGCGGAGCTCCACATGAGAATAATTAGCATGCTCAAATGAAAAACTGCACAGTAAATCTTTGGCTTCCCCATCCATTCTACCCCCTCTTCAACCAGACATCAATTTCCATGCAATTAGTCACTAAGTAACATATGGATGTTTATACCAGCATTGTTGATCAATTACTATTGCGTTCTAGCTCACAAAAACAATTGGACATGTCCATAACAAGGCTCATGGGAGACCACGACCTGTGAGCTCATATCAAATTTTAGTTCTGGAGCCTATTACCACTAGCCATCTGTATAAGGAATGTATTGCCAATCAGGCCTTTTGCTGGGCTGGCACCCTGGGTAGTCCAGGTGTTGGGACATCTTCCTCCAAAGTTCCAGCTCACTATAGCAGCAGTGATAGCATGGAGCACTGGTGACCTGTCCCTGGCAAGGCATGCCAGTGCCATCTGAGCCTGGCATCTCTGGTTGTGATTTATCCCTTCCAACCATCCTGCTACTACTAACAACCATGCATTGTCTTGTCTTTTCTTGTTTACCTGGACCTTCTGCATCTCTTGTTTGGGGCTATGTCATCCTTCAAGCCATTCAATACGTTTTTAAAAAGAAAATAATGTTAGGGGCAATATTCAGTCTGCAGCGGTCAGTGTTTTTTTAAACATCCGGGTAACCACTTCTGCTGAATATTCAGTTTCAGTGGTGGGTGACCACCACAGGTTATCTGGATTGCGGCGTTATTCAGCCAAAACCCGATCACATAAAGTTAAGCCTACTTTTTTTGGCCTATCTGTGGTCGCTTATCCAGTTGGCAGACTGAAAAACTCAGCTAACCGGCTAGTGCTTGTGCTGCCCTTGCCACTCCCATCATCTGGATAGAACAAAAGTATTGCTTTTGCGAGTTGTCAGGATCTTCATCTTCTTCATATTAAGGTGCAGGCCTATTTTAAGACTATGTTCCTTGATCTTGAGGACAAATAGATGTTTTGGATCATCTTCACTTTTAGCCAGTAAAATGTTATCATCAGCATAGTGAAGGCTGTTGAGTCTTCCACCAATCTTCACACCTTGGTTGTCTTCATACAGCCCTGCTTCTCTGATCATTTGTTCTGCATGCAAATACACCTTTGATGATTTTAAACCATCCTGTTCTCCTTGTTCTGTTCAAACTGTTGCTTCTCAATCAAAGTAAAAATCGTGCAAGAGAATTATCAGATGTTCTGGTATATCCATGCTTCTTACTGTGGTCCAAAGTTTATCATGATTTCCGCAATCAAAGGTCTTGCTGTAGTCAAGGATCCATCTCACATCTGCAGTGGTGTCTCTTGCTCCTCTCCCCTTTCTGAACTCTACTTACACTTCGGGCAATTCTCATTCTGGATATGGTTGTAGTTTCCACTGAATGATCTTGAGTAGAATCTTGCTGGTGTGCGATTGTGCGATAATTTCCACAGTCAGGTGTATCATTTTTCTTCAGTACTGGTATGAACACGGGTCTTTTCCAATCAGTTGGCCATGAGGTAGTCTTCTAAATTTCTTGGCAGAGCCTTGTAAGTATTATAATGGCTACATTTGATTGCTGTAATACTTCAATGCCATCAATGCCTGGTGCTTTGTTCTATGATGATGCTTTCAATGATCCGCCAACTTCTTTTTTTTATCACTAATGGTTCCTGATTGTAAGGTACAGTTTGAAACGGCTGTTGATCCGCTTTATCTTTATGGTATAATGACTCGGTATATTTTTTTTACCTTTTCTTGATCTTTTCAGCATCATTCAACATGGATTCTTGAGCGTCTTTTAGCATTCCAGTTCAAGGCTGGAACTTTCTCTTTAACTCTCTAGCTTTAGGAAAGCTGATCTTGTTCTTCCTCTAATAGTTTTTGATTTTATTTCCTTGCATTCATCATTGCAGCACTTCTCTTTGTCTTAAGTTCTGTGATAATCTCTTTCTCCTCTGGCTTTAGCTTCTCTGCCTTTCTGAGCAATATTTTCTTCAGTTATCCATTTTGACCATTTTTGCTTTTTCACCTTTTGCAGAGACCTTTCGCTTTCTTTGAGCACAACTTTCTTGTTGCCATCCCATAGCTCTTCTGATTCTCTGTCATTTGTATCCAAAGCAGTGAATCGATTTCACAGGTAGTCTTTAAATTATAATGGTATAATGTCAACAAGCCCAAGAGATCTCAAGATAAGCCTCACACAGGTAGGAGATTCAAAAGCTTCAACAAAGACACATTCCTCCAGGACATACTACCCAACCTGACCACAATGGAGAACAGCTCAAACAAACAAATAGAAAATTGGAATGACATCATTTCGTCTTCCGCCAAAGCCCCAGAAGCCAAGACATCAAGTTATCACAGATTGGAAGCCAAGAATGCCCCCTGGTATTCACAGGAGATCCGGAAAACAAAGAGAACACTATGGAGACTGGAACGATGCTGGAGACGCATCAGATCAGACACCACCCAGAAGCTCTACCAGACAAAAGAAAAGGAATACAATGAACTCATCAACCAGCAGAAACAAGAATACTACACAAACCTCATCCTCAAGTCCCCCACAAATCCAGAGAACTATTCGAGATAGTGAGAACCCTCACAAACGAACCAAGACCTGACAAAGATAGGATGATACATCCTCAGACCTTCGCCGACTATCTACAAGTAAAATTCACGCCCTCAACAAGAACAATATCAAACGCCCCCTCTGAGCCCTCAGCACCCAACCAAAATTGGGACAATTTCAGCATTCCATCGACAGCACAGATCTTCCAAATAATCACCAAGCTCAACACTAGCACCGCCCCGACAGACCCATGCCCAGTAGCATGGATCAAATCAGCGAAGGACGAGCTTATCCACATCATACACAATATAGTGCACAATTTCCTCACCCTCAGGATAATGCCAGATGCATTAAAACTAGCAACCATCCGCCCCATCCCAAAGAACACTACACTGGACAAGGAAAACCCATTTGCCTTCAGACCTATATCTAGCCTCCCCCTCTTGGCTAAGATCATTGAAAAAGCTGTACAACACCAGCTCCAGGACCACATAGACAACTATGCCCCTCTAGACCCACATCAACATGGGTTCCGCCCACAACATAGTGCCGAAACCCTCCTTATACACCTCCTTGATAACCTGCTTGGGATGATAGACAACATCAAGAAAGGGGTCATCATCATCTTCATTGACATCACATCAGCTTTCGACACCGTCGACCACTTAACCCTGCTATCAAGTCTACAAAGTATTGGATTACACGGCACCACCTTGAACTGGTTTACCTCCTACCTCACTAACAGACAACTACAAGTTAAATGCGGCCCTGGAACGTCCAGGTCATTCCCAGCCAAACAAGGTGTACCATAAGGTTCTGCCCTCTCTGCACTGCTATTTAACCTATACTTGCATCCCATTTGTTGACATCATCAGAGAACACAATATCCAATACTCGATCTATGCTGACGACATAATGATATACACCCCGATCAACCTTGACAACCCAGACTATGCAAAAATAGCGGACTGCCTACAACAAATGACAAGCTGGCTCCTACAAAACAACTTGATCATAAATTACAACAAGACAGAAGCTCTACTCATAACCAGAAACTTCGCCTTCATCTCCCCACCTGCCATCGAACTTAACAACATCACAGTACCCATAAAACGGGAAGTAAAATACCTTGGAGTCACCCTTGACAGAGAGCTAAACCGCCAATCTCACATCAGCAAAACCACCAGGAACGCCTACCTTAAGATGAGAACCATCAAGTGCCTCAAGCCAATTCTCTCCCAAGAACACTTCTGGACTGTATGTCAAGCCATCATCACACCTATATTGGACTACTGTAATCACATCTACCTGGGGATCCCAAAACAAACATTTCAGCCCTTGCAGTTAGCGCAGAACACTGCAGCTCGCATAATTACGGGCTCTGCAAGGCAGGATCATATCACCCCCATTATGAACCTCCCTCATTGGCTTCCTATCAACTCTCGCATCCAATATAAAACTATATTGAACATTTTCAAAGTCAAACAGGGACTTTCAGCGAGCAGTCTACAATCCATTATCAGTTTCGACCCAAACAGCAGACCCAGGAGGAGGGGCACCGCCGACAACATCAGAACACCGAAAGACTTCACCAAAACGAAGCAAACGAAGCAAACGACATCAAGGAGAGCAACATCCCTAGCAGCACCAGCCATATGGAACTCCCTACCTGCCAGCCTAAGATCGACTTGAAGGACTTCAGAAAATTACTCAAAACCACACTCTACATAGAGCATTACGGAGACATCACGTAACCTGTCCAGAGACCTCAGTCACCTGCTCTTGACTCCCCTTCTTCCCCCAAGCGCCCCCCTCCCGCCTATCCTAGCCCCCTCTTCCTCCACTATATATACTCCCTTGTAAATAGCTCACACTGTATATACTACATCTGTTAATTAAACTACCCATGTAGACACCCACACAAACACTTCTATCCAACCACTGCATGCAGACACCCCCTCCCCTTACAACTTGAATCATTTGAAGTGAAAGCCACCTTGATTTTAGGATAAGGCGGGATACAAACCTTTAAATAAAATAAATAAATAAATATTTTCAAGATCATACTTTGCTACATTTACGATTGATTTGCTCGATTTCAACTTTAGCTTGAGTTTGCATTCTAGCAGCTGGTGATCTGTATCACAGTCAGCTCCAGGTTTTGTCGGATGATATTATTGAGCTTTTCCATCATTGACTTCCAGAGATCTAATCAATTTGATCTTTGTACAATCCACTGGGTGAAGTCATGTGCTGCTGGAAAAAGGTGCTTGAGATAAAGAGATTGTTGATCTTGCAGAATTCTAACAGGATGCGAGAAGCTCTCATCCTGGAGATGAATGCATTGCTTCATGGATGATGTCATTGAGAGTGTTTTGGTTTCCTGGACCATGGGGTGATGTTTCAAGGGCTGCAGAGCAGATATGGCATCCATCTGTCCATGAAGGGTCAAAGTGTCTTCAGCAGCAGACTGGCTAACCTACTGAAGAGGGCTTTAAGCTAGATTCATTGGGGCTGGGTAAAGAAAGCCCCTAGGTAAGTGATGAAAGCCCCTAGGTAAGTGAAACATTAAATACTTCTGTAGAAATGGGTAAAAGAGGCAACATCTGGAAAGCAGTGTATATAAATGCCCATAGCATGGGAAATAAGATCCCAGATATTGAGGCTTTAATGGAAGAGGCTGACTTAGATTTAGTGGCGGTTATGAAGACATGGTTCATGGACAACCATGACTGGGATGTAATTATACATGGCTATACCTTTTTCAGGAAGGACAGGGTAGGAAGAAGGGGTAGTGGAGTGGCACTATATGTTAAAAATAATATTAAAGCTATAGAATTGCAGGGCTTAAAAGGAACAGAGAGGAGGCACTGTGGAATAAACTAGAAAGGGGAATCCATTTGTATTGGAGTTATATACAGATCCCCTAACAGGGAGTAGATGTAGATGAAGATTTAATAGAAGACATATACAGTATTGACATGAAAGGAGAAGTGCTACTAATAGGTGATTTCAATATGCCAGATGTGGATGGGCACATCCATGCTGCGGTGCCATCTAGAAGTAAGGACATCCTGGATTCTCTACAGGGAGAACTATTCAGGCAACTGGTAACATCAATTATCCAGTGATCACTAGACGGTATGGTTCAGTATTAGGACTAGGGTTGATAAAATCCATTCAAAAGCGAGGGTCTTTTGAGAACCATAGTGGCCTCCTTTTCCTTTTACATTTATTTACCTTTCTAACAAAAAGGTTTGTTGCCCTTAAAATATCCCCTTTCATTTTTGCCCACTGTTTTTCTACACCCCCCAGCTGTTCCCATCCTGCTAACAACCCTTTGAGGTATTGTCCCATCTTGGCAAAGTTAGTTTTCCTAAAGTCTAAGATCCTCACTTTTAAATGGATTTTATCAGCCCTAGTTTAATGCTGAACCATATCATCTGGTGATCACTGGATGCGAGATGATCTCCCACTATAACATCAGAAACACTTTCCCCATTGATAAGCACCCAAGTCCAGTATGGCCCCTTCACATGTGGGTTCTGTTACCAGTTGCCTGAATAGTTCTCCCTGTAGAGAATCCAGGATCTCCTTGCTTCAAGATGATCCCGCAGCAGGGATGTGCCAATCCACATCCGGCATACTGAAATCACCTATTAGTAGCACTTCCACTTTCCTGGCAATGCTGCGTATATCTTTTATTAAGTCTCCTGGGGGATCTGTATAATCATGCCAATGCAAATGGATTTCTCTTTTCCTCTTTCTAGTTTAACCCACAGTGCCTCCTCTCTCCCTTTTAAGCCCTGTAATTCTATAGCTTTAATATTATTTTGTACATATATGCCACTCCTCCTCCCCTTCTTCCTACCCTGTCCTTACTGAGTAAAGTATAGCCTGGTATAATTATATCCCAGTCATGGTTGTCTGTGAACCATGTCTCTGTAACTGCCACTAAAGCCAAGTCAGCCTCTTCCATTAAAGCCTCAACATCTGGGATCTTATTTCCCATCTATGGGCGTTTATACACACTGCTTTCCAAATGTTGTCCCTTTTACCCATTGCTATAGAGGTGTTTAATGTTTCACTTACCTGGGAGTTTTCGTCACCCATCCCTAACAAATCTAGTTTAAAACGCTCTTCAGTAGGTTAGCCAGTCTGCTGTTGAAGACACATCGACCCTTCTTGGACAGATGGATGCCATCGCTGCTCTTCAGCCCTTGGAACATCATCCCATGGTCCAGGAAACTATCTGTCCTCTAACATGTGGTCCAGTAGTCCAGTCCTAGCTGTATTCTTAGGGGTTGGCACCACTTTAAATGCTGCAAACTCCCCCCCCCTAATAAAAATCTGCCACCCCCAGAAGACTCCCCTTCATACCCCTAGTCAAAATCCTCACCACCCTTCAAAGTCTCACTGTGGCTCCTCTCCCCCTCCTCAGAGCTCTCCACCCAGAGGATGCTGACACCACCCACCTGCTTTGTAGATCTCCATCCCAGGCCTACCTTGAACACGGATTGGTAGTCCAGTAGTCAAGGCAGGAGCAATCCCCAGTTGCTCCTGTCCCTCTTGGCTCAGGGTTCAAAATGGTAACACTTGAACCCCAGCAGTAGTCTTGCTGTACAATCACCAGGACAAAACTCCCATATGGCAGCTTGAACTGTAATGGTAGTACCATGAGGCTAAGTCTAGGGTTCAAGCAGCACCATTTTGGACCCAGTGCTGGGAGGTGCTGGAGCGACTGGGAATCGCTCCTGCCTGAAGACCACTGGATCTCCAATGAGGGTTAGAGATAGACCTGGAGGGAGGATTATGGGGGAGAGGACTGGTTTTCTCTTGGGGAGCTCTCTGGTTGGGAGAAGAGGAATTCATGTCTGGACTTCGAGTTAGCATCATTTTTCCAGCAATAAAACAACTTGCACTATTTAGCACAAGCTGCGTTATTCCATTTGCATCATAATGAGGTGTTTTGCATGTATTTGCATGCTTAGCATCTCATTATGAGGCAACATGCACTGGGGTATTTTAATATGCGTTATGACAAACTAACATAAGTTTGTCTCTTAACGTGCATTAAGGGGTAAATACTATGCTTTATTCCCTTATCGCACTTTAGTAACCACCCCCCTTAATCAAAAACTTTCACCGGACCCTACCTGCCTTTCCAAATATTGGCCCATCTCTCTCTTTGCTTTCACATCTGCTGTATGTCTTCTCAAGCCATTTCTGATCCAATGCAATCTGGCTTTTGTACTCTACATTCTACAGAAACAGCCCTTGCTAAAGTCTTCAGTGATCTATTCCTGGCCAAATCCAAGGGCCTTTACTCAATCCTCATCCTTCTTGACCTATATGCTGCATTTGACACCTTTGATCACCATCTTCTCCTCAATACCCTATTCTTGCTTGGATTTCAGAGCTCTGCTCTGTCTTAGTTTTTTTCTTATCTCACCCATCACACTTTTAGTGTATGCTTTGGTGGATCCTCCTGCTGCTATCCCACTTTCAGTCGGTTTCCCTTGGGGCTCTGTCTTGGAATCTCTTCTCACTCTTTACTTGTTGCCTTGGTGCCCTGATGTCTTCCCATATTTTCAGTACAGGGACCCTGTTCTGGCCTGGTTTTCTGCTTTCTCTTCTAGTGAATCTTTAGTCTATGTTCTGGTGGATCCTCCTTTATCCCCATCCCACTCTCGGTCAGTGTACCTCAGGGCTTTGTGCAGGGACCTCTCCTTTTCTCTCTCTATACTCAGTCCCTTGGTGCACTCATCTCCTCCCATGATTTTCAGTATCATCTTTATGCCGATGACTCTCAAATTTACCTCTCTACATCTGAAATCTCTCCAGGAATCCAGGCCCATCTTTCAACCTGTTTATCTAATGTTGTTGCCTGAATATGGCTGAAACAGAGTTCCTTATCTTTCCCCCTAAAGCCACCTTCCCCTTTCCATCTTTCTCTGTCTCTGTAGATCTTAACATTGGGGTCATCTTTGACTCTTCCCTCTCCTTCTCTGAACACATCCAACAGATAGCTAAAACCTGCCAGTAAAATTCATCCTTTCCTTTCTGAACACACTACTAAGACCCTTAGCCACTGTCTTGTCACCTCACGTATAGACTATTGCAATCTGCTGTTTTCTGGTCTCCCTCAGAATCATCTCTCTCCCCTTCAATCTGTTCCAAACTCAGCCGCACAGCTAATCTTCCGCCAGTCTCACATAAGCTCTCTTTTCAAGTCACTTCACTGGCTCCCCATTCGTTTCCACACTCAATTCAAACTTCTCCTGCTGACTTATAAGTGTATTCATTCTTCATCTCCTCACTACCTTTCCTCCTTCATCACTCCCTACACCACTTCTCAGGAACTTTGCTCCTCTGGCACATCTCTTATTTGAGCCCTCCTCTGCCATTGCCAACTCCAAACTCTACTCATTCCATCTTACTTCTCCATATTCTTGGAACAAACTACTCAAATTAGTACGCCAGGTTCCTTCTCTGGCTCTATTCAAATCCAGGCTAAAAACTCACCTCTTCAAGGCTGCATTTGGATCCTGATCCCCTCATTCTCCTGCTTATCACCTCTCTGTAGCTTGCCATTCCCCCTGAGTTACCCTAGTCCCCAGTTGTTGTGTGGTCTGCCTTGATTAGATTGTAAGCTGTGATGAGCAGGGATTGTCTCTTACTTGTACATGTACAGTGCTGTAGACGCCTTGTAGCGCTATACAAATGATACGTAGTAGTCGTAGTAGTAGCAGTAGCAGCCTGGAAATTCTGCCGCCATCTGAAAATGAACATGGTCACAATGGAGCTCTTTATCTTACCCTGTAAACTCGCGTCCCCCCTTCTCCCTTCTCTATTTCTGTGGATAAAATGGTCATCCTCCCTGTTTCCTCAGTTCACAGCCTTGGGGGTCATCTTCTCATTTTCTCTGCACATATCCAACAGACAGCTAAAACGTGTTGCGTTTTTCTCTATAACATCAGTAAAATGCATCCCTTCCTTTCCAAACACACCTCTAAAACCCTTATCCACTCTCTAATCACCTCCCGTTTTGACTATTGCAACCTGCTGCTTGTTGGTCTCCCTTTGAATCATCTCTCTCCCCTTCAATCCATTTACAATTCAGCTGCACTGCTAATCTTCCTCACTATGCTCATGCAACCTTTCTTCTCAAGTAACTTCATTGGCTCCCAATCCATTTCCACATACAGTTCAAACTTTTCCTACTGACCTGCAAGTGCATTTATTATGCAGCCCCTTGTTACCTCTCCTCTATTATGTCTCCCTACACCCTTCCTCTGGAACTCTGCTCTTCAGGCAAATCACTTTTATTTGTGCCTTCTCTTCTGTTGCCAATTCCAGACTCTTTTCGTTCCACCTTGCTTTGCTATACACTTGGAAAAGACTACTTGAGTTGGTACATCAGGATCCATCTCCAATACTGCATTAACGCACAGGTTTTATTTTACCTCAGGTCCCATCTTATGCAATGAGACCTAGATACTAATAATCTATATTTAACAGTGCTAGCATACACTAGTAACTCTACCTGTTAGGGCCCTATATCTAGGTGAATGAATTGCAGATTTAAGTTTAGGGGGGCATATTCAATAAACCGTAATAATAAAACCAGAATAACGAAAGGCGTTTAGGAGTCGTCAATGATAAAACCATTAAAAAACTCTCATAAAAGATAATGCGAATATGCCATAAATTATAATATATAAATTATAAAACAAGAATAAAAACAAGTTTAAACAATTCAAAAAGAGGATAGCAAAAAGCAGAGTTAGATATTAGAGTATAAATGCAGGAAATTAAAGTGCACAAATCAAAATGCATGAATTAAAAATCAATAAGGAGGACATTATACAGTTACAATTGTGACAAATGAGTAACTTACCCACAACACAGATACAGGAATTGTATACTCCTGACTGCAAACCACAGTACTCAAAACCTACAGTTGGAATGGATATATCTAGGGTTAGACTTAAGGACTGTATGACCACAGCCTACTTATTGCTCAAGAATAACACCAGGGCACCATATGTAGTTGAATATAAGGCTTATAGGCTAATAAATAAATGCTGAAGTCTCATATATGAGGGTATCTGTGTTGTGGGTAAGTTACATATTTATTTATTTAAAGTCTTTTCTATACCGCGCTCTTCAAATCAGCTCGGTTCACAGATAACGGTAACTTTGTCCATGAGTAAGGAGAAACCATACTGGACTTACATAAAACAGGGTAGAAAAACTTGGGTTGAACTGGGGAAACTATCTACATTCTCTAGGCTAAGGCAGGTTACCATCTTAGCTTGCTATCTGCATGCTCCTGCTGGGAGAAGGCGGTACTATTGTGTGGCGCTGGTGTCGTGTGTCGTAGTTGGGATGGGGTGACTGTTATGGTGTCTGTGGGAGGGTGGTTGCTGGGTGGTACCATAATGCTGTAGGAAGAGGTGGTGCTTGAGTGATTTCCTGAACTGGGTGAGGTCTGTGATTGCACGGATGTCAGGTGGGAGTGCGTTCCAGCATGAGGAAGCATAAAACACGAAGGCCCTCTTTCTTGTTGCCTGTGAGCATTTTGTGATTTCGCTGGGAATAGAAAGGGTATTGACTGTGACTGATCTTCGGGTTCTGTTTGGAGGAGTGGGGTGGATGAGGTCGGTGATGGAAGGGGAGGTGAGACTGTTGATGGCTTTGAAGGTGATGAGGAGGATCTTGAAGGTGAGTCTAGAGTGGACTGGCAGCCAGTGGAGGTGCTTCAATATTGGTGTTATGTGGTTCTTCCTGGCGGCGCCATGCAGTATTCTGGCTGCTGCGTTCATAGCCAGCTGTAGTGGATTCAACGTGCTCTTCGGTAGTCCCAGTAGGATGGCATTGGCATAGTCGAAGTGGGGGATGACTAAGGCCTGATAGATTGTCCTGAAGTCATCTGGTTCCAGTAGGGGCCTAGGTGGCGGATTGTCCGAACCTTGAGATATACTGCATTAACGGTGTTGTTTATATGTGTTTTCATATCAAGCTGTTGATCAAGCGTTACCGCTAAGTAGCGTATTGTGGGCCTGGTTTGGAGCTCAGCGCCTCATACTTTTAGTGCATTTGGTGGAGTGAATGATTGGTCTCTGGTGATGAGTAAAGCCTCAGACTTCTTGTGGTTTATTCTTAAGTTTTGGGAGTGGAGTCAGTCAGTTGTAGCGTCAAAGCAGGCAGTTAGCTGTGAGAGGTCCGGCTGGTCCGTGGCAAACGGCATGTAGAGTAACACGTCGTCCGCGTACATAAGACATGAGATGCCGAAGAAGCGGGTGATTGCGCAGATGGGCTGCATGTATATATTGAAAAACAGCACTGAGAGGGAGGATCCCTGTGGGACACCCTGTTTTTGCTGGAAAGGTTTGGAGGTCATGTGTCCTGTCCTTACCTGTCTGAGAGGTAAGATTCACACCATCTCAAGGCTGAATCCTGTATCCCCTTCTCTGCCAGACGCTCTGTGAGCAGCACATGGTCAACGGAGTCAAAGGCTGCGGAGATGTCCAGGAAGATTAGAGCATAGCCACTTCTGGGTTTATCTAGTCCGGCCGTTAGTGTGTTGAAGAGGATGGTTAGAAGTGTCTCGACACCGTGTGCTTCTCTGAAACCATGTTGGCATGGGTCTAAGGGCGCAGCGGTCTCAATGTGGTTCTGGATTTGGTGTAGGACGATTTTTTTCGATTATTTTGGCCATTAGTGGGATACTTGAAATTGGCCGATATGAATCGACTTTCTGGGGGTCCTGTTTGCCGTTTTTTAGGAGCAGTCTAATGGACGTTTGTTTCAGGCTTTGTGGGAAAGCTCCTGTGGTGAAGGAGAGGTGGATGAGTTTGGTAAGGAATGGGCTGAGTTCCTTACGCAGTGACTTTATCCAGAACGCAGGGCAGGGATCGTTTGGAGCTGTGGTGGTGTTAATCGAGTTGATGGTGTCTTTGATGTTCTTCGCTGATGGTGAGGAGAAGGTGGATAGTGGAGATAGATGGTGTGGTCTGTTCATAGGGGTGGATGATGTCGTTTTGACGGTCTGAATTAGCTTTGACTGGAGGTATTTGTCACAATTGTAACTGTATAATGTCCTCCTTAATGATTTTTAATTCATGCATTTTGATTTGTGCACTTTAATTTCCTGCATTTATACTCTAATAGCTCTGCTTTTTGTTATCCTCTTTTTGGCTTGTTTGAACTTGTTTTTATTCTTGTTGTATAATTTATGGCATATTCGCATTCAGGGTCATTCTGAGGCATGAACAGCAGGGATGGACGTCCTGTTGGGAAGTCCATCCCCACTATTCGTGCCTCCTCCCGGTCCTGTTTACCTTCTCCATCTTGTATGAGAAAGATAGACGGGCGGGAAAGGGGCAGATCGGGGGCGGCGTTAGGGCGGGTATTAGGTAGGTTTGCCAGCTTTTTCACCGAGAAAAATCCGACACTTGTGGCTCGCCATGCTCCAACCATTCTCCGCCCCTAGTCCCACCCCTGCCCCGCCCCCAGTCCTACCCATTCTGCACCCCAGCCCCACCCACAAAAATTACCGAGGATAAGTGTAGGCTAACTCCCTTGGTCAGATAATAATTAAACTGGGAACCCCAAAAGCCAAACATGAAATGTAGAACACTGGAGAAATAAAACTATAAAGTAATTTCCTCTTGCACTAAACAAAAACGCAAAGATGTTAGCAATACACACTTCCCAGACCAGACATATTCCAGTTAATAAATTCAAAATAAAAAGTATTTTTCTACCTTCTGTTTGGGCATTTTATTTTTCAGTTGCAATTGCTCCATTCAATTTCTTCTGGTTTCTTCGTGTCTTCTGTGAGCTATCCATTTGTCCTTTCTTCTCTTTTAGATGTTTTCCATTCTCTCTCTATATCTGCTTTAACATACCGATCGTTCCCTTTTGCTCTTTCCCCCCATTTCTTTCCTTATTCCTTTATCATCCACTCAAATTTCACCCTTCCATTCTCAATCCCCTCTTACTCTCCCAATACCCGGCCCATCGTAGACTTTTCTTCCACACAAAATATCTTTTCCCCTCTCCATTCTCATTCCCCATCCCCATCCCCTTCTAGTCCTCCCCGAAAACCAGCTCCCTTATAGTTTAGACCCACTCAGCATCCACTCCCTTATAGTCCCATTCTCCCATGCCCCCACATCAGCCCATTTCCAGTCCTATTCTAGCCCATTTTCAGTCCAAGTTCCCCCCATCAGCCCATTTCTAGTCCTATTCCAGCACCTCACCAGCCCATTTCCAGTCCTAGCATCACATATGCTCTTTTCTAGTTCCATTCCAGCCCCCCGTCAACCAAGTTCCACTCCAAGCTCCCCAATCAGCCAATTTCCAATCCTAGTCCCCTTGGCAGCCCACTTCCAGTCCTATTCCAGCCCCCATCAGCCCATTTCCAGTACTATTCCAGCTCTTTATCAGCCCATTTCCAGTGCTAGCCTTCCCATCACAGGCCATTTCCAGTCCTAGCCCCCCCAATCACAGCCCATTTCCGGTCCAAGTCCCCCCCATCACAGCCTCTTTCCAGTCCTAGCCCCCCCCCCACCATCACAGCCTCTTTCCAGTCTTAGGCCCCCCCACCATCACAGCCCATTTGCAGTCCTAGTCCCCCCCACCATCACAGCCCATTTCCAGTCCATGTCCCCCCCAACCATCACTGCCCATTTGCAGTCCTAGCCCCCCTAATCACAGCCTATTTCCAGTCCAAGTTCCCCCTCCCTCCAATAGCCCAATTCCAGTCCAGGTTCCCCCCGTAGCCCATTTCCAGTCCAGATTCCACCCCCCATAGCCCATTTCCAGTCCAGGTACACCCCCCCATAGCCAAATTCCAGTTTAGGTCCCCCCCCATAGCCAATTTCCAGTCCAGGTGCACCCCCCCATAGCACAATTCCAGTCCAGGTCCCCACCCATAGTCTATTTCCAGTCCAGGTACACCCCCCCCTCCCATAGCCCAATTCCAGTCCAGGGCCCCTCATAGCCAATTTCCAGTCCAGGTACACCCCCCCATAGCACAATTCCAGTCCAGGTCCCCCCCCCCATAGCCTATTTCCAGGCCAGGTTCCACCCCCCCATAGCCCAATTCCAGTCTAGGTCCCCCCCATAGCCCATTTCCAGTCTAGGTCCCCCCCCATAGCCCACTTCCAGTCCAGGTACACCCCATCACAGCCCATCCAGTCCTTGGCCTCCACTCCCCCCCATCAAAGCCCATTTGTAGTCCTAGCCTCCCCCTCCCATCACAGCCCATCCAGTCCTTGGCCTCCCCCCCCCCGACCAGCCCCGCGGCTGTCTGAGGTGTTTCAGAGGAAGCAGGGGAAGCCCGCGCGAGGCCCCAGCTCCCTCTTTACAACCGCCAGCGTGAAGATCCTTTTCCTTCACACTGGCGGTTGTTTCTGTGAAGCCGCGAATGCTGGGAAAGGTTAAAGGGCATTGCCTTTAACCTTTCCCAGCAATCGCGGCTTCACATAAACAGCCGCCAGCGTGAAGGAAAAAGATCTTCACGCTGGCGGTTGTACAGAGGGAGCAGCCGGGGCCTCGCGCGGGCTTCCCCGGCTCCCTCCCCCGTGGACTTCGGGAATCGGGAGAAAAGCCATTTTTTTGCTCTGGCCGCTCCCGATCTTGCGGCCAGAGCAAAAAACTGGCTTTTCAAGGGCTGGTTTTACATCTCTGCCGGTAGCCGGCCTGGCCATGGAAAAACCGGCCAGGCTGGCTGGCAACCCTAGTAGTAGGTGGTCGTTGGCCCCGGATGTACAGGGCTGGTTCTTTTTTTTTTTTTTAATTATTTATTTCTGAATTTTCAAATAACAAAAAACAAGCAACACACTTGTACAGAAAAGATGCACAACAATCAATATCAAAAAAACATCATGCAAAGAAAAATAGAGTGACATCATTAGTCCCCAATTAGAGGGGGAGATAAAGCAAAAATACCACCCAGGGTAGGAGACCCCCATATGTATATATTCTTAGAAAGAAAAATTAAGAGAATTAAGCATAGCGCCGGAGAGAGAGAAACATTACAAAACAATGGACGCAAGGCACCTCAAACAGGGGAAGATGTTACAATATGAGTACTAAGGTAGGTAGATAGATCACTAGGCTGGAAGAAAACAAATTTTTGAGAATTATGAACCACAATACATTTGCAAGGAAACCTCAACAAAAAAGAAGCTCCCAGCTGAAGAACCCCAGGTTTTAACAATAAGAAAGCTTTGCGCCTTCTCTGGGTATCTCGGGAAATATCTGGAAAGATAGAAATCTTTTTCCCCATAAACTGAACATTCCTCTTTTTATAATATATTTTAAGAAGCCAATCTCTATCCGAAGGCAACGCAAAAGTCACCAACAGAGTTGAAACCGCAACATCTTCTGATTGAGGGGACCGAAGCAATGCTGATACATCCAGCGAATCCATTTCCAACACGCCAACTGCACGTTTCCCCTCCTTTTTACCAGCTGGAAGAAAGAATGCTTTCGAAACCGGAGGAATCAAATCAGAGGGAATCATTAGAGATTCATGAAGGTACTTCTTAAAAAGTTCAACTGGTGCTACCGCCGGAATAACAGGAAAATTCAGCAAATGTACATTCGAAACTCTAGTAGCATTTTCCAGGATCTCCAATTTCCCTTTCAATACCACATTATCTTTCATCAATGACTCAGTTAGACCAGAGACCTGTGATAGTTTCTGGTCAAAAGCAACTACTTGTTTCTTTGTTTCCACAGAATTCGCTGATAACTTATCGACATTACACTTCAATTCAGCTAGATTAGAGAAAGACAGAGTCAACTGTTGATTCACAACCTGTGTAAGCTGTTTTATGGCTTCCCAGATATTCTCAAGAGTCACCGTGGTAGGCCAGGTAAGGACAATCAGCGAGGGATTCCCAGCAACAGGAGCTCCAGTGGCCATCTTCCCTCCCTCGGCTCCAACCACCAAGCAAGAGGCACCTTCCACCTCATCATTCTGTTTGCCAGGAAGAGACACCCGGCCTTCAGACCCGGCCAAAACACTATCAGCGGCTGGCTCCCGTGCACCCCACATCGGCATCTCCACTTCCGCCTGTTCAGGCGTCACTGTAGATCCACGCTCTGAAGCGCCGCTCGATAGTGCCGGGGCTGCAGGAGGAGAGCGACCATTCGGGGAGAGAGAGATCTCATAGACGGAAGCAGCCAAGCCCTCCTCAGCTGGCACCACCAAGCCCTGCCGAATCTCCCCTTTCTGTTCTTCAGTGAGCCGCACAAAACGATCCATCGGGCCGGAAACTGCAGGTACGGGCTCCGTGGGGAGAGCCCGAAGCTTGCTTTTACGTTTAGGCATTGTGCTCAACGAACGCCGCCGACATCTTAGAGAAACCACTCCCCCCCTCCCCACAGGGCTGGTTCTAATGTCGGCCCTGTACGTCCGTGGCCGGCGACTTACATGGGGAACCTATTCCACCTCAGAGGTGGAATAAGTTTCCCTATTCAGCGGGGGATGGTGGGCCCGGGGCATGGATAGGTCGGGGGGGGGGGGGGCCGAGGACATTCCCTGCAGCCCGACCTTGGCCTTAGGAGGCCAGATTGGGGGTCAGGCTGCGGGCAATTCACTTCCAGAGCTGGCGGCCGGAGATCATGGTTCTTCAATGGAGCCACAGTGCCATGGCAACTGGACACCATGGCGCCACGGCTCCATTGAAGAGCCCTGACTGAGTGAGCCGGGGAAGGCCTATATGTGCAGGCCGGACGCAATTGGTGTCCCGGCCTGCATGTACAGGCCTGTTCGCAATTCTGATCCCGCGGGGCTAGATGGGATCAGAATAGTGACTCCCTCTGTGTGTCCGGTTTCAGCCGGAAGCATAGAGGGCCCAGATGTGCAGGATGCAATTAGGCCTACTATGTTTTATGAGAGTTTTTTAATGGTTTTATCATTGACGACTCCTAAATGCCTTTGGTTATTCTGGTTTTATAACAACGGTTTATTTATTTGTTTTATATAAATCGGTGTTTCATGATTTTATTTTTGTTTTCCTTTGCAAAATTTGGAATTTTTTAAAAAACTTTGAATATTTATTTGGTACAGCACAAATTAGTACATCATTTTCCTTCTCCGTTACAATCAGTGGCATAACATGCATCTGGCTGCAACCATCAGCTCATCATTTACCTAATTTCCATTTTATCCTTACTTTACATTACTGTACATCATTTACTTCTCTCCATGTACCTGTACATTTTATTATATTTTAAGATTCCCTTTTTCTCTCCTCCTCCACCCTCCCCCGGATCCTGTGATGCCCTTCCTCTTTTTACTATTTCCTTCTTATGTTTGAATAATTTCTCCCTTTCTATCGTTGTCCACGCTTTGCAACCACTCTTTGTACTTTTCCCATCTCCTTTGAAAGATCTCAATCATGTGCATTTTATATGCATTAATCTCACTCGTCCTGTAAATATATGTCAATCTGCTTAATATCCTCTCAGGGATTGGTGCTCTCTCAGACCTCCATCCCTTCTCTATTTCCATCCGCATTCCAATTGCCAGCATCTTCAACATATATACCAGCTCACTTTTCAAGTCGCCCCCCCCATTCATTCAGTAACACTCCAGCTGGTGTGATAGCTCCCACCCAGCCCACCATCTCCCACATAAGGTCCACCATCTACTGCCACGTTTGCTGTAGCACTGGACAGCTCCACCACATGTGCATATAGTCCCCTCTCTCTCCGCACCCCCTCCAACACATCAACTTTTTATATCTCCCCATCTTACACAATCAGACTGGGGTTAGATACATTCGGAACAGCATCTTGTAACAATGTTCTTGGATTGCTGTCGAGACCACAGGTATTTTTACTCCTTCATATATTTTTTCCCATCTCTGAGGATCCCATTCAACCCCCCAAGTCCACCTCCCAAGCCCGCATATGTGTTCCTTGATCCATGGGTCCCCTCAAAGCTTTGTAAAGCCTAGAAATTACACCTCTTGATAGATCTCCCAGCCTATACATCTTCTCAAATTGTGTCTCTTTACTACTCAGGCAATCTTTCATTTGTTTTCCCCCCAGAAAGTGTGCCAATTGGAAGTAACCATACCAATCACTCTTCTCTATTTGGTACACTCTCTGAAGCTCCTCAAATGGCCTTAAGTGGGCCTCCTCAGATAATACCTGTCCCATATACTGTAACCCTTTCTCATGCCAGATTTGAAATATCCCAGAACTTTCTCCCACCAAAAATCCCCCACATTGTATAATCCGCTGTGCTCTGATATTTTCTCCCGCATGTGTTAGTACCTTATGTTTCCTGTCCCAGACTCATAGTGTACATGTCATGTATGGATTCTTAGCTATCCCTCTTCCTCTCTCCTCCCTTCTCTTCCACATCAGATCAGTAATGTAGTTTGGTCTTACCATCTCTTGTTCTATTCTACTCCATTGAGGCCCATCCTTCTCCAATCTCCACCCCAATGACGCTCACAACTGTGCCGCCTCATAATACCTTGCAATCTCAGGTACTGCCAGCCCTCCTTCCTTTTTCTCTCTATACATTATTTCCCTTTGCACCCTAGGAGAAGATTATTTTCTGCACCAAATTTAACATTGCAGTGGAGATCTCTATAGGCAGGGTCATAAATAGGAAAAGTAGTCTGGGTAATATATTCATCTTCACTATGGCAATCCTTCCCATCCAAGAGAAAATGGGGTTATCCCATCTTACTAAATCCGTTAGCACTTTCTTTATAGTTGGCTCATAATTTAGCTTGTATAGCTCAGACCCCTCTGCACTAATCTGGATCCCAAGTTATCTCACACTTTTATTAGCCCACTTAAATGGAATGCGTTTCGCACTATACTCTCTTCCTGTGTGTCCAAGTTTAGTTTTAGCACTTCTGTTTTCCCCATATTAATTTTGTATCCTGATACTGCACTATATTTCATAATCTCTTGTACTAGCACTGGTATGGACTCCTTCGGTTGTCCCAATGTATACATTACATCATCTGCAAATAATGAGATTTTATACTCCTCCTCACCTACCTTTAATCCATGTATTTCCTTATTCTTTCTGACCCTTTCGGCCAATGGTTCTATCCCCATAGCAAACAACAAAGGAGATATCAGGCACCCCTGCCTTGTGCCTCTGCCCAGCTTAAATTGCTCTGAATATGCCCCATTTATCCGTAGACGTGCCTTAGGTTCTCTGTAAAGAGCCTCTAACCATTTCTGGAAATTTTCTCCCAAGCCCATCTTCTTCATAACTGCAAACATAAAAGCCCATTCTACTCTGTCGAAGGCTTTCTCCGCATCCATTGACATCATTATAGATGCTGTCTGATCCCTACGTACCTGCCATATCAAATTCAGCAGTTTGCATACATTATCACTCGCTTGTCTACCCAGAATAAATCCTGCTTGATCCTCCTTTATCAGCCGTGTGATAAATATCTGCAACCTGGCTGCCAATATTTTAGCTAATATCTTAGCATCCAGATTTATAAGTGAGATGGGCCTATATGACTCATACTTCCCCTGGTCCTTACCGGGTTTGGGTATTTCTACCACACCTGCTACCTCCATAGAGCTTGGTAGCTTTTCCCCTTTTAGTACTTTGTTAAAGACATCTCTCAGTATTGGACTAACATCCTCACAAACATTTTTATAAAACCTGGCTGTAAATCCATCCAGTCCAGGCGCCTTACCTTCCTTTAAACTCCTTATGGCCTCAACTACTTCTTCTCTAGCAATCTCTCTATTCATCCACTTCTCTTGCTCTGAGTCCAAGTGCTGCAATGTGATCTCTGCCAGGTACTGTTCTATATCCACTCCCTTTCCTTGTTGTTCTGATTCATAAAGCTTACAATAGTATTCCCGAAATACTTTTTGTATTTCTGCAGTACCACTAAACCAACTTCCCTGCTCATTTTTATTCTCAGGATCTGTTTTTGTATCCTTTTTTCCTTAAGTTTTTGTGCAAGGTACCTGCCTGGTATATTCCCTTGTACATAAAATTCTTGCTTAAGCTGGTTTAACTTAAAGGCCTCTTCCACTTCAGTTATTTCTCCTAATTCTTCCCGTAATTTTAGAATCCGTTGTATCCTCTTTCTTCATTTCTCTGTTTATGCAGTGTCTCTTCTGTTCTGAGCTTTGTTAACTACTCCTGCTCTTTCTGTTCTTTGCTTCGCTTCTGTCTCGCCACCAGCACTATACATTGTTCCCTTACCACTGCCTTCAGCCCATCCCATACACCGGCTGGCCTCACTTCACCCCCCATTATGATACATATATTCCCTTATAGTGCTGTGGATACTTTTTTGCCCTTCCAACTCATCTATAAGGACCTCATTCAGCCTCCAAAACCGCAGACCTCCTCCTTCCCTTTGTAACCTCAAGGAAGCCTTCACTGATACATGATCTGACCAACTTATGGGTCCTATATCTACTCCTTGAACTGTTCTATTATCCTTCCATCCACCCATATCATGTCTAATCTGCTGTAACTTTTATGCGGATGTGAGTAGTGTGTATATTCTCTTTTATTTCTATGTCTGTATCTCCAAACATCAACTGTACCCGGTTTGTATAACAACCTCCTCAACTTTTTGCGTACCCCCCTAGCACCATGCTTATTACCCCCCTTAGTGTCAATTCTAGGGTTCAGGGTTGCGTTAAAATCCCTTCCTAATATCACTGGGCTTTGCATATATGGTTCCACCTCCTCATAGAGCCTCCCGTAAAACCTCCCCTGCTGTGTATTTGGCGCATATATACTCCCTACTACTACGGGCCTCCCTGCTATTTTCCCTTTCCAGAAAATAAAATGCCCTCCCGGGTCTCTCTCCATATGCTCTTCTTCCATACTCAACACTTTTGCAAATAGTATTCCCACTCCCCCCTTCTTTGGCGCTTCCCTATTATGGGCCAAATAAACTTTGTCATATTCTTTATTCATCAACCATTTTTCTTGTACTTTTTAAAAATGCGTTTCTTGTATAAGCACAATATCCGCTCTTGTTCTACTGCCCTCTTTTAGTAGGGCCTGCCTTTTATACCAGGAGTTGAGGCCTTTCACATTTATGGTTACAATCTTACATTCATCAAGCTGCTTTTGCTTATTACCCATAACTTCAAATCGCTGTACTCCTCTTCTTACATACACAGGATCCAGGAACCCCCCCTCTTCCCACCCCTCCCCGCTCTTTGTTCCCTCCTTTCCGACCTCCCCTCCCCCCCTCTTTCTTACTACCATTTAGTAGCTTCCACTTCCTCAGTGGGATCAGTTTCCCCCTCCCACTCATGATACATAGCTCACATCATACTCTTTTCTTATCTTAATCTCCCCCCATTCTTATCCTTGCTCATTTTACCTTACCCCCCTCTTCCCCTTCATATCATACACTCATCCATCTTTGCGGCTTCTTTATCCTTGCTGTTGTCTTCCATTCTTTTTTCATTTCTCTCACCTTTGCTTATTTACTCAGTCTCATGTTCTTTCTCTTTTGCATTACCCGTTTACTTTTCCTCTCTTTATTCTCCACTTTCTGCCATCTTGTTGTCTGTCTATTCCCTGGTTTTCTCATTTCTCCCACCTCTGGTAAATGTGTTACTCCTGCTTCCTTCATCTCTGCCGCCAACTCAGCTGCTGTTTGCGCCTGCCTTGTGATGCCCTGGCTGGTAAACGCAATTCCTGCTGGGTACAACCATTTATATTTAGTACTTTCTTCCCTCAGCCTCATTGTAAATCCTCTCCATTCTCTTCTGCGCTCTAACATGGCCGCAGCCAAGTCCGCAAAAATTGCCACTTTATTTCTTGTCCACTCCCCTCACCTTGTTAATTATTTTTCCTTTTATTTTAAAGTCCTGGAGGCATATGATAATGTCTCTTGGTGCCTCCCCTCTCCTTGAACTGAGCATACGGTGTGCTCTGTCTATCTTCACTTCCAGTGCTTTCCCTCTGTCCTCGGGATCCTCTAACACTGTCATACATATATCTCGTTCCATCTGTTCACAGTCTCTGTATTCTTCACTTTCCGGCACCCCCTTTATTTTTACCTTCTCGCTCGGTTTTCCAAGTCTTCAAGCTTCAACTCCATCTGTTCCTTCACACTTTCCAAGCCATTCACTACTTTATTGATGACGCTCAAATTGCTTCGCACCTCCTCTACTTGCCCTTCCGCCTCCTCCACTTTTTTCCAGTTCCTGCATATCAGCGCGAAACTCCATTATGGCCGCCTCCATGTCCGCTCTGAATCCCGCCATTTCTGACTGCAGCTCACCAAACCAGGACCGCAGTTCTTCTTTGGAGATTTGTACCACGGCGCTTTTACTCTGCACCTCTTCTAAGGTACCCAGCTGCTCTTCAGGTTCGGCCTCCATATTCGCTTCACCTCCCATTTTTTCTCCTTCTTTCTGCTCCCCTCTTATCTCTGAGAATGTGTACTCTTGTATATCTGCTGTTTTTTTCCTTGCTGTCATCATTCTACCAGTCTCTGCACCCTCTCACCAAAACAATCCTTTCTGGGGTATTTGGTGTACTTCTGTAGGGGAGATTAGTTACTTTTGTGGGGATGAATGGCGGAGCTCTTTTTCAGCCGTCCATGTGATTTGGTGACATCACCAGAAGTCCGCAAAATTTGGAATTTTATACATTTGTTAATGTATTTCTATGTTTTCATATAATATTTTGTTGTACAGAGGTCAATATCCCCTGAGGAAGGCTTTGGGCCGAAACACATGTAGAGTGACCTCAAAGATACCAATAAAGCTTCCTGCTACATTCTACAGAGTGATGTGACCTACTCTTTTCTGTACTATAGAGGTGGTTTCCTCTGTGTCTAGTTGTGTATCGAGGACTGGGTTGAGAACCCTTGCACTAGCGGTAAAAGTAATTAAGCCATCACAAAGAAAATGCAATGAAGTATTTTTATAATGATGGTGCTGACTCTAATGGGAAGGATGATGAACTGTTTCTCGAAAGGCTGCAAAATCATATAGTCCAGGTGCTAGACTTCAATAAGAGCCAGTCATTTTGATGCACACTTATAACTGAATTTTTGTGGATACAAACAGCTGCTGCCTGCTCTCAGCTCTTATTTCAGGGTCACACTGCTTGGTCACCTCTCCCAACTGAGACTAGTGTTGTCTTTAGAAGAAAGGCCACTAGGATGAAGTCATACCTTGGGCTACTTTGTCTTGGTGTCAAGTTCCTAAGATGGCAGGGGGACATTCACTAGAGATTTTGAACAGTGTAAATCAGTGAAAGGATACACCTGACAGTGGAAATGTGACCCCTTGAGGTCACCATGAAAGGAACGTTCCTGTCTCGACTTAAGGGCTGAAGCACAACTGAGTCACAATGATAAATGCAGGCTATATCCTGCAGTAACCCAGGTGTGATCCATCAAGATCAGTTTACTTGAATCAAGGCAGTTCATTCCTTCCAAAAAGCTGTCATGGCAGCAGTAAAGGAACTGAGCCTCTCGCTACAGTGAAAAAAAATAGCTGTAACCAAAAGGGTTGTGTTAAGCCACAAGCTCATTTCATGATGTTACTCCATGAGCAAAGCTTTCATAATTTCATTATCAACTTGGATTGCATTCCTTTTTTTTTATTAAATATAATTTTTATTGACCTCTTTACAAGTTGTATAGCACAGCTGTCAATATTAGTGCTGTATCAAAAGTAATCCTCATAGCTCTGACCTGAAGTTCAGTAAATTAGCTAAACTAGATGCCAACAGACGAACCTAAATTTGATGATTCCCAATACATAGACCCTGGAAGTCAAGGAATGAATCATCTTCAATGTTTCACCTTTCTGTTTGAAGAAGTGTATCTGGGAAAGTGAAATCTTATAAAGCAGTGTTTCTCAAGCCAGTCCTAATGTTCACTCTCACCAGTCTGATTTTCAGGATACCCACAATAATATGCACAAGATAGATTTGCATTCATTGCCTTCATTGGGAGGTGTGGCCAGTCATGATTGCTGAGTTTAATTATTAAAATCTCAGGGGGAAGTTGGGGGCCTGAAAGTTAAGGGGGGGGGGGATTGCAAAGTTGAAGATTCGCCTGGAGTGCCTAATACCCTTGTACCTGCCCTGCTACCAGAGATGCTGGAAGTAGAGGTGAAGAGGATACAGGCTCTCATTATACCTGGATCAAAAAAACAATCCTCCACACACCTACTATCAGGGCCAGCCCTAGAATTGGTTCATAGTGTTGGTGCCCTAGACAACACTCAAGCTTTACACCTCCTCTCACTGTCAATATCTATTATTTAGCTTTGAATGCTCTGTTTTTGCTTCCCTCTGGACGTTGCTACCCTAGGCGACCACCTAGCTTGCCTAGTAGTTGGCTGGCCTGCCTATTATAAATATTGTGTTAGCTCCCCTGAGTTCTTGATGCCGCATGTGCTGAATGGACTGAAGTGGTTATGAATCTGGTATTTCAGTTTGGCAAAGGTTTTGGATTTGGATTTTTAGGTTTAATTGCATACCTTTTCTACATCTGAGCTCAGGGTGAGTTACAGATAGGTACAGAACAGTAAGCACTGCAATGGGAAATCACACACTGGCATAGTGGTAGGGGGAAATCACACATTGGCCAAGTCTTTGATGTTGCAGAGAAGATGCTGCGATGGAGGTGAAGAGGGTGATATTAACAGAGACTGAGCCATTTTGGCTAGAGCATTGCAGTAGTGAAGCATGTGCTGACTCATTTCCAATCTCCATGTACTATCTAAAATTTGTCTGTAAATGTGGTTGAGATTGGAACTGAGTGTTGGATAGCGCAGAGAAGCTCACTGCAGGAATTGCACTTGGCATTCGAGATACACTGCTGTAAAGAGAACAAAAACACTGCCATCCAGCATATAAAATATACTCAGATTCAAAAGCAAGGTCAGCCAGGTGGTTCAGTGTTTGTCCCATGCAATGCTATGGAGAAGGTCTACGATTCAATCCCTGGGTTGGTTCTTCTTCACTCCAAGCTGGCCAGGGCAAGCGATGGTGTGGATAAAGCACTCACAACCCCTGAGGGAATGGGGGAGCTGCGATTATGGGTAAGGGTGACACCTGGTGACCAGATGTAGATCCCATGGTACAAGGATCCAAACAGAGCCCAGCTCCATGGTTCCTGGCCTCGGCAACCTAATGATCAAACTAGTAACAGTGGGAGTCTATTAAAATAACTGAAAAATCCTCAGGTAGCTGTGAATGAAGGCTCATGGTGCCAGAATCCCACCACTGGTTAGGACTGAGCAGAAAGAAACAGGAGAAACTACAGGACTCAGTTTAAAAAATAAATCAGATCCTGTGGCGGTAGGGTAGGAGAGGCTTAGCTATAAAACGGCTTCTGAAGCATACATCTTCACCTCCACCCTAATTAATTCTTTTAATTAAGGAAGTGCCATGCAATCTTACTTTTTCTCCAGACTGGTGTTATCCTGCAGAAAAGCTGCTAATGAGAGACATGGGATTGAACAGTATCCTGCCATTTCAGTTCAGTTTGCAATATTTGTCAAGTAGGGATGCAGGCTGTAGAAAGATATGTGGGTTAATCTTAAAAAAATATCCAGGAGTCCGACTTGCTGGCTCAGAGTAGTTTTTTTACACACAGCTGTACAGAGAAACCTGGGTTCAATTCCCAGCTCAAGCTTTCCACTCTGTGGGCCTGGGGATGCTGCCACAATCACTGTGGGATGGTAACATCTAGTGGCCAGATTTAGGGCTCTAAACTGCAAAGTTCTGGAAGGAGTATGGTGGCCTGATCGGGACTCTCTTCACTGACTTGGCTAGGAGAGGTGGGAGGGGCTATATCAAGGGCAAACTCCATGAGGTTGTAAATGAAGGGTCCTGGTTCCGGTTGAGATGGAAGTACCTCAAAAGTAATGTGAATCAAAATACATATGTAAAATTGACTCAGCCAGTACTGAGAAGGTTATGGAGACCCAAGTTGGATCTAGTCTGCCTCTCTCAAAACTGCAAATGTAATATCCTATGACAGCCCCAATTTAAAGCACTTGCTCCTCCCTCTAGCCTCCACAGTTAATATTTAATTCACCAGTATTTACAGGTTTAAGGACAATGTCGTGCAGACAGAACGCCCCAAGATAATGATGATTTAAACACAAATTCTGCAGACACATTGCATTATAACGAATACCTAATTTTGCAGCTTTGTCAGCAGTGCAAATTAGACTTGAATTACTTCATGTTTTCTACTAACAAATTCCATGAATTTTAACACACATTTTTTAAAAATGGTCTCTGATCAGCAGAATAATTCTGTCTTCCTGCTTGCTCTCATGTCTTCTTTCAGCGAATCCTCGTCCTCCCATTGTACAGTCTTGGTCTGGTCCTCTGTTGTTATTTATGTATTTATCATTCTTCTATAAGTTTTAATTATTTCTGTAAAGGGTTGGCTGAAATAAGAACATTTTAAAAACCTAGATGTGCCAGAAAACAGCTCTTGTAGCTATAGCGGTATATAAAAGTTGATAAATAACATAGACAATTTTGGCTATACATGTACATTCCCTATATGAAATAGGGAATTGACCCATTCAGGGCATGCCCTAACCATACCTCCAACATATTGTACCTTCTTGCAATTTCTACATATTATGAACATCAATATATAAATCAAGTCCTTTACAAAATCGCCATTTCCATGTGTAAATGCTGGATTTTTCATGTAGAAATTGCATATAGGACTTCTAAAATCCCCTTAGCATTGCTTTTATAGTTCATCTCACTCATTTTCATTGAAGCACAACTGCTGTTGACATCTTTCAGCAGCATGAATTAGTTTTTTTTTCTCTTTAATTTTTCAGTTTCCTCCTGATCCTTTGGACTTCTAGCTCAGTCAGAACAAGGTACCATGGGTTTTCATTCACAACTACCCTGGAATTTTCCCCTGTTTTATAGCCCCTCTCAAAGACATGCCGAGTCTGGTCAGTGACAATTATTGCCTGATGGCCATGTACCGAAACCCTACAGTCATGGTCTCTGAATCCGGCCAATAAGTGTCACCCTTAAGTGAAAACCATGACACTCAATTTCCTCCCCCTGGTTCCCTGAATGCTGCCTTCCTAGCTTCCTCAGCTCTTAATGACCTGGAGAGTGGAAGACCTGACTCAAGGATATAACTCTAGACCACATCCTCATCTTTAAACAACACATAAAAAATATAGCAAACTCAATCTTCTACAAGATCCACACGCTTCAACACCTCCGTCTTATAGATCCTCCCGACTTCAGAACAGCACTCCAATCAGCAATCCTCCCTATCCTCGACTACTGCATCTCTATTCATCAAGGACTCCCACAATCAACCATCCTCCCACTACGGACAGCCCTCCACACCGCCACTCACACACTACTGGCAGCCTCAAAGCAATAACACATCACCTCCATCCTCAAGCAACTTCACTGCCTCCCCCTCAACAGCCCCAACAAATACAAAACACTGATGACAATCCACAAAGCACTATCTGGCCTCTCCTCCTCTCACCTCCTCAGCCTCCTCCATCCCTTCCAACCAAGCAGAGCCAGCAACAATTCAGCAGTAACACCCTGATTGTCCCTCACTCAAAAACCAAGAGCACCCAGTAGGCCTGCTCAACGCACCAACCCTATGGAACTCTCTCCTTGTCACCATCAGGAGCATCAAAGACCTTTCCTCATTCAGGAAGCAGTTGAAGACTCATTTATTCATCAAACACTATGGTCCCGTAACTTAACCACACCCACCCATACTCCCCTTCAAATACAAATCATTGTAAATAGTTATTTGTATATAGTTAATGTTTACACACCATGTTCACTATAATCTCGTTCATTGTATCTTCGAGTAGTTTGTAAACTGCTATGACCTGGCAAAAAGTGGTCTAAAAGCACAGCTAAATAAATACAGTCAAACCTCGGTTTTCATGATTAATCCGTTCCAAAAAGTCTGACTAAAACCGAAACGGACTAAAACCGAAGCAAGATTTCCCATAGGAAATAATGTAAATTCAATTAATCCGTTCCAGACACCCAAAAATATTGACAAAAAGTACATTTTATAGAGAATAACTATATTTTTACATACAGAAAACAATGAGAAATTGACAATGAGAAGTCTGAGCCAGCAGTAGAACAGCTCCTGTCACTTCTCTCAGCAAACACACAGATACCTTAGGACACCAATGTGATCGCTGACTCCGTCTCAACAGCATACCCCGCAAGAGAAAGAACTGCCTGCCACATTCATTCAACATCTCCTGCTTACCCCTCAACATCTCCTGCTACCTCCGAGCCTGAGGGGGCGCTCCAGAGAACAGGCAGGCGGTGGAGAGATCGGGGCCTTCCTCTCTGCAATCCTTCCATGTCTGGCTCGAGGATGTTGCTCACCTGGGCAGGCAGTGTACTGTTTGCAGGCACACGCAACAGCTGGGTTTGAAGTCTGCCAATCTCCAGTCATCTCCAGATCTCCTTCACGCACACGCGATCGGTGAGTCCGGGGGGGGGGGGGTAATGCTGCCAGGACTGGGCAGGCAGTGTACTCTGTTTGCAGGCACACGCACACGCGATCGGTGAATCGGGGGGGGGGGGGCTGTACGAAAACCGAGGCTATCGACGAAAACCGAGACAACATCTGAGTGGGGAAAAGACGTCGAAAACCGAAACCGACGAAAACCGGGGCAACCGATAACCGAGGTTTGACTGTAAATAAGGATCAGAAGATGGTTATGGTTTAGGCATTTAATATACTGCCCTTTGTTTACACATCAGAATGGTTTACATGTATATATTAACAGGTACTTTTTATTCCCTTGTCCCTGCAGGGCTCACAATCTAAGTGTACCTGAGGCAAAGGAGGGTTAAGTGGCTTGCCCAAGGCCACAAGGCGTGGCTATGGGACTAGAGACCCCATTCCCTCTGGTCTGAGGTTACTTGTTGCCATGTGGGGATTGAACCCCTTGCCCTCTGGCCTGAGGTAACCTGTCCCAACCACTGAGCCACTCCTCCCTCCATCTTTTGCATAGTAGTGCCATTGAATTGGTCCTGGAGTGGGCTTCTCCCTTCAAATCACAGTTGGCAATAATTCTCAAGTTCCATTGCCCATAGCTGGCAGTAGAATCTTCCATAATTCATACTATCTTTTCCATTTGCCCTAAAGTGGATACTAGGTTATTCAATTTGACCATATCTTAGTCGCTTGGACAGAAATTTTGTTAACTCACTTGAGATGGCTGCCAGTTTGGTCAGAAATGAAGAGGGTCACTTCGCTGTGCTAAATCAAACACTTATATCGCCTTCCTTACTGTTCAGACTGCAGAGACTGACAAATGGCAGTACCAAAGGGGTCTGATGTATTAAGGAAATACAAGGAAAGAGGAGGAAAACCCTTTTGCAAATCAGATACCCTCCCCCTAATTAAAGTTAAGCAAATCTATTGTTAAGCAGCTTCTGAACATAATGAACAGCATATTGACACATTTTCTGGATCCAGGTTTCCATCTATAATCTCATTCTCTTTGCCTCTCAGTCCCCTCTCCTACTTTGTGCCTTGTGTGGAATAAGAACATAAGAAATGCCATATTGGTCAGACCAAGACCCATAAAGCCCAGTATCCTGTTTCCAACAGTGGCCAATCCAGGTCACAAGTACTTGGCAGGTTCCCAAAAGGTACATATGTTCCACAATGCTTGTTCCGGGGTAAGCGGTGGATTTCCCAGGTCCTCTTTAATAATGGTTTATGAAATTTTCCTCCAGGAACTTGTCCAAACCTTTTTTAAACCCAGCTACACTAACAGCTTTTATTACATCTTCCAGTATCAAATTCCATAGTTTGATTACGCCTTGAGTGAAAATATTTTCTTTTATTGGTCTTAAATGAGTTACATTGTAGCTTCATTGCGTGCCCCCTAGTCTTTCTACTTTTTGAAGAGGTAAATAGCCAATCTATGTTTACCTGTTCTACTCCATCCATGAATTTATAGACCTCTAGTAGTAAAAGCTGTTAGTGTAGGTGGGTTTAAAAAAGGTTTGGACCAGTTCCTGGAGGAAAGGTCCATAAACCATTATTAAAGAGGACCCGAGAAATCCACTAGCTGCTTATCCCAAAGCATTTAAAGTGAGACACTTTAAAGGCTAGTCTAACTTTAGCTGCTTTAGCAAACCAGCAAGCGGCTGAATATTGCCACTGATTGGTTAGCTAACACCCTGTCCGGCCAACCAAGATATGGTCCCAGCATTGAATATCCGTATTAAGGTGTTGTGGAACCAAGGTATTCAACTGAAAAATGTAAGGATATTGATTATTCCATCTTCCTGTAAGCCCTCTTTCCTTGTTTGTTCTAATTCCCAGATTTTCCCTTTCCCTTTCCCTCCCCCTCCCCCTTCCCCCTTTCCCTCTTTTCCATCCACACTCTTACACCATTCCCCTCCCCTCTTTTCCTTCAACCCCCCTTCCTCCCCCCCCCCATTTCTCATTTTTCCAATTGCTTCCCACTCATGGTTTCGTATTCCTATGCATTTCTTGCCTATTTGATCCCATTCTCTGAATTTTTATTTGCCTCACATCAGGTATCATCTTTCCATATGATCCATAGTGCCCATTGTTAGAGTTCAGGACTTCTGTCTTGGTCTGCCTTGTATGAAATGTTTGCAATTAGGCATTCTAGCTTTTTAGAATTTAGAGATCGTACCATGTAACCTACGTTACTCAAGTTTTGGGTTGCACTAGTGATTTATTTTTCTCTTGTAAAATACTCCTGCATGGCTAGTACAATCTGTCCATCTTTTGTTTGATTTAGGTTTTAAGCAGTATGAAACTGAGTTTGCTCCAGTTTTTACATTCCTTTGTATTATCAAATTCTATAGGTGCTTGCCTTTAATGTTCTCATAATGCTCCCATAGTGCTGTTTTTTGATAGATATTTAAGTCAGCAGTGTATGTGCGCTACAAAGCATCTTTCTGCCACGACAACCAGTCCGTGGCACCAAATTTGCCTTTAATATGCCGACTCGGCATTCTGCACTCCCCTGTTTACTTTGCTTGTTGGCAGACCGCACTTCACGGACTGGATTGGTTCCATGATCTCTTCTACATATGCAGTCTGGATCATCTTTTCATATGATTTATTCTTCTATTTTTCTTATTGCTTTATTTCTCAAAAATTTCTATCTTTTTAAGAATGCAGCTGAGTGCAATCTGTGGTACTCTCGATATGCGGTTGTCATATCCAAGCCCTTCTCCTTAGCAGCTCTTTTACCTATGCTGGCCTCTTCACTAAACCTTCTTAATGTGCGCCCGGCGATAGTGTGCAGGATGCCATAAAAGGAGTGGGCGTTTCAGTCTTAAAGTAGCAAAACGGGATTATCGCGTGTTAATGCGCGCTGCTGCGCACATTATTGGGCGAAGCGCCGCTAAGCGCGTTAACGCACGATAATCTTAAGTAGGCGCGTAGACATGCAAATATAGAAGCAGAGGTGTAGCACAATGGTTAATACACTGACTGATGGTACAGATATGGTTGGCTGAGGCATCACCCTTTACGTTTAAGTAGTGATTTTTGAGGCATTTTACTTTTATTTTAATTAGTGCTGCCAGCAAACACACCCTCACGGTGGGGAGGGGGGGAGGGGGGAGGGAGGGGAGGGGGGGAGGGGGAGGAGGAGGGGGGAAGGGGGGAGGGGGAGAGGGAGGGGGGGAGGGGGGGTGTTTGGACCCATAGGCAGATTATGTACCACCACACAACCCACCCTCTGGGGCTCAGTGTGGGAAACAGGATTGTCCACCAATAGATCCACATTCTACCTCCCTGCAAGGGTAGCAGTAGAGGGGACAATCAACCCCAGTCCTGCTGGGGAACAGACACCCTACAGGGCAGGCAATGCAGAGCTGTACACATCCATAAAGCAATAGCAAACAGACAGTAGGCCTGGAAATGCTCAGCTGCCCCCACCACTATCTGACATTCTCCAGCAGCAAGCCTCCAGCCGCAGGACTAGAAAGGGGGACTGTTACTTCTGGAGAGAAATCTGCAACTGTGAGTATATACTTCTGGTAATTTTCTAAAAAGAATTCTTTGTATTAAAGCTACTTAATCTGTGAACCCACTGTTTTTTGTTGGATCAGTTAGGGCCTAGTAGCAGCAATTAAAGTTTGAATTTAAAACACAGAGGAGAACTTTCTGGTTACATTTCATACCCAGCAGAGAGCTTGTCGTTTAAATTTAATAGTCACTCAGGGCCAAGTAACAGCAAAGTACTTTTAGTTTAAATTTAACACACAGAAGAGAGCTTTCTGGTTACATTTGGAACCCAGCAGAGAGCTTGTAGTGTACATTTAATAGTCACTCAGGGCCTAGCATCAGAAAAGTACTTTTAGTTTTAAAACACAGAAGACAGCTTTCTGGTTAAATTTAGAACCCAACAGAGAGCTTGTAGTTTAAATTTCATAAGAAGTTAGAGCCTAGCAGCAGCTAAGAGCTATAATTTAAATCAAATCAGAATTTAGCTTACCTCAGCAGCACAAGACAGGGTACTGTGTAGCAGCCCTCTTTTAATAAGTGTTATTTCCCTCCCTCCCTCCCCACACCCATCCACCCCTGGGATAATCATAGCTTTATAGGTACTTACCCATCTTAAAAGACAGGAGGTGCTTTCAGGTGAAGCTCATTACCCAAATCAGTCATACACTAAGGACCTGAGATTAATTAAGCTTCCGGTGAACAAGGTATATTAAACGTATTAGGTACAGTTTTATTGGTATAAATACCCATAACAACCCCTAGTAAGTAAGAACTTAAAGTTCTAGACACAAACTTAAAACTAAGATGCAGACAGCAGTCCAGCAGCGGGATGGGGGCTTTCCAGTCTTTTGCATTGAGTGTCACATGTATGATTTTCTCCCAGTTGGTGAGAGGACTTACGTGTGCATTAGGTGCAAGGAGCTCTTTGCTCTCAGGGAACAAGTCCGTTCTCTAGAGGCTAAAGTAGCAGACTTGGAAAACATAAGACAGACAGAGAGGTACATAGATGAGACCTACATGGATTTAGTCCTGAAGTCCCACCTCCAGTCTGGCAGCACCCCTGTTGCCATGGAGGAGAGAGGTCACGTGACAGGAAAGCATCACCCTGGTGTGGCAGGAAGTGATCCTGTAACTAGGACCTGTCCTCCAGGTGATGTAAAACCCTCTCGCACCGAGGAAGTTTCTCCAGAGCCATGTGCCCATTAGGGAAGAGTTAGGACAGCCGTTATAGTTGGTGAGTCGATCATTAGGCATGTAGATAGCTGGGTGGCTGGTGGACGTGAGGATCGCCTGATAACATGCCTGCCTGGTGCGAAGGTAGCGGACCTCACGCGCCACCTAGATAAGGTCTTAGATAGTGCTGGCGAGGAGTCTGCTGTCTTGGTACATGTCGGTACCAATGACATAGGAAAATGTGGTAGGGAGGTTCTGGAGGCAAAATTTAGGCTTTTAGGTAGGAAGTTGAAATCCAGAACTTCCATGGTAGCATTCTCCGAAATGCTTCCTGTTCCACGCGCAGGACCCAAAAGGCAGGCAGAGCTCCGGAGTCTCAATGCGTGGATGAGACAATGGTGCAGAGATGAGGGTTTTGGATTTGTTAGGAACTGGGGAACATTCTGGGGAAAGGAGAGGCTCTTCCGAAGGGATGGGCTTCACCTTAACCGGGATGGAACCAGGCTGCTGGCATTAACCTTTAAAAAGGAGATAGAGCAGCTTTTAAACTAGATATTAGGGGAAAACCGACATTCGCCCAAGAGCGGATGGTTCGGAAGAATGTATCCTTGAAGGATACTACCAAAAGCAGAGAGGTTCCACAAAAAAGTAAAGTAGCCCAAATGCCCTCAAGTATGGAGCAGACAGAGCTTAAAGATCCCAATTTACCCATGTCTAACAATAGCCAAATTAACATGAATAAAATACATTATCTAAAATGCTTGCATGCAAATGCTAGAAGTCTAAAGAATAAGATGGGAGAGTTAGAATATATAGCACTAAATGAAAGGTTAGATATGATTGGAATATCAGAGACATGGTGGAAGGAGGACAACCAGTGGGACACTGTGATACCTGGGTACAAACTATATCGTAATGATAGAGCTGATCAAATTGGTGGAGGGGTAGCGCTCTATGTTAGAGAGGGTATTGACTCAGAAAGGATTAAAGTTTTGCAGGAAACAAAATCTGCTGTAGAATCTATATCGATTGAAATTCCATATAAAAGGGGGAAGGCAATGGCAGTGGGGGTGTACTATCGAGCGCCTGGCCAGAATGACCAAATGGATGATGAAATGCTCAAAGAAATCAAGGAAGCTAACAAAAGTTACAGCGCAGTAGTAATAATGGGTGATTTCAATTACCCCGGTATCGACTGGGTCAGTGTCACGTCAGGACATGCTAGGGAGATAAAGTTCCTAGATGAAATAAATGACTGCTTCTTGGAGCAGCTGGTTCATGAACCGACCAGAGGGGAAGCCATATTAGACCTAGTCCTTAGTGGAAAACCAGATCTAGTGCAAGAGATAAGGGTGTTGGGGCCACTTGGCAATAGTGACCATAGCATGATCGCCTTTGATTTAATTAGTGGAGGAGGGATAGTAAGGAAATCCACAGTACTACCTTTTAACTTTCGAAAGGGAGACTATGATAAAATGAGGAAAACAGTTAAGAAAAAACTAAAAGGAGCAGTTGCAAAGGTTAAAGACGTACATGAAGCTTGGGTGTTGTTGAAAAATACTATCTTGGAAGCCCAGACCAGCTGTATTCCACGCTTTAAGAAAAGTGGAAGGAAGTCCAAAAATCTGCCAGCATGGTTTAAAGGTGAGGTCAGAGAGGCTGTTGTTGCCAAAAAAGCATCTTTTAGGAAATGGAAAAAAGAGCCAAACGACGAAACCTGGAAACAGCACAAGCACTGGCAAGTCAAATGCAAGGCATTGATAAGGCAGGCAAAGAGAGAATTTAAGAAGAAGCTTGCTGCGGAAGCAAAAATGCAAAATAAAGACCTTTTCAAGTACATTCGTAGCAAAAAACCTGTGAGAGAGTCAGTTGGTCCATTAGATGATAAAGGGGTTATAGGAGCACTAAGAGGCGACAAGGCGATAGCGGAGAGACTGAATGAATTCTTTGCTTCGGTCTTTACTGAGGAAGATGTAGGGATGTTACCCATGACTGAAGTGGTATTTAAAGGTACGGAAGAATTGAAGGAACTATCGATACATCGGGAAGATGTCTTACAACTATTAGATAAACTGAAGAGTAGCAAATCACCTGGGCCGGATGGTATACATCCAAGGGTGTTGAAAGAACTGAAATATGAGATTGCAGACCTGCTATCAGTAATCTGTGAACTATCATTAAAATCATCTCTAATACCTGAAGATTGGAGGATCGCCAATGTAACACTAATTTTTAAAAAGGGTTCCAGGGGTGATCCGGGAAACTACAGACCGGTGAGCCTGACGTCAGTACCTGGAAAAATGGTAGAAACCATCATAAAGAATAAAATTACTCAGCATGTAGATAGTCACAACCTAATGGGAGACAGCCAACATGGCTTTAGACAAGGAAGATCTTGTCTTACTAATCTGTTATGTTTTTTTGAAGGAGTGAATAAACAGGTGGACAAAGGTGAGTCGGTTGATATTGTGTATCTGGACTTTCAGAAAGCCTTTGACAAGGTCCCTCATCAGAGACTTTTGGCAAAACTAAAGAGTCATGGGATAGGAGGCAGTGTACTATTGTGGATCAGGAACTGGTTAAAAGATAGAAAGCAGAGGGTAGGGCTAAATGGCCTATTTTCCCAATGGAGAAAGGTGAATAGTGGTGTACCCCAGGGATCTGTGCTGGGTCCGCTGCTTTTTGAGATATTCATAAATGACCTGGAAAGTGGAATAACGAGTGAGGTTATCAAATTTGCAGATAACACAAAACTATTTAAAGTTGTTAAAACCCAAGAGGATTGTGAAAAATTGCAACAGGATCTTGATAAATTGGAAGACTGGGCATCAAAATGGCAGATGAAATTTAATGTGGAAAAGTGCAAGGTTATGCACCTAGGGAAGAACAACCCAAACTATGGTTACACGATGCAAGGTTCCACATTAGGAACCACCACCCAGGAAAAAGATTTAGGCGTCATTGTGGATACCATGTTAAAACCCTCGGCCCAATGTGCCGCGGCGGCCAAGAGAGCAAATAGAATGCTAGGTATGATAAGGAAAGGAATGGAAAATAAAACAAAAGATATTGTAATGCCTCTAAGAAAGGCAAAAAAGGTTAGGGCTCTTTAACCTGGAAAAAAGACGGCTGAGGGGAGATATGATAGAAGTCTATAAATTAATGAACGGAGTGGAACGGGTAAACGTAGATCGATTGTTTATGTTATCAGAATATAGAAAGACTAGGGGACATGCAATGAAGCTACAGGGTAAACTATTTAAGACTAATAAAAGAAAATATTTTTTCACTCAATGTGTAATCAAACTCTGGAATTTGTTTCCGGAGGATGTAGTAATGGCTGTTAGTGTAGCTGGGTTTAAAAAAGGTTTGGACAAGTTCCTGGAGGAAAGGTTCATAAACCATTATTAAGAAGTGACCGAAGATATCAATGCTTGACCCAGTACAAGCATTGTGGAACTTGTGTCTCTTGGGGAAACTGCTAGGTACATATGACCTAGATTGGCCACTGTTGGAAACAGAATACTGGGCTTGATGGACCTTGGTCTGACCCAGTATGGCATATCTTATGTTCTTATGTTCTTATGTTAGATATGACTTTCACAGGAATGAAAAGGACTTGCCTCGGACAGGCCTAAAAAATTAAATCATGGAGGGATTGAACCCATGACCTCTGCCGAGGACATCATTGTATTAACCAGTGGGCTATACCTCTATGGCTTCTGTCCCAGTAATGGCTGGCTACAGAAAGACTGCAGGTCACCGCACAAACTGACTGCTGTGTCCACCAGGATAGGTTAAACCCACCAGTACCCATGATGCAATTCTCATGCAGAACAGCAGTCTACATCTGATCACCAAATAGGGTATGCAGCTCTCCAGCACCTCAGCGTGGTAGGAGGAACTGACTGTGCGTGATACTGGCACAGAGTAGCCACACACCATGCCATTGCACTGGTTCTGTGTTCACCCTGAGGGTGAGGTGGGGCGGCCAGCACCAGGTCCGCAGTACCCGGGTTGCTTGAGATAGGCTTTGTTGCAGGGCCCTATCATTGTCAGTGTGTAACAGGTAATCCTTGCGGCAACATCTAAGATAGTCTTGTGTCCATCTGTATTCCCGTGTCACATCTAGCCCTTGGGGACCAGGAACCACCCAAGTTAAGAATATCCAGTGTGGTTGCCATGGTCAATTATTATAGGAGCAGGGGGGTGTCTGGACCCACATGCGGGTTATGTAGCACCACCTACCAACCCACCCTTTCTGGGGCAAGATGGTGGAGAGGATCTGCCCCCAACAGACCAACACTCTACAATGGAGGCAGTAGGGGGCATGGTGAAGGGCTGTGGGACCAGCAACCCCAGTCCTGCTGCTGAAAGGGGCACCATCCAGGGCAGTTGCTGCAGATCTGTACGTATCACACACGCACGGGCAGAAAGCCTGGAAAAGCTCAGCTGCCCCCCACCATGATCTGACATCCACCAGCAGAGGGCACAGTCAGTCTGCACCCTGCAAGGTGCTACAGCTATACACATGCTGACTGCAGACAGTCTGCTAGCCAGCCCATAGTGCATATCCCCAGAGGAACTATGTGCACCCACAGATGGGATGTAAGCACAGACACCAAGCAGGTATCTCAGTGATTGGGCTCCAGAACAGAGAACAGACAGATATCACCGAAGAGAAACACTGTGTGGAAACCTAGCCATGCCATGGTCACTGCTCAGTCAGGGTGAGAGTGGCCTCCCAGCACGACATACTGTGGCCACCCTGTCCATGCAGGTGATGGTTGGGCACTACAGTGTCCCAGCCATTGCCCCACACCCTGTGCAGGTGCATCCTGCCCAGTCCGCCCTGTCCAGATCATACCCACAATATCTTGCTCTTCATTATGCACATTGGCAGGCTAATGCTGGAAACAGTGTAAGCACTGTGGGCCCAGTGAGGAGTAGGCAGCCACAAAACAATGGATAGGTATACACACACTCCCACGCCTATGTCATCACTGTGCAAAGATAGGGGTGGTTGGCAGCCCTGCCCGCCACACTAGTCCTGAGCACAGTGCAGGCATTGCTAAGGTATGCAGGTGTTAGTAGTAGTACTTTGGTGGTATGTGCTGCTCTGTGCCGGGTCCAGGAGCCTGACTCCCCAAGCAGCATAGGATAGTGGAGCCTGTGGGTATGGGTGTTTGTGTCCCTGTTGGCCGATGCTCTAGGGAGTGCACATGTTTTTGTTGTATGTGCTATGTAGGGTAAAATGTAGGGATATGGTCTGCAGGGGCCACAGCTGGAACCTGAACCTGTGGCCTTCTGTCCCAGTACACACTGGCTGTGTGTACTGCACCATATTGTTGCCACAGAGGTAGGTTGGTCCCTGGGGATACCATGACTGTTCATCAGACAGACCTTGTCTGTTGCACTGCACGCCAGCCACCCACCCACCTGAACAGGGCTTGACCTTGGTCTGCTGTGGGCAGCTGCCACTTCCCCCTCCACCACCAGCACCCCTCCCCCACCATGCTGACATGCCCATATGCTGGTGGTGCTGGTGGTGTGCAGTCCCAGGCCATCTCGGCTGACTGGGGTGTGGGTTCTGGGGTGGGGTGCCTACATAGACACCCACGCTTCCCCCTGGCACCGCCTGCCAATGTTATGTGAGCTTTGGGGTACCTTCTGGGTACTGACCCCTGGATGGGACACTGTGGGGTATGTTTACTAAACTGCGGTAACGTTACATAACACGTGTTATGTAACGTTAACAATTGTTAAGTAACGTTAACGCGCGTTATGATGCGTTAACGATCGTTAACGTCTCATAACGTGCGTTAACGTTACTTAACGATCGTAGACGTTCCACGGCACGGTAAAGCACCGCAGAATGTGGAGAGAGGGCGGAGAGAAGGGGGTCAATGGGCGGAGTGTGGGCGGGGAGAGGCTCCATTCACACTAACGCGCTGATCTGAAGAGCTGAATCCTAACGCGATTGAAAACCTGCCGTTAGATGCACATTTGCAGGGGAGAGAAACCATTTAAGTGTCAGCAATATACAGCATAGGCAGGGAAACCTACAAAAAGTGATAAGTGTGATACATGTGCACAGAACAAAAGGGCACATAAACATTGAAAATGACCGCAACAAACTGGAAACAAAATATAACCAAGCTGGACAATAGTGATATTAATGGGAAACATCAAACACCCCCCACCCCCCCGAGAAAGCTCCAAAAAAAAGATATTAATCGTGGAAGGGTCTATGCTCCGTCCCCATACAAGATGAATGAGCCCACAGTGAAATAGCCCTTTTCAGGGCTTTCCCTTGTTATTGGACAGGTGTCCTATGGCATGCACATGTCCTGCAACAGCAGGGTGGGCATGTCGGAACGGCAACTGGACAGATGCCGGAAAAGGGGATACAGAGGGCCGCAGGCAGCACATGCTGTGGTGCAGCTGGGCCACAGTGCGGACTAGATTAATGCCTAGGTGGCCCACATGAATGCTGAAACAGCAGAGCAGCCAGACAGCAACTGCTGAAGGCCCAACATGGGCACGACTGTGTTTCCCACAGTGTCACAGGGGATAGTACCCAGCAGCTACCCCCAAGGGCACGGAACATTGGCAGGCACTGCTGGGGGGAAGCGTGGACACCTATGCAGGCACCCCTACCCCAGAACCCGCACCATAGGCAGCCGCCTACCCGCCCACTCGATGGCCTGAGACTGCGCTCCACCAGCACCACCAGCAGAAGGGCATGTCAGCATGGTGGCAGAGGGATACTGGTTGTGGAGGGGGCAGTGGCAGCTGCCCAGAGCATACCGTGGCCTAGCCCTGTGTAGTTGGGTGCCATGCACTGCAACAGAAAGGCCCTGTCTGACGAACAGTCATGGTATCACCAGGGAATGCACTGACTCTGTGATAACACGGTGGTGCAGTGCACAAAACCAGTGTATTCAGAAGCAGAAGGTCACAGATTCAAGTCCCAGCTGTGGTTCCTGCCAACCCAGTCCCCATATTTTACCCACTACTAAAATGTGCTAATACAGACAGAACCTTTATTGCAGATGACGTAAACATGCCCAAAACACCTACATTTTACCCTACAGAGCACAGACACCACAAACATGCGCATTACCTAGAGCAGAGTCTCCCAAATGCAGTCCTGGAGGGCCAAACACCATCCAGGTTCCATGCTGCCTCTAATAAAGATGCCTGTACTGCATTTCTATGCGCCGCCCCCATGGTATGCAGATGTATCTCATGCATATTCATGAGGGACAGCATGAAAACCCGAACAGTGTTTGGCCCACCAGGACTGGAGTTGGGAACCTCTGCCCTAAAGCAGTGGCCAACAGGGGCAGACACACCCGCACCCACAGGCTCCATTATCCAATGCCTCCTGGAGCCGCAGGATGTTGGGCCCTGCGTGCATCTCCCAATACTAGCACTTGCATACCTTGGCAATGCCACCCTAAATCAGGGAATACGGTAAACATCTATCAAACGGTTGCTATGATTACTGGCAGATAGCAATTCCAAAGTTAAGCACAATTTGCTGATTGAGCTGCATCATAGCAACCTTTCTGATGTCTGTGGAGTGTACTACAGGTCTTGTGTCTGACAGTGTTTACCACCCTGGGGAGTGACCCCCAACAGTATTGCGTACCATAGCCATGCCTGCACTGTGCCCAGGACTGGTGCGGTGGCCAGGGCTGCCAAACACCTCTATAGTTGCACAATGCTGGCATAGGTGTGGGGAGTGTGTGTCTGTCTATCCAGTGTGTGGTGGCTGCAAACACCCTCCACAGCCCACACTGCTAGCACTGTTGCCAGTATTGCCCTGCCAATGTGCATAATGAGGAGCAAGGTACTGTTGGAATAGCCAGGATAGGAGGCCTGGCCTGGATCCATCTGTACATAGCATAGGGCAATGGCTCGGACATTGTAGTGGCCGGCCACCACCTGCACGGATAGGGTGGCCACAGCATGTCCTGCTGGGATGTCACTCTCACCCTGACTGAGCAGTGACAACGGCATGGCTAGGTTCCCCCATAGTGCTATAATAGTGTTTCTCTCCTTTGATATTTATAGGTCCCTTTTGGGGCCCAATCACTGACTTATTTGCTTGGTATGTATGCTGACATCCCAGTTCTGGGTACATGCATCTCCTTCATACCATGCACTATGGACTAGCTAGCAGACTGTCTGCAGCTAGTATGTGTCTTGCTGGAACATCTTGCAGGGTGCAGCAGCTGGAGGCTTGCTGCTGGAGAATGTCAGATATTGGTGGGGGGCAGCTGAGCATTTCCAGGCCTACTGTCTGTCTGCTATTGCTTTATGGATGTGTACAGCTGTGCATTGCCTGCGCTGTAGGGTGTCTGTTCCCCAGCAGGGCTGTGGTTGATGGTCCCCTCTACTGCTACCATTGCAGGGAGGTAGAATGTGGATCTATTGGTGGGTGGTCCTGTTTCCCACCCTGAGCCCCAGAGGATGGGTTGTGTGGTGGTACATAATCTGCTTATGGGTCCAAACACGCCCCACCCCACTCCCCCCGAAGCCCTCCTCCCCACTACTCCCCACTCTCCCCCCCACCCCCCTCCTCCCCCCTTCCCCCCCACAACTTACTCGAGTTCTGATTGGTTGGTGAGAGTGATGAATCTTATCTGATGATGATGTGCATAAGACCGGAAGTGACGTGACTGACGTCACTTAACCGGAAATGACAACTCGCCGGCGCGGTGATGCATTGTCTTTAAAAAACCCCAAGCATTCCAATGAAAAAATCCCCAGATCCCAAGATTTGATAAAAAAAACCCCAAGATCTCGTGAAAGAAGCCCGAGTCGTCTGACTTCAGCGTGGCCCACAATACTCCCTGTCACACAACCCACCTTTGGTCCGTAGCCCACGGGTTGATCTAATGCAGAGCTACTCAATTCCAGTCCTGAAGGTCCGCAACCCTGCAGGTTTTTGGGATATCCCTAATGATATGCATGAGATATATATGCATTAGAGATAGCCTGCCAACCTGACTGGTTTTTGGCCCTCCAGGGCTGGATTTGGAGACCCCTGCCTTACACCTCTGTCATTTAAGATTGTAAGTGGGCAAGGTGCAGATGTCCAAGACATCAAAAAGGTTAGAATTTGTCACATTCCTCCTTGCTTCTCACCACCACCAAAATATTGTCTATTAGACAACTTTTTGGTGGTGTTGAGAATCTAGGAGGAATGTGACACATTCTATCTACCCTTTTGATGTCTAGAACATCTGTACCTTGCCCACTCAAAATCTTAAATGACAGAGGTGTAAGGCAGGAGTCTCCAAATCCAGCCCTGGAGGGCCACAAACCAGTCAGGTTGGCAGGCTATCTCTAATGCATATATATCTCATGCATATTATTAGGGATATCCCAAAAACCTGCAGGGTTGCAGACCTCCAGGACCGGAATTGAGTAGCTCTGATCTAATGCCAGGTTTTCAATTGCGGTAATGTTCAGCCTGTCAGAGTACAGCGATAATGCCACGGTAGCATCTCCCCGCCCACTCCCCACCCATTGACCCCTTCTCTCCGCCCTCTCTCCACTCTCTGTGGGACACAGCGCCGCTGGCAACGTTAATGCGTGCTAACGTTGCATCGGGTGACGTTAGCGTGCGTTAACGTCACTTATCGCGCGATAACGTAGCCGCTGCTACGTTATCGCGGTTTAGTAAACATACCCCTATATTTTTCTGAAGCTAGCCAGCATGATGTCAGCATTAGTGTCTGTCCCTGAAAAGTTTTTTTACACATATTTATATCATTTTATTTCCCCCTTTTTAGTCGGATTAAAGATGTAAGAGGGCTGTCTGCTGAGCTATTGATTTATTATGATCATGCTGCCGAAGACAGCGCACCTCATGTGAGCCCTTTTAAATTAGCTTAGTTTCAAATGCCTCCTCTCCTTGATTGTTTTACTCTATGGGTAATGCGGTCCTATAATTGTTTAATGTGTTCAATGCATTTACTTATGTTTTTTCGATTATATGTCTCAGGATGTTTTTGTTTATGTATGAGTAATTTATTCATCTGCTTATGAATCACCATGCTCATTATTTTGTATCAGTTATAGGGCTAAATATTTTCCTTCTTTTAACTATTTTAGTCTAATGATGTATTTTGATTTGCTCTATGTATTATTTTTAATTGCTGTTTTATAGTATTTCCTCACATTGATATTTATTATTTTTTATGTGATTGATATTCTTTCATAGGTTCATTTAATGATTTTATTATACATTTAGGGGTCTGTTTACTAAATGGCGGTAGCGGACTCCGTGCGATATCGGAGCCGCGGCCCCATTGAAATCAGTAAACAGACCACTTAGTTTTAATGTGCCATATTTGTTTGTTTCTGCTTTCTTGTTATCTTTTCTTAATTTTCTCAGTATGATTTTAATAATTATTTTATGTTATTTTACTTGTAGTCTTAACCTCTGAAGAAGCCTTTGCTGAAACACGGTCGTGTTAGGTTAAGTGTTAGGTATTCCTTGTGGACTTACAGGTTTATCCTGTTTTCTAATAAAATCATGTTGGATTAGTCATCCTGGACTGTTGTTTTCTGATCCCTTGAAGGTCTCCCAGTGCTTCCCTTGTTGGATTATTCAATACTGGGGTCATATCTGGATCTTGGCATTGAATATCTTGGTGCCTGGATTGCCAGGAAACTAACTGAGCAGTGGCGATATTCAGCCACTGCCTGGTTAACTTTGTGACAAAAGACCAGCCTTTGCAGCACCTTAATTTTGCTGCTTTGCCATAATCAGACAGTGGCTCAATATCACTGCCCTGGTTATGGCTGGGTGTCACCCCCGGAATGCCCCGGAACTGGTTAGCATTGGGGCATGCAGTGGCAGCATTCCCGGATAAGGGTATTAATATAGTTAGCAGCTCTGCTAACCATGTTAATCCCAATATTTCTTGTTCCCCACCTTGACCTTAAGTGACAGAATGGGCTATAAGCAATATGACATAGAAACATGATGGCAGAAAAGACCATATGACCTATACAGTCTGTTCTTCTATACCAACTACTATAGTCCCTTTTTTTCCTTTAGAGATCTTCTGTGTTGATCCAATGCTTTCTTAAAGTCAGATACTATCCTCATCTCTACCACCTCCACTGGGAGACTATTCCATGCATCTACCACTCTTTCCGTAAATAAATATTTCCGCATATTACTCCTGAGTCTATTTCCTTTCATCTTCATTCTCTGCCCCCTCATTGCAAAGTTTACTTTCAATTTAAATAGTTCTCCTCCTGTGCGTTTATGCCATGGAGGTATTTAAACATCTCTATTCTATCGCCTCTCTCTCACCTTTGTTCCAAAATATGCATATTGAGATCTTTATGTCTGTCCCCATATGTCTTACAATGAAGCCCACAGTCCATTTTGGTAGCCACCCTCTGTACTGGCTCCATCCTGTTTATATCCTTTGAAGGTGTGTGTGGTCTCCAGAATTGCACACACTACTTCAAATGAGGTCTCACCAAAGATTTATACAGAGACACTCTCACTTCCTTCTTCCTGCTGGCCATTCCTCTCCCTATGCACACAAGCATTCTTCTGTCTTTTGCCGATGCCTTTCTACCTGTTTAACCACTTTAAGGTCATCAAAAACAATCACACCCAGGTCCCACTTTTCTTTAGTGGACAAAGTACTTCACTCCTTATACTGTATCGCTCCCTTGGATTTTTGCAGCCCAAATGCATGGCCCTGCATTTTTTTAACATTAAATCTCAGCTGCCAAATTCTTGACCAATCTTTAAGCTTAGCTAGATTTCTCCTTATGTTATTTATTCATTCCAGGGTGTCTACTCTACTGCAGATTTTGGTATCATCTGTAAAGAGGCAAACCTTACCCGACAGCCCTTCAGAAATATCACTAACAAAAATGTTAAAAAGAATCGGAGCAAGGACAGATCTCTGCGGCACACCACTGGTAAGCTCCTTCTCCTCAGAGTGAACTCCATTTACCTGTACCCTTTGTCGCCTCACACTCAACCAATTTCTAACCCAGTCAGTCACTTTAGGGTCCATCCCTAGGGTGCTAAATTTATTTATAATTCGCCTGTGCAGAACAGTGTCAAAGGCTTTACTGATATCTAAGTACACCATATCTAGGGCTCTCCCTTGGTTCAACTCTCTGGTCGTCCAGTCAAAGAAATTAATCAGATTTGTTTAACAAGACCTGCCTCTAGTGAAACCATGCTGCTCGGATTTTGCAATTCATTGGACTCCAGAGACCTCACTAACCTCTGTTTTAGCAGAGTTTCCATTAATTTACTTACCACAGAGGTCAGACTAACCGGCCTGTAGTTCTCACCCTCATCCTTTCTTCCGCTTTGTGTAAAGGAACTGCATATGCATATGTTATTTATTGAACTAAATAGCATAAATAAATAAATAAAAACTTACATTGTTTAGAAACATGCAGTGCGCAAGATAAAATTGCTCTCAGAATGATCATCACTACATTTAAAATAGTGAGGTTTTGAGTATCCTATTAATTTCAACCTGGGCAGTCTGCTTATGTTTGAAATGCTTATAAAATGGCATTTTAGAAAGGGTGTCCAAATGCAATATTGGATGTCTAGGGCATAACATACAGGAAAATGCCAGGGAAGTCTATGGGGTATGTTTACTAAACCGTCCTAATGTTACCGGCGCTAGTTGCAGCGTTAACGTGAAGAATTCCATATAAGGAAGTGGGCATTCCGGCGTCAAGGCAACAATAGCTGGTCATCCCACGATAGAGAGCGCCTTGCCATCATCGCGCGATAGTGTGTGTACCGTGGCTCGTTAGCGCGCGGTAACCTTAATTACGTAGCAGCGCCGCAAAAATGGCTAAAGAGGTGTAGCCCACTGGATACTACAATGACTGTGAAGGCAAGAGATCATGAGTTCAACCCCACAGTGGTGTTCTTCAATAAGGCTGTCTGAGGGATTTCCTTTTAATTTAAATCAGTACTGCCAGCAAAAACACCCTCTCAGTGCTGTAACCTAAGGTGCCTCTCATAAGGCACATTATAAAGTGCCCTGTCCGCCAAGGCCTCCTATAATGTGTCCTATAGGGCGCTTTATAGGGCGCCTTATAAGGCACCTTAGGTTATGGCACTGTGAGGGTGTTTTTGCTGGCAGCACAGATTTAAATTAAAAGGAAATCCCTCAGACAGCCTTATTAAAGAACACCACTGCGGGATGGAACTCATGACCACTGCCTCCACAGTGCTGGCTGGCTACAGAAGGACTGCAGGTCACCGCACAAACTGTCTGCTGTGGTTACCAAGATAGGGTAAACCCACCCGTACCCATGATGCACTGCACATGCAGATCAGCAGTCTACATCTGCTCACAAGATGGGGTATGCGCCTCTACGGCACCCCGGCCTGGTAGAGGGAACCGACCGTGTGTGTTACTGGCACAGAGTAGCTACAGACCATGACACTGTGCGGTTCCTGTGCTCACCCTGAGGGTGAGGTGGGGCGCCCAGCACCAGGTCCGCAGCACCTGGCTTGGCTGAGACAGGCTGTGTTGCAGGTCCCCATCAATGCCAGTGTGAGCCAGGTAGTCCTTATAGAAGCACCTAGGATATGCCTGTGTCTATCTGTATTTCCAAGTCACATCTAGCCCTTATGAACTGTGATGCACCCAGAATAGTGCATATTCTGTGTGGTTGGCATGGTCACATATGATAGGAGAAGGGTGGTGTTTGGACCCAAAAGCAGATTATGTAGCACCACCCAACCTGCCCTCAGTGGGTCAGGGTGGGAGACAGGATCTCCCACCAACAGATCCACACGTTGCAGTAGAGGGGACCACCACCCCAGTCCTGCTGGGGAATAGGCACCCTTGAGGAAGGTAAATGCAGATCTGTACATATCACATAGGGCACTGGCAGACACGCAGTAGGCCTGGAGAAGCTCAGCTGGCCCCCCCCCCACCCCCACCACCACCATCTGACAGTCACCAGTAGAGCAGACAATTCAAATGTTGCAAATGAAGGCTCATGAGTTGAAAGGGCCAAAAAAATAAAATAAAAGTGTTCTCAAGAGAAGCGTAAGGAGATCATGTCTTGTCATGTGACTATATGCCACTACTTAATTTTAAATTTAGGAATAGGTTTTGGGGATAGTTTTTCCCATTGTGCAATAAGCACAAATCTTGGAAGGTCCCAGTTAAGTTAAATAATATTTGAAGTCTGCCTTCATTTAAAAAATTTAAAAAATCCATTTCAATTGCAGCAGCTCAGGCTTGTTCAAATTCTTATTTAATCTGTTTGAAGCCCACTCTTTTGAGACTGCTACCATGTTAACGATGATAAATCATAATATAGTACAGCCAAATCACATTGTTTTCTTCAGACTATTAAAGGCCCCTCTTGACTGCTTCCTCTTATTAAATAAGATAGATGGGGTGAGCTGAAGGGATGAGCTCCTACTGGGAGAGGGAAGGCACTGTTAGCTCACCCAGCAGAACCTGGTAATAGCTTTGAATTCCGCATGTCTTGGAAATCCATACAATTTTTACATTTTTTGCTATAGGGCTGCAATGTACCTTGACTCCACGGCTGATCCCATCAAGGTTCAATGCTCCCACAATGAGCTGTAGGTACTTTGAGAGATCTCCCACAGCTAGTTCTATGCCAGCGGTTTTTGGATCCCAAAGCTGGTCATGCAGGATGTTTTCTACACCCAAAGCAAACTGGCAGCCCTGGTTGGGTTATCATCTGAGGTTTAGTTAAGATCCTGACTGCACATTTTGATTTTCTGGTGGATCCCTGATTCTGGCATAGCCTGAATGGATCCAGTTTAATTTTTTTTGATGTATTCATATACCTATTGTCTTTATATAAATAATTTAACCAAGACAGTTTATAATTTGGATGATACGAAAAATCAATATAGCACAGTATATACAGATCGATATGCAAAGCAAGTTATATGTTCACCAATCACTAGCGAACATGCAACTTTTCTATCCATGTATTTTTTAAAAAATATGGATAATATCAGGCCACTCAAATTGCTAAACTGTTCTCTACTATATGTATAAAAAAGGGGCAGAGTGAGCCTGTTTGGAAAACATATGTATATAATTTGCTTACTTACTTTCGGGGGATAAAGGGCAAGGAAGATATCTTGGCAGTGAAGGGAAGGGGACCAATTTAGTGTTAACGCGCACAGTATTTGCAGGGTGGGGCGCCTACGCACAACCCACACTACACCTGTGGCAGTAACACATGTATTTTGCTTCTATTTTATAAAGTGGCATATGCATGAATATTGCTTTATAAAATATGGCTAAGTGATCAGAAATATGAATTAAACTAGTTGTGAGCACTTATGCTTGCCCGATGCTAGGTGTCACTGCCAATGCCTAGATTATTCAAGCCTGGGTATAAATTATATAAATTAGTGTTCTACCCCTGTGTATGCCCACTTGAAGGTGTGCACCATCAGTCCAGTGCACATACTATCAGAAGAGCGGCCGACTACATGACATGCATAAGTGGTCACTTACACACATAAATCACTAAAATACCATGACTTATATGCGCAAATGCATACATGGATCTAGACAACCCTTATAGCCCCATGATTTACAACAATGACCTCATTACCCAACAAACTTTAAAACTGCTGCCACTGTCCTTTGCAATCATGCAATAGCTGTGTCATAGCTCTAAATATGAGATATGATCACAAACTATCGAGACTTGTTGTGTAGCTACATAACAATATGTCGCACCACGATGCTATTAAGCATGCAGTGACCTAGTTATTTGCTCTGCATGTGCAGAGTGCAGCGTGACTGCAGCACACCTGCAATTTTTTTTAAACACTTGATGTTTGGTATCGTGTAAAAGCAGTTCATCAGATTTCCAATGAGTGAAAAAATTGAACAGCTAATTTGCATTAAATTCTGCCAGAAACTTGGGGGCATGTTTAATAAACTGCGGTAATGTCATGTGCATTAGGTTCTGCGGTAAAAGTACAGATGCCCATATAAAGGCGTGGGCGGGGCATCATTATGTCAAGCATGTCAGGTAACACGCGTTATAAGGCGCGTTATAAGGCACATTATAAGGCACAGTACAAGGCACGTGCCTTAACGTGCCTTGTACTGTGCCTAATAAGGTGCCTTGTAACGTGCCTTGTACTGTGCCCAATAAGGCGCCTTATAACGTGCCTTGTACTGTGCCCAATAAGGCGCCTTGTAATGTGCCTTGTACTGTGCCCAATAAGGCGTCTTGTAATGTGCCTAATTAGGAGCTTTAAAACGCCTTATAAGGATTGCTGGCAACTGTGGTGAGGGTACTATGGGCTGGCAGCACGGATCTGCAAAGATATGATTGTCACAGGCAAGCAAAATATCTGCCTTGGACAGGAGGGAACAACGAGGAATTGAACCCATGACCTCCACCTAGAACATCAGTGTATTAACCAGTAGGCTATACCTCTATGGCCTGTTGCACAGCAATGGCTGGGTACAGAAGGACTGCAGGTCACCGCACAAACCGCCTGCTCTGTGTGCCAGGATAGGGTAACCCCACCAACACCCATGATGCATTGCACATGCAGAACAGCGGCCTACAGCTGACCACCAAATGGGGTCTGCACCTCTCCGGTACTGCAGCGTGGTAAGGCGGACTGACAGTGCGTGATACTAGCACAGAGTAGGGATAGGATGGGCGCCCAGCACTAGGTCCACAGTTCATATGGTGCTAAAGATAGGTCCTGCTGCATATCCCCAGCACTGCCAGTGTATGACAGGTGCCCCCAGAAGTGCAACTGAAGGTACATCTGTTCCAGCTGTGTTCTGCAGTCAAATATGGCTCTGGGGGACCAAACACCACCCAGATTAGTGCATGCTTGGTGTTAAGGTCTGGCTGCTATGGGTACCTATTATTAGGGCAGTGGGGTGTCTAGACTCACATGAGGGCTATGTAGCACTGCCACTATGGGTCTAAGTGGTATGCACTATATACCCAAGGGGCCTCAATCACCCCTTTTGTAGATGAGGGTGTGGTGGGACAGGTGCCTGTACCCCTGAGAATGACTGTAGTACCAACAACCACAGTCCTGCTGGCAGATGACAGCCCTCCAGGGCCAGTTCCATACCTGTGACCATTGCAGACCAGCAATGATGCTTGGGGTAGGCAAGGGAAGGCTTAACTGCCCCATGCCACCATCTGCCATTCATCAACAGACAGCACAGTCAGACTGCACCTGCAGCATCCGACAAGGTGTTCTCCCAATGCACAGGTGAACTACAGACAGCCCACTAACCAGTTCATAGAGCATGCTCACAGAGAAACCCTGCACACCCAGAGGTGGGATGCACAGCACAGACACCAAGCAGGTATCCCTATGATTGAGCCCCAGAACTGGGAACACACAGGTAGCACTGGAAACAGATGACATGTAGCACTATGTGGGAACATAGACATGCCATGGTCACTGCTCGGTCAGAGTGAGAGTGACCCCCCCCCCCCAGCGTGACATGCTGTGGCCACCCTGTCCATGCAGGTGGTGGTCGAGCACTACAGTGTCTCAGCCATTGCCCTGCATCCTGGCCAATCCGCCCTGTCTGGGCCATACCCACAATACCTTGCTCCTCATTATGCACATTTGCAGGCTAACGCTGGAAGCAGTGTGAGCAATGTTGGCTCAGTGAGGTGTTGGCAGACACAAAACAATGGAGAGACATATGCACACTCCCACACCTATCTCAGCATTGTGCAGAGATGGAGGTGGTTGACAACCCTACCCACCGCACTGGTCCTGATCACAGTGCCGACATTGCTAATCTGTGCAGGGGGTAGTAGTAGTGCTCTGGTGATAACTGCAGCTCTGTGCTGGGGCTAACAGCCTGACACTCCATGAAGTTGTGGATAGTGGAGCCCTTGTGAGTGGGTGTCCGTACCCCTGTGCACCACTGCATTGGGGTTTGCCCATGTTGTTGTTGTGGCTGCATTGTGGGCTAAACCTATGGGGAGATGCTCTGCAGGATCCACAGATGGGACCTGAACCTTTGACCCTCTGCTCTTGGACATGTTAGCTGGGTGTACTTCACCACACTGTTGCCACAGCAGCATAGTTGTCCCTGGGGCTACTCTTATGTTCCTCGGCCAGACCTCTTCTGTTGCACTACACACCACGTACTGGTACAGGGCATGGCCTAGGTCCACGGCAGGTGGGTGCCACTGCTCCCTCCAGCACAATCACCCACCCCCTCTGCCATGCCACCATGACCATATGCTGTCGGTGCCGGTGGTGCGCCATCTCAGGCCATCCAGGGGGCAGGTAGGTGGCTGCCCAAGGTGTGGGTTCTGGGATAGGGGTGCCTACATAGATGTCCACACTTCCCCCGGCACCACCTGTCAATGTAATGTGCCCCTTGGGATACCTGCTGGGTAATGTCTCCTGGATGGGACACTGTGGGCCACAGACTCATGGGCATGTCTGACCCTGGTCAGTTGCTGTCTTGCTGGTTTCCATTTTCTGCGTTCCTATGTGCCACCTTGGCAACCGCCTAGTCCACCCTGTGCCCCAGTAGCCCCCACTGCATGTCCTGCCTGCAGCCCCCATGCCCCATTTGCACCATCACCATAGTGTCCTTTCATACCTGGGCACTATGCTGTTGTTGGAAATAGAGCACTATTATCACCTTTCTTGGGCTCCCTGCCTATGCTGTACATTGCTGACAATGAAATAGTTTCTCTCTCTTGCAAATGTGTGCTAATGCCAGGTTTTCAGTTGTGTTAGGATTCAGCCCTTCATTTCTCCACATTAGTGTGAAAGGGGCCTCTCCCCGCTCACTCCTCGCCCATTGACCCCTTCTCTCTGCCCTCTCTCCACCCTTTTCTGGACTTACCGCAGCCGGGAACGTTAAGGCGCGTTATGTAACATTAAGGCGCCTTAATATTACATAACGTGCCTTAACGTAGCCGCTGCTACGTTACCGCAGTTTAGTAAACATATCACTTGGAGATTCGTGCAAAGAGACTTGGGGGTATGTTTACTAAAGGGAGCTATTTGCACTGCTGTTACGTTATCGGGCAATACGGTACCTTATCGCGCGATAATGGCACTTTACCAGGCGATAAGGTACCTTATCGCTCGATAACGCGCGCAACAGCGCAAACAAGTGCTGAAGGCGGAGAAAGGCTCCCGGAGGGCAGAGGAAGGCTCCCCAGTGGTGGAGGAAGGCTCCCCAGGGGCGGAGAGAGAGGGTCAATGGGTGGAGAGTGGGAGGGGAGAGGCTCCCTGCACACTAACGCTGTGGATTCCGGGTCTGAAAACTAACACCAGTGAAACCCTGGCGTTAGAGCAGATTTAAAGGGAAGAGAAACCATTTACGTCAGCAATGTACAGCAAAGCCAGGGAAACCTACAAAAAGTGATAAGTGTGATACATGTGCACGAAACAAAAGGGCAAATAAACATTGAAAATGACCAGAAGAAAATGGAAAAAAAACCATAACCCAGCTGGCCAATAGTGATATTAATGGGAAACAGCAAAAAACACTACCGAGAAAGCTCCAGAAAAATGATATTAATTTTGGAACGGTCTATGCTCTGTCCCCATACAAGGTGAATGATCCCACAGTGAAATAGCGCTGATCAGGGTTTTCCTTTTCTATTGGACAGTTTTCCTATGGCGTGCACATGTCCCGCAACAGCAGGGTGGGCATGTCAGAATGGAAAACTGGACAGATGCTGGAAAAGGGGATACAGAGTGCTGCAGGCGGCACATACTGTGGTGCAGCTGGGCCACAGTGCGGACTAGGGTGATGCCTAGGTGGCCCATAGGAATGCTGAAACAGTAGAGCCGCCAGACAGCAACTGATGAGGGCCCAACATGGGCACGAGTGTGTTTCCCACAGTGTCACAGGGTATAGTACCCAGCAGGTACCCCGAAGGACAAGGAACATTGGCATGCGGTGCTGGGGGGAAGCGTGGACAACTATGCAGGCACCCCTACCCCAGAACCCGCACCATAGGGAGCCACCAATGGGCACACTGGATGGACTGAGACTGCGCACCACCAACACCACCAGCAGAAGGGCATGTCAGCTTGGCGATAGAGGGGTACTGGTGGTGGAGGGGGCAGTGGCATCTGGCCACAGCAGACCATGGCCCAGCCCTGTTTAGGTGGGTGCTGTGCACTGCAAAAGACAGGCTCTGTCTGACAAACAGTCATGGTATCCCCAGGGAATGAAGGGTCCCTGTGGCTACAGTGTGGTACAGTACACACAACCAGTGTGTTCAGGAGCAGAAGATTACAGGTTCAAGTCCCAGCTGTGGCTCTCACCAACCCAGTCCCCATATTTTACTCAGTTCTAAACCATGGTAATAAAGAGGGAACCTTTATTGCAGATAACATAAACATGCCTGAAATGCTTATATTTTACCCTACAGAGCACAGACACCATAGACATGTGCAATACCTAGAGCAGAGTTTCCCAAATGCAGTCCTGGAGGGACAAACTCCATCCAGGCGTCATGCTGTCTCTCATAAAGATGCCTGTGCTGCATTTCTATGCACCGCCCCCATGGTATGCAGATGTATCCATGCATATTCATTAGGGACAGCATGAAAACCTGAACAGTGTTTGGCCCACCAGGACTGGTGTTGGGAACCTCTTCCCTAGAGCAGCGACCAACAGGGGCAGAAACACCTGCACCCACAGGCACCATTATCCAAAGCATCCTGGAGCGGCACGATGTTGGGCCCTGCGTGCAGCACCATCTCCCAATACTAGCACTTGCATACCATAGCACTGCCACCCTAAACCTGGGAATATGGTACACATATATCAAAAGGTTGCTGTGATTACTGGCAGATAGCAATCCCTAGGTTAAGCACAATCTGCTCATTGAGCTGTATCATAGCAACCTCTCTGATGTCTGTGGAGTGTGTTTCAGGTCTGGTGTCTGACAGTGTTTACCACCCTGGGGAGTGACCCCAACAGTATTGCGTACCATAGCCATGCCTGCACTGTGCCCAGGACTGGTGCGGTGGCCAGGGCTGCCAAAAGTCTCTATAGTTGCACAATGCTGGCATAGGTGTGGGAGTGTGTGTCTGTCTACCCATTGTGTGGTGGCTGCCAACACCTTCCTCAGCCCACACTGCTTGCACTGTTGCCAGTGTCAGCCTGCCAATGTGCATAATGAGGAGCAAGGTACCATGGGTATAGCCCGGACAGGGTGGCCTAGCCAGGATGCATCTGCACAGGGCATAGGGTAATGGCTCGGACATTGTAGTGCCAGGCCACCACCTGCACAGACAGGGTTGCCACATCATGTCCTGCTGGGAGGTCACTCTCGCCCTGACTGAGCAGTGACCACGGCATGGCTAGGTTCCCCCATAGTGCTCTGTAGTATTTCTCTCATATAATATTTATGGGTTCTCTTTTGGGGCCCAATCACTGACTTGTCTGCTTGGTGTGTATGCTGACATCCCAGTTCTGGGTACATGCATCTCCTCCAGGAACATGCACTATGGACTAGCTAGCAGACTGCCTGCAGTTAGTATGTGTCTTGCTGGAACATGTTGCAGGGTGCAGTGGCTGGGGGCTTGCTGCTGGAGAATGTTGGGGGGTGGGGGGGGGGCTATGCATGACTGAGGAATACAGATGCATCCTACGTGTGTCTGCAGGAACTACCTATCACCCACAGTAGTACTGATGGGGACCTGCAGCATGGTCTATTTCAACCATGAAAGGTGCTGTGGACCTGGTGCTGGGTGCCCCACCTCACCCTAAGGGTGAGCACAGTACCCGCACAATGTGACGGTCTGTAGCTACTCTGTGCCAGTAACACACACGGTCAGTACCCCCTACCAGGCTGAGGTGCTGTGGGGGTGCACACAGTCAGTTCCCCCTTCCAGGCCGAGGTGCTGTGGATGTGCATACCCCATCTTGTGATAATCTGTAGACTGCTGATTGGCATGTGCAGTGCATTATGGGTACGTGAGGGTTAACCCTATCCTGGTAACCACAGCAGACAGTTTGTGTGGTGACCTACAGTCCTTCTGTAGTCAGCCAGGGGTTCTTAGTAGCTGTAGCACACTGGTTACTTCACTGCCTTTAGAGCCAGAGGTCATGGGTTTGATCCCACAGTGGGGTTATTTGATAGGGCTGTCTGAGGCACTTTCTTTTTTAATTTAAATTAGTGCTGCCAGCAAAAACACCCTCACAGTGCTGTAGCCTTAAGGTGCCTCATAAGGCGCCCTATAAAGCGCTCTATAAGGCGCCCTATAAAGCGCCCTCTAAGGTGCCTTATAAGGCGCCCTATAGGGAACATTATAAGGTGCCTAGGCAGACAGTGCACTTTATAATGTGCCCGCTGGAGTGCCTTATATGGCGGCTTATGCGGCACCTTAGGTTACGGCACTGTGAGGGTGTGTTTGCTGGCAGCACTAATTTAAATTTAAAAAGAAAATTCTCAGACAGCACTGATTTAAAGTAAAGGGTAATGCTTCAGACAGCCTTACTCATCAAGCCCACTGGGGGATCAAACTCACAACCCCTATGTCATCAGTCAATGCATTAACCATTGTGCTACACCTCTGCTGCTGTTTTTGTTTGTCAGCGCACCTAATTAAGGCTAACGTGCATTAACATGCCATGGCTCCCTCTATCGCATGAAAACGTACCTTATTGCACGATAACCCTAAATGCTACCTTAAGACCGGAATGCCCACTACCTTATATGGCATCCTGCACACTAACGCCGGGCGCACGTTAAGACTGCTTAGTAAACATCCCCCTTAGGGGTATGTTTACTAAACTGCGGTAATGTTACCTGCGTTAGGTTCCACGGTAAAGGTACAGATGCCCATATAAAGGCATAGGTGGTGCATCGTTACAGCAAGCCGTATCAGCTGATGCACGTTACAAGGCGCCTTAGACTAACACGCGTTACAAGGCGCCTTATAAGGCACCTTATGAGGCACAATACAAGGCGCCTTGTAAGGTGCCTTATAAGTAATGTGCCTTATAAGGTGCCTTGTTAGGTGCCTTATAAGTTGCCTTGTAAGGTGCCTTGTAAGGTGCCTTAGAAGGTGCCTTGAAAGGCGCCCTATAGGGCTCCTTAGGTTAAGCGCCGTATTAGGCACCCCTGGACAAGGCACTGTAGAAGGCACCCAGGGCTATAGAACCATAGGTTAAGGTGGCCTAACAAAGTTACGGTGCCCTAGGTTAGTGTGCTCTAAGGGCTGAAAGGTGCTTCAGGATGGCATGCATGACCTGTGAGGCACAGAGACAGATGTAGCCCTAACACTAGATAGAGCACTGAGGAAAGGCAGAGCCGCGGCGAAGGGAGAGTGTTTCCCTTTTGCGCAGCTCTGTTAAAGCTGAGCACGCAGCGCTGATGGGAAACAGGATTTCCTGTTTACCATCAGCTCTGCGAGCTCAGTTTTAACAAAGCCGCGGTTAAGGGAAACACTCTCCCTTCGCTGCAGCTCTGCAAAACTGAGCCGGCACTGCAGGCTATCCGAGAGGGGGGGTGGGCAGTCGCGGGTTCCTCATTCTGCCGCTGCCGCTGATGGAGCGGCAGTGGCAGCTGCTTTTTACCCTGGAGGGTTTTATTTTGAAGGCCGAGTGAGGTGGTCTTTTTGGGGGCAATTTTTGCTGCCCCCAAAAAGTTGCCACCTGAGGCCACCACCTCACTCGGCCTAATGATAGAACCACCCCTGATTACCAGGGTATTGTCCATCATGACTATGCTCTACAAGGCCAAACCATCAATAAGGAGTACTTTGTCCAAGTTCTGACTCATTTGAAAGATGCAGTTCATCATAAGAGGCCAGAATTGCACAGGAATGGTGAATGGTTGCTTCATCACGATAATGCCCCATCTCACGCATCACATCTTGTCCAGCAGTTCTTGGCCAAACACCAAATCGAGCAAGTCCATCAGCCTCCATACTCACCTGACCTTGCACCTTATGACTTTTTCTTGTTTCCAAAACTGAAAATGCCACTGAAAGGAAGGAGATTCGATGACTTGAAGAACATTAAGCAAAATTCAACACAACAGCTTCACAGCATAACGAAAGAGGCATTTAAAATTATTCCCAGCAGTGGCAGGAACGCTGGAGAAAATGTGTTTCATCAGAAGGGATTACTTTGAAGGAGACTGAGCCCAATAACTTTCAGTGTTATTCTTCTTGTATCATTGTACAAGTCTTGATACTTTTTGATTGCACCTCGTAGGTCCCAGATGGAAAAGGATGGGGAATCGTTGCCTTGAATGATTCTTGAGAGCAGAAACTGAGGGAGCTAAGAACTCCCTCATGCTCAATGCTGTTGCACCCTCTCTTCAGAGAGGGTTAACTATGCACTTTACCATCACTTATAATGATGCTGCCTACAAGAGCTCAGAGGGGAAAGAAGAAATAGGGAGAGTGGCCAAACTGTAAACTTGCAAGTTGGAAAACAAGACAATGCAATTTATTCAATCAGAAAAGCATAAATACTTACAGATCAATATTTAAACACTGGCTGCGGTATTTAAAGATAACCCAAATATTCCGAACTGGTTTCCATTTCTCAGAAGTTTAGAATGGTACTAATTGGGATAAATGAAAAACATGCCTTGTAGGTAGTTTTCTAAGATTGAAGAGTCAAAGAAGTTTTTAGCCATTTGAAACCACAATGGCTATTTTTACTTATGAACTGGAAAATACTTTACTGAGATCTTTTTCCTCCTAGAAAATAAAAGAGTGGGGCAATATTCAAAGGCATTTACATGGTTTGCAGACCTGCAAATCATGTAACGACTGCTGAACTGGATATTCAGCGGCACTAACACGGTGCTACCGTTACATGCCCCAATGCTAAGATGGCAGAGTAAAGGTGGCAATAATGAGCCACTTCCTAGTTAGCAACATGCAAGTAAGGTAAGGCATGGCAAATGTTGGCCTTACTTTACCCATGGAAGCTAACCGGGTAGTAGCTCAATATCGCCACTGCCTGGTTAGCTTCCGGGTTCTGCGGCAAACCCATATATTCAATGCTGGTGTCCAGATATGGCTCCGGCATTGAAAATCTGGGATTAGAATTTAGCAGTGATGGCTAGCCACTTTACAAGCGCTAGCTACCGCCTCTGAATATCATCCCGCCCCCCCAAAGATATATAGTCGATGATTTTTTAAAATGCCAGCTGCAGCATATGAAATGAAACAGGATATTCATTGCTGGTGGGTGGGTATCCTATTTGGTTTCATTGCTGACCGATGATACTATTAGGACAGCGGTGATCTTCATCCGCTATCCAGATAGCAAACTGCATAAAGATAGGACTGCTATTTTTGTGGCCTAACTTTATGTAGCTTATTACCTGTATCTATGTGTATGTATAGAATAATGCCTAAATAGTTGTCTACTTGCAGGCAACACACATTAGTGCACCATATGGGAGCCTATGTTCTAAAGTGAAGCACGTGTGTACTTTATAAATATGGCCTACTGGCTTGCCTGAACCTAGTCGAGACAGTTATGCCTGATCTAGAGTAGAGGTAACTGCATGCATCTAGACTGGAGAAGAAACACAGGTAGGTTATAATAGTCTATAACCTGCGTATCTAAATTCAGACTCCTCCCAAGCTGCGCAGCCATGCACAACCCTACAGAAAGTACATGCGATGGGACTTTCGGGTGAGCTTGCAGAATAACGACTGCCCAAAGGGTGCTCATAAATGCCCATTGAGGCATGTAAGTCCTTGAGAATAGGGATTTACGTGTGTTTCTAGCACATAACTGTCCATGCGCGCTATATAGAATATGCTCCTATATGCATAGCCTATGGGCCCGATATTGAATTTATTATTTATTTATTTACATTTTCTTATATACCGCGCTATTTTCCATCAGTGCGGTTTACATGGAACATTTTACATACACATTTCAAATGACTTGATTTCTGTTTACAAATAACAGGAATAGGAACTTGGAAAGAAACAGGGGTAACTATTTACATCTGTACAATGTGAATTGATTGGACATTTGCGTAGATTTGCCTAGCTGGATGGTGAGTGATCAGTGGTGCTGTCATCCGGGTAATGTAAGAGGAAGAGGTAATGTTTCACGGCTAGTCCACCCTGTGCCCCAGTAGCCCCCACTACATGTCCCGCCTGCAGCCCCCATGCCCCATTTGCACCATCACCATAGTGTCCTTTCATACCTGGGCACTATGCTGTTGCTGGAAATGGAGCACTACTATCAACTTTCTTGGGCTCCTTGCCTATGCTGTACATTGCTGACACTGAAATAGTTTCTCTTTCTTGCAAATGTGTGCTACCGCCAGGTTTTCAGTTGCGTTAGGATTCAGCCCTTCATTTCTCCACATTAGTGTGAAAGGGGCCTCTCCCCGCCCACTCCTCGCCCATTGACCCCTTCTCTCTGCCCTCTCTCCACCCTTTTCTGGACTTACTGCAGCCGGGAACGTTAAGGCGCGTTATGTAACGTTAAGGCGCCTTAACATTACATAATGTGCCTTAACGTAGCCACTGTTACGTTACCGCAGTTTAGTAAACACACAACTTGGAGATTCGTGCAAAGAGACTTGGGGATATGTTTACTAAAGGGAGCTATTTGCACTGCTGTCACGTTATCGGGCGAAGGTACCTTATCATGCGATAATGGCACTTTACCGGGCGATAAGGTACCTTATCGTGCGATAACGCGCGCAACAGCTCAAACGAGCGCTGAAGGCGGAGAAAGGCTCCCCAGGGCGGAGGAAGGCTCCCCAGGGGCGGAGAGAGAGGGTCAATGGGTGGAGAGTGGGAGGGGAGAGGCTCCCTGCACACTAACGCTGTGGATTCCGGGTCTGAAAACTAACACCAGTGAAACCCTGGCGTTAGAGCAGATTTAAAGGGAAGAGAAACCATTCACGTCAGCAATGTACAGCAAAGCCAGGGAAACCTACAAAAAATGATAAGTGTGATACATGTGCATGGAACAAAAGGGCAAATAAACATTTAAAATGACCATAAGAAAATGGAAAAAAAACATAACCAAGCTAGTCAATAGTGATATTAATGGGAAACAGCAAAAAACACTACCGAGAAAGCTCCAAAAAAAATGATATTAATTTTGGAAGGGTCTATGCTCTGTCCCCATACAAGGTGAATGATCCCACAGTGAAATAGCGCTGATCAGGGTTTTCCCTTTCTATTGGACAGTTTTCCTATGGCGTGCACATGTCCTGCAACAGCAGGGTGGGCATGTCGGAACGGGCAACTGGACAGATGCTGGAAAAGGGGATACAGAGGGCTGCAGGCGGCACATGCTGTGGTGCAGCTGGGCCACAGTGCGGACTAGGGTGATGCCTAGGTGGCCCATAGGAATGCTGAAACAGTAGAGTCGCCAGACAGCAACTGATGAGGGCCCAACATGGGCATGAGTGTGTTTCCCACAGTGTCACAGGGGATAGTACCCAGCAGGTACCCCCAAGGGCACAGAACATTGGCAGGCGGTGCTGGGGGGAAGCGTGGACATCTATGCAGGCACCCCTACCCCAGAACCCGCACCATAGGCAGCCACCTATGGGCATACTGGATGGCCTGAGACTGCGCATCACCAACACCACCAGCAGAAGGGCATATCAGCTTGGCGACAGAGGGGTACTGGTGGTGGAGGGGGCAGTGGCATCTGGCCACAGCAGACCATGGCCCAGCCCTGTTTAGGTGGGTGCTGTGCACTGCAAAAGACAGGCTCTGTCTGACAAACAGTCATGGTATCCCCAGGGAATGAAGTGTCCCTGTGGCTACAGTGTGGTGCAGTACACACAGCCAGTGTGTTTGGGAGCAGAAGGCCACAGGTTCAAGTCCCTGCTGTGGCTCCCAGTCCCCATATATTACCCAGTACTAAACCATGGTAATAAAGAGGGAACCTTTATTGCAGATAACATAAACATGCCTGAAATGCCTATATTTTACCCTACAGAGCACAGACACCATAGACATGTGCAATACCTAGAGCAGAGTTTCCCAAATGCAGTCCTGGGGGAACAAACTCCATTCAGGAGTCATGCTGTCTCTAATAAAGAGGCCTGTGCTGCATTCCTGTGCGCCGCCCCCATGGTATGCAGATGTATCCATGCATATTCATTAGGAACAGCATGAAAACCTGAACAGTGTTTGGCCTACCAGGACTGGAATTGGGAACCTCTGCCCTAGAGCAGCAACCAACAGGGGCAGAAACACCCGCACCCACAGGCGCCATTATCCAAAGCCTCCTGGAGAGGCAGGATGTTGGGCCCTGCGTGCAGCACCATCTCCCAATACTAGCACTTGCATACCATAGCACTGCCACCCTAAACCTGGGAATATGGTACACATATATCAAAAGGTTGCTATGATTGCTGGCAGATAGCAATCCCTAGGTTAAGCACAATCTGCTCATTGAGCTGTATCATAGCAACCTCTCTGATGTCTGTGGAGTGTGTTTCAGGTCTGGTGTCTGACAGTGTTTACCACCCTGGGGAGTGACCCCAACAGTATTGCGTACCATAGCCATGCCTGCACTGTGCCCAGGACTGGTGCGGTGGCCAGGGCTGCCAAAAGCCTCTATAGTTGCACAATGCTGGCATAGGTGTGGGAGTGTGTGTCTGTCTACCCAGTGTGTGGTGGCTGCCAACACCTTCCTCAGCCCACAGTGCTTGGCACATAGCCGTCCCCACCAGCCTCTAACCACAGATATTTAATGCCAGGGTCATATGCGGCCCCAGCATTGAATATCCAGGATCATCGCACATACCCCAGAGCCACAGAAGCTAACTGGGTAGCGGCGATACTGCACTCTGCCTGGCTAGCTCCCACGGATAGAACTAGGCCAGCTTTTGCTTCGTCTAGTTTTACCCACAGGTTGCTAACCTGGTAGTGGTGCAATATTGCTGCTACCTGGTTAGCGACTGTCGCCACCTCTGCTCCACCCCAGAACGCTGACGACATGCCCTGATGCTAAGCGGTTAGCATCGGGGCGTGTAGGGGAGATAATCAGGGATATTCGGTGACACTAACCGTCTGGTATAAGCTGTTATTTTAGAAGTCTCATTCACGATTTACATGTGTATAATTAGACATATAAATGTAAATCACATCCTTGTGTAAATGGCCATTTTAGAAAAGCTTCAGTTTATATGTAGATGTCCTTACTTTGTGGACGTTTTGAGAGGGCATGTCGGGGGACAGAAATCTGCACATGTATTCCCTTTTTTATATAGGGAATGCACATGTAAGCCCAAAATTCTCCATGTTGGGATATACCTACTCCCTAGAATAGGCAAGTGTTTAAACAGCATACATTTCAGCCAGCCCGTTACAGGAGGGACTAAGGGGTATATCATCCTTAATCTCCCCCTTCGATTGAAATAAGTTAAAGATAGCATTCTCTGCAGTTAGCTAGCAGCATCAACACATTTAAGTTTGCAAAATGGCTCACAAGCACTTGCAAGTACCAACATTTACATGCGCAAGTTGTGACATGCCAGCACCTACACGTGCAAGATGCTGCATTTCCAGTGGTGGTCCAAGGGCGGCGTGGTGGGCGCGGTCTGCTCTGGGTGCTGGGCAGGAGGGGGGTGCCAAAATTCTGAGCCTACATGGCGGAGGCATGCCACCAAATGTACCTTCTTTGCTGGCTTGCCACGCTGCTTCCACTCCTGGCCCAGTGGTTATTCCCTCCCGGCCGAAGTCTTGTGATAACAGCTGCACCATGAGACTTCAGCCCGGGAGAGAATAGCCGCCAGGCCTGGAGGGGAGGCAGCGTGGTAAGCCAGCAAAGAAGTAGAGGTATGTTTGCTGCTCATGCTTCTGTTGTGTGGGTCCAGCGGGGAGGAGTGCGTCGTCGCGGGGGGGGGGGGGGTGTGTGTGGCATCCACTCCGGGTGCCAAATAGACTTGGAAAGCCACTGCGGATTTCCCACATGTAAATGGCTCCTCCCATCGCATGTGGATATAAACCCACGCATGTTCCTGGACTTCCTTTGACATATTTTATAAACAGCTCCAAGTTTAGCAAGGCCATTTCTAAAATGCCAATGGAACTGAGAACATTCTGACCTCAAAGTCTCAATTATGATCTCCACATACTATCTAAACTGTGCCTTTATATGCATAATTGCCAATATTTGACTTTTATAGTATACAGTACATGGGGAAGCATCGATATTCAGCTTTTATATGTATGATATATGGGGGGCATATTCAAAGCAGCTAACTGGCTAAGAAGTGTTCAGTCCGATATTCAGAGACACTAATATCCCCACAGACTGCAGAACAAAATGCCCGGTTAAAACTGGGATGATCTGTTGGTGGATCAGGGATGGTGACTGGCTGTACAGTTAGCGATGATATTCAGCCACTAACCAGATACTTTAACCGGTTAAAGATAGGATGGGTGCTAACTTTAACCGGTTAGCACATAGCGGTGCTGGTGTACTGTCAGCCAGGGTATTTGGCAGCAGAAACCAGATTGCGTAAAAGCAGCAACTGCTAGGGCCACTGCCAGTGAATATGTGCTCCTACATGTATATCAGCGCCTTTCGCTATGGCGCTTATTTTAGAAACCCTATTCATGAGTTGGACATCTGAAAACAGGCACTTACATGTGCAAATCACAGAGATGTCCCCAGAGCCATTTTAGAAAGCCAGGTATACAATATAGATGTCCCCAGTGCAAGAACGTCCATATAGCACGGGGGTGTGGTGGAGGTATGCCCTGGGCGGAGCAAGGAAAATGCACATCGTGGTGTAATTTCAAAATGGCACAAGCACATCTGGCTATTGTTGTTCAGACATCCATGCCTATACCTGCTCCTGACCACGAAATGGGGAGCAAAAAAATGCTTGTTTCATAGCTGCAATGCTTCCAGGAGGAAGAGCAAATGTGATTTTGTTGCCATAGTTATTTCCTGGATGAAGCAACCTGCTTGTAAATACATGTTCTATACGTATTAGCAGGGGCAGCCCAAGGGGGGTGTGGGGCCATGTGTGGAGACTCATTGTGGGCCTCATTTGCATAATGGACCTCATTTGTATAAATATTTGCATATTGTTAACATGCACTAACTTTTAGTAAACATGCCTCTTAATGAGTGTCTGGATAAAGAAAGACCACCAGATTTCTACATTACTATACTCCAGTGCCAACTGCCAGGCACATTAGGAAGTACTACAAACACACCCATTTAGAACCCATAGCAAACCCACAGTATCATAACAGCACTACCAGGACTCACAAAGCATCAAACCCTACCTATCAAAAGGCAACACTGCAAATATTAAACCAATACATTTCAGAGTATAACAGTACATCTTCTACTGGGGAAAGAGAACAAGTGGCACTGTCAATAGAAACTACATGAACAGAATATCTCAGCTCAATTACACATGCAGAACATAGACTGTCACCAAACAAAGAACAAGGGATCAAATTTAGAAATAGGAAGATAATAATTAAACTGGGAACCCCAAAAGTCAAACTTGGAATGTACAACAACACTGGAGAAATAAAACTATAAATGAATTTCCTCTTGTACTAAACAAAACGCAGACGTCAATGATGCACATTTCCCAGCGTTGACATATTCCAGTTAATAAATTCAAAATAAAAAAGTATTTTTCTACCTTTTGTTGTTTGGGCATTTTATTTTTCAGTTGCAATTGTTCCAGTCACTTTCTTCTGGTTTCTTCGTGCTTTCGTGTCTTGCTAACTCCATTGTCTGCTGTCCATTTGTCCTTTCTTCTCTCTTCTAGTTTTTTCCCATTCTCTCTCTACATCTGCTTTAACATACTGATCTTTCTCCTTTGGCTCTTTCCTCCATTTCATTCTTTGTTCCTTTTTCATCCACTAAAATTTTACCCCTCCATCCTCACTTATTCTCCCAATATCCCCTCAATCCCCACTTATTCTCCCAATATCCAGCCAATCGTAGGTTTTTCTTCCCTCCCACACAAAATATCTTTTCTCCTCTCCATCCTCACTCCCCCAGCCCCATCCCATTCTAGTCCTCCCCCAACATCAGTTCCCTTCTAGTTCCAGCCCCACCCAGCAACTGCGCCCTTCTAGTTCCATTCTCCCATCCCCCCGCATCAGCCATTTCCAGTCCCATCCTAGCCCCCCATCAGCCCATTTCCAATCCTAGCTCCCCCATCCATTTCCAGTCCTAGCTCTCCCCCACTCAGCTATTTCCAGTCCTAGCTCTTTCCCACTCAGCCAATTTCCAGTCGAAGCTCTCCTCCCCATCAGCTATTTCCAGTCTTATCCCCCCCTCCCAAAGAGCCCCACGGCTGTCCAAATATCTTTAGAGGGAGCCGGAGAGGCCTTGGCTCACCTCTGACAGCCGCTGAAGTGAAGAGCGCCTTTTTTCTTCACTTCGGCAGCTGTATTGTAGTATAGGCCATTGATGCACTGGAAGTCAAAGGGTACTACCTGTTTCCCAAACTCAGCGCGCCAGCGGCCTATACTACAATACAGCTGCCGAAGTGAAGGAAAAAGGTGGCTGTCAGAAATGAGCTGGGGCCTCTCCGGCTCCCTCTAAAACCACCCTGTCGGTGCTGAATATGCAAGAAGTTGTTGGTGTGGAGCCCCCTTAAACACGGGGCCCTGTGCTAACAACATTCTCACACATTGGACGGACTGGCCCTGTGTAGTAGAGGCCCACCGCTGCATGTCTGAGAAATGACAGGCCTTGATGTTCTAGTCTCAGGAAGTTAGTCGCTCCCCTTCTAAAATACCATGGCCAGGACATCTAAGCACCCAGTGCTGCAGATATCCAATCGGGGATGTCCACCTTTGTGAAAGGGCCTGTACCCATGCATGTGCCCGGCCTTGCTATGTGCAGGGGAGGGGGCCATCTCCACAACCGGTGCTCAACCTTCATTTTTCGGGGTGGAGATGAAGTGATTTTAGAAGGCACATAAACATGTGCCCCTTCACTACTGCCACTCCCCTGGTTTTTTGGACAGTCTGCTCTAGATGTTCCAGCTTCTTTCTAGACGTCCCTTCTAAAAAGTGTCACTTTATGTGTACAGCATCATTGAATATATAACCAAGTTTGATTTTATTTTTTTAGTACCATCAAGTCAGTGTTGATCTCTGGCTTTTCTTGGCAATTTATCACTGGAAGTAGATTGCCAGCCTTTTCTTCCAAGGCAATGGAGGGTAAAGTGACTTGCCCAAGGTCACAAGGCATGCCAGTGGGAATTGATCCCTTGATCTTCTGGGTACTAGGCAGTTGCTCTAACCACTAGGCTCCCCCTCCACTCCACATTTTGATTGCAAGTTTCAAATGATTCCATAGCTGTTCTGCTGGAAATTCACCTCTACAATACAGATTGCAAGAGTATTTGAATATGTGTAGAACACAGAGGAACCAAAGACTATGAACAAAGAGAGGAAGCTAGACAGAAATAAAAGACCTCTTACATTTTGCAGTTTGAAAAACTGGAGGAATATCATTGAGATTTATAGAATCAGGAACTGCAACATCCCAGAGTCACAGAGCTCATGAAATAAATGGCAGCCAAACCCCTATTTTGAGGAAAGACTGTAAATGAATTGCTTGATATCTACCAGAGATAAGACAAACAGAGATAATGCAAGAGAAGGGGTCAGAACAGAGAAGGAACGCTTTCATGCTGCAGCTAATTATGTCACTTCAATCATTTGCAGAATGAACACTGATAATTACCAGTGGTAATTACCATTTAATTCATATTGTTGCGCTTGTAATACATGGCGGAGTGAGATAATGGCTCAAATAGCTGGCTGAAGAGAAGGGTGGAGAGGAGACAGGGAATGAAGACAAATAACTCTCCCTTTTCATGTTAAAGAGAAAATACATCACACAGATTAGAAAAACCATATTGAATGGTAGAAACCATAGTGCTGTTTCAGCCCCACACACTCTCTACAGTGACTTAAAGGGTAATGAACTCCTTTCAGCATTGGTTTACAGCCCTGCCTGCAGAGAAAGGTTCAGCCTGGGAGAAGAATGACCTCCTCATGGCTCGGGCTTCCATCTTTTTGTTTTCAGTCTTGAATAAGAGTAACCTTTTGGTGGACTCTAGGCAAACATGCACATGGGGCCCTTCACTGTAATAAAGATGCATTTTAGAACTCTCACATATGGGGCCCCGACTGCAGAGGGAAACTGACAGAGAAGGAAGCAACAGGTAATAAGTGTCCAAAGTATGAAAGTCAAAGTCTTGTCATCTGTGCCTCTAAAGGAATAGCCTAATGGTTAGAGTAGTGAGCCAGGGTTCAAATCCCACTACAGCTGTGATTGCGGAGAGTATTGAGGGTGGTGGAGTACCATCTTCCCCACACTCTCTGGAGGTTTTGTGGCCAAAACAAGCACTTTTCTGATGCCTAGTCATGTCTGGAGTAGGTATAACCTTAGATGCAACGCCAGATGTCCAGGACGTTTCTGAGATCAGGCAGGGATGTTTGGGTTCTTGGGGACGCCCTAGCCATGCCTCCACCATGCCCATGTTCAGACGGATGTCCACAGACTTGGCTTCTAAAATGCCTCCATAGATGTCTCCATGTTTTGGTCATCTCTATGCCCATTTTCAGACATCCAACTCATGAATAGGGATTCTAAAACAATGCCCTTAGGGGGGCATATTCAAAGCATTTTATGTGTTTGCAAACCACATAAATCCCACTGACCGGGATATTCAATGGCACTAACCCATGTAGTGCCACTGAATATCGCCCCCAGGTGGTTTAAATGCCCTGTTGCTAACCGGTTAGCAATTGGGCATCCGAGGGTGGAGCGGAGGTGGTACCCTTAACTAGACGGTTAGCGGCGACAGGGCCATACCAAGCTCTGTGTGAGTGGTGGGGCCACACAGGGTGCAAATACACAAGGGGCATTGATGTCATCACTGGGCTTTCAGGAAGTTCAATAAGAGCGAGTTCCTGCATGGGGCTGGGAAGGCAGGGGGCACCAGCTTCATGAGTCTCACAGGGCACATTTCTAGCGTGGTATGGTCCTGGGCAGCAATATTCAGCCGCTAACCGGTTAGCTAAACCACTTAAAGTTAGAACAGGTGAAAGGCCTTCCTAACTTTAAGCAGTTTTGCAATCTGGTTAGGGGCTGAATATCACTGCTAACCAGATTGCTCTTTTTCAGTCGGGGCAAACCAGATATATAATGCCGGTTGCTGGATATGCCCCAGCACTGAAAATCCAGGATTAATTTAAAGCAGCGAAAGATTTTCAAAGTGCTGGCCCCACAGCTCGAAATGCCCCCTCATTTTTTGTACCTTCAAAGACCCCTTATTAACTGAAAAATAAGCACCTAAATTTTCAATTTACAAACAATCTAAGAAAAGATGCCCTAGTTATATTACATAAGAACATACTGTAAGAAATGCCATACGGGGTCAGACCAAGGTCCATCAAGCCCAGTATCCTGTTTCTATCAGTGGCCAATCCAGGTCACAAGTACCTGGCAGGTTCCTAAAAATAAAAAAATTCCCCCCAACATTGGGCAACCCATCCCACAATGGCCATGGTGCTGTCCAAGCCATAATCAGAGAAAGGAGTGGGAGGTACACCTTCCTTAATCCAAGTTATAGCTAATTAGGTATATACCAAAGTTCAACCCAAGACAGTTTCCAAAATAAACAAAAACACAAAAAATACAATGATAATAACTCAATAATCTAAAAAGATCTGTTTAGGTCAAGCTGAGGATACTAATAGTAGCTAGGTCTGTCTTGCAGGCTGCAAATACAGAAGTAATTAGAAGGCCTAGCAGAAACATGTGCACTTATGTAACTCGATCCCTTTAATAGACTAAAAGAGTTGTCAGCTTACCCAGATCTAGTAGAGACATTTTTGGATTTCTTATAACCCTATCCTGTTGAATTATGGGACTGGCAGCATGGATTTCAATGGGTGGAATTGGGAACTACAAATATCAAGCCACTTAACCCTCCATAGCCCATGTTCCCTGTAAAATAGTTATCTCCAAGTTATAATGCCCTGTTCAATGTAATTTCAGTTTGTTCAATGTAAACCGCACTGATGCAGAATAGTGCGGTATATAATAGAATATAAATAAATAAATAAAATTAAATTAAATCACACTTCACTGGGGATATAAGCAGAAAACCAGGGCTGCTGGTACTATTAGGTGAATTAGGTAGCCGCCTAGAGTGCAGGCCCTTTGGGGACACCTATAGCTGACCCCAGAGAGGTGTGGCAGTGGTGGCAATGCAGAGGGGGGGGGGTGCGGGGGGAAGGCAAAATGGAGGGGCCTACCTAAGGCACCTCCAATCCTTGCACTGGCCTTGGGACTGGCCTAAAATGTCCCTATTAGAAATGGGTAAGCTGATGGCTCTGGAATAAGCAGGGGAACTAGGAGGAGAGAGGGGGAGGGAGGTTGAATGTTCAGGCAAAGACCATGGCAATATTTCTGGCTATTTACAGGTCGATATTTACACCCTGTAGCTGCCATTTAAATGCTTCACATATATTCAGAATTGCTATCCATAGAAGTGGCGGTGCTGAATATAGGGGGTTATGTGCTGTCAAGTTGATATTGACTCCTGGCAACCTTGTGGATAGTTCATATTGTGACTATCCTTTGGGTTTTCTTGGCAACGTACAACTGGAAGTAGATTGCCTGGCTTTTCTTCCGCATAGTAAGCCTACAGCACTTGGTAGTCCAAGGTTGTCACCCATCCAAATACTCTGTATATAGGTATAAAGTGGCTAGTGGCAATATTTAGCCACTATCCATACAGATAAATGGTTTAAGTTAAAAGTTAAGAAAGCTTTTTTGCTGCCTTAATTTACATTGCTTATATATATGGATAGTTGCTGAATATCAGCGAAATCTGTACAACTGGACAGAATTCCCTTACTCTACCCTAGCGATGGATAGTGTCAGGGTGTCAGTGACAATTTTCAGCGGCATTATCTTTATAATGTATAAAAACCCTTTGAATATCCAGTTATTAGACTATCATCGAGCTTTGTAATTAGACACCAGAAGGATGGAGGCCTTGACAGAACTATTTGTGGATACTGTATGCTTTTCTACCTAAGATGGGGAAGTACAAATAAGATCATAAGAACTGCCATACTGGGTCAGATGCAAGGTCCATCAACAGTGGCCAGCCCAGGTCACAGTTCCTGGCATATCCCAAAATTAGTCAGATTCCATGCTGCTTATCCCCAGGTCTACTTTGATAAGGGTGAATGGACTTTTCTGCTAGTAATTTGTCCAAACCTTTTTTTAACCCAGATACCCTAACTGCTTTTACCACATCCTCTGGATTTAGTTCATGCCTGTTCTCAGGAGGTGAGTTTTATTAGGTATATTCCTGTCACCAGATGGTTTACAATCTAAGTATGAACCTGAGGCAATGGAGGGTTAAGTGCTTGCCCATGATCACAAGGGGGGGGGGGGGCAGTGGGATTTGCATGCTGTCTTTCCCAATTCCAGCTCACTGCTCTAACCATTAGGCTACTCCTTCACTTTGCTAGTAACAGTTGGGTCTGTATGGTGGGCTGAAAATACAGAGGTAACTAGAAGATCTATCAGAAATGCAGACGCTCATGTAACTGGGTCCCTTGAATAGACTAACAGACCTGCCAACTTACCCAGATCCAGCAGGGGCATTTTTGTTGAGAAAAACAAAATAGGTTCTTTTGTTTTAAATATATTATTTTGTAACTTCGTGGGGGGTCTCCAGTTTGTACTTTCTGAAAGAGTAAACAATTGATTTGAGTTTACCCATTCAGCGCCATTCAGGATTTTACAGGTCTATCATATCTCCTCTCAGCCATCTCTTCTCCAAGCTGAAGAGCTCTAACCTCTTTAGGCTTTCCTTGAAAGAGAGTCATTTCATCCCCTTTATCATTTTAGTTGCCCTTCTTTGTACCTTTTGTAATTCTGATATATCTTTTTTAGAGACCAGAATTGCATACAATACTCAAAGTGAGGTCACACTATGGAGCAATACAGAGGCATTATGATATCATCCTCTGTTTTATTTTCTATTCCTTTCCTAATAATTCCTAATATTCTGTTTGCTCTTTTGGCCACTCCCACATCCTGAACAGATCTCAACATATTGCCCTTCATGATGCCGAGATCCTTTTGCTGGGTGATGACTCCTAATGTGGAACCAAGCAACCTAGCATTGTGTAGCTATTGTTTGGGTTATTTTTCACTAAGTGCATCACTTTGCACTTGTCTACATAAAATTCATCTGCTATTTGGATGCACAGAAAATAAGGAAGCTAAGAAAAGACTGTCCTGGGTAAAGAGAAATCTGCAGATATTCACACTCTGTGGCTAGCAGTTGGAACTTATTCTTAGCAGTATGGACAGAATAACTGAGCAAACTGAATGAGCCAGTCAGTCTTTTTCTGCCCTCATTTACTACGTTACTGGGAGAGATGTGTATTCCATAAAACACCATCCAGCAATCAAGAGGTGGTGATCAGCAAACACAACATTCTAAGCCATTCCGAGAGCTAAAACCTGTTCCCTGCAGCTACATCTGGGTGTCTCTCATATATAGCACTTCCAGAAGCTCAGAGGCTTCTTCCCATCTGTAATGGGCTTTATAAGAAAGCTATTTTTGAATTGACCTTTTTTATTGTGCAATGAATACAGCAGTGTGAGACTCCACTGGGATGCAGGGAAAGCTAGGAGTTCACAGACCAGAACCAGAACCTTGCTCTATGAATGCTTCTTCAGAACCTAATTTGGTGGGAGGTGAGCAGTCAGTACTGGGCAGTCACTCTGCACTTCAGTTTTTTCCTCTCCTGAAGTGGTTACCTTGAGTCTGGTCTCAGTTCGTCACACGGTAAACACATAGATCCTTTAACCATGCATGACTGCCTTCTGCCATGCTCTAGGAACTCTGTCATCGCCTCTTGGCCTGCACCATTCACAGTTATTCACCTGCCACCCCCTTGCTGGTTATCTGCAGCACATTTGCTCATCTCAATCAATCACTGACACTCGAACAAGACTGGGACTTCCCAAGTGAAAGATGATGCAGAAGAATGAGAATGAAAAGAAATCTCCAGATTCCCTGTAGCTTCTAAACCCCAGTGGCCACCACCCTGAAAGGCTCCTTTTCAATTAAAAACTCCCTAGGTTTGCAATGCCTCATATCACCCACCATTGCTAGCATTTGGGCATTTTTTGAGTGTTGTTCTCTACACAAAGGCTGGGATTAAGGTTCCCTATTTTATTTATTGCTTAAAGACTGCTATGAGGCTGAGAGAAGGTGATTTATGGTAGCATAATAAGACCAATTGGCCCATCTAGTCTACCCAGTTATTCAGGTTCACACTGCTAAGGAGATATCCTGAGGGAGGAGTGGCCTAGTGGTTGGGGCAAGTTAACTCAGGCCAGAAAGTTGGGGATTCAAATCCCACTAGAGGACAGCAACCTTGGGCCAGAAGGACTGGGGTTTCTAGTCCCACAGGTGCTCCTTGTGGTCTTGGGCAAGCCACTTAACCCTCCATTGCCCATGTTCCCTGTAAGTATTAGTGTATGTGTCTCATATCCCCTCGTGTTAAATGTATCCTCCAATTGTGTTGTGACCACTTTGATTGAAGGATAAGGTGGTATACAAAACTGTCTAAATAAATATCCCAGTTGCCAATCATTAAAGCATGACAACTTGTAGGATCTATGTAGTTGGCACCTGCTATTCAGATTGGTCTCAGTGACATCTATTCAAGCATACAAGATGTTGAAGTTAGGAGTGCTGTCTCAACTCCCAAATCTCAGGATTAAAAGCTCCCATGTCACCCAGCTCAAAAGTGGAATGGGGGCATTTCATATCACTCCTCAAAGGTTGGGTTTCATGTCTTTCACTGGCCAGAGGATGAGACTGGCTGTGTGTTTTGGGGTAATATAAACACATTGTGTGATATGGCATGCCGTTAAAACATATTAAAACATTTTTCCTGGCATTAATTGAATGGGGAGCTGCGGAGAATGACCCTTACATTTAATGCACAGTACCACACAGGTACAGCAAAACCTTACTGCACTTTAGTAAATAGGCCCCAATATGACAGTCACGAGAAAGAAGACATGGTGCAGGAATGAAGCAACTACATTAGTCAATGCAGCCCTCACCTTGCTCCTCATCATACTGTGATGCTCCGGAGGAACAGGCAGATTGCTGATCTTTTCAAAAATACTTGATGTAGATAGGGTAAGGCTGTCGCATGTACATTCACTCTATTTATGCAAATCTGAAACGGGCTAATTTGCAGACTGACAGTATAGTTATATCTCCATGAGCTTTTGCTTTCAGAACTAGTTGGCTAGTATTGTTCCTTTTCAATAGCTTAGAAGATTCTCAGTGGTAATATAATAGAAAATTTTGCAAGGCTTGGGTTTTGGAGTTCTTGCATTTATTTTTCTTTAGAGATTCCCCCTATTTATTTATTTTTTTTGCTGCTGCTGCTACGGTGTCCATCAGTATTCTTGCAAGTGTCTGCCACTAACTCATTGTGATGAATAATGTCCATCATTCATGAACTGGACACGCTCCATTTCGAACAGAGATGTCAGAAGAGCCTGTTGCTATATTTAGGAGACTCTTTAATGAAAGGTTCTGTTGACCTCAGTGCTGTCAAATGGGTGCTCAGGGTGGCTTTGGCTCCTCCATCAGCAGAAGGAGCTGCTTCAGAACTCAGTATCCACTGTTCAGAAGATCTTCCTTAAGAAATCTTCCCACACTTTCACAGCAATTCCATTCTCCTCTTTTTATTTTCACTATGAATAATACAGAGTTACCAGCTGATTACAGGTATAAAAGGTCAACAAGGTATCTCATTCTGCTTCGTTCATGGGTATAAATCCATATTTTACTGTCAGATAAAGCCATTGAGGCATAAAATGCCTGCCTGGAATTTGTTATATACTTCATTCTGGAAAGTGGTTTTGAATCCTTGAGAAAGATGAAATATAATAGGTGCTTACCATTCCCAGCAGAGATGAAGGGATTTTCTTTTGGCAATAGCACAAGCATTTCAGGGGTAACTTTCTAATGTACATGGGTGATGTAAAGCCTCGTAAAACAAGTTCAGTGTAGCCCCGATAGAGAAATTCAACCTCTTTTGGCAGCGAGGATGGAGTTCCGTTAGTCCATATTCATCCTAGCTCCATAACCAAAAATAAATCGCCCCTCTTGGAATGACATATATTTGGTTTCCATAGTCATTTCAGTTTAGGAATTGTTACATACCTATCCCTAGGATGCCCTCCTTATGAAAGTGTGCTATGCCTTCCTTTCGCATGTATCACAATGATGTGGATTGCTTTGATCAGTTCGCTGAAACTAATTAAATCCCAAAACTCCCATTATACTTTGCCTTTTGATAGATCTCCAGGGCGATGTCTCCAAATGGGTTAGTTTTGTACACACCATGACAATAGTGAGCCACACTCCTAAGCTAGGGTATGCGGAGTATGATCTCAGATTTACTACTTACGCTTTGGGTAGTATTTCCATCATGCCAAAGAAAGCCTCCTTCTGAAGGTCGATCATAGGATGTAACATGTATGGGCTTGAGAATTCTTTTCAATCAGGCCTGTGGCACCCAGTACGATAGGAAATATTTCTGTATCATTCTGTCATAGTTTCTCGGTCTCTGACTGCATTTCTAGGTAAGGAGGATCTCTTCCCTTTTCACTTGATTCACAGAATAAATGCTTGGAACTGACACCTCTATAATAAATACCATTCTGGGGTTTTAATCCTTTACCACTCTGTCTGGTTTCCTTGCATCCAGCTTTTTATCAGTCAGAATGGGAATGTCCCAGGTGATCACAACCTCTTCATTTTCTGTAATTCTCCTAGAGTTGTGATGTCAGTGCTTTCCTGATAACAGTAATGTTATAATGTTTACCAAGTTTTCATTGTGCCACCTTATTTAATCCTGAATTTTGTGCTTTTTTGTGATACTTAATTTAAAATGCAGTACAAAAATATTAGCATTCTCAAACAATATGCTTTTTTTATTTTGATAAACAAAGGATGCAGAATATTTCATAATTCAGACCTTTTGATAGAGAATTTTGAATTTTTTTGTGCAGAATTCCACCAGAAGTACTTAGGGGTATGTTTACTAAACAGTCCTAATGTTCCCGGCGCTAGTTGCAGCGATAAAGTGAGGAATGCCATATAAGGTGGTGGGCGTTACAGCATAAAGGAAGCAATAGTGGGGTATCGTGCGATAGAGGGCGCCCTGGCCAACATTGTGCGATAGACGCGCCGTGGCACATCATCGAGCGGTAACCCTAAGTTCATGCGCTGAGCTGTGATCAAAGGACTACAGGAGTAACACACTGGTTAATACAATGACTGCTAATAAAGCAGTCATGAGTTCAATTCCACAGTGGTGATATGTGATTAGGCTGTCTGAGACAATCCCTTTTCCCACCTGAACAGTCAGACACATCTCAACAATCTGCAGTGTCCCCCAAAAAAACACTCATCCCTGTGCCCTAACCTAAAGCACCTTTTAGGGTGCACCATAATGCACATCATTAAGTGCCACAGCAACCAAGGCGGGTCAGAATGTGGCCCAGAGGGCGGCACGAACAGGTGGTACCCTCCAAGGCATCACATAAGGCACCCCAGAAGCTGTCCGAACCCAAGGTGTTGCAAAAGATGCCCCAAGGATGTTAAGGTGACCAAAGAAACATTGGCCAAGGACAGTAAGGTGCACCAACCTCACAAGCATGAAATGTATGGGTCAAACACAGATGTAACCCTAACACTGCATAGAACAGTAACGAAAGCCAATGAAGAAGTGATGTAAGGAAGCAGATGTCTGAGGTGATGGACCTGCCATATCTGTGAGCAGCCCATGTGGCAGCTGGTAAAGTGGACAAATATATCAGGGGCAGCTGTACCGATGCACAGGGTGATGGTACTGTAAAGTGCAACAATGACAGTGTGTGGCAGAGGACGGGAATACGTGTCCAGCAGTGGAGCCAGTGGTGGCAGGAGAAGTGCAATGACAGAAGGACAGAGGAGTAGCAGTGCCATGCAGAGCAGACACAGGAGAGGCAAGAATGAAGAGCCACGATGCAGAAAAGGGTGCTAGTGCAGGACATGGGGTAGCAGCCTGCACAGTAGGGCAGGATGCCACAGAGCTTGCAGACACGGATAGACTGACAGAAGGATGTTTGGCAACAGTGATGAGGGTATAATGTGCCAGCAGCACAGATCGTCACAGATAGGACTGTAACAGGAATGCAAAGTATGTGTGGATGAGAGGCATAAAATCATTAGAACAGAGAGGAGTCAAACCCATGACCAATAGCACAAATGGCAATGCACAAACCAGTAGGCCACAACACCAACATAAGTGCCACAGCAAAGGCTGCATACAAGAACACTGGAGGGCACCACACCAAAACACAGCTGGCTGCCAGGATAGGGCAACCCCAACAGTAACGAAGCTGCAATGCACATGCAGAACCGGTGTGTACAGCTCATATCACAGTCAGTAATTGGGACGACAGCCACATATAAACACATACACACACACAATGAAATGTTATGCAGTGGACACAGCATGCAAAAGAGCAAAGAACCTAAACCCAATGGGCGGCAGGGGATGCTCTGTGGAGCAGGGAAAAACGGGGGACAGAATGGAAAAGGAGCATGTGAGACATTTAACCTACAAACAGACATGAACCAGATCAGATCAACAACAGCAATGCCAATCCCCCAAGCCGACATGGACAGTGCAAAGAAAGAGCCATATGTAACAGCTAATATGCGACGGATAGGCTGCATTGAGGGCATACTGTGGTGTAAAGCGAAGAGATGGAAGGGTGTGCAGAGAGGTGACTAATCGTCAGGCAGCTCCTGGTCAGGTTAGCACAAAACAAGGACAAAAAGAAGGAACATGTGGGACTCAAACCTGCAACCTATGGTGCGCCAACACATGTCCACAACCACTATCCCAAACAACCACAGCAAGCCCAGCCCAAATATGTCCCCTCAAAGGGAATGTCAGTATGGAAACCCTTAGCACCCTGTGATGTGTCAGACGGCTGCCACATAGCCAGCTGCCACCGTACAATGATGTGAGCACAGGTGGGCCATGTACATTACCAGAACATAACAAAAGACATGTGTCAGTGTGGTCAAACAGGAGCAGAGAAATGTGGGTCAAACACATACTTTTATTCTGGTCAATCAGTAGACATATCGTATATACCGCCTGTCTTCATATCAAGGTGGTTGGTTTACAGTGAACAAACTGAAAACACATTGAGCATACCAGCTACCCACATGTCACCCCAAAGTCACTGGCACGTCTACAGATGATGGGCAGGAGAGATAATGTGCCATAGTTGCATGGTGTTCACTATGCAGTATCCCTCCACCCCCCACATGTTGCTGCCCATCCAGATGCCCTAGTCACATGTAGACACTAGGCGGTGCATGATGAGGGACCAACACACATCAGTCATGAATTGTCCCCAAAAACATATCCGTCTGCCAAGACAGGTGGCAAAAGCCTGAAAAAGCATAAGTAGGAACATGTAAGCAAGTGTACACACAGATATAGATATATATGTCACAGCTGCCCCAGAATGCATGATATAGCAATGAAAGCGTCACCAATGTAACCCAAAACAAAGGCCAAATGCAAAATGAGGATAAGGTAACAGGTACAAGAGGCACATGATCCCAGAGAAGACCAAAAAAGGAACCTCACAGACATGCAGAGATATCACCATGCAGCAGGTCCCCTGCAATGGGTTTTGTGGATACATGAACCGTACACATAGATCACAGTATATGGGATGCACAAATGGAGGATGAAAACGGACAATCACACTGCCACACTGCAAATGTCATGGGCGAAGGTGAGTGGCGGAACGTCAGGGGATAAAGAGGACTCTGCAGACATGCAATGCTATGTTTGTAAATCAATGTACAGCAGCATGTCTGTACAGTAGCCAAACACAATGACCTGTAGATGGAGTGTGAAAGAAAGGTCAAACATGGGCCAGTACCCTGCACAGAAGCCACACTGCCACATGCTCTTGTGTACCAACATACTCAGTCACATGCACATGCACCGTGTATGGCAAACCATGACACAGTGATGCCCCACACGCACTGTAACTCCCTTGGTGAGGGCAAACATCAATCCAAAATGTTGGCGGCCATTAAACTGGTGTGGTGGTAACAACTGTGTCATGTCTAAGTGCAGGGTAGGCCGACATATACCAGAGTACATATACAATGTTGCCCCTGTGCCACACACATGGCTGTATGCCCCCGTGACCTCGATGAGGATATCGTGTGGTGCATGTTACACACATGGCCAACACACACTAACAAAATGTCAGATGGATGTAGAACATACAGCGAATATTCCAGTCCATGATGCACACATATGGACCAGTACACAGTGTCCACAGTGCAAAGGGCGTCTGCAACCCCACATGTCCCATTAAGACTGTCTGTGAATCACTGGGCATCATAGTCAAGTGTGATTTCTCAATGTGCCATAGTACCCGAATGGTCATATGTGTCTCGCGCAATCAACAGGACACCCAGCCAGCCCACTGTAGCAACGGTGTGTTGGTCAGGCTTGTTATACGAAAAGTAATGTTCATAAGAGGCATGTGTCCCACTCGCAGAGGTCAAACATCCTATGGTACCATGTCCCAGGGATAGTTGAATGGTGTTGTTGTGTCCTCCAACAGGTGGGTGATGTCGCCCACAAATGCACGTAAGTAGATGTGCTGTGTGTGTCTGCTGCCCTGTGTCAGAATAAGGACAAACACTGTCTTGGTATGCTGGACGCAACAGCAGGGCACATTGCAGGGAGTCAAACATCAGTACCGACGTAATTAAATGTCACACAGGCAAACATAACATGATCACAACACAGAAAAATGTGCATGTTGTGGACATTTGGAAATGCAACCACAGATGAGCGTGTCCTATGGATATAGTCATGTCCATGCCCAAGTAACACAGGCGTATCACAGTTGCACTCCATGTCCATCAGCGTTGGTTCACAGAGACCCAACAGGAAAGGTCCATGAAACAAACAGCAAAACACAAACATATAAAGGCTGATGTCACACCCAAACGATCCAAGGTGTTACCTACTGTGTGTCTTCAGCAAATGTTTGCTTGGGATCCTCACAGGCAGGCAAAGTCCACAGCACATCTCAGTAAAAGCAGAAGATGTCATCAAAATGTGCCGAATAACCAAGTCCCCATGTCCAGGCGCCGTTGCTGCATGTCCAAATTATGGTGATAACTGGGATACATAAATGCTGTTCTGCAGTGGTCTGTCAACACACATGAGATAGGTCAACCCACAACCCACAAAACACGCGCACACTGTGCACACGGTTAACACCAGTAAGGTAGAGATAACACACTCACCACTGCTCCACAGGTGTACAGACCCCGCCCACCACATGTTAATGCAAACAGCATGCACACTGTATCAAAAAAGAGCCACCCACAAACACAGTATGACAAGGTGAGCGTGCCACCAATAACATATGGCCTGTATGTGAACAATTGGAGAATAGTGGAGATAAAGGTCTTGCAAATGCCATGATACACTGCTGTTGGCCGATGATACAATGTCAGGGAAGGGTGTATGTGCGGCCCACCACCAGAACACCTAGGACCTGTAGACACATGCAGCCCTGTTGGATGTGTCCCAGAGACAGTGCTAGAGAAGACAAACTGGGCACAAACACATGTGGATATGTGTGGCCAACATCAACATATGGGGTACGGGGGAGCACGCTAAATAGGTCACCCACAACATATGTGCATTAGACAGATAACCTCTGACATGTGCTGCTCCTGACTGTCCACATAGACAAATTACCTGTATGTCCACCTACCCCAGTGTCCTGCACGTTGAATGAGGTACACACAGCAGCCACTGCACTACAGCACCAGGAATGTCACCAAGCATGTCCTGTGGCCTGAGAAACACAAGGGAAACATACATATGTCATGTCTGAGCTGTGCAACAAACACACCAGCATCACGCCCTCATCTCTCATAACCCCCTAGATCCATCACAATCTGGCAGTTCATCATGACACTGTACCTAATTGTCCCTACCCAAACCCACCACTGACATGTCCCTGGCCAGGTCCAAGGGCCTGTAGCCTGTCCATCCCCTTTGTGACCTCTCTGCTGCCCTCAAGACTGTTGACCACAACCATCACCGCGCTACCCTGTACGTGCTTGGCCCAAAGGTCCCGGTACAATCCTGCGTCACCCATATGTCCCCATAGCACCTTCAGTGTGTGTTCCTGTGGGTCCACCTCCCCTGCTAACCCACTCCCAGGTGCTGTACGAAAGGGATATATGCAGGGGCTGCTACAGTCCCATGGCCTCATACCCAGTTCCCTGGTGCAGCAGGCACATCCCCTGGCTATCAGTAGCAGCTGTACGCTCATGTGTCCTAAAGATATCTCTCCATGCATGAACTATGTTTGGCAATCCACACCCTGACCTCAGCTTGCCCCCTGACATTGCTGGCTGCAGGTTCCCCCGCTGCATGAATTGAGCATGGCCAAGACCGGACATCTGGGCATCGCCCCTAAACCCTCTCCATCCTTTAGAGTGTCTGTGTATAGGTTGGATACACCTTCTGTCGACGTGGTCATCAAGGTAGAAGGTCTCTATGACCCCTTGCTCCCCTTTCCCACACATACCCATCATGTAGCTAAGTCCTGCGGTGTCCCCCTAGATAACATCAGCAAGATTCCTTCCATCACCCCAGAACACACAAATAAAACGCTAATGACCCCCCCTTCATCACCTGCCATCCTGGTCACTGTAACCTACACCTTGTTGGTCTGCCTTGAAATCATCTCTGTCCGCCGCAATGTATGCAACACTGCGCTGCATGGCCAATCTACTGACAGCCTCAGTATGACAATATCACCCCACCTGTCACGACACCTCACAGGCTCCAGGCGAGATCAAGATGCACCTGCTGATCTATACATGCAGTCACACTGTGGTTGCCCTCTACCATGACTCGCATAACAATACTACTACTACTGAGCATGTAAACAGTGCTAACACCTGTATGCATCACCATACCGAAACATGTAACACACAGTCCCTGCTCATCAGAGCATACAATTCAATCAGTCCCCTCATATCCCCCAAATGTCATCCCCACACGTCAAGCCAACTGGTCCTATCTATGGGCCGCTCCCCCATTGTTAACGTGGGACCACACACCTGTCACCTTGCAGCATCCAATGCCTGGAACTAATTACCTGTGGCCCCACCCTCACCAACCATTTAAAAACCCTGTGTGACAGCCTACCACATCACCTATGCCTAATAATCTTGACTACATTAATCACCTCCACCCGCTGTTGTCCCCTGCCCACACCTTCTGTGTTAGTGGTTGGACTACATTGTAAGCTCAGATGGCCAGGCATTGTGTCAGCAATGTCAGTGCAGTGCTGCGTATGACTGGTAATGCGATTCCAATGCTCAGTAGTAGTAGTAGTACATATATCTATCCAAATGTTATTCCCAAAACATCCAGTACTCACATGAAAATAGCTCCTCAATCAGCTGCCGCCTGAGTGCTGCGCCCTCACATGTGTCACCACGGGCATGTACAGGAGGGCACATTGGATCATATTCCAGAGCCTCATTAATTTTGACATCAATATCGTGCCTGAGAGCAATGTTGTGCAGGATGCAACAGGCAATAATGATCTCTGCCACTGTCACGGGTTGGTATTGTAAGGCCCCACCGGTCCTATCCAGAAAGCTGAAGCGACTTTTCAAAATGCCAAAGGTGCAATCGATGATGGAGCGACTGGAGACATGGGCCTCATTGTACCTCATCTCTGCACGTGTCCATGGTAGACGCACAGGGGTTAGCAACCAGGGCCGACACCCATATCCTGCATCACCTGCAGAAAGAAATGTTGAACGTTAAACCAGGAGCTGATATTCACCCACATGCACACATGAATGTACATGCAAACCCACAGTACCTACAGGTCAGACAGAAACATAGGGGAACACATGATGGGACACAACAACTAAGTGCCAGTGTCCGGAGATGTGAGATACAGAGCACGGGGAGGTAAAAGGAGTGCAAACAACATTATCCAGAACTACAGCAGACACATGGGCAGACACACCAGAGGCCAAAAGATAGTAGCGCCAGCCCTGAACACATCAGAGACACACATGCAATGCACCCTGGACAAGGGCAGAGATGCACACATGTGCAAGCATGTGATGGTCATGCTATTGTCCACCCACAGATGGTGCGACAGAAACAGGTACCCCGCTGTGGCAGGCAGGATGGCATAGACAACACCACCCTGTTGATAAACAGGAAGCATAGATGTGTGCCGTACCGTGCCAACCTAAACACACAATGTCAAATGGCATGTAACATCAAATGTCAGTTTGCCACCAACACACAGCACCGCAGCAAAGAAGACCTGGAGTCATTTCCCCCCCCCCCCACGTAAGCTCCCACACACAGAGATGACACACACACACACACACAACCCGGGACACACGTCACAGACAGACATGTGTGCAGACGGCTAGCAGGGGTATACGATGTGCATGTCAGAGATGACAGATACCCACCCAGCAGTATACAGTCCTCAAATTGACTGGCCTCAAATTGTCTGTACAGTGCCGAGTGACGCAGGATATAGGAGTCATGGGTGGACCCTGCAAACCGCGGGACCACATTCAGAATACACATACCTGCATCACATGCAACCTGAACATTCAGGGAGTGGTTGTGTTTGCGGTTGCGGAACACTGCCTCCCTGTCTCAGGGTGGGACCAGGGCAACATGTGTGCAATCAATAGCTCCCCTCACGTGTGGTAACCCGGCAAATGCCTCAAAAGCCTGGGTCAGGGTCCCCCACTGTTGCCTAGTGTTGGGAAATGCAATGTAATTCCCAACCCGGCTGACCATGGCATGCAGCACTTGGTGGAGACGGCATGTAAAGGTGGGGCGGCTCATGCCACCCACTGCGGCCACAGATGACTGGAAACAGTCAGAGGCAAAGAAATGTAGGGCACCAAGGAGCTTGACCAAACACGGTATGGCATGTGACCGACCAGTCAGGGGCTCGAGGTCAGGTTTCAGATCCTCATAGAGCTCCCTAATAGCCCCTGAGCTCAGGCGGTAGAGGGAGATGACCTGGTCCTCACGCATGTCCTGGAGCCGGGTCCTGGGCCTGTAGAGGCGAGGCTGGTGAGCCTGCAACTTGGCATGCTGCCTGCGCCGTGCCAGCACAGCCCCTGCCTGTCCTGCCCCCACAGCTGTAGGTCGGTGTTGTAGCGGGCCTGTACCCCCGCCCTGGGCCCCAGCCCCATGGACACCATCTCCCTCATCAGGCAACCGCAAGCCCTGCACATCCCCCAGTGTACATGAAGCAATCACAAAAGCCGCCATAGCGGACACTAGTAACCCAACCCCCCTCACCTCACCACCTCACGCTAACCCTGCCACTCACCTTCCCCACCACACACCAACCCCGCTGCACACCTCCCCCACCACTCACCAACCCAGCCACAAACTACGCCCACCACTGACCAATCTTGCCACACACGACACCCACCACACACCAACCGTGCCACCCACCTCCCCACCACACACCAACCCTGCCACCTACCTCACCCACCACCCAGCAACTGTGTCACCTACCTCCCCCACCACTCACCAGCCCAGCCACGCACCTCCCCCAGCACTCATCAAGCCCGCTGCTCGCCTCTCCCACCACTCACCAACCAAGACACCTACCTCCCCCACCGCTCACCAATCCTGCCACTCTCCACGCCTAACCTGCCTCTAACCCAACGTTCGCTTCACCACCAATAACGCTCGCCTTCATCCTCACTCACCTGCACTAACGCCTCAGCGTGCACCAGGTGTGCACATTCATATATGGTATGTTTGGATGTCTGCGTGTATGTGCGCACATTGCACATGTGCAGAGGCAATGCGTAGAGTGCATACGCGGAACCATGCACCGCACATGCACAAGATGGTAACGCAAGCTGTAATGAACAGTATGGTGTGAGCTGCTGCCGCACATGCGTATGCCCCCCATGCAAATATGTCGCCTGCATGCGCTTGTGCATCACCTGGTTCCGCGGCCATCCCACAGGCGACATGGGTCAGTGGAACCGTGCACCGCACATGCACAGACACGTATACATCTTGCGCTGGTGCGGCGCATGGTTCCGCATACGCACTCTACGTATTGCCTCTGCGCATGCACAACGCATGCACACACGCACAGATGTCCAAACATACCATAAATGAACGTGCACACCTGGTACACAATGAGGGGTTAGTGCTGGCGAGTGAGGTGGAAGGCGTGCGTTATTCATGGTGAAGCAAACGGAGGGTCAGAGGCAGGTTAGGGGTGGAGAGTGGCAGGTTTTGTGAGTGGTGGGGGAGGTAGGTGGCTTGGTTGGTGAGTGGTGGGAGAGGTGAGTGGCAGGCTTGGTGAGTGCTGGGGGAGGTGGGTGGCTGGGTTGGTGCGTGGTGGGAGAGGTGAATGGCAAGGGTGTTCGGTGGAGGTGGTAAGTGGCTGGGTTGGTGCGTGGTGGGGGTGAGAGGAGGCAGGGCTGGTGAGTGGCTAAGGTGGTGAGGGCTGGTGAAGGTGACGGGGGAGGGGACAAGGACCACAGGAGGTCAGACAGGTCCGGGATGCAGAGGGAGGACAGGGAGAGCAGGGACATGCTGCGGCTGTACATGATAGGTGGGGTGTCCGGGGAAATGCCAGGGCCGCAGTCCCCAGGGACGGGAGGGATGGTTGCGCGCCCATCGGGTATGTCTGACCCCACCCAGGAGCAGCCTAAGGGGCATAACACAGGCAAGCGTAGGCAGATGCCTGTGCCAGATGGGGAGAGGAAGAGTGCCATACGATTCATCCAGCAGGAAAACCACAACTTGCTGGAACGTGTCCTCGAACACTATGAGGAGCTGTATGGGTGCATGAGCTCATGCACAACTGTTAGCGTAAGGACCCAGGTGTGGGAGGAGGTGCAGGGGGCTGTGGCACAGGCTGGGGGGCCACCAAGGGACCTTGACAGCCTCCATAAGAGGTTCAACAATATCAGGCTGGGGGTCCGTGCACACATGACTGCAGAACGCCGACATGCTAGCGGCCCCGGTGGGGGCGGCCCCTTCATCCCAAGCCTCACGCCCCTGGAGCAGCAGCTTGCTGAGCGCCTAGGCCCGATCTACATACATGGCCTCTCCCTGGCACTGGACATGGCTGACCCACAAGCAGGTATGTTCGAGACATGCAACACACATACCGCTATCTACCACGCACACGCTGGGCATGCCACGGGGCTGTTGCGGGCCCATGTCCTGGAAGCAGGTGTGGCCGAACGTAGAAGAACAGAATCCTGAGTCCGCATTCCCCATTAGTGTTTTTTCTTGGAACATATATGGGCTAGAATCTAACCTCCTTCTCAACACCTTCCAGATATTTGTCTGACAACATGAGCTATTTCCTACTACCTATTCATGCCCTGGGCAGATGTAGGCCGGGATACAGCTCAGGACGTCCTGGGCATATGTGAAATCTGGTGAGGACATCCAAGTTCTGGGTGTACCCCACACATGCTCACTCCACGCTCCCAGTCAGACATGGATGTCCTCACCCCAGATGTGGGTTACAAAATGGGGCAATCTACTCAAATGGGTTAGTTTTGTGCATAAAACAAAAACAATAGCCAAAAGCAGGAGAAGAGTAATCCAACTAAAACAAAAAACCTGCTGAAAACCTTAAGAGGTACACAATTCACAACACACAAATACCAAATAATCTTATAATATTTATTACCAGGCAAAAAATGACCTCAGATGTCACAACTCCACATTTAGTGATGAATCACTATATGGTGTTGGTAGACGCTCACATCACCGGTCAAAGCCTCCCTACCATCCTAAAAATTTTTTAAATTCAATTCACAATAAATATAGTACACCATAATTACCACTGGGAAAACATCTCAAGAAATATCAACCAAACTGGAAAATTTCCTAAAAACAAACTTATACATTCACACTTAATTACCATTCAACACCACATACACATACACATACATAGCTGAACATAAATATAGCCTTAAAAAAGCTCGGATTGATACTCCATTGATACAACATTGCATTGATTTTGGCCATGCTTTTGAAGATCTTCGTTGCACAGTTTTAGAGTATGTACCTCCAGATGTACGGAGAGGTGATCGGAAGAAATTGCTCCAGAACAACGATGGATTTTAATTTACGAACTGTGCAGCCTGGCGGCTTGAATGACCGTCTTGAATGGTCATTATTTTTTTGATTGACATCTATTGACATCTTTTTTGATTTAATATTTTTGACATTGCTATTTGGAGATATTTAGAATGCTGTGTTATCACTGTGCCGCTCCAATATTGGTTTTTACTATTGTGGTGTAGTTTCACTTTTAAGATGACGTTATAGGTTAGTAGTTGTTTGATTGGTTGGCTGTGAGATTAAGTACGTCACACGCCGAAGTGGATCAGTTGAAGCCGGTGAGAAGCCATTGTTGAAGAGAGGTTTGCTGTTTGACGTTGCTCCTGAAGAAGCCTGGTTATGGCGAAACAAAAGCTTTTGTAGAGCTCTGGTCAACTTCTGAGCTTTAAGCTGTATATTCCTCTCTCCGGTTCTTCTGTTGGTGTTCGATTTGGTTAACAGCGCATGTTGAAGAGCTAGAACTCTGCTGGATGAAAATTCGTTATTATAAGCTAAGTTATCTGCATTTAATGCTTGTAGTAATGCTTTCAGATTCTGCAGTAATTTTCATTTTGCTTTTTGGTATCGCTCTTGGATCGTATTAGGCTATGTTTAGCCTTGCAAGTGTATAATACATGACGCTGTTTCCAGTGTGAAAGTGGTTATATGTATGTGTATGTGGTGTTGAATGGTAATTAAGTGTGAATGTATAAGTTTGTTTTTAGGAAATTTTCCAGTTTGGTTGATATTTCTTGAGATGTTTTCCCAATGGTAATTATGGTGTACTATATTTATTGTGAATTGAATTAAAAAAATTTTTAGGATGGTAGGGAGGCTTTGACCGGTGATGTGAGCATCTACCAACACCATATAGTGATTCATCACTAAATGTGGAGTTGTGACATCTGAGGTCATTTTTTGCCTGGTAATAAATATTATAAGATTATTTGGTATTTGTGTGTTGTGAATTGTGTACCTCTTAAGGTTTTCAGCAGGTTTTTTGTTTTAGTTGGATTAGTTTTGTGCATACCATGTGTGGCGGAGGAGGGACTGGGGGTATAGAAGGGGCAAGCAACAGAGTTCCTGTCCCTAGGGCTGACCAAGTAAGAGAGACAGAGGAAAGCAAGGCGTACATAAACAAATATGTGTCCACATTACAATGTGCTCTCCGTCTGTCGTCTGTGTCTGTGACAACCCCATATCTACTGTGTACCTTGCTCCACCCCCCCCCCCAGGTAACATCCAGGCCATCGAGGTGGCCGAGGAGGACAATGGTGGGGAGCCTGAGCCAGCGGAGGTTGAGGAGGCGCCGCATGCAGAGGCTGCCATCAGCGATGCCCCAGACACTCCATGGGCCAATGTGCTGCCTGAGGAGGTAGCCACCCAAAAAGATGAACAGTCACCCCAGCAGAGCAGGTACACAGGCACCACAGTGGCTGGCGAGGGGCCCAAGGATGTGGGGGTCAGCCCCACACTGCCACTGCCAGGGCCATCAACTGCAACAATGGGCGCAATGCATGTCGTCCTCCAGGAGCTGCGGGCACATACGGCATTGGCACACAGGGATGCTGCAGGTAGGCAACTGGCAGGATGATTACATGTGCTGGTGTGGCACACCAACCCCCAGACACAGCGGTGGGGCCACACACATGCACAATAACAGTGGGCCTCCACACATACATATGCCCCCCCTGGCCATGTCTGTGGTGTTTGGTGTGGCTCAGTGGGGAATGGGCAGGTCATACACATTGGGGTCTAGGCAACAGATGTCTCACAGGTCACCCTGTTCCCCTCCCACAGGCACTCATCAGGCGCTGATTGCTATACAGGCGGAGATGCGTGGCCAGCAGCAGGTACAGCGTGCCCAATGCCAAGCGGTGCAGGCCCTCATGTGGGCAGTGTGTGGGCTTCACAGGGACTTCAGGGAGCACAGCCTGGAGACACGGCAGCTGCGAGGGACTTCCATAGATACCGTAGCTGGAAGAGGCCTCGATGCCCTCGAGGCTGTGGCAAGATGTATCCTGCGGCCTGAGGCGGCACCAGAGGCAGCAGCAGCAGCAAGGGGTGTGGGGGGATGTGGGAGGGGTGGGGGCATGGGCATGGGCATGGGTAGTCACGCAGGCCATAGGTCTGTGACTGTACATTGGACTGTCGTGGGTTCCCTGAGTGGGTTGTCCCAATTGGGGTTACCATGATCACATGTGCCCTACCATGTCACAGGCTGGTGGGGTGTATGCACCAGCAGCAGTCATGACAGAGCGGTCCACATATGCCCTGTGTTCCATGCACCATGCCATGTGTTAAACGGTCATACATATGCCTGGGGTTACACCCTCCCTCCCCCTGTCACCTGCTGTATATGTCTGCTTGTTCACCAACATTGTGGGGTATATCTCCCCTCTATCCCCGCATATCATCCACATCAGGCTATCTACATGGGTGACCCATCTGTCAGACACACATCAGGGTCACCATGGCATAAAAACCGCACATGCTTGGCGGACAGACATGATGTACAGATATACCTAGCTGTTGTCAGGTGATTACCCCCCTACAGTGCTTGCAGTGAGCCGCTTCCCCTTCACCCCACCAGACCCCATCTTGGTGAGACTCACTGACTGACGCACTGTCAGACACGTGGATCCCCGCATACATCACATCTAGGCTGCATCATGGGTACCACATATGCACCTCCTCACCATCCTATCATGTGCTGCATCCATGCTACAGACTGAGTATCCGTGACAATGTGCATGAGTCCATGTCTGTTGGACGGTGCAGCACATGGTTGCATCATGATGTCATCAGGGGATATATCCGGCATCACACATGGTGCTCCACACAGCCTGTTGTGGGGTAGGGGCAATGTCTGTGGCAGAAATACACACTGGGACATGCACACAGGTGTCACACTCACCGCTACAGCATGTATGTACAAAAAACACATGACCATTGCAAGATGTGGCTGCCTACACAATGTTTTAATACAAATATGTGTTGGTAGGTGCCGTACAAACCTTAGAACGTACAATGGAACAACACTCTCCCACAGGTGAGTTAACATTAAAACTGGTTCTCATTTGGCATTAGCCCAGCATATACATCCGTCTCACACGTTAGTGGGGATACATTTGGCTATTAGGGTTGCCACCTTTGCCATCTGTGCATCCCCTTAACTACCTTGCAGACACTGGGAGATGGCCATAGATATATATGTTGATCACACACCCGGGGGCCCGCCGTGGGGGTATGGCTGGAGATGCGCCGTGAACATGCCATGGTAATGCTGGCGGTGCATCACCTCAGCCATACCCTCAACAGCAGCTGTCAGCTGCCTGATGGCATGGCCATGGTTGCTCAGGGTCCGCATAACGGTGCCCATCACCACACACAGGAGACCCACATATTTGCCACCACATCCTCACCATGTGGTTGTGGTCTAAGTGGTGGCATCTGCATTGGACCTGTGTGTGGCAATATGTGGGGGTCCCACACCTGGCCTGACACCTTGGCCATGCACATGGGGCATGTGGCAGGGGCCCCCAGTGCCCTGTGGTGACCATCGTCCGCCCTCAGGCACATTCCCCCACCCCACGCTCCATGGCCCCCCTGCCCTGGCCATTCATCACACTCTCCCTGCCACCCTCCCCCTCCCCTTCCTCCCCCTCCCACTCTACCTCCCCAGCACCCTCCTCCTGCTCCTCCCCACCCTCCATGTAGTCCTCCCCCACATCCATGGCATCCTCTGCCACTGCAAGTACGTCCTCCACATCAGTACCACCAGTGGTCATGGGGGGGGCTTCCACTAGATGGTATGGGCACAGAGGTCCCCTCCCCAGCATCTGCAGCCTCTGTGGAGAAAGCAGGTATGAACAGGGCATTATGCATTTGTTACGGCACAGACACATTGTATGTGGCATCACAGGCTGCCGTGCCACTGGGACATGATGTGGCACACTGCATAGGCTGGGACACTCACTGTCACCCCCGGCCATTGCATCCCACTGCATGCGGCAGCGGTATCCAGGAGAGTGCAGCCTCATCTCTCTGCCCTTCTTCCATAGGTCCTCTACCTGGGGGGATAAGCAATGGTTGCAACCATTAGGGCCCTGTATCCCTGCCCATGGTGAACCAATGGGGGCTGTTCCTGCTATGAGCAGGGGGTCCCATACTAGCTGTTGGCAGATCCGCCTGCATGTGTGGGCGTGATGCTGGGCATGTGTGGTGTGACACCTACGTGCCCTGTGCGCCGCCTCACACCCACCCCATGCCATGTCCCTGCCTTCTCATGGCATGACATGACAGCAACATGGCATGTGGGGCGTTCCAATTCTGATCTACACAGGGTGTGACTCCATACCCTCAGTGCAGTCCAGCACACACCTCGGTGTTGGGCAGCCCGTCCCACATCAACAGCAGCCATCACCATGACGCCTGGACGCTGCTCCAGCTTCTGTGGTGTGGGCTCGCACACCTGGGGGTGTGGGGGAGCTGGGTACCTGCACCAACATCAGCTACCATTACACCGGGATGTTTGGTGGACCACTGGAATCTGGTGTGCAGCCTCCTAGGGATGTGGCGGAGCTGGGAGCCTGCAACAGCAGCAGCAGCCATAACACCAGGGTGACTTATAGGCCTCTGTGTTGTGGGCTGGGGCCCCCTGGGGGTGCGCCACAGCTGTGAGACGGCAACTGCAGCAATCACCATGGCCCCAGGATGTGTATTGCGCCCCTGTCATCAGGTCTGGGGGCCTCCCGGGGATAGGGTGATGTTCCACGCATACACAGAAGCACCTGCCATAACACCAGGATGTAGAATAGACCTGTGTAGTCTGGTCTGGGGCCTCCTGGGGTTGGGGCAGAGCTGGGAACCTGCAACAACAGCAACTACCATAATACCAGGATGGAGAATAGACCTGTGTAGTCTGGTCTGGGGCCTCCTGGGGTTGGGGCAGAGCTGGGAACCTGCAACAACAGCAACCACCATAGCACCAGGATGGAGAATAGATCTGTGTCAGCTGGTCTGGGCCCTCCTGGGGATAAGGCAGACCTGTGACACTGCAACTGGAGCAACCACCCTGACACCAGAATGTTTGATATACCTCTGTGCGCAGGTCTGGGAGCCTTTGGGGCCACTGGTGATATTCCACACATAAACAGCAGCAACTACCACACCACCAGGATGACTGCTGGACCTCTGTCATCAGATCTGATGCCTCCTGGGGATGGGGCAGGGCTGTGGTACTCCAACTGCAGCAGCTACCAGTGCACCATGATGACTACTTGACCTCTGTGATCAGGTCCGATGTCTCCTGGGGATTGGCCAGAGCTGGTAATGTGTCATAGCAGCAGCCATCATGGCACAGGGATGCCTAATAGAGCTCTGTCATGGGGGCTGCAACTCCTGGGGGTTGAAAAAATTTTTTTTGTCGGATTGACCAACACAGTACACAGGATCAATGCCTGTTACCGCAGCGGTCCTTCCTTTTTAATCGTTTGTATGACAACTTAAAACAGCTCCTCTTAGAAACAGCTGGTACTTAGCTTTGTGCAATTAGGCTGTGAAGACAGATAGGCAGTGGGAGTTCAGTGCCTAATTCAGCAGGTCTTGTCACTACGACGTGTCACGTTTCGGGGGTACAATCATCCACCCCCTGCTTCAGGTCAGACCTCCGAATGAGAATGAGAAACTTCAGCCATAAACACCCCGCTATAAAAGTGGTTTATATATCCAGCCGCCATTACGGATCACGGGAAGGGACACGCCCCCCCTATTGTGATAGGCCCAGGAGTAACCTATCACGTCCAAGAAGTGAAGCCACCAAACAGGTTCCACCTCTAAACATGGAGGGTTAGTAGATGATTGATTAATCATGGTGTAAAGAAGAGAAAGCATATCAGCATGTAAGTATAAAATTTAACGAATAGTGTGCCAGTCAATCTGTTGGTTGAGACCGTCGGGAACAACTGAATGTAAACGGAATATCCATTGTTGCTCTAAGTTTTGTAAACGTTGGATCCGATCGCCACCACAGGGATCCAAGGGAACATGGTCTAAAGCCCGCCAATGTAGATCCCCAAAAACATGCGAATGTTCAAGGCAATGCTCGACCAGGGGAGCTGATAGTGTTGCAGTCCGTATCCGGGAAGCATGTTCTGTCAGGCGATGCTTTAAAGGTCGTGACGTCCGACCAACATATGGTAATTGACACGGGCAAACGATCAAATAGACCACATGGTCCGTGTTACAATCAGTGTGCCACCGGGTATGATAAGATCTATGGGTACGTACGTCCATCCAGAGAGCACCCTGTAATGTACCCTGACAAAAAATACATGACTGGCATGAAAAATGACCCGCCTGGTCATGACTTCTGGGCGGGAGGTCAAGAGGAGACTTGGTCCTGACCAAGAGATCCCGTAAGTTGGACCTTCGGGAATAGGCAATTTGTAGTGGCTTCTGAAAGCAGGAGTGAATCGTTAAAGTAGGCCAAAATTGATGTATCAGGCGAGTCACTGCCGACGTCCCTTGCATATACGGGAAAACCCCTGTGATCTTATCCTCAGGGGGTGCAGCAGCCTTAGGAATCAACAGCCACTCCCGATGTGTGTGGCATGCCCGTTTATAAGCTAAACGAACTACTTTGGCAGGGTATCCCCGAGAAAGGAGACGAGTAGTTAAATCCCTAGCATGAAACTTGAACTGTGATAACTCAGAACAATTCCTACGGAGTCTCAAAAACTGGCCATAGGGCAGACCCCGTTTTAGAGCCGGGGGATGATAGCTGTCAAAGCGTAATAGCGTATTGCGTTGAACAGGTTTTCTGTAGAGAGACGTCAGGTGAAGCTCGTTATCCAAATCAGTCATACACTAAGGGCCTGAGATTAATTAAGCTTTAGATGAACAAGGTATATTAAATGTATTAGGTACATTACAGGGTGCTCTCTGGATGGACGTACGTACCCATAGATCTTATCATACCCGGTGGCACACTGATTGTAACACGGACCATGTGGTCTATTTGATCGTTTGCCCGTGTCAATTACCATATGTTGGTCGGACGTCACGACCTTTAAAGCATCGCCTGACAGAACGTGCTTCCCGGATACGGACTGCAACACTATCAGCTCCCCTGGTCGAGCATTGCCTTGAACATTCGCATGTTTTTGGGGATCTACATTGGCGGGCTTTAGACCATGTTCCCTTGGATCCCTGTGGTGGCGATCGGATCCAACGTTTACAAAACTTAGAGCAACAATGGATATTCCGTTTACATTCAGTTGTTCCCGACGGTCTCAACCAACAGATTGACTGGCACACTATTCGTTAAATTTTATACTTACATGCTGATATGCTTTCTCTTCTTTACACCATGATTAATCAATCATCTACTAACCCTCCATGTTTAGAGGTGGAACCTGTTTGGTGGCTTCACTTCTTGGACTGGATAGGTTACTCCTGGGCCTATCACAATAGGGGGGGCGTGTCCCTTCCCGTGATCCGTAATGGCGGCTGGATATATAAACCACTTTTATAGCGGGGTGTTTATGGCTGAAGTTTCTCATTCTCATTCGGAGGTCTGACCTGAAGCAGGGGGTGGATGATTGTACCCCCGAAACGTGACACGTCGTAGTGACAAGACCTGCTGAATTAGGCACTGAACTCCCACTGCCTATCTGTCTTCACAGCCTAATTGCACAAAGCTAAGTACCAGCTGTTTCTAAGAGGAGCTGTTTTAAGTTGTCATACAAACGATTAAAAAGGAAGGACCGCTGCGGTAACAGGCATTGATCCTGTGTACTGTGTTGGTCAATCCGACAAAAAAAATTTTTTCTATGTGGTTTGCTATTTGCTGGGTTTTTTAGGGTACTTCTGAATTTAATTTGACCCAGTTTCGAAGTATTTGGAGTTCACTCCTGGGGGTTGGGCAGAGCTATGCACTGCAACAAGAGCAGCTTACATCACACTGCGCTAACTTCTGCACTTCTGCTTTCGTGTCTGTGACTCCTGGGGATTGGCATATGTGCACACAGCAACATAAACAGATAGCTTGATCACAGGGTTGCCCACATACATGTGTTTCACACATGTGGTGCATGTCTTATGTGTTTTTATTGCTGGATCTTGTGTTGCACACCTTCCATTTAGTGACCTGTCCCTATACACTTACCTCACGTGGGTAGTCTGCTACACGGTTGAAGCGCCTTGTTATGCACACCCACGCCCTCCTGACGCATTCCAGATCCTGGCATTTTGAGGTGCCTGGGAAGAGGCATGGCTGCCTGGTGCAGATTAAGGCTGCCAGCAGTCGTAGGTCGTGGCGGCTAAATGCTGGCTTGCGGGATCGCGTCGCCATTTTGGGAGATGCCCATGTGTTGATGATGCACGCACGTACGCTGTGCATGCGCTGTTTTGTGCCGTGCCCTACTACGCTGCGCACGTGTCACAGATGCCACATGGAAAACTATTGCTGGGGCCGCATGTATACACGCTGTATACGGAGACTGGCGGACACAGTGGCTGGCTTTAGTTTACAATATTGCATGACTTATGCCGTTTGGCCTGGACCACATCTGGTGTGCCTTAGCTTTAGGCGCCTTATGATGTGCTTTTGCCAACGCAACGCCATGCCTCTCCTTAGTCTTGAAGGACTAGAAAAAGTGACTGCTACTTCTGGAGAGAATCTGCAATTGTGAGTATATACTTCTGGGAATTTTCTGAAAGGACTTCTTTGTATTAAAGCTAATTAATCTGTGAACCCAGTGTCTTTTATTAAATCAGTCAGGGCCTAGTAGCAGCAGTTTAAGTTTACATTTAACACAGAAGAGAGCTTTCTGGTTAAATTTGGAACCCAGTAGAGAGCTTGTAGTTTAAATTTAATAGTCACTCAGGGCCTAGTATCAGCAAAGTACTTTTAGTTTAAATTTAAAACACAGAAGAGAGCTTTCTGGTTAAATTTAGAACCCAGCAGAGAGCTTCTAGTTTAAATTTCATAATAAGTCAGAGCCTAGCAGCAGCAAAGAGCTGTAATTTAAATCAAATCAGAATATAACTTAGCATAAAAGGCAAAACAGGGTCAGTACTCTTTGAGCACAAATACAATCTTCTAAAGACCCTTACAAAGAGGCCTTCTACCTAGGGGGCAAGAGACCTGTGAAACTTTTCAATAGGTGTTAACACCAGGTGGCAGGTCAAAAGTCCATTATGAAAGACTTCTTCTATCCAAGCAAGGACTGTTAATCACCCAGGAAGTTGGTCACTGCTTACCTCAGCAGCACAGGACAGGGTACTGTATAGCAGCCCTCTTTTAATAAGTGTTATTTCCCTCCCTCCCTTCCCAACACCCACCCACCCTTGGGATAATCGCAGCTTTATAGGTACTTAGACATCTTAAAGGAAAGGAGGTGCTCTCAGGTGAAGCTCGTTATCCAAATCAGTCATACACTAAGGGCCTGAGATTAATTAAGCTTTAGATGAACAAGGTATATTAAATGTATTAGGTACAATTTTATTAGTATACATATCCATAGCAACCCTTAGTAAGTAAAGAACTTAGATCTAAACACAAGCTTAAAACTAAGATGCAGATAGCAGTCCAGAAGGGAGATGGGGGCTTTCCAGTCTTTTGCATTGAGTGTCACACGTATTATTTTCTCCCAGTTGGTGAGAGGTCTTATGTGTGCACTAGGTGCAAGGAGCTCTTTGCTCTCAGGTAACGAGTTCGTTCTCTAGAGGCTAGAGTAGCAGACTTGGAAGACATAAGAAAGACAGAGAAGTATATAGACGAGACCTACAGGGATATAGTCCTTAAGTCCCACCTCCAGTCTGGCAGCATCCCTGTTGCCATGGAGGAGAGAGGTCACGTGACAGGAGAGCATCACCCTGGTGTGGCAGGAAGTGATTCTGTAACTAGGACCTGTCCTCCAGGTGATGTAAACAACTCTCGCACCGAGGAAGTTTCTCCAGGGCCATGTGCCCATGAGGGAAGGGTTAGGACAGCCGTTATAGTTGGTGATTCGATCATTAGGCATGTAGATAGCTGGGTGGCTGGTGGACGTGAGGATCACCTGGTAACATGCCTGCCTGATGCAAAGGTAGCGGACCTCACGCACTACCTAGATAAGGTCTTAGATAGTGCTGGGGAGGAGTCTGCTGTCTTGGTACATGTCAGTACCAATGACATAGGAAAATGTGGTAGGGAGGTTCTGGAGGCTAAATATAGGCTTTTAGATAGGAAGTTGAGATCCAGAACTTCCAGGGTAGTGTTCTCCGAAATGCTTCCCGTTCCATGCGCAGGACCCAAAAGGCAGGCAGAGCTCCAGAGTATCAATGTGTGGATGAGACTGTGGTGCAGAGATGAGGGTTTTGGATTTGTTAGGAACTGGGGAACATTCTGGGGAAAGGAGGGACTCTTTCGAAGGGATGGGCTTCACCTTAACCGGGATGGAACCACGCTACTGGCATTAACCTTTAAAAAGGAGATAGAGCAGCTTTTGAACTAGATAACAGGGGAAAGTCGACAGTCGCCCAAGAGAGCATGGTTTGGAAGACTGTATCCTTGAAGGATACTACAAAAAGCAGAGAGGTTCCAAAAAAGAGTAAAGTAGCCCAAATGCCCTCGAGTATGGAGCAGACACAGCTTAAAGATCCCAAATTACCCATGTCTACCAACAGCCAGATTAATATGAATAAAATACAGTCTCTAAAATGCTTGTATGCAAATAATAGAATTCTAAAAAATAAGATGGGAGAGTTAGAATATATAGCACTAAGTGAGAGGTTAGATATGATTGGAATATCAGAGACATGGTGGAAGGAGGACAACCAGTGGGACACTGTGATACCTGGGTGCAAACTATATCGTAATGATAGAGCTGATCAAATTGGTGGAGGGATTGCGCTCTATGTTAGAGAGGGCATTGAGTCAGAAAGGATTATAGTTTTGCAGGAAACAAAATTTGCTGTAGAATCTCTATGGATTGAAATTCCATTTAAAAAGGGGAAGGCGTTGGCAGTGGGGGTGTACTATCGACCACCTGGCCAGAATGGACAAATGGATGGTGAAATGCTCAAAGAAATCAGGGAAGCTAACAAAAGTTACAACACAGTAATAATAATGGGTGATTTCAATTACCCCGGTATCGACTGGGTCAATGTCACGGCAGGACATGCTAGGGAGATAAAGTTTCTAGATGAAATAAATGACTGCTTCTTGGAGCAGCTGGTTCATGAACCGACCAGAGGGGAAGCCACATTGGACCTAGTCCTTAGTGGAACACCAGATCTGGTGCAAGAGTTAAGGGTGTTGGGGCCACTTGGCAATAGAATGACCAACAAGCCAGAGGTCATGAGTTAGATTCCTCAGGGGTCTCATCTGATATGTCTATCTGAGGCAATCTCTTTTGCTGCATGTTAGAGTCTGACACATCTCTACAATTTATGCTGCCAGCAGAAACACCCTCACCTCATTGCCATCACCTACTGCACCCTATAGGGCAGGAGTGGTGTCCGGACCCACATGCGGATTAAGGGGCAACACCTACCAACCCGCCCTCTCGGGGCCAGGGTGGGGGGAACAGAATCTGCCACCAACAGACCCACACTCTACATCTTTGCAATGGCGGCAGTGGAGGAACATGATGTAGGGCTGTGAGACCAGCTACCGCAGTCCTGCAGGGGAAGGGGCACCCTCCAAGACAGTCAATGCAGATCTATTTGTATCGCACAGAGCACTAGCAGTAGGCCTGTAAATGCTCAGATGCCCCCACCACCATCTGACGTTCACCAGCAGAGAACACTGTCAGTCTTCACCCTACAAGGTGGTCCAGCCATACACACACTACCTGCAGACAGTCTGCTAGCTAGTACATAGTACATAGTACATGTTCCTGATGAAACTGTGTGCACCCAGAGGTGGTATGACAGTGATTCAGCCCCAACCAGGGAAACTCCCAAATGTCACTTAAGAAAAAAACTGTATGGCACTATGTGGGGACCTAGCCATGCCATGGTCACTGCTCAGTCAGGGTGAGAGTGAGCCCCCCCCCCCCCCAGCATGACATGCTGTTGTCACCTTGTCCCTGCAGGTGGTGGTCAGCCACTACAATGTCCCAGCCATTGACCTATGCCCTGTGCAGAAGCATCCTGCCCAGGCTGCCCTGTCCGGCCCATACCCACAGTACCTTGCTCCTCATTATGCACATTGGCAGACTAACACTGGAAACAGTGCAAGCATTGTGGGCTCCTCAAGGTGTGGCCAGCCACAAAACACTGGATAGACATACACACACTCCCACACATACTTCAGCATTGTGCAAATATAGAGGTGGTTGGCAGCCCTGGCTGCCACACCAGCCCTGGGCACAGCGCAGGCATTGCTATGGTACTCAATACTGTTGGGGTCACTCTCCGGGGTGGTAAACACTGTCAGAGACATAAACCGAGACACACTCCACAGATATCAGACAGGTTGCTCTGATGGATCTCTGTTAACATATTGTGTTTCATTTTGGACTTGTTATCTGACATTAAGAGTGGAGGAGTAGCCTAGTGGTTAGAGCACTGGCTTGGTAACCAAGCAACCAGGGTTCAATTCCCACTAGCACTCCTTGTGGCCTTGGGCAAGTCACTTAACCCTCCATTGCCTTGGAAGAAAGGCCTGGCAATCTACTTTTGGTGACACTGCCAAGAAAACCCAGGAGCTTCTGGGTCGCCAGGAGTCAGGACTGACTTGAAGGCACACATTGCATTGCATCTGACATTAATCATAGCAACTGCTTGATATATGTGGAACGTGTTTCAAGTTTATGACAGCATTGCTAAGGTATGCAGGTTCTAGTATTGGTAGATGCTGCTCCATGCAGGGCCCAACAGCCTGGCCCTCCATTTGGCTTGGACAGTGGAGCTGGCCGATGCTCTGGGGCAGAGGTTCCCAACTCTGGTCCTGGTGGGCCCAACACGATTCAGGTTTTCATGCTGTCCCTAATGTATATGCAGGGGATACATTTGCATACAATGGGGGCAGTACATACAAATGCATCTCACGCATATTTCTTAGGGACAGCATTACACCTGAATGGTGTTTGGCCCTCCGGGACTGAAGTTGGGAACCGCTGCTCTAGGGACTGCACATAACTATGGTGAATGTGCTCTGTATGGTAGAATATAGGCGTTTATGGCGTGTTTATTTTATCTGCAAAAAGGTTCCTTCTTTATTACCATGGTTTAGGACAGGATAATATATAGGGACATGGTCTGCAGGAGCCACAGCTGGGACTTGAACCTGTGACATTCTGCCCCTGAATGCACTGGCTGGGTGTACTGCACCAAACTGGTGCCACAGAGGCAGGTCATTCCCTGGGTATACCATTACTGTTGTCTTTTGCAGTGCACGGCGCCCACCTAGAGAGGCCTTGGTCTGCTGTGGGAAGATGCCACTGCCCCCACCACCACGGGCACTCCTCCGCCACCATGCTGACATGCCCTTATGCCGGTGGTGCTGGTGGTGCGCAGTCCCAGGCCATCCAGTGTGCCGGTAGGTGGCTGCCTATGGTGTGTAATCTGGGTAGGGGTGCCTGCATGGACATCCATGCTTCTCCCTGGCACCATCTGCCAATGTTCTGTGCCCTTTGGGGTATTTGCTAGGTACTGTCCCCTGGGACACAGACACAGACACTCGTGGGCATGTTTGACCTTGATCAGTTGCTGGTATTGCGTTTCTGTTTTTCTATGTGTCAGCTAGGCATCTGCCTAGCCTGCCCTATGCCCTAGATGCCCCAGCTGCCCCACTGCATGTCACGCCTGCAATCCCCTGTACCCCATGTGCAGCCACACCATAGTGCCCTTTTGTACTTGGGCACTATCTGGTGGTGCAGCACATGTATCACTACTATCACTGTTTTTGGTCTCCCTGCCTTTGCTGTACATTGCTGACGGAAATGGTTTCTCTCTCCTTCACTTTTGCCTCTAATGCCAGGTTTTTACTCGCGCTATTTTTTTGACCTTCATTTCACGGCGCTAGTGTGCCTGGAGCCTCTCCCCGCCCACCCCCCGCCCATTGACCCCCTTCTCCCCGCACTCTGGGGAGCCTTACTCTACCTTTTGTGTGCCATAGCACCGCCAGGGACGTTGTCGGGTGATACGGCACATTATCGTGCGATGACGTTCATTTATCGCGCGATACTGTTACGTATCATGCGATGATTGCGCCACTGCTACGTTATCGCCGTTTAGTAAACATACCCCTTTCTGTATAGGAATTTTTGGTTTTCACAACTTTGCAGCCAGTTTTGAGATGAGGAAACATTTCCAGCTCTATCTATATACGAGTTTTGATCAAAAAGTATTAAGGCTTGGACAATAACATAAGAAGTAGAAAACTGACAGTTATTGCACTTAGTCCCCTTCAAAGTAGTCCCCTTCTGATAAAACACACTTCCTCTAGTGTTCCTGCAACTGCTAGAAATAATTTTGAAATGCCTCTTTCCTTATTCTGTGAAGCTGCAGTGTCAAATTTTGCTTAATGGTCTCCAAATCATCAAATCTCTTTCCTTTCAGTGATAGTTTTAGTTTTGGAAACAAGAAGATGTCACAGGGTGTGAAGTCAAGTGAGTATGGAGACTGACGGACTTGCTCGATTTGGTGTTTGGCCAAGAACTGCTGGATAAGATATGATGCGTGAGCTGGGGCATTATCGTGATGAAGCAACCATTCACCATTCCTGTGCAACTCTGGCCTCTTACAACAAACTGCATCTCTCAAACGAATCAGAATTTGGAAGTAGTACTCCTTACTGATGGTTAGGCCTTTTGGAGCATACTCATGACGAACAATACCCTAGTAGTCAAAGAAAACTGTGAGCATGACCTTGACCTTGGTCATCTCCTGACGGGCTTTCTTGAATCTGGGATCCATTCCAACAACTCTCTGGCTGCAGTCTTATCTCTTTTGGTTAGGGGACAGGAGTTTTGGCATGATTTTTGCAGATACATGTCTCATCCCAAAATCAACAGTAAGAATTGACTGTACTGAACTGAAATTGATGTCAATGTCCTCAGCAAGCTCCCTGATAGTCAATTGATGATTTTAGCGTATTACAGCATGCACTGCTTCAATTTGTCATAAGAACATAAGAACATAAGATATGCCATACTGGGTCAGACCGAGGTCCATCAAGCCCAGTATCCTGTTTCCAACAGTGGCCAATCTAGGTCATACGTACCTAACAGTATCCCCAAAAGACACAGGTTCCACAATGCTTGCACTGGGTCAAGCATTGATTATCCTGGGTCCCTTTTTAATAGTGGTTTATGGACCTTTCCTCCAGGAACTTGTCCAAACCTTTTTTAAACCCAGCTACACTAACAGCCCTTACCACATCCTCCAGTAACAAATTCCAGAGTTTGATTACACGTTGAGTGAAAAAATATTTTCTCTTATTTGTCTTAAATAGTTTACCCTGTAGCTTCATTGCATGTCCCCTATAGGGTCTTTCTATATTCTGATAGTGTAAACAATTGATCCACGTTTACCTGCTCCACTCCATTCAATAATTTATAGACCTCTATCTTATCTCCCCTCAGCCGTCTCTTTTCCAGGTTGAAGAGCCCCAACCTTTGTAGCCTCTCTTCATAGGAGTAGCCTTCCATCCCCTTCACCATTTTGGTGGCTCTTCTCTGTACTTTTCCTAATAATGCTATGTCCTTTTTAAGATACGGTGACCAGAACTGCACACAATATTCAAGGTGCGGTCGTACCATGGAACGATACAGAGGCATTATAATATCCTTTGTTTTATTTTCCATCCCTTTCTTTATGATACCTAGCATTCTATTTGCTTTCTTGGCTGCCGCTGCACACTGGGCAGAGGGTTTTAACATGTTATTCACGATGACTCCTAAATCTTTTTCCTGGGTGGTGGTTCCCAATGTGGAATCTTGCATTGTGTAACTATAGTGTGGGTTGTTCTTTCCTAGGTGCATAACTTTGCACTTGTCCACATTAAATTTCATCTGCCATTTGGATGCCCAGTCTTCCAATTTATCCAGATCCTCCTGCTGTTTTCCACAATCCTCTTGGGTATTAACAACTTTAAACAGTTTTGTATCATCTGCAAATTTGATAACCTCACTCGTTATTCCCTTTTCCAGGTCATTTATGAATATGTCAAAAAGTAGCGGACCCAGTACAGATCCCTGGGGTACTCCACTATTCACCTTTTTCCATTGGGAATATTGGCCATTTAGCCCTACCCTCTGCTTTCTATCTTTTAACCAGTTCCCGATCCACAATAGTACACTGCCTCCTATCCCATGACTTTTTAGTTTCGCCAAAAGTCTCTGATGAGGGACCTTATCAAAAGCTTTCTGAAAGTCCAGATACACTATATCAACCGACTCACCTTTGTCTACCTGTTTATGCACACCTTCAAAAAAACATATCAGATTAGTAAGACAAGATCTTCCTTGTCTAAAGCCATGTTGGCTGACTCCCATTAGGCCATGACTATCTACATCAGGGGTCTCAAACTCAAATTGCTTTGAGGGCCAAATGAGGACTTGTAAAGTAACCCGGGGGCCGCATAAGACACGGGGCCTCATTTGCATAAGGGACCTCATTTGCATAAATATTTGCATAATGTTGCATAATGAGTATATGGATAAAGAAAGACTAAACAATTTCTATATTACTATAATCCAGTGCCAACCGCCAGGCACATTAGGAACTACTACAAACGCTGCCCATTTAGAATCCATAGCAAACCCCCCGTATTATAACAGCACTACCAGGACTCACAAAGCACCAGAACCTACCTATCAAAAGGCAACACTGCAAATATTAAATCAATACATTTCAGAGAACAACAATACATGACCTACTGGGGACAGAGAACAAGTAGCAATGTCAAATAGGAATTACATAAACAGAATACCTCAGCTCAGTTACACATGCAGAACATACACCATCACCAAACAAGGAATCACAATTTAGAAACAGGAAGACAATAATTAAATTGGGAACCCCAAAAGCCAAACTTGGAAATGTACAACAACACTGTAGAAATAAAACTATAAATTAATTTCTTGTACTAAACAAATCACAGACATTAATGATTCACATTTAACAGAGCTTACATATTCCAGTTAATAAATTCAAAATAAAGAGAGATTTTCCTAACTTTTGTGCATTTTTTTTCAGTTGCAATTGTTCCAGCCACTTTCTTATGGTTTCTTCGTGTCTTCTAACTCTCCATCGTCTGCTGTCCATTTGTCCTTTCTTCTCTCTTCTAGTTTTTTTTTTATTCTCTCTCTACATCTGCTTTAACATACTAATCTTTCTCCTTTTTCTCTTTCCTCATTCCTATTTTATCCACTCAAATATTACCCCTCCATCCTCAATCTCCACTTACTCTCCCAAAACCTGGCCAATTGTAGATTTGTCTTCCCTCCTGCACAAAATATTTTTCCCTCTCCATTTCACTTTCCCAGCTCCATCCCATTCTAATCCTCCCCCAACATCAGCTCCCTTCTAGTTCAAGCCCCACCCAGCATCCGCTCCTTTCTAGTCCCTGCATCAGCCCATTTCCAACCCTAGCTCCCCCCCCCCCACTCAGCCCATTTCCAGTGCTAGCTCCCTCCCCTCACAGCCCATTTCCATTCAAGCCCCCCTCCCCATCAGCCATTTGCAGTTCAAGCCCCCCTTCCACTCAGCCCATTACCAATCCTAAACCCCCCCAGTGGCATTACTAGTCCTAACCCCCCCTCCATCAGCCCACAGCAAATTACCAGTCCTAACCCCCCCCCCCCAGTGGCATTACTAGTCCTAACCCCCCCCCCCATGCAGCACATATACGTAAATACTGAAGAGCTGCACAGAAAAACGCCTGCATTTTCTCGCTGTCATTTTGCTAAGTATTTTCAAAGATTCCACAACAGTCCTTACTCTCAAAATGATGAACGCTTTCGTAGGTGGAAAATGTCATCTTTAAAACTTGCAGGTAGATGCACGCTAAGAGATGACACAATCCCAAATGTTTACAATGTTCTACAGTAGTATCATTACTTCTGGCTTCCAAGGACGAAAATGGTAAAACCCCACTATTTTTAATGCCTTGTTGCATTTAGCTGATCGCGAATCAGTTGGTAGTATATCTCTGGCGTAGCTTCTTCACACAGAAATGTAAAAGACAACAAAAAGAAATTCCTGATCCTACCGAGATTTGAACATCAACCCCTTTCACAAGTGGGAGAACTAAGCTTCTTTTGAGGCACTTTGTTCCTTTCTTATTGAGGATGGTCTCCACCTAGAAGGCCACCAGCCCCCGGCTCAGCCTCTGACACATTTCTGAGATTAATGGTTCACTTTTTAAACTTGGAATGAGGCATGCTGGGATTTCAGATGAGATGTTATGAGGTCAGACACCAGTGTACCGAGTTGTTCCAGTTACGCTCTCAGAGTACTGTGTGCTGCTCTCAAGGAAAGGGGGGGGGGGGAGGGGGGATTCAACAGCCTTCAATACATTGTCAATTCTTTTACAGAACCCTTTTTTCGGTAATGAAAACGCTACCACCTCCCTCCAAGTTACATACTTACGATTGACAATGGGTCTTCACAAAGTAAACGCCTACATTCCCATAGTGTAAAAAAAATACAAAAATCAAGAAATTTAGTGCTGTGAAAAGCCATTTCACCATTACTTTGGTAGAAACATAAGACCCCGTTCCAGGCGCAGAAAGAAAGAACATATACAAGCGCTTACAGTACGAAGAAATACACATTGATTAGTTATAACGCACTTAGGAATTATGCACTTGTCATGGGAGGGGGTGAGGAAAGAGTTCTAGTCTTGAGTGAAAAACCTGGGAATGAAGATTGTAGCAGTTCCTCACTATTCACATCAGCCGCGGCAAAATCAAATGTCCTGCGGGACCCCCCGCCCGGCAGAGCCAGCCCTCCCTCAGTCCTTCTCTGCTTCGGCTGAGAACCGCGAAGGGAGTTTTCCTCCCTCGTGACTCTGCTAAGCCCGCTGAGGCTTATGGGAAATTTCCCATCTGCCCCAGTGAGCTTAACAGAGTCGCGAGGGAGAAGCTCTCCCTTCGCGGCTCTGAAAGCCGAAGAGGAGAGGGACGGAGGGTGGCTGTTTTTAACCCCCCGCGGCCGCGCCGGCAATCTGGTGAAAAGTGAAACCAATGGCGTCGCGGGCCGCACAAAATGCTCTCGCGGGCCGCATGCGGCCCGCGGGCCGCGTGTTTGAGACCCCTGATCTACATGCTGTGTAATTTTGTTCTTTATGATGGTTTCTACCATTTTCCCCGGTACTGACGTCAGACTCACTGGTCTGTAATTTCCCGGGTAACCCCTGGAACCCTTTTTAAAGATTGGTGTTACGTTGGCGACCTTCCAATCTTCAGGTATTACAGATGATTTTAATGAAAGTTCACAGATTACCAATAGCAGGTCCGCAATCTCATATTTCAGTTCTTTCAACACTCATGGATGTATACCATCTGGTCCAGGTGATTTGCTACTATTCAGTTTATCAAATAGTTGTAATATATCTTCCCGGTGTAGCGATATTTCTCTCAATTCCTCTGCAGTATCACCTTTAAATACCACTTCAGTCTTGGGTAGCATCCCTACATCTTCCTCAGTAAAGACCGAAGCAAAGAATTCATTCAGTCTCTCTGCTATAGCCTTGTCTCCTCTTACTGCCCCTTTTACCCCTCTATCATCTAATGGCCCAACGGACTCTCTCACAGGCCTTTTGCTACGAATGTACTTGAAAAAGTCTTTATTTCGTGTTTTTGCTTCCGTAGCAAGTTCCTTCTCAAATTCTCACTTTGCTTGCCTTATCAATGCTTTGCATTTAACTTGCCAGTGTTTGTACTGTTTCCAGTTTTCTTCGTTTGACTCTTTTTTCCATTTCCTGAAGGATGCTTTTTTGGCAGCAACAGCCTCTCTGACCTCACCTTTAAACCATGCTGGCAGTTTTTTGGACTTTCTTCCACTTTTCTTAATGCGTGGAATACAGCTGGTCTGGGCTTCGAGGATAGTATTTTTAAATAACACCCAAGCTTGCTGTAAGTCTTTAACCTTTGCAACCACTCCTTTTAGTTTTTTCTTAACTATATTCCTCATTTTATCATAGTCTCCCTTTTGAAAGTTAAAAGGTAGTACTGTGGATTTCTTTACTATCCCTCCTCCACTAATTAAATCAAACATGATTATGCTATGATCACTATTGCCAAGTGGTCCCAACACCCTTATTTCTTGCACCAGATCTGGCGTTCCTGTTCATGGATGGCCTTCCAGAACGTTTGTCACTATCAACACTTTGGCGGCTATCTTGGAAACATTTGTACCAGTCATAAGCTCGAGCACAACTCATGCATTTATTGCCATAAACTTGCTGTAACTTGTCATACGTCTCTGTGCACGAATCTCCAAGTTTCTGGCAGAATTTAATGCAAATTTGCTGTTCAATTTTTTCAGTCATTGTAAATCTGACGAACTGCTTTTACATGATACCAAACATCATGCAATTTAAAAAGTACATATGTGCTGCAGCCACGCTACACTCTGCACATGCACAGCACATAACAAGGTCAACGGATGCTTAATAGCAACATGGTGTGATGTATTGTTATATAGCCCAAAACAAAATACAATGTAACCTATCCACCTTCAAGGTTAAATCATTATATAATAAGTAATATCTTTACCAATAGAATCACAAATATGGAATCTATGAAAAATTCTCTTTAATCAGGTAGGTACGTATGACCTAGATTGGCCACTGCTGGAAACAGGATACTGGGCTTGATGGACCTTGGTCTGACCCAGTATGGCATATCTTAAGTTCTTATGTTCTTATCAATTATTTAATATAAAAACACCCCATCACATCACTCATAATGTATACATAAAATGATTTAATCTAATGACCCGTACTCTGTATGGATTCACAAGCTACATTTCATTTAACAGTTGTTGCTCAAATCATGTAATTTTATGCAATGCAATGTGTGCCTTCGAGTCAGTCCTGACTCTTGGCGACCCAGAAGCTCCTGGGTTTTCTTGGCAGTGTCACCGGAAGTAGATTGCCAGGCCTTTCTTCCGAGGCAATGGAGGGTTAAGTGACTTGCCCAAGGCCACAAGGAGTTCTAGTGGGAATCGAACCCTGGTTGCTTGGTTACCAAACCAGTGCTCTAACCACTAGGCTACTCCCCCACTCCATGTAATTTTATAAAGTTCCATATATGATCATATACATTCATTTACAGTTTACCCTGGAAATATCCAAGAAGGAGGTCTATTTTTTGGACATTAAAATTATGCTGGATGATTCAGCTTTCCAGATTTCTGTATATTCAAAACCTACAGATTGTAATAGTTTGTTGGAGTATGGTAGTTTTCATCCCCGTCATATTCGTGATAATATATCTGGGGACAATTTCTGCGTCTTCGTAGATTGTGTTCAACCAGTCAGGATTATGTTTCATGCACAGAGGATGTTTAGGAGGTTTCTCTACCTTTGTTGCCTGACCATTTTATTCTCTGATCATGCTAGTCCCAATCTGAGGTTTCTGTTTTCCTCTGTCTTCTCTTAGATCTCTTTCTATGGTCTCTAGTCTATCTGCCATTTATTGTTTCTTCTTGTTTTCTTCACTTCTTTCCATCTTGGATATTGATCTTTTCTCTTCAGTTTTCTTCCATTTATTTTTCTCTCTCTCCATTCAGACTTGTTCTTTCTTACAGTACTATACAGTCCTCAATCCCCCTCTTTTTTACTCCATCTACCTACCATTTTTCAATCCTCATCCTAGTCCTCTCATTCCCCATCTCTTTCTTCCTGGTCCATTATTCCCCGTTCTCACTCACTTTCTCTCCCTCCCCCCCACCTCACCCCACCCCATCCCACCCCATCCAACATATCTAAGGCTGGCCCAAGGGTTTTTGTTGCCCTAGGCAGAAACCCTGAACTTGCCGCCCCCCACCCCCCATAAAAAACAAATCACCACCCCATTTTTTTTATGAATCCACTCTAATATTTGTTGGATGTTACCGGAAAGGGACAAGTACTACAAGCTATGTCCTCTACTCGGTTTCATCCTTAAATGTGGAATATAGTTCCACCACTTAGCTCAATCCAAATGTGTGAAAATCCTGAGGAACCAGGCACGACGTGCCCGTTTCGGGCTATCACCCTGTTTCAAGTGCTATCATCATTTCTTCTTTCAACCACCCCCCAGCTGCCACCAACCCCCCCCCCCCCCCCAGCCCCTGACCCCCCAGCTGCTGCTGATTCTGTCTCAGGAGGAGGAGGTGGGCAGAGACAGCAGCAGTATTTCAAAAAGCACCGGATTTTTGCCGTCGCTTTCTTGCCCACGGCAGACCATGTCCTTCAGCACATATGGCCTGCACTTCTTATCTCCTTCCGACATAACTTACTGTCAGCTGCAGCAGGAGAGTGCTCATATCATTGTGAACTAGTGCACAAGTCACTTGGAGTATCAAGCCATTGACCATCTCAGGTTAATGTCACCTGACAGAAAAGTAAAATAAGCTCCCTTATATTCTGAATATGACTCTGTCCCTTTCAATTAGAAAAGTTCAAAATTTCCAAATTTTAATTTATTCAGATTTTCACCTAGCCTTTACATTTTGAAAGCAAGAATAAATGTGTACTCATCTTTTAAAGGGCTGTACTGAATAAAATAAATATGTAAAACATCATGTGAACAGAGGTCAAGTAGCTTGGCTATAGGAAGTCAAGAATGGGTTGGAATCTTCTTAATTGTGAGTTGGTTATCATGTATTTATCCTTTTGTGATTTCAGACATGCTATGTTGTCTCAGGGGCAATGTCTCCAAATGAGAGCTATGTCTCTGGATTCTGATTCTTGCATGGAGACTTCGGATGCTCCCTTGGAGGGCCCATCTTCCCTCTCGGGGGCAATTTCTCCAAATGGATTAGTTTACGCATGCCATGACAATAATTAAAACTCATTTCTAGGTCAGAGTATGGGGAGTACAATCTGTCACTCAAATTTACTGATATATCAGTACTCATATGGCAACGTCCTCCCCTTTATAAGGATTATAGTGATCTGTAATTAGTACTCCTCGCTCTCTTTTGCTCTCTTGGCTTTCTGTGTATATGATTTCTCTATGGATAGGACCTAGGGGGTTCTCCACCCCTTGGTTCTTAATTTCCTTAGTTTTCACCCCCACTTATAGTGGACTAATGATGTATTACCCTAGGGATTGTTTTCTTTTTGTGATGTTTTTTGGAAATTTTCCATGGTGTATATCTTTTCTGTACAAGTGTTTATGCTTGATTCTAATTTGAAAATGCATAAATAAAAAAAAAAAAAAAATTAACTGATAACACTCTCCACAGTACTTGCATCGTGCCAGAGAGATCTTCCTTTTGGAGTTCATAAAATGTAATATGTATAGGCAAACTCTCATGATGTGCTATATGTCTCTCCTGATTGATCCATGATTCAGCAGCCTGAAGTGGCAATATTAATGAAAGCCTGGTGATGATTACCTCCTTCCCAGACTTTCTATATTGATGATTCTGGAGTAGAGGTTAAAGATAAGAGTCCTGACTCTGGTTCCTTCATAACAGTAGTAGATTTGAACTCCAGTACGAAAGAAGCCACAATGCTAGTGCAGCCCTGATTCCTCGTATCTGAATGTCATTTTCCAAGTTGGTTCTCTTCTTATCTCTTCAATCATTCTTTCAGTGTTTGTTCTGGAGGTTCCTTCTCTACTGCTATCTCTCTCTCAGTTGGTGTACCTCAAGGGTCTGTTCCGGGCCCTCTCCTTTTTCTTTCTCTATATCCAATCCCTTGGTGCCCCCATCTCTTCCCATGGCTTTCAGTATCATTTTTATGCTGATGACTCTCAAATCTATCCATCTACACCTGACAACTCTCCTTCATTCCAAACTTGTATCTGTACTTGCTTATCTGGCATCACTGCCTGGATGTCTTGAGGCAGCCATGAGGTCTAGCTGTAGGTAGCCCTTCCCCCAAGCCATGAGGTAATCGGCCTGCTAAGAGAAGGCATTGAGATTTCAGTAGACACCCTTCCCCCACTCCAGGTCTGAGCACAATAGCCCCTAGCCCAGAAATCAGCAGACCTGAGCATACCGGTTTGGACAGGTCACCCAGGTACCTTCCCCAGGGGCTGCTGATTGGTGGGCAGGAAATACCTGTGGCAAATGGGATTGTAGAATGAGTTTAAAACTGTACTGTATATAAGGCATTGTAGGCCGTCCCTCGGGGCTCAGACCTTTTGTGGAGGGTACCGGCTCTCTGTCTGATCCTGTGTGCACATTAAAGATCCTGTTTGCATTCCAGCCTGTCTGAGAGTTTTCCTTCTGTGGGTGAGTGATTGAATAAGAGCTTTTCACAGCGTTTGCTATTACATTTTGGTGCATTGGCCAGGAAATTGAAAGAAAAGCCTCTCTCATCACACCCACAGTGGGAAGACTACTGCTTTTTGCAGGATCAGGGCCTCCACCGGTCAGGGACCGACCCCTCCAGGTGATTAACGGTCCTTGGCGCCCCGGGCCACCTTGTGCTCGGAAGGATACCTTGATTTGTCTGGGCAGTTGGTCCCTGCGGCTGAATCCCCGATAGAAAAACCGGCTGGATTGACTGGCATCCAAACTACCTGTCTGATCAGAGCTCTGGTGAGTACTGCTACTTTCTGTACTCCGTCTGTAATTCCTAGTAAATTCTAGGAACCTGTAGCGGCCCGATCACCCGCACGAACGGTCCTAGTAGGGACCCCGGGGGGGGGTTTTCTGAAGCCATCGTTCGTCCAGTAAATCAAAGTCCTTTTGTGGACCAGTAAGATAATTAACTGTAGTATGAATTAATTCTGCTACCTTGGGCCCCTTTGAAAGGTATTTAAAGTGCAGCGCTGCCAAAAGCTATTGAAGAAAAATTGTCTAGGATATTAGTATTAACTCCCTTAAGTGTGCCTTTCAAGAATAATTGCGCTGATCGCAATTCTCCGATGATCGGGGCGATTTATTTAGAGCCTTTGCCCCATGTGCTCCTATAGTGTTGGGGGCTCTTTGTGTTGCTGGGGGTCTCCTTTTGTGTTGCTGGGGTTTTCTTTTGTGTTGCCATGTGCTCCTATAGTGTTGGGGGCTTTTTGTGTTGCTGGGGGTCTCCTTTTTGTGTTGCTGGGGGTTTTCTTTTGTGTTGCCTTGTGCTCCTATAGTGTTGGGGGCTTTTTGTGTTGCTGGGGATCTCCTTTTTGTGTTGCTGGGGGTTTCTTTTGTGTTGCCATGTGCTCCTATAGTGTTGGGGGCTTTTTTGTGTTGCTGGGGGTCTCCTTTTGTGTTGCTGGGGGTTTCTTTTGTGTTGCCATGTGCTCCTATAGTGTTGGGGCTTTTTGTGTTGCTGGGGGTCTCCTTTTGTGTTGCTGGGGGTTTCTTTTGTGTTGCCATGTGCTCCTATAGTGTTGGGGGCTTTTTGTGTTGCTGGGGGTCTCCTTTTGTGTTGCCATATGCTCCTATAGTGTTGGGGGCTTTTTGTGTTGCTGGGGGTCTCCTTTTGTGTTGCTGGGGTTTCTTTTGTGTTGCCATGTGCTCCTATAGTGTTGGGGGCTTTTTGTGTTGCTGGGGGTCTACTGTTCTGTTGCTGGGGGTCTCCATGGGTGTTGCCATGTGCTCCTATAGTGTTGGGGGCTTTTTGTGTTGCTGGGGGTCTCCTTTTGTGTTGCTGGGGGTTTCTTTTGTGTTGCCATGTGCTCCTATAGTGTTGGGGGCTCTTTGTGTTGCTGGGGGTCTCCTTTTGTGTTGCTGGGGTTTTCTTTTGTGTTGCCATGTGCTCCTATAGTGTTGGGGGCTTTTTGTGTTGCTGGGGGTCTCCTTTTGTGTGTTGCTGGGGGTTCCCTTTGTGTTGCCATGTGCTCCTATAGTGTTGGGGGCTTTTTGTGTTGCTGGGGGTCTCCTTTTGTGTTGCTGGGGGTTTCTTTTGTGTTGCCATGTGCTCCTGTGGCTCCATCTGCTGGACATTGGAGGAGTGGCTAGCTGTGTTTCTCGTTGCTATTATAAAAGTTAAATCCTATGCTAGTGTGTGTAATGTGTATTTGTAACGTATTCGCTGCTGAGACGTCTCTGTTTTCTGTGTTCCCCTTTTTCTTTTTCCCTTTGTGGTTCTGTGTGTTTTGTGCAACCAAACTCTGCCTTTGGGATTACAAGATTTGCACTGTAAATTGTGATTTTGCAAATTGTGATTAGAGCATGGGGTCCGGAGGCTAAATTGTGGTGGGGGAGTATCCGGACCAGCTTCCCTATATAGATTCATGGCTGGCCCATATAGTAAATGTGCTGTTATGTAAAAACCTTTAGTGTCTCTGTGTTTAGTTGTGACATTAGGGAAAGAAAGTTTTTGTCCAGACATTAGGTCTTTATATTTCAGGATTGATTTTGATACTCTATCAGTAAAAGGTGAAGTTATTAACAAATCGCCCCTGTGTCCCCAAACAGTGAAAAACACCAGGTCTACTGATTGCAGGGAAAGGGACAGTTTAGAAAGGGGGGTGGGGTTTGCTGTGTATGGACTGTAGTACTGGTATAGCATTGAAGGAAGACAATTGCTTTGTTTGATGCATATCCAGTTTCATTGCTATGTTTCATGCATGATCAGTGGTCAGGGAACCAGGTGTTTTGGTCACACCTCTCAGCAGTGAGTGGGGGGTGATTGAAACTGCTGAAATAGTTTGCATAGCTATAGAAAGATACTGGGAGGAGTTCCTTCTTCTAGCAGATGAATGGAGGCCCATTAGAGAGGACAAAAGGGGAAAAAAAAATCACCTAGGAGTTTTTCTCCTAGAGGACAAAGAACCCCAATTCACCTAGCCACACCTAGCCTGCAAACAATCCTCTTGTCATCAATTTTAATTGTAGAGTTTTGAGCTTCTAGAACCATGAGGTGCCTCCTGTCTGCTGGAAGCAAACAAAGGCTGAAGAGAATCCTTATAAGATTATGAAGAAATGAAGATTTTTTTACTTGTCTTTTTAAAGTCTGAATTTTATCTCTGGTACATATATTTGGTTTTGACTGCACATACAAAATTAAACAAGTAATACTTCTGCATGATATGACATTTTATTCTGCAGACAGTAAATGCTGTTTTGGTGATTGCATTCTTTCCTGCTTAGTACATTAAACTGCCTTGATCAACTGTATTCATTTTTCTGATACTACAATGATACCTTAAAATGATTTTAGTACCAAATATACTGGTAGCAGTACTTTAACTCATGATTTCTGATGAGAACATCTGGATTAGTTCTAGTATGCACTGTAGCTTGTTCTGATGTTCAGGTATGTTTTGGTTCAGGGTGAATACACTGATCATTGGCAATTTCAAAATAGAAAGATAAAATGCAGAATTAGCACTGCTGAAAGGCATATACTGTGCAGTACACCGTTCACACTAATTCACACTTGAAGTTAATAATGCACTGATAATGCTGCCCCACTCCTCGTGTGCACTGCCCTTTAGTACTGATTCACACAGATCCATACAGTGCACACTGCACAAATAATGCTGGTGTGTATAATAATCTCCATCATCCCTTGGCTTCGGTATGAAGTTAATTTCTGTCATAGTATGTACACAACTAACCCATTTAGGAAACATTGCATGCTGAGTCACCCCTGGAGTGTGCACAATTTTGGTAACATTGAACAGTTGTTGATTTACTAACTGAGTTCAACCTAGGGATAAAAAAACAAACAAACTGCTTTTCAGCTCGCAATGCAATGATGTAGGGGATCCCAATATGTCTGATGTCACATTCTTCCAGAGCATGAGAAATTCAGTATTTCAGCCGCATTGTCAGTCATATATTTAAGGTTTAGTCCAATACTGCCTGAGGCTGCCCTGGTGAACCCACAGGATATCCACAATTAATATGAATTTGTATATAATGGGTCAGCAATGTATGCTGACATATCATGCATTTTCATTCTGGATGACTTGAAAACTTGACTGGCTTGGGGTCACTGGGACAGCTTCATAAAGCCTGCCTGAAATATCATGGGAATCAGCAAATATTTATGTATCAATTCCCAAAAACACTAGGTACTTATGATTAGAGAACATCCATGATTTTTGAAGCTTTTATATTTTTAAAGCCAAAGATTGATTTGTTGATTAATTGATTGATTTGTTGATTAACTTTATTTAAAAGCCTCATGTCCATTAGCATACTGGAAGTGAACAATTTATAAAAAATTGGTATAATTCAAAAAAGGACTTAGGTATATAGTTGGTGGAATGATGCAAGTGATAAAAAGTATGGTGAGGGATGAAGTGGGATATTAAGAGGAAGGACTCTGATAGACAGTAAACTGATGAAGGTAATTCAATGATGTGAAGTGATGTACCTGGCTAATGAATATGTAAACAAAAAAAAAATGATGAGCACTTTATTCAACTATGCCATCTCCAGAATATTCAATTTAGGAATTCATCTAGGCCCCAACACATACTCAATAATTGGAAATGGACACCTGGAGACAGGCTAGGTGCACCCTGATGGGTTTTGGAGGACCTACACTGGCCATGCGGTACTTCCAGATGCTTTTTTGCCTCCTTTTTTGCCTCTGCATGTCCTGGCCAGGCATGCATGGGCAAAGGGGGAGCATGTAAAGGTCAGTCAAGGGCATAATGGAATGTTCACTACCAGCAAGTGAATCTCCAGTGACAGATAAACAAGAAGTTAATCAAACTGCCAGAGAAAAATTGACACCATACGAGATAGTTACTGGAAGACCATTGAAAGTTTAAACAGCAATATTTGTAGGATGTGATCTTGGTAAATGTGAAGGAAGTTAAGTTTATCTCATTGTGAAATCTAATCTAGCATATTTAGTCTTTTCATTCAATATTGGTGCTGCTTTTCTGAATGAGGCCTGGAACCATGTCACCAATGGCAATCCAAAGAGTCCAGCAGAGGGAATTGGCCAGAGTCCAGATGGAACAGACCATCCCGAGAACTCAGAGCTGCCCACCGCTGAGATGTGTGAAGGAGTCCCTATCTGGATCAGTGTGTAACATCGAAAACGGGCCAGGGTGTCTGCCTATGAGAATGAGAGGTTCAAATTTTGAGAGAGACAGAACTTGAACTTCAGAGAAAGGTGAAGCACACTGCGAGGTCCTGGAGAACTGCTGGGAGGCAGGAAAAAGAACTGTTGGACTGACTGGGGGGGGGGGGTTTGGGGGCTTCTGTGAACGATTGTATTGTTATCCTTTTAATATTGTTTTCTTAGAAAGTAACGGAAATCTACAAGCCATTTCGGCTTTAGCAACTGCAATACCCACACCAGCTCAAGATTTTGCTGTACTATTCTCAGAGCTTTCTTTATCACATTATTAAGCACTGCTGCTTTTGACATACTTTCATGTTATGTGTTTTCAATATTATTGACCAGCTGCAAGAAAATGATATTACAATGTATGTTGTCTATAGGGAACAGTACCAGAAGCTGCTTTTCTGATGACTCCTATCTGTCTCAATATCTGTCTCAAATGGTTGCTTGTCCATTGCCCGTAGTGGGATTACCTTTCCCCCATAAACAAGAAAGAAAAAAAGAAAAATTGGGACTGAAGGGAAATTGGCTGATAGGTATGTCTAGTATGGCTGCATCCTTGCCTGAGGCTGTAATACATTATGATGGCACGGAAAAAGCATGTGGGCTAAGAAAATGAGTACCCAGAGCCCAGCACAACAAGAGTAAAGCCAGGGGAACCATACTCTGAACAGAAGTGCACAGAGAATGGACCTAGCTAAGAAACAGGTCAGGCCTGAAAGTGCACAGAAAATGGACCCAGCACAAGAAAAGACATGCCAGGCCTGAACAGGTTAAACAGGCCAAACAAAGCTGGTGATACAAAGTACTCATATGCCCTGAAGATTACAGTGCCAGTGATTAATGAAGCAAAGGGAATGGCAGGGTGCAGCCAGAATGACTCAACACTAGCAAGAATAAAAAGCCATTAATATGCTGATAAGGGTGGATCCCAGGGAAAGAGCCTTTGCCCCAAAGGAAAGAAGCCTCTGCAGACTTTTTGCACACGGCCCTCCTTTGTCCCAAAGGGAAGAGGCCTCTGCAGGCCCTGCAACCTTTTACAGTCAGAACAGCAACTTTTGCACACGGAACAAAAACGTTGTGCAGGAGTTGCTATAGAGGGTATAGGGTATGTGTTGTTTTAAACTCACTGATGCAAGTGTTTCCATTGAACACCCTATCCAAGACCTAAGTGATCTAGTTACCTGTCCATGGGTCCTGGGTGGTTTATGAAGTGGTTCAGTTGGCCAGGGGGACTAAAAATCCCAGTGGTAGGGGTTCTTTTCATTTACTGCTATGTGCCATTCTGCCATGTTATATCCCTATTCTTTACCGCTTCATGACCACCACCCTTGATACCCTGGTAGAACGCAAGGTGGTTACCACTGTCATGGCCCTGTCCCAAATACAGCCCTCAACCGCTTCTAGCGGTTGAGGTCCTACTTAAAAAGGGGGGAATGAGGCAGCCATGAGGTCTAGCTGTAGGTAGCCCTTCCCCCAAGCCATGAGGTAATCGGCCTGCTAAGAGAAGGCATTGAGATTTCAGTAGACACCCTTCCCCCACTCCAGGTCTGAGCACAATAGCCCCTAGCCCAGAAATCAGCAGACCTGAGCATACCGGTTTGGACAGGTCACCCAGGTACCTTCCCCAGGGGCTGCTGATTGGTGGGCAGGAAATACCTGTGGCAAATGGGATTGTAGAATGAGTTTAAAACTGTACTGTATATAAGGCATTGTAGGCCGTCCCTCGGGGCTCAGACCTTTTGTGGAGGGTACCGGCTCTCTGTCTGATCCTGTGTGCACATTAAAGATCCTGTTTGCATTCCAGCCTGTCTGAGAGTTTTCCTTCTGTGGGTGAGTGATTGAATAAGAGCTTTTCACAGCGTTTGCTATTACAGTCTCATTGCCGCCTAAAATTGAATATGGCTAAAACTGAACTTCTTGTTTTCCCCCCTAAACCCTTCTCCCCCCTCCCTTCTTTCTCTATCACTGTTGACAACACTATTCTTCCTGTTTCTCAGCCCGCAACCCTAGGGTCACCTTTGACTGCTCCCTTTCCTTCTCCACACATATTCAACATATAGCTAAAACCTGTTGTTTCTTTTTCTAGAACATTAACAAATTTGTTCCTTCCTCTCTGAACACACTACTAAGACTCTTGTCCGCTCTTTGATCATCTCCCATCTTGACTATTGCAACCTCCTCCTTACTGGTCTCCCTCAGTGTCATCTCTCTCCTCTTCAATCTATCCAGAACTCTGCTGTGCAGCTAATCTTCCACTAGCCCTGATACACTCATATAATCCCTCTTCAAAAACCACTTCACTGGGTCCCCTTCTGTTTCCGTATCCAATTCAAACTTCTCCTTCTAACAAATAATTGCATTCACTCTACTGCCCCTCATTATCTTTCCTCTCTTCTCTCTTCCTACACTCCTCCATTCCTCTGGCTTTCTTCTCTCTATGCCCTTTTCTTCTTCTGCAAATTCTAGACTTCAATCTTTTTATCTTGCTGCTCCTTATACATGGAACAAACATCCTCTATCTCTATGTCAAGTCTCTTCTCTCCCCTTCTTCAAATCCATGCTAAAGGCTTACCTCTTTCAGGATGCATTTGGATCCTAATCCCTTGTTCTTCTTGTGTCTCCTTCCCTATTTGAACCCCCCCCCCTTGTTTCTCTTGTATTGTTCTGTCTGTCTTGATTAGATTGTAAGCTTTACAAGTAGGGACTGTCTTCTTTATATGTTTGTACAGCGCTGTGTACACCTTGTAGTGCTATACAAATGATTATTATTAGCAGTAGTAATAGTAAATACTGCTGCTGCCGCCTCACTCCCCCCCAAACAGAATCAGGGGAACAGCTGGGGGGGTTCGGCACGGCCGGTCATGTGTGCCGCTTCTGCCACTCACCCAGGCCAGCCATCCTAGGTGGCCACCTAGCTTGCCTAATGGACGGGCCAACCCTGAGCATATCCCACTCCTTTTTTTCTCCCTCTCTCTGTCCCCCCCCCCCTTGGAAAAAATATTGTACAATGTCTTTCTTTTTCTGAGTCTGCAACAGAAAAATCTCATAACACCATCCCCAGTTTTATCTTTATTTTTCAGAGTCAGCACACAGCAGCCAGTGCAGCCTGTAGCATTCACTTCTGGTGAATGGTCCCGCACACTGGCAGTGAATGCTATGGGCAGGATTGGCTGACATTGTTGACTCAGAGAAGGAAAGATGGAGCTGGGGCTGGTGCTGTATGATGCTGGAGCTGCATGCACAATGAGTTTTGCCAGCTCCTGGGCCCACCATCTGAGTCCCCACTTACTCTCCCCATGCCCAGCCAATCTTAGATTCTGTCTTCTTTTCTCCCAAATAATTTTAGTCTCCACCTAAGTCCCAGTCCCTTCTCTCCCCCATCTCCTTTCCCCCAGTACTGCCTCCTACATCCCTTCTGCACACCCACCCAGCTACTTCCTTCTCCAATATTCATTAACTCTGCTCTTCCTCCTTCTTACCCCAGCATTCATTCTTATACCCCCTTCTCTTCTGTTCCCGCTGTATGACCTTTTTCCTTCCTTCCCACACAAAATATCTGTCTCCCTCTCCATCCTTACCCCCAGCTTCTATTTTTCTCCCCCAGCCCCAGCTCTGGCCCCACCCCCTTCCAGTCCTCCCAAAGCATCAGCTCCCTTCTAATTTCAGCCCTTCCCATCATCATCCCCTTTCCAGTCCCAGTTCTTCCATCTCCCAGTATCATCCCATTTCCAGTCCTAACCCCCTCAGTATCAGTCTATCTCCAGTCCCAGTCCTTCCCAGCATCATCTCCCTTCCACTATCCCCATCCTCCAGCATAAGCTCATTCCAATCCTAGCTCCCATCCCCTCCCCAGTATCAGTCCCTATCCAGTCTCAGTCCCTCACAACATCATCTCCCTTCCAATCCCAGGCTCCCCATACCACAGCATCATCCCATTTCTAGTACCAGCCCCCAGTATCAGTCTTCCTCCAGTTCCAGTCCCTCTCAGCATCAGCTCTATTCCAGTCCCTCCATCTCCCAGCATCCTCTCTTTTCCAGGACTAGACCTTTCCAGTCCCAGCACCTCCCAGCATTGTCTCCCCATCCCCCATAATTAGCCTATTTACTGTTCTAGCTCCCAGTCCTCTTACAGTGCCAGTGGGCCCCCCCCCCCACATATGGCCCCACACCACAAGGGCCCCCATGTATACCTGACCGGCTTCAGAGGGAGCCTCGTTTCACTGCACAGCCATGGGAGTAAACAGTGATGTTTTCCTTTACTCCTGCAGCTGTGATAAGTCACAGATATCGGTGTCAATGAGTTCCTGGAGGTTAAACAGGGGCACTTCCTGTTTCCTGCGCAGGACAGGAAGTGCCCCTGTTTAACCTCCAGGAATTCAGTGGTGCCAGTATCTGTGACTTTCCACAGGTGTGGGAGTAAAGGATATTGCCACTGTTTACTCCTGTGGCTGTCCAGTGAAGTGGGACACAGGCTTCAAGCCTCACTGGCTCCTTCTGAAACACATCAGACACATTTGGGGCCCCTCGTGCCCACACATGCTGCTTGGTGGGGTGGGGGCATCTAGCGATGGCACTCCCCGGCCACAGTTACCCCACAATGGGCAGCGCTGGCCTGTCTGTATGTATAATCTATTTCTGTGAGTTCCATTCCTCCATCAGCATGGGGAATGTACAGTCTTAGCATACACTGAGTCTTACACTCAAATAGATTACTTTGAGGGTATGGAGGAATTTTCTTGTTCATACATTCAGTGTTTCAAAATCTTTAAGAGGTCAGTCTACAATGCCAAAGCTATATAAGAATATGGGAGTTGCTACTAGTTAATGGCTTGTGTTTTATTTTGTGATGTTAAAGCGCTTTTCAATAACAGTTTTTTTAAATATTTATAAATTTATACAAAAACATTAAGAATACAATCCTGAAACAGAAACTGAGCAGGGTAAGGCAAAAAACAACATATGACTTAAAAGGTCCCACAGTATACCAAGCAATAAAGATACACAATACTCAGCCCACTCTAGCCCCCGAAACAGGGAGGATGCTACTGTATAAGAGGAAAACAAAAACCCAATGAATAATCTGAGAGGAAATAATCAGGTGTACCTAACATGCTCAAATAGAGGCAGAGGAGGGGCATCCACATTCTCCGAATGTCGAGCATTTATAAAGCCCAGCAATTGGGACAGTTCATAAAAAATATACAAATCAGAATGATATTTAATCAGACACTTGCAGGAAAACTTAAGATAAAAGAACCCTCCCAATTGCTGAACCCCAGGACGCAAAAGGAGAAATTCCCGTCTCCTCCTCTGTGTTTCCCTGGAGAGATCCGGAAACATACGAACAGTTAAACCCTTAAATAACATATGTCACTTCCTAAAGAAAAGCCTCATAAGCCATTCCTTCTCAGATAACAATGCTAACGTAATTAATAAAGTGGAGGATACCATATTTTCTTCTTGTGAAGATTACAGCATAGCTGTCACATTTAAAACATCAATATTACTTCCAGTGATGTCACGGAGCTAATGGCCGCTTAGTAGCCTAGCTCCTGTCCGAATCCCGAGTTAGTGCGGTTTTACAGTGTCCCCCGGATAAAAAGTGGAAGGGAGGCGAGCATATAATGGAGGCAGTGTATGCAAATCTCTCTCATACATATTCATTGTGGTTATCCTGAAAACCCGACTGGCTAGATGGGTCCCGAGGACAGGGTTGAGAACACCTGCTCTAGCGGAAAGGATAAGAGTTAATGAGCGGATAGTGGGATTAGAAAGAGGGGGGTGATGCCATAAGATTTCATTGTATGCTGATGACATTCTCCTTTATATTAGTAAGCCCCAGCAAACGTTACCGTAGGTGATGCGGGAGGTGGAAAGGTACGGGGCAGTGTCAGACTTTAAAATGAATGTAGATAAGACAGAAGTAATGAAGGTGCAGATGAGTAGAGAGACAGAAGAGAGGCTGAAGAGGTTATATCCCTTACGGTGGGTTAACAAATCTCTGGGTTACTTGGGGGTAAACATTATGGACCGATATGCGAGTCTATATAAAGCTAACCACCCAAGACTCATTGGAGAAATTGGTAAGGATCTAGAGGGGTGGATGCAGTTGGAGATATCCTGACTAGGTAGGATAGCTGCCATTAAAATGAATGTCCTACCTCGCTTGTTAGATTTGTTTCACGCTCTACCGGTAGAGATACCGGAGAGGGCGATGAGAGCCTTGCAAAGACATGTGTTCAGCTATATTTGAAAGGGGAAGCCCCCAAGGATTTGGAGGACAGTTATGTATGCAGCCAAGGAGGAGGGCGGGCTAGGGGTGCCAAATCTGCACGATTATTATAGAGCGGCACAGATAAAACTTATAATGGACTGGAGGGAAGGGGGGGAAGTGAAACCATGGGTGAGCCTGGAAAAAACGAAGGTGCGGGGGGGGGGGGGGGTGTCTAGATGCTTGGCTTTGGGCTCTGAAAGCGATGAGAGCGGAGTTAGTGGGGGGTATTCCGGTGATGAGGCAAGTGGTGAAGGTTTGGGACAAGGTTAGAGGACCGGATGTTACAAGTAGAGGAACCCGGTTCTTAGTAATGACCCCCTGGAGAGGGTGGAGAGCTTTCAAACCAGGATGGGAGGGAGGGCGTTTTGATATCTGGAAAGGAAAGGGGTTAGGGTGTGGATTTCAGCTATTGGAGGAAGGTGAATTAAAGAGCTTTGAAGAGGTGAAGGAGGAGTTTGGATTAGAGGAGTGTGATAGATTTGCATACTTGCAGGTGAGCTCCTTTTTACGGAGGGTACTGGGAAAGGAGGGAATGGGCAGAGAGGTATTGGGTATGGAGGTCATATGGTATGGGAAGAGAGGTTCGAAGGGGATGATCTCAGGATTATATAAAGGGGTGAAGGGGGAGAGGGAAGGGAAATTTAGGTATATGTTAGAGTGGGAGGGGGATTTGGGGCAGACGATGACATTTAAGGAATGGAAGAGGGTGTGGGACCAGATAAAGAGGGGGTCTTATTCGAGTAGGATTAAAGAAAATAGTTATAAAGTAATGCTGCGCTGGTATTATACACTGGAGAGATTGCATCGGATTTACCCAGGGGTTTCCTCCCTTTGCTGGAGGGTGTGTGGGGAGGTAGGGACATTCTGGCATATTTGGTGGAGGTGCATTAAGGCCCAGGGTTATTGGGGACGGATCCAGGAGTGGATCTTGCTGAAATTAGGGGTGGAGGTGGAGTTGACTCCGAATATCTTTTTGCTATCCTGGTGGGGGGAGGGGCAGAAGAAGCAGGGGGGGGGGGAAGGATGGTGATGGCGTGTCTTAGTGTGGCTAGATGTGAGGGTGGCCGTGGCTTGGAAGCAAAAGGAGATGTCCTCGGTGGAGCAGTATGAGAGGAGGCTTAGGGATGTTGTCCTTATGGAGAAGCTAACTGCAGCAAGAAGGCAGAAGGTGGCTCGGTTTGATGAGGTGTGGGGAAAGCTGTGTAGTGTATTAGGAAAGGAGTAGATGGGGGAAGGGAGGGGGTGGGGGAGGGGGGAGAAGGCTAGGAGGGGAAGGAAGGGGGGAGGTGGGGGTTTTTGGGGAATGAGAGGGGGGAGTTGGGGGGGGGAAGGGAGGATGCATAAATAGGGAAATACGAGCTAACTCCCACGGGTTTAAAATTTGCAAGATATGGGGAGAGGGTATGACCATAACCAGAGGGCGGGGAGTTAATATTATGCTTAGAATTGGGGGGGGGGGGGGATAGTATGCAGACGTGTCATTAGAAACACCAACTACAACCGGGTGAAGGGGTATGCTGGACTTGCAGTTTGGTATAGGGGGGGGGGGGTCTAAAATGGGGGGTAGTGCAGTCCAAGTTGGGTAATAATATAAAGAATGTAGACACGGTATAGTTAAACTGCTTATTATGAAAACATAAATGGACAGCGGTACAAGGGTAAAACAAGGATTAAAGGTTAACAAATTATATGGAGTGCATTGTTGTATAGAAATTAGGATGCTAGTTACCCATTGTATAGAAGATGGACTGCAACTGCTACATGTATATGGATATATCAAGGAAATGTTGACAATAAAAATTTAAAAAAAAACAAAAAAAACATCAACATTAGATAATCCTCTAACAATCCCAGACCCCACATCTTTTTTCCCAGATGGTAGATAATACATCTTAGCTATAGGGGGGTGGGATTCAGGGGGAATACCCAAATTCTCAATCAAATAGGTTCGAAGCATATCCCTTGCAGAAATCAATGCTACTCTGGGAAAATTAACCAAATGAAGGTTCACAGCTCGAGTTGCATTCTCCAACATCTCCAGTTTATATATTAGCACAACCAGACTCCCTGGGATGTGCTTGTAAACAGCCACCGCTCAGCTTGTATATAGCCTGTTTAGCCGTATATAGCTACCGACGGAGTAGCCAGGCTACTATACAGCCTGTACATAGTTACCTGCTGTTAGCCCAAGTTGCATAACCTGTTCTTTGTAAGTACAGTGCTGGTGTGCCGGGACTGTACAAATTTACTGTTGAATGTAAACCGAGCTGATTTTAAAGAGCGCGGTATAGAAAAAACTTTAAATAAATAAATATTATACTCTTCTTAAATGAATCCAAATCATTCTCAACAGTGAATGTCTTAGATTGTAAACTAGAAACATCCGCCTGAAGAGATGAGATCTTTGCTACATTTTCTTGAATAATAGTCACATTAGTAGAAACCTGAGACACCAAGCTGGTCATCCACGGGGCCAAATCCTCCCGAAGCTGCATAATAGCAGCCCATATAGCTTCCAGGGTTACAACCTCCAGGGAGACAGAAGACGCCAAGGGGAAAGTCTCCACATTACCAAATACAACTGTTAAACAGCTCAGCAGCGGAGGGGGCGCCTGCAAACCAGGAACCGATCCGTCACTTCCCTCTGCCATTTCCGCTGAGACCTCTGCCCTCTGACGTTGTTCCGAGGGGACACCAGTGACCAAACCACGTCGGAAGATCGGCCTCTGACCGCTGGCAGAATCCAACGACTCAACACCCTCCACCTGACTCTCCAGGACCATGGTTTCCTGCTGAGGGACTTTTGAGGCCCGAACTGAGCCCAGGGAGCAAGAATCTCTGCCCAGTGCAGACACTGAAGACTCCACCTCCGACAGCTACAATGCCGTGCTATGCTCCCCTTCACCAACCGACTGTCGCGGCACAGGAAGGAAAAAGGAATCCAACGGCCCAACAGGCACTGAAGGTAAAGGCATAGAGACCTGAGGGGCTATGGATGGCTGTTTAGCCCCTCTAGTCTTCCACTTCTTCCCCATAGAAATCCCGCGCCGCACAGCACACCTAGATAGTCGCCATATTGGATCCTCCCAATAACAGTTTTAATCTCCTGTAATATTCTTTACTGATCTTTTCTCTCAGTAATTTTTGCTTGATTGTCACTTTTTCTTCTACTCCTAGATATTTATATATACCTTCCTATTCAAGCTCCTGGATGTCACAGTCCTCAGTCAGGAAGATGTTTTCAGTTTTTCTCAATTTTTCTTTAAGAAAGGTTATCAAGGCCAAAAGTCATCCTCATGTTATCTCAGAAGCTTTTCACTATATGGAGCTGTTCTGCTAATTGTTGATCACTGGAACTATAGAACTTCAAGCCATCTACAGAGAGTAGGTGTGATGTTACCACTGGATTGCTACCATCTTTAGGTTTATGGCTAAATCCATATCCCAAGAGTTAATGAAAATACTCAATGGATTGCACGTCATGCAAAACTAGAGTGGTGACAGGGAATCTCTCTGCAATATTCCTCGGTAGATATTGATGTTAGGAATGACAAACTATCTTCATACATCATACGAAGCATGGTTTGCCACATTTTAATGGTGAACTTGATATACTCACCAGTCCGATGTTTATTTTGTGCATTTCAAGGCAATTTATTATCCAAGAGTATGGGATGCTATCAAAGGCTTTTTATAATCCATACATGCTGTACTGAGATTTTAATTTGTCTTAGCACTGGTCATGATGGCTTCATTCAGTATTAACTAGTTTTTGGTTCCATATGCTCTCCTCTTATTGCCCTTCTGCTCTATTGCCATGATTTTATTGGAATAAATATAATCGTATTTTCAGCCTGCATCTACTGCGGTGAATAGCTTATAGATTGTAGGTAGACAAGTTATTGGTTTGTAAGTTTTGAGAACATTACTTGGATCTCCCTTTGAAAAAGAGGTGCCCCAGGATACTCTCCTCATTAAAGAAAGTGGGCCACACTTTCGTTCCACCCTTTATAAAGTTGCATCTTGATGATACAACTTGGTCTGATAAGTTTCCTGAAATTAGTTAAACCCAAGAACTTCCATTCTACTTTGCCATTTGATAGGTCTCTTATAGGAGTCCCTGGGTATGCTACTACTTCAGTTTGCCTTCTGTTATCCACTTTTACTCAGACTACGGCCATCCCACCCCATTGGCAATGGAAGGGGGTGGGACACAGAGACCACGGCGCCACCAATATTTTTTCAAACACAGAATCAGCAGCTAGAGAGCTTGGGAGCATGGCTGGAGATTAATTTGTTTAGCTCCTGCAACTAAGGTGTTCTGCTGCCCCTACACCATTCTGAATTTACCCAGTCTTTTCTGCTCTCTGAAGCCAAGTAGGGTTGGGCCTGGTTAGTAGTTGGATGGGGGACCTCCTGGCTTGTCCAACTATGTTCCTGACTTTTGTTCTTGTACTTCTCCAGTCTCCTACTATCTGGCAACTGGTAGGTAATGCTGAGCTCCTTATAGAACATCTTGGGGCCGAGTGCTGGAGGACTCAACCTGAGGAGAAAAGAGGCTGTTATTGGTGAACACACACAGTCAAGGCCAAGGACCTCCTGGTGTTCTCTGCTGAGTTGCCATCTAGCTGTGACCGGAATCTCCCGATATATCTGCCTCTATAACCTCAACACATTTCAAGATAGCCTTCTGCCTCAGTGAGAATAAGTCAGTTTCCATGCAATGAAATGATGCTGCAACATCTCAAGTGAGAAGAGATCCACGGAGAAGGAAGTTGGAGACTAAGGAAGCTCTGCAGACTTGGATTTAGTGTTTCCCTGGCACTGTTAATAAAGATTATGTAGCAGAAATCAGAGACAGAGAGAGATACATTGTATGGGACTTAGAAGAACATTGTTTCACATGAGTGAGAGGCTGAAGTGGTTCGATGAGATCTGGGTGAAAGGCTAAGGGATCCCCATAGTATTTGAGTTACCAACACATGTTACTGGAATGAGGCACTGTAAAATTTCCAAATAAGAAGCTATCAGATCTACAAGGCATAGGAATGGGAGGCTAAGATAATACCACAGTGCATGAATAAAATTTCAGAGGCCTCCATGATACAGCAGCAAGAAGCTGCAGAAGGTCCATAAAATAAAAGTGAGAGAATGCTGGAACTTCATGGTGCAGGAGTGAAAGGCTGCAAGAGCTCTACATTAGGAAAACGAGAAGCTGCCAGAGTTCCATGATATAGGCATGATAAGCTGCAAAAAGTCAATTTTATAGGAATGAGAGAATTACTACTACTTATCATTTGTATAGCGTTCGCAGCACTGTACATATAGATGTAAAACACAGTCCCTGCTCATCAGAGCTTACAGTCTAATCAAGATGGAAAAACATCACAAAACTGGGAACTAGAGTATAGCAAGATACATATAAGTAGTGGGCAAGAGAATGAGGAGCATCTGGATCCAAAAGAAGCCTCAAAGAGATGGGTCTTCAGCCTGGATTTGAATAGGGCCAGAGAAGGAGCCCAATGCACTGACTCAGTTTCTTTCAGGCATATGGAGCATCAAGGTGGAAGGAATGAAGTCTGGAGTTGGCAGTGGCAGAGAAGGGCACAGATAAAAGGGATCTGCCAGAAGAGCAGAGCTCCCGAGGAGGAGTGTAGAGTGAGATAAGAGAGGAAAGGCAGTGAAGAGCCACAGAATGAATGCACTTGTAGGTAAGTAGGAGAGGTTTGAACTGGATGCGGAAATGGATAGGGAGCCATTGAAGTGACTTGAGAAGAGGGCTTACAAGAGCATAGGGTCATTGGCGGAAGATAAACCATGCAGCTGAACAGATGGAAGGGGAGAGAGATGATGCAGAGGGAGACCAGGGAGGAGCAGGTTACAATAGTCAAGAGGCGAGGTGACTAGTGAGTGAATGAGAGAATGCTAAAGCTCCATGCTGCAGGAGTGAAAGCCTGAAGGAACTGCATAGTGCAGGACTGAGGGGCCATGAGAGATTCGTTAGACAGGACTGAGAGGCTGCAGGAGCTCTATGGTGCAAGAAACAAGAGAGGCTGCAGCAGGAGTGGGAACAGAAGCCAAACACTTAAGAAGCTCAATACTGGAGACTAGGGATAAGCAGTCATTTGAAACATAGGAAACCTCAGCACCATTTTCTGTATTTTTTGTATTGTTTATGAATGAAAACAGAAGAAAAAAACTCAGAAATTTCTCCTCTGTTGCTAATAGTGCACACCATTTCTCAATGGTGCACACTGCTGAGCAATAGTGCTCACTATTCGTGCACTCGCTTGCATCAGAGGAGGGAGGGATCAGACCAGACATGCAAGTGCAGAGTCAGAAAGACCCGAGTTTTTTTTTTAATTGGAGGTCCGCTTTCCTGCCACCGCTGCCAAGGGAACAGGAGAAGTGGTGGTGTGCAAGGACAGACAGCATGGAGGGGGAGTGGGGGAGCAGAGGCCGGCAGTCAGCAACCCTAAATCCACCCCTATTTTTTGTGCCCTTTGTGGCTGCACCGCTTGCACAGGACTAGATAATGCGCTGGTGCTCACTATCTGCGGAATGCACAAATAGTGAGCACTATCACTGTTAACATCACTCTACACCCCTCCCTCAGCAGCTCCCTTTTATCTGTGCCCTTCTCTGCCACTGCCAACTGCAGACTTCGTTCATTCCACCTTGCTGCTCCATATGCCTGGAACAAACTAATTCAGTCAGTGCGTTGGGCTCCTTCTCTAGCCCTATTCGAATTCAGGCTAAAACCCCATCTTTTTGAGGCTGCTTTTGGATCTGATGCTCCTCATTCTTTTGCGACTACTTAAATGTATGTTACCAAACTCTAGTTCCCAGTTTTGCTATGTTTTCTGTTTTGATTAGATTGTAAGCTCTGACGAGCAGGGACTGTGCCTTGCATCTATATGTTCAGTGCTGCGAACGCTATACAAATGATGAGTGGTAGTAATTCTCTCATTCCTATAAAATGGACTTTTTGCAGCTTATCATGCGTATATCATGGAACTCTGGCAGCTTCTCATTTTCCTAAAGGAGCTCTTGCAGCCGTTCCCTCCTGCACCATAAAGTTCCAGCGAGTGTCAAAGGAGGGAGGGATCAGACCAGCCATGCAAGCAGGAGTCAAAAAGACCTATGTGTGGGTTTTTTTTTAAATTGGAGGTCTGCTCTGCTGCCCTCACTGTCACGGGAACTGGAAAAGCGATGGCAAGCCAGGCAGGCAGCTCAGAGGGAGCCAGCTGGACATGAAATATCTGGAGTAAGATGGGGAGATGCTGGGCATGGGGGGGGAGGGGGGATGGGGCAAATGACAAGCATATGATGTTGGGGAGGGGTGCGCTAGGTTTGTAAGTTATACAGGGTGCATTTATGGCTTGGTACGGTCCTGGTGAGTACTATTGCTTAACAGAGCACACTATCAGTCAATAATGTGCACTGTTGCTCAACGGTGCACACTATTTGTTCACAACATTTATTATTTTATTTATTTAAGAGGTTTATATACCCCATTTCCAATGTTCAATATGGTTTACATGTAACAGAACAGAACAGAACATTACATGGAATGTGTTAACACTATAAAGAACATTTAACTACATGTAAGGAACCATATAACTATTAGAATCCAATATAACAACATTAATGATAAATATAGATAAATCCAAGGGATAACTTTTGAGTGATAATGCATGCTATTTATGACATTTCCCCCCAAATCAAAATTAAAAACAAAACAAATAATCCCACAAACAACATGGGAAACAAAAGAAAACAAATATTTTTGGCCTGCACCCATCTTAGAGAGTGCTGGATCTCTTCATAAGAAAGCAGGCTCCTCTGACTGTTCTGCTTTTCTACATATTGACTATTCTGCTAGAGCAGGACTAAAATAGGCAAAAAGGTGTATGAATAACATTGCTTCCAGAGCAGAATGTGACATGTCATGAAAAGAATAGACAAAGGGAAAAGACAGTTCCGTAACTGAGCAAGACTGCTCAGTCCACCAGAGTTCAGAACCCAGTGCTGACCTTGGCCCCCTGACACCCAACCCCACCCCACCTCGCTTCTGGAATGGCGGGTCTTCTTGACTTCATTGTGTGGGACTCTCTCCTGGATGTGAAGGAAAGCAGAACCCTCTTTTCTTCCCCTGGAGTAGAAGGCAATATGAAGCTCTGCTTAGAAACCCATCAGGTGCTCATGGTTCATACTCAGTTCATTTGTACCACAGAGAGATTAGGAAGATTGGCTCATCACTTGGCCAGTGTCCATGCTTCAACTTGCACTCCTCTAGCAACACCCCTAGCAACCTCACAGCTGGTTCTGTGAAAGTGAGAAAAAAAAACCCCATAACAACAAAAACCTAAAAAACAAAACATGAGACTTCCAACCACTGAGCTTCAAGAAATGAACCCAGGAGGATGGGGGAGGATTGCAGTTTAAAGAACATTGTATGCCTGAGAGCAAATGAGAGACCTTTCCCCACTCCCTGATCAAGTCCAAGTTCACTGAATCACCAAAAAATAAACAGCATCACTGTGATGGGTAAATTCCTGTTAAAAAAAATGTTTTGGAAAGCAGGCTTTGTCGGTTCAGTTCCCTGCATGAGAATAAAAACAGACTAGTGTTGGCCACCGATAACAAATGTGAACAGAAGAGGGCCAAACCCAGAAGCAGCAGCTGTGAAGGAATGTGGAAAATGCCCTCCACAGGTGTACGTATTCCTTAGTAACAGAGAGTGAAGCATACAAGTGTGTCATTGCATGTTTATGAGCCTTGTATATGTATGAGCAAAGCTGACTCTTTGTTTTCCACATATACATGAACCAGCATAAGTACTGTGCGTATGACTGTGGACGTCTCATTACACATGCATGCGCGCGCACGTGTGTGTGTAAATTTGATAAGGGTGAATCTGCATGGGTGAGAGCAAGTGATTATGTATGTATGTTTTGAGAATTTGTATCAAAACAGCACGAGTAATTTGACTAATAGGGAGGGGAAACTAGCTTTAGCTACCTCCTGCCCCTGAGCTTTGTTCTAATTTAGCTCAGATTTCTTATGTGGAAAAACAAGCTGGCAGTTCTCTGCCTAAGAGTTAGGTCACCAGATGGCATCAGGTCTGCAGGGACAGGCTGAACTGGTTTTTGATTTGTCCCACTGCTTTTATTAAGGATATTGGAACTACAAGCTGATAGATTAAGGCTTACTAGACCTATGCTAGGGACCCTACAGCCAGTCAGGTTTTCAGAATAACCACAATAAATATGCATGAGATAAGTTTGCATATGCTGGGTTTCCAATATAGTTTGGAGATCCTGAAAAGCTGACTGGCTGTGGGGTCCCCTAGGACAGACTTAGGAAGCCTTGATATAGATGCAATTTTGAAAAGCCAGGACTGGCTCAGTCTGTCCCTGATAAGCTGGAGCCATTTGGTGACTACTGTCCTTCCCAGTATGACTCTTACTAAGACCTTTCCATCTCATCTCATTGCTCTGGCTCGCCTCTGCTCCTTTGACAAACGCATTCTATTGTGTTTGGTAGGATCATGTTTGTGGACTCTCCGTTTCTGGGGAAGGCAATTTCTACAGTATTGTGTTAAGTTTTATCAGATTCAAAAATTCAAATCTGGACATCTTTTGGAGGCTGAATTTGCCTCTCTGCCAAAGCTAAGCGCCTCCTGCTCAGGTTAATCCAGCCTGAGCTGTGAGCAGCTGGAAGTGCCTGGAACAACAGATTCTTGGCACAGGGGACTGGGGAGAGAATCAAGTGATGAAGCGAGAAACAGCAGCGGCAGCAACAACAAAGAAAACAAAATCGCAGGAACTCAGCCAGAGAGCTATTGCTGCCGAGTTCTTGGATGATGGCTCTGCTCTGAAAACAGAAATGAAAGCAAAGTTCGCCAAACAGAAAGAGCTTCCCTATATCTCCCCCACATTGGATCAGTCACTGTTTAGTCACAAGAGCCTCTGTCCCAGAAAAATGTATACTAGGCCATCCCATTGCGGGGGAGGGAGGTAGCTAAGGCCCAGCATAAAGAACCAACCACATATGTCTAAACCAGGCCTAGTTTTTAACTCTCACTGCTTTTAGGGAGGTATAGTTTTGAGATCCCTAATGAACGCCATAAGGAAAACAGAACTACATTTCCCTACATGCACTGGGGTAAAACTTGCTCAACTTGTCCCTGTGGACACAGTGCGATATTGCCACCCTAAACATAACAGGAATGCTTTGTAATTATCCTGGTTCTAAAAAGGGACCCAGGAGGGCAGAAGGTAGACCAAGTGGCTCAGCTCAAACAGAACTTTTCACTCTAGTCATCTAATTTGTATTTTGCAAATTTATGAAACTCTACATCACTTATGAATTGCTTTTTTTTAAAGTTGAGTATCTATTTATGGATTGAATATTATTTTGTAATTTGTTTTTATGAAATTGTATTTGTTGGTGGTAAGCTACTCTTGGTGGTTCTATGGGACTAAAAGGGTAGGGTATAAGATTAGATTACATTGGTAGTGACTGAAAGTCATCATTCTGTAACTGTTGAACTAATTACATGAAACAAGTCAGTGGTTTCTTTGTCTGGTTTCTATTGGACAGGTGTCTGCACAGCTAAAACTGCTATTACAATGGAATTAATTGGCGGTGTAAGCAAGAGAGCTAAGACTTGAATTGACCTATAGATTATACTGTCATCACCGTTCTAGCTGTGGTCTGGAGGCACTGTAAAAGAGGAATGGGTGAAGAATGCTAATAGACCACTTCTCTTGCAGCATATAAAAAGTAGTCTTCAACTTTAGAGCTTGGCTTGGTAACCAAGAGACAAGGGTTCAATTCCCACTAGCTCTTCTTGTGGCCTTGGGCAAGTCACTTAATGGCAATTTACTTCTGGTCACACTGCCAAGAAAACTCAGAAGCCACTGGGCTGCCAGGAGTCAGCATTGACTCGAAGGCACAAATTGCCTTTTGCTTCAGTTTTGAGGCATGTCTCTTGGCAGGGCCAGATTTGAGATACTGTCACCCATAGGCAGGACGAAAAAGTAGTAAGGAAAGGCGGATTCTCCTCCAGAGATCATAGGGCATGGTCCTGAAGCAAGTGGAGTCACGCTCCTGTTTAGCCCCTGCTTTTGAAATTTGGCACCCCAGGCAGCTGCATATGCTGCTTTTGCCTAAAATCTGACATAGACAAACATTACTTTTTTTGAACACCCCCACAGCATCAAATAAGCTGAAAAGAAATTGCACCCAAGAATACCTCATATAGGTTCAAGTGGAAGCAGATTGCCCCAAGACATGGGAATGCCAGGAACCCGCAGACCTTAGGGGATTCCTTGGAGGAAAATGGGAGAAAGAAGGCTGGGTATATAAAAACCAAACCCTTCTGTTAGCAGCAGCAACAGCACCCAGAAGGATCCATGGAAAACATGTGTTCACTGGCCCACTACCAGCTCCTCCATGCTATATTGCTGAGGACACCACTCTACAAAAGAAAAGATTGGAGGGGAAGACATGCCAAAAAATATATCAGCAAAGCACCAATTCGAAACGCTCCAAGACACATCTCATTTTGCTTTTGTCACCATTCGGTGGTGTGGCATAAACATGAAACAAGGGAGATAAAAGCTTTCCCGCACCTTTAAATCTTTGTGCAGCCCTGTAGCCCAGGAATGCTCAACAAGCAGCTATAATCACTGCTTACACAGTTCACTCATTTGCTTTCTGATTTAAGTCTTTCAGCCTTGCTTCCCCCTCTCTCCTCTTTCTCCCCCCCCCAACATTTTCTATTACACTGCTGAAAAACACAATATGCATCCTGTCGTATATTTTATCTCGTTATTCTCCCCAGCGTGCATTTCAGAAAAACGTTCTCCTTACAAACCAAATTCATTTTCTACAGATAAACAAGCTAATGCCACAGAGCTGCCTCATATTTCAAAGGCTTCGCTCTTCCCCCTTTCTCAGCAGAGGGAGAGGGGGAGAGAGATGTTTGCAGAAAACTTTCCTTTCCCAGCATTTATAACAAATTTATGAAGCGTTAGATTGCAGTAGAGAAGCATCAACATATTTGCTCAATCATTTGGTAATTTCAGCCCAAAATGGCTCTTAGCTGCTTTCTCTTTAAAGTGTCAGTCAGGCTCAGTTGGAGGCATCTCAGACTTAAGATAAGGAAAGTGCCCTCTTCTGTCACAGGGAACCCCCCTCTCATAAATAGTGTTCCCCTCCAATCTCCTGAAATACTGCTGCCCTAAAACCCTCTTACAGTGAATCTTTTTGCATGGAAAGCCATTTCCTTCCCTTGGATTCCAGTAGGAGATGCTCTATTTTAATGAATTATTTTTCACAATGAAGGTTACGAAGGGGATACAGACTATTAAAGCCAGCTAAGTACGCTTTTAATCCTCTTCCCTTTAGAGCTAAATGGGCCCAGACAATCTGGACTATAATTCGGAGAGGAGCTTAATAAACTACTACTCAGGTTAATTTGAGGGCTTAGCGTAGGAAATTCAGCTACCATTCTTAGATATGGTTCTTTCTCCTCGGGCCAGTCAGGAGGGAGAGTCCACCTATTGCTGAACAGTGACACCTAGTGGCCTAACTAGAGGGGGACATAGGGCCCAATATTCAAAGACACTTAGCCGGTTAGTAGCCCCTGCTAACTGGCTAGGTGCTGGTGAGAGGGATATTCAGAAAGCACCGCTGGATATCTCCTCTGAACATCGCAGCATTGTCCGGATAGTGCTGGGGGCCAGTTCGTGGGGGGTGAGGCCAGTCCCCAACATTCTGTTTAGCGGTGATTTTCAGTCCATTGCTCAGATAACAAACCACATAAAGTCAGGCCACAAAAAAGGCAGGCCTAACTTTATGCGGTTTGCTATCCGGATAGTGGCTGAATATCACTACTGAGAGCGCCGCTGGTCAGCACCAAAGATATTCAGTGCTAGAGCATCGAATATCCAGTTTCACTATTAAATGCCATGGCAGACGCTTAAAAAAACACCAACTGCAGAGTTTAAATATCAGCCCGATAGTAACAGGATCTGTAAAGTCTGTGGCCATGGTTGCCTGGAAAGTGGGTTAAAAATAGACAAAACACCTGAGCAGTTGAAAGTGTCGCAGCCATAGAGCTTGAACTCCACAGGACCACAGGGAAATTGCAGGTCTAAAAATAAAGGAACTAATGAAAGGTTTTGCAGGTTATTGAGTAGCATTACCAAAAAAATAACACTAGACAAACTAGTGCTTCTTTAGTAACTATTGCATGGAGAATTAATCCATAGTAAATGCCCACTGTAGTCCGTGTTCTCATTCAAATCCAGTCTGCTTTTTAGGATTTACACAATGAATATGCATGAAAGATTTGCATACACTGAAGGCAGCGTACTGTTGTAAAGTACTTAGAGAAGGCCTAGATGAGCAGTATATTCAATATTTCATAACTAAATAAATAAACTCTAATACATATTTATTGGCTGGGTTGAAAACCACTGCACTCGCCAATGTGCTGGTCACACTCATTGCCTTCTCAATATAAGCAGTAATCTTTTTCTGCTAGGACATTAACTGTTGGCTAGCTAATGCACTATGTCCAGGATTACAACTAAACAAATCTACTGTTACACTGAGTAATCTGCTTCACTTAATGAAACACAACACGTTTAAATAAGCAAATCAATATTCAGACCCACTTATGTGGCCAGCCGCAGGTCCTGGCTGCTTAAGCGGTTTGGTTTGTATTTGCCGGCATGACTTCTGGCTGTATAGGCCATTACATGGCTAAAACTGGGGTGGGATTAGAGGCAGTCCAGGGACAGGGCCTGGAATGGTTTCTTATTCCACCCATCAGGTAGGATAGGGACCTACTGTCTAGTCTATGACTTCCCCAGTAGCGCCCAACTGCCCTGTAAGTCAGAGCTTCCCAAACCTGGCCAGATTCCCAGGCGAATAGGCATGAAAATGATTTGCATATTATGGTTCCCCAAGCAGCAATTATTAAAAGGCCCCCAGAGCAGGAGAAGTCCACTTCAGAAGATACAGGAGTAGAAGCAAGTGGGTCCCCTTCTTCTTTGGGGCTTTCCTGCACTGCAGGGGTCACTTGGACAGAATTTATGTCACTAGGTGGCTCCTCGGTGCGTGCAAGTTTATCTCATACATATTCGTAGTCTCTTTGCATCTTCCTGCTGAAATTTCCTCCCTGGTCCTGGTCATCTTGGCAGCTCGCAGGAAATGGTCAGATGCAATGTGGCACTTCGCTATCCAAGCACCAGTCATAGACTGCTGTGGGTCGTGGAGTGAAGTCTGAAATCAGTTCTGATCTCTGACCTCTAGATACAAAATTCAGGAAAGCCATTGGGCTGCTGAACCCACTCCAAGATTTCAGTTGCTCTAACTTCCTCCATTCGTTTGCATTCTGTTCCTTGCTAAGCTGCTGTGCTATCTCTCTTATTAGCCCACAGTGGAGATGGTCAATCAGGACCCTCTATAATCACAACAACTCTTCATTGGTGTACACTTAGCAATTGTGTGGCTTTGAATGCTTTGCTGTAGATACTTTTACATTATTTATTTCAATAATTATTTGTGCAAACTTGATCATCCGCCATTCACAAACTCCCAGGGCAGAGTACTGAAAAAATGAGATACATGAAATATTAAAAGAATGTGACTGATCCCAGGGCTATTTGCTATATTATTTCATTATTTATTGATTAATTTATTTAACTTAATCACCTCACCTTCCAAAGCAATGGACAGTTAGGGCTTCCTAAAGCTGTCCTGGAGGTCCCACAGCCTAGATATCCATAATGAATATGCCTGTCCTAAATGTTCATACATTAGAGAGCCCGATATGCAAATTTATCTCACACATATATTCCTTGCAGTCAGCCTGAAAATCCAAATGGCTGTAGAGTCATCAGAAAAGGTATGAAAAAAACTGTCCTGTACCTAAGTTCTGTTTTCTTTTTATCAAGCTCCACCGTCAAACTCAATTGTGATACCGTCAGTATTTATGGGGGAGGTGGGATGAGAAAAGGAAAAATGCAGATTGGCAATCGTGGCATCATGGAACAAATAGGGTTGGTCCTATTATTGATCTACTGCATTTTTTGCACATGGCCATGTTTTTTAGCCTCACTTTTCAGTCCCTATCAACTTATGCAAAGGAGGCCTCGCAATCAGTCTCTGCACCTGGCCGTGCATCCCTCTGCAGAGGTAACCACCAGTAAAGGAAGAGGGTGATACGGCCTACAAAGTGAAAGGAAGGCTAGGGGCCACAGACAGGGAGGCAATTTACTTCAAATCAGGACCCTGGAGAACAGAATGTATTCAGAGAAGAGGCAGCAAGCCAGGAGTGGACCAAAGTCTCCTGAAACCATGTAGCAAGGTAAAAATTTGGTGTGTGTGCTTCCTATTGCTTGTTCACATTGGAAAGGCAGCTAAGCAAATGTTTAAGAATCTAAACCTAATTTAGCCAGAGATAAGGTGAAAGCAGCTCTCTACTGATGCCATGACCAGCAGCGACCGGTGGGCCGAGTGCTGCCAGGAGTCAGACCAGGGAGCGCAGCAGCATGTTCATGACAGCTGTGCTACCACTGAAGAAGCAAGAGGAAGACAAGTTAAAATAAGCGCAAGGCCTCTGAGCCACCACAAGGCTGTAGGCCCTACCGCATTCCTGACCCCTCCTTTGGAAAAGCTATGCCGAAAGAGGGGACGGGAACGTGGCAGGGCCTTGAGCCCTGCGGCAGCTCACAGGCCCCCGCTTATTTTTATACTTGCGTGCTGGCCTACAGTGATCATTCAGGTTGTTGGTATTGGTGAGAGGAGGTGAGACAAAGAGGGACTGAGCTGGACTGGTATAAAAAACAGTTCCCAGGGCCAGTGTCTTGCTTGAGTCTGACCCGGTAGTGTCTGATTTTTTCTAAATGACAAAATCGTTTTCATGGCAACAAAAATCACAACAAGAGGTTTACACTGCAAATAATTCCATGGGGGTGATAAGTCTGTATTTACTGTCTATTAAAGGCTCCTCCTTGCTACCCATCCTAGTGCTGCAAAACAGGCAAGATCTTCATCCGCTCAGCCTTAATTGAGTAGGTGGTGAGCCGAGACATCGTTGTTACTGTCTGGTAAATGGACCTTCTTCTCAAGCAAATACAGGGGCTGTCAAAGACTAACTTTCCTGAAAATAAATAAATGCTTAATATACCAGGCCGTGTCAGACTGTTGAGCACATGCACTGAGGCCTGGTACAATTTACTGGCAAATAATAACAGTATAAAATCTATAGCACTTCCTTCATTAATCTTGTACCAGGTGCTTTGCAGTATGTAGATATAAAATTAGGCCCCTGCGACATTTAACCTGTCATCAATTTCAGCTCTTTAATGAGTGAAATGAATCTTGCAAAGCACTGCCTGACAGGACTCTGATTTCCATCCTGGAGGTGGAGAGTTTGTGTGCAGACAGTGACTACAGCCCCAGAGCAAACTGGAAATATGTATTGTGTACTGCAGAATTGAGTAGAAATCCACTGGGGGAATATACAATGGCATTCAGCCAGATAATGATGGCTGTATCCAGATAAATGCCTTAGGTGCTGCTATCCATGGATATTCAGCAGCGGCAGTTAGATGGGTCTGCTGAATATCTGCCATACTGACCTCCTCGGCACTAACCAGATGGTGTCGGAGTGGTATGTAGTTGGAACGAGCGCAGAATGATCAGTTATCCGGTTAGCAGCGATATTGAGTCCGTTAGCCGGTTAACTATCTGGATGAAGTTAGGACAACAAAAAAGCCATCCTTTTATCTGGGTAGTGGGCTCAATATCGCTGATCGGATAGCACCAGAACTGACCACGGATATCCAGCATCAGCACTGAATGTACTTATTTTACCGCCACTGAATATCCATTTTTTATTTAGCTGCCTGTTTAAAAAAAAAAAAAGAAAAAGCTGACCTCAGCAGCTGAATATTGACTGGTATATATAGAATGGGGTTTACAATATCTGCACATATGATATACTCTTCCTCAACATGTGGCCCCAAAGGACATGACATGCTGCACACATTGGCCTCATCCCAAGAAGGTTACCATGTACTTCGGTATGGAACACTTAGTCCCTCACAATAGGACACACAAATGCAACATGTAAGGCCCATTGAGCCTCTGAGATATTCTTAAATATCTAGAAGAGATGAGGAAGAGGAGCATTACAAAAAGATATATATTCGAATGTACCAAATGCATAAATAATGCGCACGAGGCAAGCATTTTTGAGGGAAGGACAGTCTCAGACATGCCAAGTCATGCGCATTAGACATGTGGCGCATGTTTTCAGTCCCATTCTCACGCTCACACCCTTTGCCCCCCTTTTCTCATGCATTACGTCAGTGCTGCAAAATGATACCCATGCAACCAACGCCATGCTGCTCGGTGCTGCCATTGGGCTCTGTTCGCAGTTCCGGTCTTCCAAAGGTTCTCCAGTTCTCTACTGCTACTTGCCCAGACCTGTGGTAGATTTGTTTAATCCTGAGCAACGTTTGTAGGATTTCGTAATATTTCATAATATGCCTGGTACTGGAGAGAGTTTATATCATTATGGAGATGAAACTAGAAATGGACTGTTTTTTGGTATGGTGAGTTAAAATGTAAGAACATAAGATATGTCACACTGGGTCAGACCAAGGGTCCATCAAACCCAGTATCCGGTCTCCAAGAGTGGCCAATCCAGGTCAGAAGTACTTGTCAGATTCCCGAAAGGTATCCAGATTCCATGTTGCTTGTCCAGTGCCTAAGCAGTGGATTTCCCCGGTCCTCTTTAATAGTGGTTTATGGATTTTTCCTCCAGGAAGTTGTCCAAACCTTTTTTAAACCCAGCTGCACTAAGAGCTACATTCTCCGGTAACAAATTCCAGAGTTTGATTACGCATTGAATGAAAAAATATTTTCTCTTATTAATCTTAAATGGGTTACATTGTAACTTTATTGCATGTCCCCTCGTCTTGCAGCTGAAAAGAGAATCACAACATTTATTTAGCTTTCTAGGAGAAAGTAAACATACAGATCTTGCCAAATTTATACCATGTATGCACCATGAGGAAAATCTCACTCTCTAGCCTTAAATTTCACTTATTGGGATGGGCTACCCTTGGCATCCCTGCATTCTAGAACAAAGACTGGAAGTAGACCCAGGGCTAAAGCAAGAACATTTTTATGCACAGTAAAATAGTGGGTATCAAGAATCAGCTTTTTAGTGGAGCTGGTGAAGGTATAGATAGCATCAGAAAGCAAGGAAGTGTGTCATAAGCCCAGAGGCTCCTTGGTGGTGGGGAAGGTCTGAGTCAAAGGAGGGGTCTGAGATAATGCAATATGTAGGCAAAACGAGCAGAGTGAATAAGCCTTGCAGTGTTTCTCTAGAATTATATTCTGTCATTCTAAATGAAGGGTCCAGGCCAAGGAAGGAATATTGAAAGATAAAGGCAATAGATAGGACTAGGGTCCTGGGAAAAGAGCTTCACACAAGAGTACCCTGAGAGAATAAAAGACTCTTTTCAAAATACTTCCATTTATTCTCTGCAGACTTCAGTAGCTATGTTGGTCCTGGAGAAACTTGGATTCTTTGCAGCTTGAGAGATCTTTTATTGGTGCAACATAAAAGTTATCCAAAGATGCTAAACAGGGCCACATGAGTTTTCTTGGTCGCATTTATATCTATGGGAAATCTCAGTCTGAAGGACTACTGAGAGAAACTGTTCCTGCTAGGAAGGGTTCTGCACTTGTAAGTATTTACGTGCTGGGAATTTCTCAAACTCTTGGGTTAAAGGGAATTTTTTGGGTATAAACTGATAAAATATCTGTCTAATTTACCGTTCTGTGTTTTATAAAGTCACTCAGGGCACTGTGTAGCAAGCCAGCTGTTATTAGGTGTTTCTTTCCCTCCCATCTACACCAAGCATAATCTTAGATTCATAGGTTTTAATGTAATTGAGCAAGTATCTGTTGCACCTCTCAAACTTGTTATTCTATGTAAACCGCAATTGATCTTCAGAAATTGTGGTATATAAATCACTGTTAAATAAATAAATAAATAAATAGGCTCTTAAACTGACTATAGGGAAAGAGGTAAACAAATTCACTTTTAGGTTTAGCTGGTTATCCTCATTGGGAATAGATTAATTAACTAAGGCCCTGAAATTAATCTTGAGGTGAACAAAGTCCCTTAAACTTATTGGGCCCGATATTCATCTGGGCAGTGCTATGTTCCCCGTCGGCACATAGCCTTCTCCCCCTTCCACCTAACCCAGATTTTCAATGCCAGGGTCATATACGGCCCCGATATTGAAAATTCGGGTCTTGCCACACACCCCAGGAGTCGCAGGAGCTAGCAGGATAGCACCGATTTTCAATGCTACCTGCTTAGCCACTGCGCCTGAAAGATAGGAGAGGAAAAACCATACCTATCTTAAGGAGCAGAGGGCTAAGCGGGTAGCATCGAAAATTAGTGCTACCCAGTTAGCTCTTTCCTCCGCCCCAGAATGCCCCATAGCATCTGGGCGCGTTACGGACATATCCGGGATTTTCGAAGGGGACTACTCATTTGGGTGCCTTTCAAAAATCCCGGATATGGCATTTACATGGGTAGCTAGGGCATGTAAATGCCTTTGAAAATTGGGCCCATTAGGTATAGTTTTATCGGTACAAGTAGCCCTAGCAACTTTAAGTAAACAACTTACATATCTAAACAAATCCTTAAAACTAAGATGCAGACAGCAGTCCAGCAGCGAGGTGGTGGGCTATCTAGACTTTTGTATTGAATGTCACATATATGATTTTCTCCCATTTGGTGAGAAATCTTAAGTGTGCACTAGGTGCAAGGAGCTCTTTGCTCTCAGGGAATGAATCCGAACTCGGGAGGCTAGAGTAGCAGACTTAGAGGAGCTAAGGAAGACAGAGAGGTACATAGACAAGACCTACAGGGACGTAGTACTGAAGTCCCACTTCCAGTCTTGCAGCCTCTCTGCTGCCGTAGAGGAGAGAGGTTATGTGAAAGGAGAGCAAGGGTGGCCCCAGGGGGCTGTGGGGCCAGGTGCAGAAATTCATTGCAGGGCCTCATTTGCATAAGGGGCATCATTTGCATAAATATTTGCATAATATTAACATGCCCTAATGTTTAGTAAACATACCTCTTAATGAGTGTCTGGATAAAGAAAAACTACCAGATTTCTACATTACTATACTCCAGTGCTAACTGCCAGGCGCTTTAGAAAGAACTATAAACACTGACCATTTAGAACCCATAGCAAACCCGCCGTATCATAACAGCACTACCAGGACTCACAAAGCACCAAACCATACCTATAAAAAAGGCAGCACTGCAAATATTAAACCAATATATCTTAGAGAATACCATTACATCTCCTACTGGGGGAAGAGAACAAGTGGCATTGTCAAATAGAAATTATATAAACAGAATACCTCAGCTCAATTACACATTTCCAATCCTAGCCCCCTGTTAACCCATTTCCAGTCCTAGTCCCCCATTAGCTCACTTCCAGTCCTATTCCAGCCCTCAGCCCATTTTCAGTCCAAGCTCCCCCCCATCAGCTCATTTCCAATCCTAGCCCCCCCATCGGCCATTTGCAATCCTATCCTAGACTCTCCACCCCCTGAAGAGTCCCTCACCTGTCTAAGCAGCTACAGAGGGAGCTGGGGAAGCCCGCACGAGGCCTCAGCTCACCTTTGCACAGCTACCAGCATGAAGAGCAGTGTTTTCCCTCACTCTGGCAGCTGTGTTCTAGTGAAGCACGATGAATGCTGGGAAAGGTTAAAGGGCATGAAAGAAACATGCCAACATGCCTTTTTCATCTATGGACCTACCTTATGGATTACCCTCCAAAGCAAATTGAGAGCTACAACAGACCTAAAGTAATTCAGAAAGAAACTTAACATCCTTCGAAGATGCGTGTTATCGGACAAACTTAAATTTCTTCCCTCACAGCCAAATGACTAAATACACTCAGAAATGGACCCATTCTTGCTCAAACTGTAACTGTAAATAGTTAAATGTATTCAAATTAACTCTAAACCCTGTTCCCTTATAGTAGACAGCAATAACTAACTACTGTTCTCATGTAATTAGTACACATATTCCACTTACTGTTCGATGTAACTGCCTGTCCAGAATGAACAAATGGATGATGAAATGCTCAAAGAAATCAGGGAAGCTAACAAAAGTTACAGCGCAGTAGTAATAATGGGTGATTTCAATTACCCCGATACCGACTGGGTCAGTGTCATGGCAGGACATCCTAGGGAGATAAAGTTTCTAGATGAAATAAATGACTGCTTCTTGGAGCAGGTGGTTCATGAACTGACCAGAGGGGAAGCCATTTTGAACCTAGTCCTTAGTGGAACACAAGATCTGCTGCAAGAGATAAGGGTGATAGGGCCACTTGGCAATAGTGATCATAGCATGATCGTGTTTGATTTAATAAATGGAGGAAGGATGGTAAGGAAATCCACAGCACTACCTTTTAACTTTCAAAAGGGAGACTATGATAAAATGAGGAAAATAGTTAAGAAAAAACTAAAAGGAGCAGTTGCAAAAGTTAAAGATTTATATCAAGCATGGATATTTAAAAAATACTATCTTGGAAGCCCAGACCAGCTGTATTCCATGCTTTAAGAAAAGTGGAAGGTGAGTCAGAGAGGATGCTGCCAAAAAAGCATCTTTCAGGAAATGGAAAAAGGAGCCAAATGACAAAAACTGGAAACACAAGCACTGGCAAGTTAGATGCAAAGACAATTTGAGAAGAAGCTTGCTGTGGAAGCAAAAACGAGTAATAAAGACTTTTTCAAGTACATTTGTAGCAAAAAAACATTTGAGAGACCATTAGATGATAGAGGGGTAAAAGGGGCACTAAGAGGGGACAAGGCCATAGTGGAGAGATTGAATGAAGTTTTTGCTTTGGTCTTTACTGAGGAAGATGTAGGGATATTACCCATGACTGAAATGATATTTAAAGGTGATGCTGCAGAAGAATTGAAAGAAATATCGATACATCGGGAAGATGTATTACAACTATTTGATAAACTGAAGAGTAGCAAATCACCTGGACTGGATGGTATACATCCAAGGGTGTTGAAAGAACTGAAATATGAGATTGCAGAGCTACTATTAGTAATCTGTGAACTATCATTAAAATCATCTCTAATACCTGAAGAGTGGAGTATGGCCAATGTAATGCCAATTTTTAAAAAGGGTTCCAGGGGTGATCCGGGAAACTACAGACCGATGAGCCTGACATCAATACCAGGAAAAATGGCAGAAACCATTATAAAGAACAAAATTACTGAATATGTAGATAGTCATGGCTGAAAGGGAGATAGCCAACATGGCTTTAGCCATGGAAGGTCTTGTCTTACTAATCTGTTATATTTTTTTGAAAGTGTGAATAAACAGGTAGACAAAGGTGAGTCAGTTGATATAGTGTATCGGGATTTTCAGAAAGCTCTTGGCAAAATTAAAAGTCATGGGATTTCAGGCAGTGTACTACTGTGGATCAGGAACTGGTTAAAAGAAAGAAAGCAGAGAGTAGGACTAAGTGGCCAATTTTCACAATTGAGAAAGGTGAATAGTGGAGTACCCCAGGGATCTGTGCTGGGCCACTGCTTTTTAACATATTCATAAATGACATAGAAATGGGAACAAGTGAGGTGATCAAATTTGCAGATGACACAAAATTATTCAAAGTTGTTAAAACACAAGAGGAGGTGGGAAAGAGCAAAATGGCATCTGACTGATTGTCGTAGTTCTCATCTCCTTCAGCATGCTTTGGCCCCTGTCAATTCTCTGACCTCTGATGGGGGGAAAGAAGCAGAAATTGAAGAACCAGCCCTTCGGTTTGGGAGTTTCCACACCAGGCACCCAGAAGACGCTTGCTGAATGTGGAGTGAGCTATGAAGCCCAGAGCTGCATTTCAGAGGGGCCGGCAGTACTATCCATGTTGGCTTTGAGCAGGGCGTCTTTGAGACCCAATGAAAGAACCGCACTGCTGTGACCCAGAAGCATTTCCAACCAAGCCATGCTTCTCTCGTTGGCTTCTCGATTGAGAGAGAACTCTGTTGAGAGTTTGGAGGGGGTCCCGGTGACGGTGTCTTCCTCAATCATTAGGGGAATGGATCCATCAAGCGCTGCTACATGTAAGAGGTCTGTGGCTGCTGAGGGAAGGAGTCCTTTGCTACTGAGTCCCAATGGACTAAAGAAACCAGTAGTTGTTGTACCAGTAGTTGTGACAGCTTCAGTGAATTCCTCCTTGCTGGCTATGTCTGGTACTTTTACCAATTAATTATCTGCGGTGAAAGAGTCTTTGTGTGGAATATCCCAGGAACAGAGTCAACAGGTGGTGAAGTTGGCCATTCTAGAAACAAGATTTGGAGAACTGCAGGATTCTCAGTGTGCACAAGTGAAGGACTCCTCTGTGTTGTCTCATAAATTGGAGCAATTAGAGAATTTTTCTTGACAGAATAATTTTATATTTTATTAACTTTCCCAAGCTGCCTCTGATTGTTCCTATCAAGAAGGCCAGAAAGTATCTTCGGGAAATCCTGAAGTTATCTTCAGACAATTTACCACCTATTGCCAGAGCATAATATTTGTTCTTGGGGTCTGCGGCTGTGTCCACTGAGGGGGAACCAGCTCAGGACCAGCAGGGTTCTTTTGACCTTCCTGGCTTTTTGGAAAAAAACCTAGATATTGTTACTGAGAGGACAACCATAGAAACATAGAAACATGATGACAGAAAAGACCACATGGCCTATCTAGTCTGTCCTTCCATATCAACAACTACAACAGTCCCCTTTTTTCCTTTAGAGATCCTCTGTATTTGTCCCATGCTTTTTTGAATTCAGTTACTGTCCTCATCTCTACCACCTGCACTGGGAGAGTATTCCACGGATCCACCACTCTTTCCATAAAGAAATATTTCCGCATATCATTCCTGAATCTATCCCCCTTCATCCTCATCCCATGCCCCTTGTAGCAGAACTTGCTTTCAATTGAAAGACGCTCTCCCCCTGAACATTTATGCCACGGAGGTATTTAAACATCTCAATCATATCGCCTCTATCCCGCCTTTCCTCTAAGGTGTACATATTAAGATCCTTAAGTCTGTCCTCAAATGCTTTATAATGAAGACCACTAACCATTTTAGTAGCCACCCTCTGCACCGACTCCATCCTGTTCACATCCTTTTGAAGGTGCGGTCTCCAGAATTGCACACTATACTCCAAATGAGGTCGCACCAAAGACTTATACAGAGGCACTATCGCCTCCTTTTTTCTGCTAGCCATTCCTCTCCATATGTACCTAAGCATCCTTCTAGCGTTTGCCGTTGCCTTTTCTACCTGTTTAGCTACTTTAAGATCATAAGCCACAACCGTGCCTAGGTCCCGCTCTTCTTTAGTGGACAAAAGTACTTCACCCCCATACTATATTGCTCCCTTGGATTGCTGCAGCCTAAATGCATGACCTTACATTTTTTAACATTAAATCCCAGCTGCCGCATTCTAGACCATTCTTCAAGCTTAGCTAGATCCCTCCTCATGTTATCTACACCTTCCTGGGTGTCTACTCTATTGCAGATTTTGGTATCATCCGCAAAGAGGCAAACCTTACCCGACAGCCCTTCCACTATATCACTAACAAAGATGTTAAAAAGAATCGGACCAAGGACAGATCCCTGGGGCACACCACTGGTAACATCCTTCTCCTCAGGGTGAGCTCCATTTACCTGTACTCTTTGTCGCCTCCCACCCAACCAATTTCTAACCCAAACAGTAACTTTAGGGTCCATCCCTAGGGTGCTCAGTTTGTTTATAAGTCACCTGTGAGGAACAGTGTCAAAGGCTTTACTGAAATCTAAATGCACCACATCTAGGGCTCTCCCTCGGTCCAACTGCCTGGTCACCCAGTCAAAGAAATGAATCAGATTTGTCTGACAAGACCTGCCTCTGGTGAATCCATGCTGCTTTGGATCCTGTAATCTGCTGGACTCCAGAAACCTCACTATTTTCTCTTTCAGCAGCGTTTCCACCGAAGTTAAACTAACCGGCCTGTAGTTTTCAACCACATCCTTACTTCCGCTTTTGTGTAAAGGCACCACATGAGCCTCTCTCCAGTCCTTTGGCAGCACTCCCGACTCCAACAAGGCATTGAAAAGGTCAGTCAGTGGAGCTGCTAGAATGTCCCCAAGTTCCCTCAGTATTCTAGGATGTGTCCCATCCAGTCCCATCGCTTTGTCTACTTTAAGTTGAGCTAGTTTCTCACAAACACAGTCTTCTGAAAATTGTTCAAGATGCCCCTCGCTTCTGTTCCTGTTTGGGGGTGTTTTCTGAGGTCCTGCTCCCGGTTCTTCATCTGTGAACACAGAACAGAAATATTTGTTAAGCAATTCCGCCTTATCCTCATCAGCTTCTACATATTCCTCCTCTTCACCCTTGAGTTTGACAATACCATTTTTGCTCTTCCTCGTCTTATTAACATATCTGAAAACTGTCTTATCCACCCATTTTATTGCATTGGCTATTTCCTCCTCTTTTTGAATCTTTGCTTTCCTGACTACTTTGCTAGCTTCTCTAAGTTTTTTCCAAATATAGATGTCTGTCTTCCTCTCTCTGTGATCTCTTGTATTTCATGAAGGCCTCCTTCTTTTTCTTCACTTTTTCAGCTACTTCTTTTGAAAGCCATAGCGGTCTCCTTTTCCTTTTAATTTTATTTACCATTTTAACAAAAACGTTGGTTGCCCTTAAAATATCCCCTTTCAGTTTTGCCCACTGTTTTTCAACATCCCCCAGCTGTTCCCATCCCGCTAACGACTCCCTGAGGTATTGGCCCATCATGGCAAAGTTAGTTTTCCTAAAGTCTAAGACCCTCACCTTTGAATGGATTCTAACCGCCCTAGTCCTAATACTGAATCACACCATCTGGTGATCACTGGATGCAAAATGATCTCCCACTATAACATCAGAAACACTTTCACCATTGGTAAGCACCAAGTCCAGTATGGCCCCTTCACGTGTGGGGTCTGTTACCAATTGCTTGAATAGTTCTCCCTGTAGAGAATCCAGGATCTCTTTACTTCTAGATGATACTGCAGCAGGAATGTGCCAATCAACATCTGGCAAATTGAAATCCTCTATCAGTAGCACTTCCGCTTTCCTAGCAATGCTGCGTATGTCTTCAATTAACTCTGTCCACCTCTTCCTCTTGTGAGGGAGGTCTGTATATCACGCCAATGCAAATAGATTTCTCTTTCCCTCTTTCTAGTTTAACCCACAATGCCTCCTCTCTCCATTTTAAGCTCTGTAATTCCAAAGCTTTAATAGTATTTTTTTACATATAGTGCCACTCCTCCTCCCCTTCTTCCTACCCTATCCTTTCTGAATAAAGTATAGTCAGGTATAGTTACATCCCAGTCATGGTTTTCTGTGAACCATGTTTCTGTAACTGCCACTAAATCCAAGTCGGCCACTCCCACCAAAGCTTCAACATCAGGGATCTTATTTCCCATGCTACGGGCATTTATACACACTGCTTTCCATATGTTACCCCTGTTACCCATTTCCATAAAGGTATTTAATGTATCACTTACCTGGGGGCTTTCTTCACCCATCCCCAGCGAATCTAGTTTAAAGCCCTCTTCAGTAGATTAGCCAGTCTACTACTGAAGATGCGTCGACCTTTCTTGGACAGATGGATGCCATCTCTGCTCTGCAACCCTTGGAACAGCATTCCATGGTCTAGGAAACCAAAACGCTCTCGATGATACCATCTACGCAGCCATGCATTCATCTCCAGGATGCGAGCCTCTCTGCCTTGGCCTTTACCCTCAACAGGGAGGATTGAAAAGAACACCACCTGTGCACCTAACTGCTTCACCCTCTGTTCCAGAGCCATGAAGTCACTTTTGACATGCTCAGAAGGATACCTGGCAGTATCATTTGTTCCGACATGGATTATCAACATTGGGTAATAGTCAGTGGGCTTGATGAGTCACGGCAAACTCTCCGGAACATCTTGGATTTTGGCACCAGGCAGGCAGCATACCTCTCTGGACATCAAGTTTGGTCAGTAGATGGACACCTCAGTACCCCTTAGAAGAGAGTCACCAACCACCACTACCCTTTGCTTCCTTGTGGTCACTGATTCTGCAACTTTGGGGTATTTGAGCTCTGGTTCTTCCCTTTCCAGGGCTGCTTTCACCTCCTCCACTTCCAGGGCTGCATAATGGTTCTACAGTTCAAGGGCTGGAGAAGTTGGATTGGTGATTCTGCAGGCCCTGGTGACTTGTGTCCAACCTTCATCATTCTGTTGGCACCCATCTTCTCCTCTGCTGGAGAGCTTGGTTGCTGCAAGAAGCATCTCATCAATGTACTTCTCACTGTCTTGAATGCTCCTCAGCCTTGCCACCTCCTCTGAGTTCCTCCACTTGTTTCCTCAGAGTTTCAGCATGCAGGCACCCTGCACATGGAACCAGTCCTTTGTTTTGCTCTTGAAATAGATCATAATAATATTTGTAGTTATACTTTCAATATATGCAGGAGCTATTTTTGCGTGCCAAAATTTTAGTATTTCCTGACTTCGAGGGCTACCCAAAAGCAGCACAAGGATTTCTTGGGTTTAAAACCAAGAGTCCTTGCCCTGTGAGCTACATTTCTGTTAAAATTTCCTTGTAGGTGCTTTGTTTTCCTTGATAGTAAAAGATTTCTTTTGGATCCCAAACAACTCCATATTAACAGGTTTTTTATATTGCTTCATTTCAGTCAAAGTGGTTTACATTGTAACTTAAACTTGGTAATGTACATTAAACAGGAATATTGATAACTTGGATTTTTCTGAGGCAAAAGGGTTAAGTGACTTGCCCAAGGCCATAAGGAGTGTTAGTGGGAATTGAACCCTTATTGCTTGGGTCCAAAACCAATACTTTACCAGCAGGCTACTCCTCCACTCCCTGGCCTCTTGGAGGACAAAGAGGGAACCTCTGTTAGCTAAACTGCGCTTCCCCTAAGCTGGCTGTGCAGTACCTAGATTCCGTTGCTTTTCCTTTTTAGTTTTCCTGTTCTTACTCCTCGTATTATGGTTTAATATTATATATGGCTTATGATTGCCTGAGGATTTTGTAATCTCATTGTTGTTTTCCTGTATTCTCTTTTGGGGAGATATAATTAGGAATTTGCATAAATATAAAAACAAAAAAATAACCCACAAGAGGACTGTGAAAAATTGCAAGAGGACCTTGATAAATTGGAAGACTGGACGTCCAAAGGGCAGATGAAATTTAATGAGGACAAGTACAAAGTTGGTTTCTTCTTCCCGAAGTGCCTAAACTACGGTTATGTGATGAAAGATTCCACATTACAATAATCAGTGTATGTCAAGACTGTACATCCCTAGAGCTGAAGGAGGGCGAGGACTCAGAGATTGATTACACATACAGGGCTACTATCATATTCCTCTAGGCCTATTTAATTGCATCATTGGATCCAAATGTGCAAAAAGTGCTGAAATATGAAAATAAATGTCCAGAATCTGTCTCCATTATCAAACTTGGACAAGCATTCCAATGACTAGAAGGAATGAGTGAGAATCCACAGGCATACACAGGGAAGGAAGCAACATAATTTGCAAAACAAGAGAAAAAAACTCTACAAAGAATTGGATCAACAAGTGAGTTAAAACAAGTGCTGAAAGAACAAATACAGTGGGAAATGCAGAATGTTACTCCAGAAGATCCCTTTGTCGATCAAGACTGGACACATTAACAGTTGAGGAGAGAAACTGAAACCGAAGGATGAGAGATTGATAGCTACAACCCAGAACAGCAGCTTACGGATAAGATGGTTTACAGAGAGCATTGAAAAAACTGGCAAAACAGACATTCATTCATTTATTTATTGAACAGATCTTTTATACTGCTCCTTCCAGCGATCAGGGGTGGTTTACATGGAACAATAACATGAAGTTTCATAGAACATATAACAATATGTCAACTGAACATATGACATATGTCAATTCTGTGGGAAAGACCTGGAAACAGTGACTCAACTCATAGATGGCTATGAAGTTCTGATGGCAGAAAATTTCTATACAGAAAGGCACAATAAAGTAGCGCCCCTTATCCATTGGAAACTCTGTAAGCACTACAACATCACTGTGCCAGAAAAGCATTGGGATCATGACCCTAAAAGAATTACAGAGAATGAGGAGATTATGATCATCTGGGATACATCCATTCTAACCAATAAAAAGCTGGATGCAAGGAATCTGGATATAGTGGTAAAGGAGAAAAACTCCAGAACAGCACTGATTATAAAGGTGTCAGTTGCAAGTGACTACTTTGAATTGCGTTGAAAGGGAGAAAATATCCAAGTACTAGTAAATCTGAGAAACTGAGATCATACTCTTCATACCCTGGCTTAGAAGTGAGGTTCACGACTTTTATGGTACACGCAAAACTCACATATTTGGAGAAATTGCCCCGGAACTACCACTCAGGAAAAGGATTTAGGCGTCATCATGGATAATACATTGAAACCCTCTGTCCAGTGTGCAGCAGTGACCAAGAAAGCAAATAGAATGCTAGGAATCATAAGGAGAGGAATGGAGAATAAAACAAAGGATATTATATGCCTCTGTATCATTCCATGGTGAGACCACACTATGAACATTGCGTTTGATTCTGATCACCATATCTTAAAAAGGATATAGCAAAATTAGAAAAGGTACAGAGAAGAGCCACCAAAATGGTTAAGGAGATAGAAGAATACTCCTATGAAGAAAGGCTTAAAAGGTAGGGCTCTTCAACTTGAAAAAAGATGGCTAAGGGGAGATATGATAGAGGTCTATAAATTAATGAATGGAGTGGAACGGAAAACATAGATTGGTTGTTTACTCCATGAAAAAGTAGAAAGAGTGGAGTACATTGTAACCCATTTAAGACTAATAAGAGAAAATACAATAATTCTTCATTCAATGTGTAATCAAACTCTGGAATTTGTTACCGGAGGATGTAGTAAAAGCTGTTAGTATAGCTGGGTTTAAAAAAGATTTGGGCACATTCCTGGAGGAAAAGTCCATAAACCATTATTAAAGAGGACCAGAGAAATCCACTGCTACCTCAGGATAAACATTGTGGAATCTGTGTACTTTTTTGGGAATCTGACAGGTACTTATGACCTGGATTGGCCACCGTTGGAAACAGGATACTGGGTTTGATGGACCTTGGTCTGACCCAGTATGGCATTTCTTATATTCTTATGACAACTAAGATCCTAGCACAGTTCCTGAAAAATATAACCCATAACAAACACACAACACACAGGAGGTACACATAAGAATACGAGTTTGATACAGTATGTCGCAGTTCCCCTTCCCAGAAAAACAACTGCTCTCAGACTTCATCGCCGGCAGCTGCAGGGACCTGGGCTTTGAGTGGTGGCAGACAAAAATCGTCCTTATTTGAGCATTAATAATGAAGGATCCAGACACCGAGTGTGCACTTTATGCAAAGTGCAAACCAAGAGAGCCCATTACTGTCACATGAAATACATCCTCATTAACATTTCTGATAAATATTTCAGAGCTGGAAACAGAGCTAGCCCAGGGAGAAGGGAACCACAAGTAGAAGAGTAACATAGACCCATATCGGAAGACAAATGGCTGCATGTTTACTGAAAGGCAGGAAGAGAGGATATCCACTAAACTGGGTTTAGCTGCTTGAATTCTGCATTTGAACATTTTCCCCCACTGACTGGCTACTATTGACCAATTAAGTTCATAGGGCAGCCAAATTTTGTTAAGTAAAAATGGGACAACTCCAGGGTTTACAATTTAATCAGTTAATGCAACTTTTCAGGGATAAGTGGCTAAGTTAACTCCCTGGTCACCCAACTAGTAGGCTTAAATTTGAAAACTAGCTGGTTAATTCTTCACCTAAAGATAACTGGTTTAAATAATCCATTTACCTTTGCTTTTTGAAAACTGACCCCAGAACTGGCCCAACCACTAGGCAAACTAGGTGGTTGCCTAGGGCAGCAACCTCTGGAGGGCAGCAAAAGCAGTTCATTCAAAGCTAAATAACAGATTTTGACAGCAAGAGAAGGAGTAAAGCTTGAGGTTCACCTAGGGCTCCAATACTCTGGAGCAACTCTAGGGCCAGCTCTGACCCCAACAAATGTTAAGTAGGTCACAGGATGGACTAGAGCGAGAAAGTAATTCAGATGTTATTTTAAGGATGGAGCTAATAAGTTTGAGTCTTCTCCATTCTGGCCTACTTGATAACCTGCCATGAATAATCATTAGGGATACATTTTTAATGGTGGGACCTAGACAGGTTAAAAAGAGTTCCCTGGGTAGATCTTTATTTAAAAACTTTTTATACACCGCTGGTCTCTGAATTCTGAATTGTTTACAGTATCACCTAGAAAATAAAATAGATTTGTGTCTCCAGCAGGAGAGGAAGAGACCATTGCAAAAGCTGTAGTTAAAGATGGGTGGCCAGAAGCAGCCTCAACCCCTGTGGAAGCCCTGCAGTTGAAGATGCTTCAAAGGAGGTAACAGGGGCCAAGTTTGCATCAATGGTTAAGCCTGCAACAGTGAATTTAGGGGGATGTTTACTAAAGTGCGGTAATCGTGATTAACGCATGTAAAGTATGTTTAACGATCGTTAGCACGTCCGAACGCGCGTTCTGACGTGCTAACGATTGTTAAACGTACTTTACGCGCGTTAACCGCAGTTAACGATCGTAAACCTCCGCGGCGCGTTAAAACAGCACAGAAGGTGGAGAGTGGGCGGAGAGAAGGGGTCAATGGGCGGAGAGTGGGCGGGGAGAGGCTTCCCTCATACTAACGCGCTGAATTTCAGAGCTCAATTCCAACGCGAATGAAAACCTGTCGTTAAAGGCATATTAAAGGGAAGAGAAACCATTTCCGTCAGCAATGTACAGCAAAACCGGGGAAACCTACAAAACGTGAGCAGTGTGATACATGTGCAAAGACCAAAAGTTCACATAAAACCTTAAGAATGACCACAAGAAACATTGTAAAAAGCACAATTCAGCTGGGCAACAGTGATAGCAATGGGCAACAATGAACAACACTCCCTGGAAAGCACCAAAGAAAGAAATGATGTTTGGAAGGGTCTACGCTCCGTAGACCCTTTCAAAGATCATTTCATTGTGATGGAGCTTTCCTGGGAGTGGTATGTAATGTTGCCCAATGATATCATTGTTGCCCAGCTTGGTTATGGGTGTTTGCCCCTTTTTTTGAGGTCTGTTTTGAGGTTTATGTGCACCTTTGTCTCCATACAAGGTAAATGAGCCCACAGTAAACCTGTGCAGAGCAGTTTCTGACTCGTCAGGCCGCTTTAACTAACTCCAGGGACTGCACCATCTCTGTGGCCACAGTGTGGTGCAACAGACACAGCCAGTGCCTGTAAAACCAGAGGATCACAGGTTCAAATCCCAGCTGGGGCTCCTGCCAACCCAGCCCCCATTGTTTTACCCACCACTAAACAGTGATTTTACGTTTATTAAAACTTTTTATACCGCCCAACACTGGTAGTACCTGAGCGGTTTACAATACAGATAAACAACTTAAAATGATTAAAAAATTTTAAAAATGGCTGAGAAAAAGAAAAGGAACGCCAATAAAATAGATAGGAAAGAGGAGGAGAGAAAAGACAAAAAAAAAAAGTGACAGACTACAATGCAATGGTTGAATATCAAGGAGCGGGGGGGGGGGGGGAAGGGGTAACAGAGAGGAGGGGGGGGAGCTGGGGACGGCAGGTTAAATGCTAAACTGAAAAGGTGGGTTTTGAGTTGTGATTTAAATGATTGGTAAGATTCCTCGGCACGAAGCGAGGGGGGGAGCGAGTTTCAGAGGCTGGGGGCTAGGAAGTAGAAAGCAGAAGTGCGGGTGGAAACTAGGTGAGCCTGGGAAGGTGAGGGGAGGGAGAGACGATTAGAGTGGATAGCACGAAGTAGGCGATGAGGTGGACGAAAGTGTATCTGGTCGGCGAGATAGAGGGGGGTACCAGTGCGAACAGCCCTGTGTGTGAGGATGAGGATTTTGTACTGGGCGCGGAAGGAGATAGGCAGCCAGTGATAGTGAAGAAGAAGCGGGGTAACATGGTCAAAACGGGAGGCATGAGCGAGAAGACGAACAGCTGAATTTTGAATATGTTGAAGACGAGACAATTGGGATTTAGGTAGACCAACAAGGACGACATTACAATAATCGAGACGGGACATCACAAGGGAAAGGAGAAGGGTAGCCAAGGCGGAGGAGGAGAGAAAGGAACGGATAGAACGAAGTTGTCTGAGAGAGAACAGGGAACGCTGAACAATGGAGGAAATGTGGTCCTTGAAGGAGAGAGAGGAATCAAGTATAACACCTAAGTAACGAAGTGAGGAAACAAGAGAAATAGACTGCGAGGGGAAAGAAGGGGCACATGTGGGGGAGGGGCCCCCAAACGTGAACCAGATGGCATGAGACTTGGAGGGGTTCACCTGTAGAAAATTGGAGGAAAACCAGGTAGCGATAGCAGCAAGACAAAGGTTAAGAGGAGTGATATCTGGGGAGAGAGGGTCAGTACGAAGCAAGAGAAAGATGTCATCCGCGTAATAATACGCGGAGATGCCAAACTGTTGGACTAGAAGAGTAAGGGGTGCTAGGAAGATATTAAAGAGAAGTGGAGCAAGAACAGACCCTTGAGGAACCCCGCAAGAGAGGGGGGTAGAACTAGAAGAAGAGGTCCCAGAAACTACAGAGAAAGAGTGACAGGAGAGAAAGGAGTGAAACCATTGAAGAACCGTTCCAGAGAGACCTGCTTCCCGCAGACGAGTGAGGAGGGTGCAGTGATCCACTAGGTCGAAGGCAGCAGAGAGATCAAGAGAAACAGCCAGTGTATAGAAACCCTGATCGTGTGCAGCGTGAAGTTCGTTGAGGAGGTAAAGAAGAACCGTTTCAGTGCTATGGGCAGGGCGAAAACCGGATTGGCGGGGGTGAAGAGTGAGGGAGGCTTCAAGGTGGGAGGAAAGTTGTGTAAAGACCAGTTTCTCAAGAAATTTAGAAAGAAAAGAAAGGTTAGAGACAGGGCGCCAGTTAGAGAGCACAGTAGGATCAGAGGAATGGGATTTTAAGATGGGACGAACAATAGCATGTTTCCAACCAGAGGGGAAAGTGCCAGAAGACAGACTAGAGTTGAACAAGGAGAGAATATAGGGGGAAAGAGCTAGTGAGGGTTCAAGAAGCCAGGAAGATGGGATAGGGTCAGCTGAACAGGTGGTTTTACGAAGAGAAAGGAATGTTTCCTGAAGAACAGAAGGGGTGATCAGCGCAAAAGAAGACCAAAGATGAGATAACTTAGGGACAGACTGGGATGGGGATGGAGGGGGTGGGGGGAGGGTGGGGCAGGGGGAGAAAGGGGAGGAGGGCACAAAGGGAAGGACTGGCGAAGAGAGTTAACCTTAGTGGCAAAGAAAGTACTGAGGGAAGAAGGGTCGGGAAGGGAAGAAACAGGATGAGAGGAGGAGGAAGAGGGAGAGTGGGATGCAGTAAGAGAGTGCAGGATGGAGTACAGACGACGAGAAGAATTGGAGGAAGAGGAAATAAGGTTGGAATAGTAATCACGTTTTGCAGTATGGAGGAGAGACCGGTAATGCCGATGACAGAGGCGAAAGCCTGACAGCGTGATGGGGGAAGGACGCCTTCGCCAAAGCCGTTCTGCCCGGCGAAGGTATCTACGGTGCAAAAAGAGGCCGGGGTGAAACCAGGGGTGGTGTGGACGGTGGCGGGGGCAGGAACAAGAACGAACTGGGGCAACCAGGTTCAGAGCAGATTGGAGGGTAGAGTTCCAATAGTGAGCCTGATCATCCACAGGAAGAGAGTCGAAATTCGAGGGAAACAGGGTGGCAGGGGAAGGGAATTGTAAAAGAGTGTCGGCAGTGATCTTTCGAGTAGGTGGTGACGCAGAGTGGAGATCTGAGGGGGCGGACGGGATCAGGGAGGGAGCAGGGACAGAAAACAATAGGCAATGGTAATCTGACCAGGGGAGGGGAAAGGAAGACAGTGATGAAAAAGGAAGGGGAAAAGAGGCCGAGGTAATAAGAAGATCAAGGGAATGGCCGGCAGCGTGAGTGGGGAAAAAGACAGATTGGTGAAGAGAGAGATCAGATAGAAAGGTGAGAAAAGAGGAGTCTCTTGCCGAAGAGGGGGAATCGGCATGCACATTAAAATCCCCTAAAATAAGGAGATGGGGATAAAGCAGTGTGGCCTCAGCTATGGTGGCCAGTAGAGAGTCCCAGGAGGAAGTAGGGAGAGAGGGTGGGGCGTAAATAAGGAGAAAGTGGTACGGGGTACTAGGGGAGTTCAGTTGTACAAGCAGGGTCTCAGGGTAAAGCAGGGAAGGGGAAGAGACAAGTTCAGAAAGACAGAGGAAAGAACGGTAGAGAATGGCCACACCCCCACCGCATCTGCCCCGGCGGGATGTGGAAAAGAAAGAATAACCAGCTGAGAGACAACGGTTTAGGAAGGGCTCGTCACCTTCCTTCAGCCAAGTAAAGACACCCCTTTATTGCAGAGAACATACGCATGGTTAATACGCCTATATTATACCACACCAAACACAGACATCAGAAAGAGGCGCATTACCCAGAGCAGAGTCTCGCAATTGCAGTCCTGGAGGGTCCCACACCATTCAAGTTCCATGCTGCCTCTAATAAAGATGCCTGTGCTGCATATCTATGCACCACTCCCATGGTATGCAGATGTAGCTCATGCATATTTATGAGGGACAGTATGAAAACCCGAACAGGTTTGGAACACCAGGACTGGAGTTGGGGAACTCTGCCGTAAAGCAGCAGCCAACAGAGCCAGACACACCCACAGGCCCCATTGGCCAATGCCTCCTGGAGAAGCAGGACATTGGGCCCTGCCTGTATCTCCCAATACTAGCAGTTGCATACCTTAGCAATGCCACCCTACACCTGAGTATATGGTACACAGCTATCAAACGTTTCCTGTGATAACTGGCAGATATCAATTCCTACATTAGGCACAGTTTGCTCAGTGAGCTCCACCATAACAATCATTCTGCTGTCTGTGGTGTGTGCTGCAGGTCTGGTCTCTGACAGTGCATACCACCATGGGGGTGACCCCCAACAGTCTTGCGTACATTATCCATGCCTGAACTGTGCCCAGGACTGGTGTGGTGGGTATGGCTGCTGAACACCTCTATAGTTGCACAATGCTGGCATAGGTGTGGGGGTGTCTGTCTGTCTATCCAGTGTGTGGTGGCTGCAAACACCTTCCACAGCCCACACTGCCAGCAATGTTGCCAGTATTGAGCTGCCAATGTGCATAATGAGGAGCAAGGTACCATGGGTATAGGCCGGACAGGGTGGCCTGGCCAGGGTGCATCTGCACAGGGCATAGGGCAGTGACAGGCACATTTTAGTGCCTGGCCACCACCTACATAGACAGGGTGACCTCAGTATGTCCTGCTGAGAGATCACTCTCACCCTGACTGTGCAGTGACCACAGCATGGCTAGGCACCCCCATAGTGCTATATAGTATTTCTTTCATGTGATAGATATGGGTTTCCTTTTGGGGCCCAGTCACTGATTTATCTGCTTGCTGTGTATGCTGACATCCCAGTTCTAGATGCATGCATATCCACTGGGCACATGCATTATGGACTAACTAGCAGACTGTTTGCAGCTGGTATGTGTCTTGATGGAGTGGCTCGCAGTGGCTGATGGCTTGCTGCAGGAGTATATCAGATGGTGGTGGGGTGCAGCTTACTGTATCCATGCCTGATGTCTGTCTGCGTACAGAGCTGCGGTGCCTGCCCTGTGGGGTGTCTGTTCCTCACCAGAACTGGGGTTGATGTTCCTCTCTACTGCCACCTTTGCAGGGAGGTAGAAGGTGGATCTATTGTTAGGAGACCCTGTTTGCCGCACTTGGGGGGGGGGTCCATGGGGGCTACACCTGACTGCAAGGTGTTTGTGCAGAAACTACCTATCCTGCACATTAACACTGCTTTGGACCTGCGCCATGGACGGTGCTGGGCGCCTCACTGCACCCTCAGGGTGAGCACAGTACCAGCACAATGTGACGGTGTGTAGCTACTCTGTGCCAGTACAACACGCGGTCAGTACCCCCTACCAGGCCGAGGTGCTGTGGGGGTGCATTCCCCATGGTGTGTATCTGTGGACAGCTGATTTGCATGTGCAGTGCATCATGGGTGTGACTGGCACAATCCAACCCTGGGAAGATCCAGCGCCTGCTCTCAGGCTCTGATAAACCATAGGCCATCACACGTACATCTGTTAGCATAGTGCATAGGTGCAAGACACCCTAAAGTGTCTGTACTATAAGGTGCCCACGCTGGTAAAAACACACGTACCCACGCACGTACCAACGCACATGGCTATGCGCACTGCGAGAGTGTGTTTCACTAACAACTACTGAACGTAAAGAAAAACATGCCTCCTCATTCCCTATGTAATGTACAGGGTGCTGCCTGGGGCAGCATTCTACGTTAGAGCACATTGGGGACTCGAACCCATGCTGCTTGTAACAGTGGTGAGTACACTAACCATTGTGCTACAGCTCTGTTTCAATGATTTGTGTCTGTACGCCTTCATATGATTAACGTGCAGTAACGCGCCACAGCGCCCTGTAACGCTCGTTAGTTTTTGGAACGCGCGTTAGTCATTACGATGTCCCGCCCATGTCCTTTTTTGGCTTTCCTTTCACTAACGCGGCTCCTAACGCGATTTGCACTAACGCAGTTTAGTAAACATACCCCTTAGACTCTATGGAATGCTGTGCTGTTAATGGAATGGCCGGTGACCTTTCAAACTGACCAGTTATTGGGGGTTAACTTGTAATTGAAATCTTAAGTACATGACCAGTGGCAAAAGTTCTAGTGGGGGGCCCCAAGCAAAGGTTTGCTAAGGGTCCCGTCCCTGCAATCCCCCCCCTGCAGTGCCCCTCCACTCTGGCAGTGGCTTGACCACCCCACACTCCAGTGGTGGTGGCAGCAGCAGCAGTGGAGGCCCCGTATGGCAAACATTTATTTGTTTGCCCCACTGTTTCCATACTAAGCCCGGAGGTGTTCCTTCTGGGCTGAAGTCTTGTGGTATGGCTGTTATCATGAGACTTCAGCCTGTGAGCTAACAGCTGGGCCCAGAACAGAGTTAGCGTGGCAAACAAATAAAAGTAAGTGCCACGCTGCCATATGAGCCTCCTTCCTTCCTGGGCCCCCCTGTACTGTGGGGCTGCTTGGGCAAAATTTATGCTGTTGAGTAGGACCACAGTAACAGATTGTCTGCCTAGGAAACCAAGGCTGAATAGGTGGAGAAGCAGGTTGGGGATCATTCAGAACTGTCTGGATGCAGTAGTTAAAGACCAAGTTATGCTTCAGAGAAGGATGAAGCTTTGGATAGTCATGGAAGGAGATGTAATCATAGGCTTCTGAACTTTCCTAGGACATTCCTATTCCCACCCGAGACTCTGTTAAGGAGATATTTTGTGGAAGTTCTTGAAATACCTGAGAATAATAATCTCTCCAGTTGCCCCATTTGTCATCAAGTGGTTTGGAAGAGCGAGATGGGACTGGGGGAGAAAGAAGGAACATATGCAACTGGTCTCTGAGGACAGCCTGAATCTCACTGAATATTTGGAGAATTCTCAGGATGAGATTAGTGCGTGGTCTACGTTGATTATGTTTTCACTTGAGTGACAAAATCTTGATTATAAAACTTTTTAGTTATTATAATATTATATTTCTGGGAAATGAAATTTGGATAGTCCTTGATTTAAGTAGGGCAACACAAAAACAAATGGATTGGAAGAGTCCAGTGATGCTTACCTGCAAACTTTGGTGCCGCGGGGCTGTCTGCTTCTGCCCCCACCGATGGCTGACTTCCTGTTTGCATGGAGGCGGAACCCCCAGGCAAACAGGATGTTGTCCATCAGAGGGGTCGGAAGCAGACAGCCCTTCGGTGCTGAAGTTTGCAGGTAAGCACTGTGGGGTTCTTTCTATCCATAGCTGCCGCAGTAGGTCCCAGCAGTGGCAATGAGGGGTGGGCAGATGGCTGGCCAGGGGACCACAAGGGATGAGGTTTGCTTAGAGCACCTCATCTCCTTGCGCTGGACCTGATGGCAGTGATGTAAATTCAACAGAAAGTAACCTGTTCCTCCTCTGGAAGGGTAAGAAAGCATGTTGTACATTAAACTACTCAGTGATAACTGAAACAGAGGTGGAGTGTATCCCTTGTTTTATTGATGGTATTGTAAACTGCTCTGGTATCCTGTTTGAAGGGTGGTATAGAAAGTTTCATCAACCATAAACGGAATTTCTATCCATGCTTAAGTTCAAAGATAGATGAGAGATAAAGTATCAGATATGTCATGTATTAATTTTGCATTTTCCTTTCTTACCCTCTATAGGCAAGAAGGAGAAATGCCTTTTTGAGTTATAGTTTCCTATTTTAAAACCAAACAGTGAAATCTAGGGGCATGTTTACTAAATTGTACTAATCATTAGCGTAGGGTTTAGTATGCAGTAAGAATGCTGAGCTAGAAATACCCTGCTAACTGGGTAGCGCGTGATTGGGTGGGGACTGGGAGGTTAGGATCAGAACGAAGGCATTGGTGCATTGTGGTTAGCATGGGTCTTTTGGGTGTTCAGCAACCATGAATGCTGCTGTTAGTGCAGGTGCATTTAATGTTGCTGTCATACTCTTTAGTAAACATGCACCCTACAGTATTGTTGTATGAGCTATGCTTTTCACCATTGTAGGAAGACAGTATTCATGTGGACCTTATACTAAAGGTTAACGCACGATAATGAAGTTAATGCATGTTAATGCATGTGCCACTGTGCACATAGAAAGCACTTAATGTACGTTAACTTCATTAATGCGCATTGAAACCTTTAGTAAAAGGGTCCCTTTGAGTATAACATGTGTTTCCTCTGTGAGGAAAAGTGGTATGTATTTTGTTCAAATAATTTTTATGGTCATTATTGCTCTTAGCAGAATGACTATGAAAGACCTAGACAAGATTCTCAAGAGCAGAGATGTCTCTCTCCATACAAAGATCCGACTCGTTCAAGCCATAGTATTTTCAATATGATTTTTGCAGGGATATGATTTTTGCAGTTTGTGATGAAAGGGTGGATAGGCAGTGATATAGAAGTAGGTTTATGTTTTGTCGTTCGGGGTAGCCCGTTGTCACATCAGTACATCGTTCTGTTCGGGCTGAATTTTGTAGACTATATTGTCGTTTGCTTGTTTTACCTCACGGGGGAGTATGATGAAAGGACGTCTCATGTTGACGTCAGTCAGAGAGGAGGGTCTTTAAAAATGGAGCCCAGAGGGCCATTTGACATGCGCGGTGTTTTTTCATGGAGGCGGTTGGTGCTTTCATGGCATTGGAAGCGGAATGAAACCGCAGTGAGTTAAAACGTGGGCAGCAGTAGCGGTAAGATTTCAATAAAGTGATTTTAATGTTGTGTTTAGTCATTAGTTAGTTACTGGAAGGTGTTAGGTAATAGAGGTAGGATTGGAGGTCACTAATTTGTTTTTTGGTTTTGTTTTGTCTTTTTATAGAGTTAATAAGATCCCCTGAGGAAACTTCTTATGAGAAATGTCTCAGTGGTACCGGGGATTGACGTAGGGATCAAAAGAATGATACAGATACATCTAATCTGGGAAGTTGAATTTGCATGTTTCTTCGTGTTCATACTTTGTCCATTGAAGAGTTTTGTCAAGATTAGAGTTCTGTTTTTTATCTAAGAGGTCATTGATGTGATAAAGCATTTTTGCTATACAAAGACATGAGTCTTAATGGCAATGCTTGTTTCTAACTGAGACCTCAGAGAATATGAAATTTTCTCTAATCCAGCTATTGTTAATAGTGAACGAGTTTCCTAATTGATACACAGAGTGTTCGTTCAAAAATTTGAGGCCATTATATTTTGTGTTCACACAGCCATGGCAGGCCCAGAAGGATGGACAGACATTTTTAGTTTTACACAAGACCACATTATGAGTCTTACCAAAGAAAAGACTCCTTTTGCACTGCTTGCCCCACTGGAGGAATCTTCCCATGATGCCACATGGGAATCTCTGCTTAAATTACAGAAGAAAAAAGTTAGAATGGAACTCCACCGCTTCTCCCTCATTGAATATATCAATCGTCAACAGATTCCCAGGGGGCTAAGAATGTACAAAGAACCCCGTAAGCCCACCATGGAAGTGGAATTTGTGGAACAGTGGAACAGAATTTTGAATAAGTGTTCCCTAGACCTTATGGTTTTGATTGTTGATACAGCACAAAAAGATTTAGAGAAACTTACAGATGAAGTGAAAGTGATGGAAGATAGTTTAAAATCAGCAGCACCTGAGGGGGTTTTTACAGCTAAGTCAGATGAATTAAAGAAACAGATTCTGACTTTCCATCAAGAGGTGATGGCCACGAAATTAAAAAAATTGAAACGTGATCATTCTGACTATACAATTGGTTACGTATACCCATGGATGAATAGCAAAAGGAAGCAGAAGAAATCAGGCAAACGTGTAAATTTTGAGAACGCTTCGGATGAAGCGTCATCTACAGATTCCACCAAGTCCTCAAGGAATGGGGAGGATTTTTTCGACGAAGAGAGAGACGACACCAAGAAAAAGAAAAAAGAGTCCGACCGTCTAAAACAGCGCGAGCGCTCCAATCCGTGGAAAAAATAAAGTCTATTCATAATGTCTCCACTGAACAATCTTTAGTAGTAAACATTTCTGGAATTGAGCTTCCTCAGGCTGCATTGACTTTATTAAACAAAGGTTTATCGTACGTACCCAGCATTCACTTTGATTCTTTTCAATTTAGACTTGATTTTGAAGCTTTAATGCGCAAATTAAGTTTGAAAAGTTACTTTGCAGGGCTGACCCACTGGGGCAACAGCAACAACCGTTTTATCAACATTCTGAGCCAGGGGAACAAGCCTTTGGTCGAGCATGATTGCCCATTCAGTCCACATGGTCCCCTCCAGGCCCTCTTCATTCGGCGCTTGAAGTCTTTAAAAAGCTGGTATTAGCAGATATTCATCAATTGGAAAGGACTCAAAAATTACAGCGGTCCGCGTTGACCGTGGAAGAGCGTCGAATCTTGTATGAATTACACAGTCGCACCGATATTGTAATTAGGAGGGTCGACAAGGGCGGGGCCATAGTGATATTAGCAAGAGAGGATTACATCGCAGAGGCAATGTCTCAGTTGCAAGATCCACATGTTTACTCAGTCTTACAGCAAGATCCAGTATTGGCCTTACAGAAGGAAATACATCATCTTACTTCAGCAGTGCTAGCAGCGAAATTAATCACGAAGCAGGAATTTCAGTATTTAAATGTTAAGGCTCCTGAAACGGCGAAATTTTATCTTGTTCCTAAAATCCACAAGAACCTCTCTAAACCCCCGGGAAGACCGATAGTGTCCACTTGTGGAAGTATCTTGGAACCGTTATCTACTTATGTGGACTCTTTTTTACGTCCGTTATTAGTCACTGTTCCTTCTTACTTAAAAGACACCACTCACTTTCTCCATGTAATCAAAGAAGCTTCTGTACTGTCGGGCCAGCAGGATATTATTTTAGTCACGTTAGACGTGATTTCACTATATACAAACATCCCATAGGAGGCAGCAGTGGAGGTAGTGGGGCAGGTATTGAGACAGCGTGGGGATGTCCCTATAGTTCAACGGGATTTTCTTATCAGCTTAGCGAGGTTGGCCATTTGTCATAACTATTTTGTCTTTCAGGGTGTACTTTATCAGCAGAATTCCGGGGTGGCGATGGGCGCTACATGCGCCCCGTCTATTGCCAACTTTTATATGGGCTTATTCGAACAGCGATGGGTCATCCCCTCAGAATATGCCTCCCACATTGTCTTGTGGAAGAGATACATAGACGACATTTTTCTTTTCTGGAAAGGCACTGAGGAGTCCTTGCTGGTCTTTATAAATTGGCTCAATAATTGTGATGTTAATATTAAATTTACCCATGCTTACCACAGAAATACTCTTACTTACTTAGATGTCTGTGTTATGAGGGGAGAGAGTGGGTGGGAGACGACCATCTATAGAAAGTCCACCGATAGGGTCACTTTCCTTCAGTTTGGCAGTATGCATCCAAGACGCCTTAAGGAAGGGCTTCCCTTCTCCCAATTCTTGCGCTTCTGACGTAACTGTTCTAGTAAAGTAGATTTTAAGCTTAAATCTAAACAATTGTATAGTAATTTTGAGCAGAGGGGGTACCCTAGTTCGATAGTCAAACGGGCGTATTCGCGAGCGTTGTTTAATCATCGCGCTGCTTTGCTGGAAGTGAAACCCCCGCGTAAGATAGATAAATTTGATGAAAACAATATCAACTTTATTACAAGATACTCTCCATTGAGCGCAGGCATTCAAAAAGTGCTTAAGAAGCATCGGAATATACTAGCAGCGGTACCAGGACTACGGGGTAAAACGGTGCGTTGTGTATGGCAACAGCATCGTAATTTAAAGGAATGGTTGAGTCCAGCCGTGTTGCCGTCTTTTGTTGAGGGTTCTGGATCCAGTCAGCGGGTGGGTCATAGGAGCTGTGGATCCTGTGATATTTGTGATATCACGATTACCACCACGGTATTTGAGTACCAGGGAGTAACTATTCAGTTGAAACATGACACCACTTGTGATTCAGCTAATGTTTACGCGATTATATGCCCCTGTGGGTTATGCTACATAGGAAAAAACACTCGATCTTTTCGTATACGTATGAGGGAACATTGTAGTCGCTTGACCCGGAAGGTCCTACAGGCCCCCATAGTGCTGCATTGTGTACAAAATAGCCATATTTTTGAACAACTGCGTTGTTTGTGCTTGGATAGGACAGAGCAGGGGAGGGCAGGTAGAACTTTTAACCAGGTTCTTATTAGAAATGAACAAAGGTAGATTTATAATTTAAACACTTTGGAGCCAAAGGGATTGAATAGCGTTATAGAATGGTCAGCATGCGTCTGATATGGGTTCCTGTTCAGCATTTTGAAAGTGATATTAGTCGAAAGAACAGTCCCGCAGGATGGCCTAGGGATATGATTTTTGCAGTGTGTGATGAAAGGGTGGATAGGCAGTGATATAGAAGTAGGTTTATGTTTTGTCGTTCGGGGTAGCCCGTTGTCACATCAGTACATCGTTCTGTTCGGGCTGAATTTTGTAGACTATATTGTCGTTTGCTTGTTTTACCTCACGGGGGAGTATGATGAAAGGACGTCTCATGTTGACGTCAGTCAGAGAGGAGGGTCTTTAAAAATGGAGCCCAGAGGGCCATTTGACATGTGCGGTGTTTTTTCATGGAGGCGGTTGGTGCTTTCATGGCATTGGAAGCGGAATGAAACCGCAGTGAGTAAAAACGTGGGCAGCAGTAGCGGTAAGATTTCAATAAAGTGATTTTAATGTTGTGTTTAGTCATTAGTTAGTTACTGGAAGGTGTTAGGTAATAGAGGCAGGATTGGAGGTCACTAATTTGTTTTTTGGTTTTGTTTTGTCTTTTTATAGCGTTAATAAGATCCCCTGAGGAAACTTCTTATGAGAAACGTCTCAGTGGTACCGGGGATTGACATAGGGATTAAAAGAACGATACAGATACATCTAATCTGGGAAGTTGAATTTGCATGTTTCTTCGTGTTCATACTTTGTCCATTGAAGAGTTTTGTCAAGATTAGAGTTCTGTTTTTTATCTAAGAGGTCATTGATGTGATAAAGCATTTTTGCTATACAAAGACGTGAGTCTTAATGGCAATGCTTATTTCTAACTGAGACCTCAGAGAATATGAAATTTTCTCTAATCCAGCTATTGTTAATAGTGAACGAGTTTCCTAATTGATACACAGAGTGTTCGTTCAAAAATTTGAGGCCATTATATATAGTATTTTCAATATCATATGGATGCAAAAGCTGGACAGTGAAAAAGATAGACAGGAAGAAAATTGTTGCCTTTGAATTATGGTGCTGGCGGAAAATACTGCATATATCATGGACTGCCTGAAGAACAAACCAGTCAGTACTAAAGGAGATCAAACCAAAGCTTTCTTTAGAAGCTCAGATGACAAGACTTTGACTTTCATACTTTGGACACATCATGCGAAGAGAGAGATCATTAGAGAAAGACATCATGCTTGGCAAGATAGGAGGGCAACGCAAAAGAAGAAGGTCAGCAATGAGATGGATCGATACAATAACAGCAGCTATGGGTACCAGTCTGCAAACAATAAGCCACCTGACTGAACACAATTTAGGACAACTATCCAGAGGGTCGCCATGAGTCGACACTGACTCGATGGCAGTTAACAACAACAACAACAACAACATCTCACTATTATACAATAACATTGCTTACAAATTCAATAAAATTGAAGTCCAGAATTAAGCTGGAGGGAATTCAGGAAAAAGAAAAGAAAAATTATAATCATGATGGCTGGGTGGTATTTCTTTACACATCAAAGGAGACCTATAACTGTTCATAAACAACCAAGGATAACTCTTCGCATGCAGCTGTGATGGTGCATGCCGATTCCTGCATTAACTGCGCCCCATGCTTTAGAGTTGGAAAGGACTCAAAGGAAAAAAGTCCCAAAAAAGGTATTCCCACACTTATCAATAATCAAAAGAATACCCAAACCCCTACCGCAATCACCATATGATATATACTTTTTTGTCGGGCATAAACCGCAAGGTGAAGAGGACTCCCTCGACACCTCACGCAGTACATACCCCTTTTGTTCTTTTTATTATTTATTTCATTAATTCTGATTTCGCAAATCTTAAAAGCAGGGAAAGGCTTCACACTTATCTGCACCAGCACGACGTGCACGCTTCAAAACGTGCACGTCGTGCTGGTGCAGATAAGTGTGAAGCCTTTCCCTGCTTTTAAGATTTGCGAAATCAGAATTAATGAAATAAATAATAAAAAGAACAAAAGGGGTATGTACTGCGTGAGGTGTCGAGGGAGTCCTCTTCACCTTGCGGTTTATGCCCGACAAAAAAGTATATAGCATATGGTGATTGCGGTAGGGGTTTGGGTATTCTTTTGATTATTGATTGGTTAGAGTTGGAAAGGGGCAGGTTGGGGGCAGAGAGTGGATGTGACAAGCACCACACTGTCAGCACACAAATATACACCATGCGCTATCGGTGCATCTTCAAATAGAGCGAGTGCCATTACCCCAATAGGTGACTTGCATTATTGAATTGCGCCACGAGTTACCTATTGAAAAATGCTGTCCACAGCTAGGTGGATACCAAAGTGGCTTTGCACTTAACACACCTTGGTTTTGTAGGCTAGAGGCACATTACGTGCAAAACCAAAGCGTACTTTAGTAAAAGGGCCCCTAAGAGTCAAATTGTTCTAATGCTTCTTTCACAATTAACTCCTGGGAACAAGCAGACAGAAAATCTAAAAGTTGCTCAGGCTCAAAAAAAAAAATGAAATGCCTCTGTTGAAGAATGATCATACATGTACAGGGAAAGTGAAGAAAATAGCAGGCTCTGAGGGCCAATACCTTAGATTTCAATGATAAAAACACCTTCCTGCAGCGCTGAGTTTCCAATGCCTTATCAGGGTAAGTTCTCACCACATGACCAAGAAGCATTTTAATCCGGTTAGCGAAGAACAACTTAAATATCCAATCTCTGTCTGAATCCAATGGAAATGTAACAAACTAAGTAGCGAACATAAAAACATAACATAAGAACATAAGAAATGCCATATCGGGTCAGACTAAGGTCCATCAAGCCCAATATCCTGTTTCCAACAGTGGCCAATCCAAGTCACAAGTACCTAGCAGGTTCCCCAAAAAGACACAGGTACCACAATGCTTGTCTCAGGGCAAGCAGTGGATTTCCCGGGTTCTCTTAATTAATGATTTATGGACCTTTCTTCCAGAAAATTGTCCAAACCTTTTTTAAATATAGCTACACTAACAGTTGTTACTACATCCTCCAGTAATGAATTGCATAGTTTGATCACACGTTGAATAAAAAAATACGTTCTTTTGTTGTTGTTGTTGTTGTTAAGTGCCGTCGAGTCGGAGTCGACTCATGGCGACCCTATGGATAGCTATCCTAAGTTGTGTTCGGTCTTCAGTCAGGCGGCTTATTGTTGACAGACTGGTACCCGTAGCTGCTGTTATTGTATCGATCCATCTCATTGCTGGCCTTCCTCTTTTGCGTTGACCTTCTATCTTGCCAAGCATGATGTCTTTCTCTAATGATCTCTCTCTCCGCATGATGTGTCCAAAGTATGAAAGTCGAAGTCTTGTCATCTGAGCTTCTAAAGAAAGCTTAGGTTTGATCTCCTCTAGTACAGACTGGTTTGTTCTTCGGGCAGTCCATGGTATACACAGTATTCGCCGCCAGCACCATAATTCAAAGGCATCAATTTTCTTCCTGTCTATCTTTTTCACTGTCCAGCTTTCACATCCATATGATGTTATTGAAAATACCATGGCTTGAACAAGTCGAATCTTTGTATGGAGAGAGACATCTCTGCTCTTGAGAATCTTATCTAGGTCTTTCATAGACATTCTGCCAAGAGCAATGCGTCGTCTGATTTCTTGACTGCTTGTTGCTTCTTTATTGATAGTTGATCCAAGTAGGTTAAAGTTATTCACGATTTCAATTTCTTCTCCTTCGACGATGAATCTGTTGATTATGCCAGTTGTCATGATCTTTGTCTTCTTTACATTAAAGTGCAGGCCCATTTTGAGACTATGTTCTTTGATTGTGAGAAGCAAATGTTTCAGATCATCTTCACTTTCCGCCAGTAATGTGGTATCATCAGCATAGCGAAGGTTGTTGATGAGTCTTCCACCAATCTTCACACCTCTGTTGTCTTCATACAATCCTGCTTCTCTGATGATTTGTTCTGCATATAAATTAAACAGGTAGGGGGAAAGTATGCAGCCTTGTCTTACACCTTTGCTTATTTTAAACCATTCTGTTTCTCCTTGTTCTGTTCAAACTGTTGCTTCTTGATCAATGTACAGATTGTGCAAGAGAACGATCAGGTGTTCTGGTATACCCATGCTTCTTAATGTGGCCCAGAGTTTCTCATGGTTTACACAGTCAAAAGCTTTGCTATAGTCGATAAAGCACAAATAGATATCCTTTTGGTATTCTTTAGTCTTTTCAAGGATCCATCTCACATCCGCAATGATGTCTCTCGTTCCTTGCCCTTTTCTGAACCCTGCTTGCACTTCAGGTAGTTCTTCTTCCAGGTATGATTGTAGTCTCTTTTGAATAATCTTCAGTAGAATCTTGCTGGCATGTGGGATCAGAGCGATTGTGCGATAATTTCCACAGTCAGTTGGATCACCTTTCTTTAGTATTGGTATAAACACAGATCTTTTCCAGTCAGTTGGCCATGATGCTGTCTTCCATATTTCTTGGCAGAGCCTTGTAAGTATGGTAACAGCTGCATCAGATTGCTGTAATACTTCTATGGGAATGCAATCAATGCCTGGTGCTTTGTTCTTTGATAAGGCTTTCAATGCTGCTTCAACTTCTTCTTTCATCACCAATGGTTCCAGATCATAAGGTACAGGTTGAAACGGCTGTTGGTCCACTTGATCTTTATCATATAAAAACTCTGTATATTCCTTCCATCTTTTCTTGATCTTCTCAGCATCATTCAACATAGAACCTTGAGCATCTTGTAACATTCTAATTCGAGGCTGGAACTTTTTCTTTAACTCTCGTAGCTTTAGGAAAGCTGATCTTGTTCTTCCTCTAATAGTTTCTGCTTCTATTTCCTTGCATGCATCATTGTAGTACTTTTCCTTGTCCTGTCTTGCTGCACGTTGGAAATCTCTGTTGAGTTCTGTGATTGTCTTTCTTTCTCCTCTGGCTTTAGCTTCTCTGCGTTTCTGGGCAATTTTCAGAGTTTCTTCCGTCATCCATTTTGGCCGTTTTTTCTTTTTTACCTTTTGTAGAGACTTCTCACTTTCTTCCAACACAACCTTCTTGATGTCATTCCATAACTCTATCATTTGTATCTAAAGCAGCAAATCGATTTTGCAGGCAGTCTTTAAATTCCAGTGGTATATTCTCAAGGTCATATTTTGCTGCATTCATGAGTGGTTTGCTCTTTTTCAGCTTTAGCTTGAGTTTGCATACTAGTAGTTGATGATCTGTACCACAGTCAGCTCCAGGTTTTGTCTTTGTTGATGTTATAGAGCTTTTCCATCGTTGACTTCCACAGATGTAGTCAATTTGATTTTTATACAATCCATTGGGTGAAGTCCATGTGTACAGTTGCCGCTTGTGTTGCTGGAAGAAGGTGTTCGAGATGAATAGATCGTTGGTCTTGCAGAATTCTATCAGTCTTTCTCCAGCTTCATTTCTGTTGCCAAGTCCATATTTTCCAACTACTTTGGGGTATGTTTACTAAACTGCGTTATTGCAAATCGCGTTAAGAGCCGCGTTAGTGAAAGGAAAGCCAAAAAAGGACATGGGCGGGACATCGTAACGACTAACGCGCGTTCCAAAAACTAACGAGCGTTACAGGGCACCGTGGCGCGTTACTGCATGTTAATCATATGAAGGCGTACAGACACAAATCATTGAAACAGAGCTGTAGCACAATGGTTAGTGTACTCACCGCTGTTACAAGCAGCATGGGTTCGAGTCCCCAATGTGCCTAACGCAGAATGCTGCCCCAGGCAGCACCCTGTACATTACATAGGGAATGAGGAGGCATGTTTTTCTTTACGTTCAGTAGTTAGTGAAACACACTCTCGCAGTGCGCATAGCCATGTACGTTGGTACGTGCGTGGCTGCGTGCGTGGGTACGTGTGTTTTTACCAGCGTGGGCACCTTATAGTACAGACACTTTAGGGTGTCTTGCACCTATGCACTATGCTAACAGATGTACGTGTGATGGCCTATGGTTTATCGGAGCCTGAGAGCAGGCGCTGGATCTTCCCAGGGTTGGATTGTGCCAGTCACACCCATGATGCACTGCACATGCAAATCAGCTGTCCACAGATACACACCATGGGGAATGCACCCCCGCAACACCTCGGCCTGGTAGGGGGAAGTGACCATGTGCACCCCCACAGCACCTCGGCCTGGTAGGGGGTACTGACCGTGTGTTGTACTGGCACAAAGTAGCTACACACCGTCACATTGTGCTGGTACTGTGCTCACCCTGAGGGTGCAGTGAGGCGCCCAGCACCGTCCATGGCGCAGGTCCAAAGCAGTGTTAATGTGCAGGATAGGTAGTTTCTGCACAAACACCTTGCAGTCAGGTGTAGCCCCCATGGACCCCCCCCCAAGTGCCAAGGGTGGCAAACAGGGTCTCCTAACAATAGATCCACCTTCTACCTCCCTGCAAAGGTGGCAGTAGAGAGGAACATCAACCCCAGTTCTGGTGGGGAACAGACACCCCACAGGGCAGGCACCGCAGCTCTGTACGCAGACAGACATCAGGTTCCCAACTCCAGTCCTAGTGTGCCAAACACTGTTCGGGTTTTCATGCTGTCTCTCATGAATATGCATGAGATACATCTGCATACCATAGGGGCAGCGCATAGAAATGCAGCACAGGCATCTTTATTAGAGGCAGCATGGAACGTGAATAGTGTTTGGCCCTCCAGGACTGCATTTGGGAGACCCTGATCTAGGTAATGCACCTGTTTATGGTGTCTGTGCTCTGTAGGGTAAAATGTAGGTGTTTTGGGCATGTTTACGTCATCTGAAATAAAGGTTCTGTCTGTATTAGCACGTTTTAGTAGTGGATAAAATATGGGGACTGGGTTGGCAGGAACCACAGCTGGGACTTGAACCTGTGACTGTTTGCCTCTGAACACACTGGTTGTGTGCACTGCACCACTGTGTTGCCACAGAGATGGTGCATTCCCTGGTGATACCATGACTGTTCGTCCGGCAGGGCCTGTCTGTTGCAGTGCATGGCACCCACCTACACAGGGCTAGGCCATGGTCTGCTCTGGGCAGCTGCCACTTCCCCTCTCCACCACCAGTACCCCTCTGCCACCATGCTGACATGCCCTTCTGCTGGTGGTGCGCAGTCTCAGGCCATCCAGTGTGCAGGTAGGCGGCTGACTATGGTGCGTGTTTTGGGGTAGGGGTGCCTGCATAGACGTCCACTCTTCCCCCCCAACACAGCCTGCCAATGTTCTGTGCCCTTGGAGGTACCTGCTGGGTACTATCCTCTGTGACACTGTGATAAACACACTCGTGACCATGTTGGGCCCTCATCAGTTGCTGTCTGGCTGCTGTACAGTTTCAGCATTCCGAAGTGCCACCTAGGCATCTGCCTAGTCCGCACTGTGCCCCAGCTGCACCACAGCATGTGCCGCCTGCAGCCCTCTGTATCCCATTTTCAAGCATCTGTCCAGTTGGCCGTTCCAACATGCCCGCCCTGCTGTTGCCGCACATGTGCATGCCATAGGAAACCTGTCCGATGGAGAGGAAAACCCTGCAAAGCGCAATTTCACTGTGGGCTCATTCACCTTGTATGGGGACGGAGCATGGACCCTTCCAGAATTCATATCCTTTTTTTGGTGCTTTCTTGGGAGTGTTTTTTGATGCTTCCAATTGAGATCACTATTTCCCAGCTTGGTTATTTTATTTTTCCATTTTCTTCTGTTCATTTTCACTGTTTATTTGCCCTTTTGTTCCGTGCACATGTATCACACTTATCACTTTTTGTAGGTTTCCCTGGTTTTGCTTTACATTGCTGACAGAAATGGTTTCTCCTCCCTTTAAATCAGCTCTAACGCCAGGGTTTCACTGGCGTTAGTTTTCAGCCTCGGATTTCGCAGCATTAGTGTGTGGGGAGCCTCTCCCCTTCCACTCTCCACCCATTGACCCCTTCTCTCCGCCCCTGGGGAGCCTTCCTCTGCCCTCCGGGAGCCTTTCTCCGCCTTCAGCGCTCGTTTGCACCGCTGTGCGCGTTATCGCGCACTAAGGTACCTCTGCACCCGATAAAGTGCCATTATTGCGTGATAAGGTACCTTATTGCATGATAACGTCACAGAGCGCACATTAAGACGGTTTAGTAAACATACCCCATAGAGGAGATATCCAAATCAGTCAGCTCCAAATTCTCAGTTTTCTTGTCACACTTCTGATTAGTCAATCACTAAGACAGAGCTTGAGATTTCATATTTGATAGATAATAAGCTGTAAGTATGATTACTGGAGATAAGGCAGATTACCATATCATCAGAACTTCTTTTAAATAACTTATAAACATGACTTTAAGAGAAATATTTGGAACACAAGGAAAGTTTGGCAACCTAATATTTCTTCTCTTCGGAGAATTCTCCATATTCTGAAGTTTACGAGCCAATATTGCTTCTGACTTTATAACAGTAGTAGAAGTTTCTTGAGTGGAAATTTACTAGACTCTGGGCTCATGTTCCTCTACAGCCACAGAAAATTCTTCATCTGAAACAGAGCATAAGAGTAGAAAACTAAGGAGAAGTTTATGAATCAGCAGGTATGCAAAACTCCATCTTAGGGACCTTGGCGTGCTGAAAAACCTTTGGACAGAGTAAGAGCATCCTCAGAGGAAATAAATGCTGCAGCAGTAACTATCTTCAGGGACCTGAAATTATCCCCAAAAGAATCCCTTTTAAGAAGAAAAGAGAGGATGGTGAATTGGCAAGTCACTATGAATGAAGAATGAGCTTTCTCTTTTTGTTTAGCCATTCTCAAATGGGCCATAAATAAGACTAAAAGGAGAATTAGCCTCTGGGTTCTGAGACGATGTAAAGGAGACCACCATCCAGCTGCCATCTTCTACTTTAATGGTATTATGAAGAAACTATTTCAGCATCCATAGAACAGTGAGAGTGTTCTACATCACTGGCAGTGAGCATAGTGTTCCATAATGGAGTATTGAAATTACTTTGTGAATTTTCTTCCAGATAAAATCACTATTCACTCTCATGTTAGCTTATGATCTACAAGAAGAAATGCATCAAGGGACAACTTGTAATGATGTGCCCTCACAGTGTGAGATTTTGAAGGAAAGCATTAATAGCTAGTAGCTCAGTATTTCTCTGTCTCCAGCAGATGGTGGATGACTGCTTAAATGTCTATGTTCGGGCAGGCACATTCTTTGACTCAGGGGTCTTGAAAGCTGCAGTATCATCTTCCCGCTCAGTGGAGTCACAGTTTTGGTAAGTCCTATTTGTCTGGACTGGTTAGCAGGATGATATGGAAGGTGACATTTTACTTACCTGATAATATCCTTTCCTTGAGTCCTGCTAGAACAGTCCAGGACTCACCCCTGGAAACTGGTTTGGTCTGCTGTACTCTGTGGTTGGCCCTGCAGGCTCATATCCTTTCGACAAGCCTTCTGTCTGAAGCTGATCCTGTACCTAGTTATGGTTCTTGTTCTGTTGAGCCTTATCTTCACTGATGTTGTGTGCAGTCAGGGATTCTTGACCATGTGTTTGGATATGAATACTGAAGTGTGCCCCTTGGGGTACTGGCTCTTAATGGCAAGATGATGTGATGAGAAGTCTCTGGAATATTTCTCTGTTTCCACATCTGCTGGTAGGGGGACACAAACTGCTTGTCAGGACTGGTTTAGCAGGACTCAAAGAAAGGGCATTATCTGGTAAGTAAAATGTCACCTTGTAGGATATGAAGTAGTGAGTAGTAGCTTTTCTCTACTACTACTACTTATCATTTATATAGCGCTATCAGGTGTATGTAGCACTGTACAGGCACATGTAAAAGACAGTAGCTACTCATAAGAGCTTACAATCTAGTTAAGACAAACAGTTGAGGACAAGGATATATCCAGGGAATGGTAAGAAGGTAGAAAGGAGACTAAGCAGAACAGGATCCAAAGGCAGCCTTGAAGAAACACAGTTAAGGTGTATTCAACTGGCTTGCACATTAGAATGGCTTTATAAGGATTTTCCTTTTAATCTATATCTTTTGGGAAGCTGCTTGATATCATCAGTGTAACCTGGGACTGCCTTTTCTGCCCTTTAGTTGCTTAAAACTTACAGGAGACAGGTCCTAAGACACCTTCAGGAGGCTGGAGGTTTCTGAAACTTTAATATGAACTCCAACCCCTGGAAATTTACAGGATCCAAAGGATTTGTATCTGGTTAATTCTAGATGAAATAGTGAGTACTGAGCCCTGTGGTATAATATACTGTGTTCAGAATAAAGCAAATAAACTTCTACCTTTATTGTTATGAAGTAAACGACTGCTTCTTGGAGCAGCTGGTTCAGGAACTGACACATGGGGGTGCTATTTTAGATCTAGATCTCTGCGGAACGCAGGATCTAATGAGAGAGGTAACTGTTTTGGGGTTGCTTGGCAATATGGATCATAACATGATCATATTTGATTTAATAAATGGAGGGAGGATAGTAAGGAAATTGACTGCACTAGCATTCAACTTTCAAAAGGGAGACTATAATAAAATGAGGAAAATGGTTAAAAAAACTAAAAGGAACTGCAAAGGTTAAGAGCCCAATTCTGAAAGGGGCATGTCCGGGCCCCATGCACATCTTCAGATAGGACATGCACACAGAGGCCCGATTCTACAACCCCGTGCAGACACACACAGGGTGTTGTAGAATCGGCGTGTGGCCGTGGCCAGCAAAGCATTTCCAATTGGCAGCTTATCAGCCCACCTTGCGCCACGTGCATGTGTAGGCTGTGCACACACTGCCCAGCCGCTCTGTGCACCTGCAACCCTGAAAATGCCCCCAATCCCATGCCCTGCAGCCCACATGCAACCGGATCCAGGAAGAAGGCCCCCCTAAACATAACGCACACATCAACATGGCTATCAGGCAGCCCAACATCAATGAGGCAGAGACGAGGCTGCTAATGACCATGGTCATCGAGCAGGAGAAGATTCTCCTCCCCACCAGACATAGGCGACCAGCCCACACAGCAGCATGCAGGGGCTGGGAACATATCAGGACCACCCTTGCCCAGTAAGTACAGCACAACAAAGGCAGATGAACCTGGAAGCAGAGAGAAGTAGGCAGGCTGGAGCAGAACCCGAGTTGGCACAGAGACAGGCATGCACCAAAGTGGAGAGGAAGGTCAGGGGAAGTCAGGATCTGGCACAGGCAGAAAGCTGGCAGGCTGCACAGTGACAGGACAGCACAGCAAAGACAGAGCAGCCCAACAGCAGTGGCCCAGGAAACAAGGGAGAAGAGGATGTATGCAGGCCCACAGTGAAGGCACAGGGTGACCCAGACAGATGGAAGGGACATGCATAGCAGAGAGCAGTCATAAAATGTCAGCTACATCCCCAGGGCCCTTATATTTTGCCTCCTCAGGGGGCATCTGTGTCACCTCATGCAGATACTATGGGGGACATTTTCCAGCATCAACGCATGCATTGGGCACCTGTCCATGCTGTGCCCACTGTCACATCTGTCACACCCTCCTCCCATCTCAGTCTGCTTAGGGACACATCCACTATTATAAAATTCAGTGCTTGCCCTGGGGCACCCTCCACAACTGATCTTGCTAAGGTGCTGCCCTCTGCATGGTATTGGGACTGCTGCTTTGTGCTCAGGGCATGTGCACCCCTCGCCCTCAGAACACAGGTGGTGCTGTGACCCATTCAGGGGCCTTGTCTTGCTTGGTAACCAGTGGTGGCTGTCTTGCACACATTTGTTTGTGCTGTGAAGATGTCTTCCTGGGCCTGGTCTGACACATGGTGTGGTGGCTGCATGTGGTGTACTCCTGTGGCAAGACTCATGTGCCTCATATGCTGCACAGCATGGTGAGGGATGTTACATTGCCACATTGGGTTGTGGCAGGTCATGAACCCATGGCTTTCAGATTCCCAGGTAGTACTGTTTCAGTGTGCTACCATCCACTATGATGTACCTTTCTGCCTGTAACTATAATCCGCATTGAAGGCATCACTGATCATAATTGGCAGGTTTCGCTCCTCAAGGACAGGTAAGGTGGGTGTTGTGGTGCCTTGTCCAGCATCTGGTCCCATACCTCTGGCCACTGGCTTTTTCATGGGCCTACAGTGTTGGATCTGGTCAGCCATGTGCTGTGTCAGGCCAGCCCCCATACTAGTTCTTGGCATCTGCAGCTCTTTCGCCCTGACCATGCATGGATTACACACAGGGGGCCATTGATGTGTCCAGGATACAGACACTACATATCTTACGCCTGCAAATCTGTCAGTCCACCATGACACAATGTGGATGGTGCATGGGTGGGGTTTCCTCCTACTAGCCTCTACTGAGAGTGTCCACATATGGCAGCCACATATTGCCACTCTACAACTGGTTCACTACAGTCACACTATGGATATCTCTCCAGCTGTAATCACATATCCATGTCACAGCTCTGGTATGCATCATTTTCTCAGACCATGGCTGGGAGTTTAGACATTGGGCATTCATCCACCGCTGGCAGTTGTTGTCTGCATATTTCAGGCATGCCCCCAGGAGATAACATACTTGGTAACATGATCATGGTGGCACAATTCACAATTATGGGGCATAGCTCAATCTCTGTGCATTCTCTTTGCCCATTTTTTTGTTACATACCTCATGTATGCCTGGTAGCATACATCTTCTCAAATATGTTTGGGAGGTTGTTTCAGAGGTATTCCCCTGTCACAGCAGCAGTGACACGTGTGGACTGCCATTCACATAGGTTTGCCCTCTTCGCTGTCACATTGCTGTCAGGTAGCGTACCATGTTAACATTCTCCAGAGGAGGGATGTGGGCAGTCCAAGGGGGAGTCTTGGACAATCCCAGGGTGTAGACATGGGTTCCCCTGGTCACATATCATGCTATAGTTGCATTACGTGCACGTCTGGCCCAGGGACATGTCTATAGTGGACACAGTGACCGTTTGCACCCAACACCACATCCATGGGTAAGCATACATGGAGACATATTCTGCGGGGCTTGTGCAGACACTCTTCAGCCGCCCCAGCCCTCAGACATGAGGAATGGTTTGGGACGTCCACACACATACCATATTCTAGGACGTTAGACATTTCCGATCCTACATATCCCAACACTGTACCAGCTGATACCACGCCCCTCGGGTAGAAATTGCATCTCCTAGACTGGCAGTCACAGCCAGCAGTGTGTTGATGCACAGTGGACATTACTAACACTGTGCTATTGCAGCTGAATCAGCCTGCCCATATCTCAGTCCCTCTCATGCCCTGTAGGGCAATGTCTAGGCCCAGCACACAGCTGTATGGGGTTCCAAATTGCAAATATCAACATGTATGTTGGGACATACATAGTATATCACATTCCGGGGCAGTCCCTGATTTCCACCATGATCATCTGTACTGACCCACCTTCAGTGGCTTCAGGTGGACACTCAACCTCACTACTAACTGCTCAACACACTGTGCATCACGGGCATGCATTAGTGCTGTTTGCAATGTTGGGTGCCCCTTTTATGGGGGACCCTTATCTTTGCTGCCCTTATCTTTGGACATTTGGTTGTGATGGGCCTCTCTGGCTTTGCCTGCCTCATCACACCAACACATGGTAACACTGTGCTCATCCATATGGTTCAGGCACTGGCCAGGCTTTCATGTCCCACCTGCCCTGCTGCTGCCCAAACCTGCTGCCCCACATGCACTCATCAGACCACACCCACACCCTCTCTCACTTTCTGCACAAACAACATGATTCTGTGGGAGGTGTTGCCTGGCACTTGTACATATCGGCTATGACATAACATACGCACATGGGGTACTAGGGCTACATATCTGCTCTCCCATTCTCACCCCAAAAGGACCCTTTCTCTGTTCACATCCATACTCTTCCTGACTCTGCAGTCCCATCTATGTGTCTAGCTTTGTTGGCATCTTGTGGATTGACTCCTTTGGCACATACAGCACATAGGTGCATGGCATGATTGGACACTGGCATTCTTAGCCAATCTGCATGTCTGTTTAGTTATGTTTCTTTGCCTGACAATGGTCATTCAGTTCTGCTCCCTGTACCTTCTGCATGCATTTTGTATTTGTCCTGTCTGTGGTGGCACCACTTCAGACCTAACCTGTCACATCCATTCACCTTTATGGGATGCACTGCAGGGCAGAGCTGAATTTTTTTTAAGTCAGATCTTTATACCTGGTTTCAGCAGGTCTAACAGATGTTTCCAGATTACACCTCTTATGTACATGGCCCCTTCAGGAATAAGCTTTCTACATCATGGCGGCTGATCATGGCCCTATTCTGCTCTCTCCCACCCACATTCTTAACTCCCCTTGCTAATGTCTAGGAATTGCATGTCTTCAGTATTGCAGAATACAGTGGGGGACATATTCACCACTTACACGTCCATACCACAAGTAGAGAGCCCTTATTCGTGTTCTAGAATGAGGTCCTTAGAGCTTACATTAGGCCTGGGCATTATTTAAAAATACTATCTTGGAAGCCCAGGCCAGCTGTATTCCATGCTTTCAAAAAAGGTGGAAAGAAGGTCAAATGACAGCCAGTATGGCTTAAAGGTGAGGTCAGAGAGGCTGTTATAGCTAAAAGAGAATCTTTCAGAAAATGGAAAAAGAGCCAAATGGCAAAAACAGGAAAAAGCATAAATATTGGCAAGTTAAATGCAAGCATTGATAAGGCAGACAAAGAGAACATTTGAAAGAAACTTGAAACATTTGGAAATTTCAAAAGTGCATAATAAAAAACTTTAAGTATATTTGTAGCAAAACACTCATGAGGGAGTTAGTTGGACCATTAAATGATGGAGCGGTTAAAGATGCACAGAGAGTGCAAGGCCATAGCGAAGAAACTAAATTAATTTTTTGATTCGGTCTTTACTGAAGATATAAGAAACTTTTGGTTTTTTTAGTTCCATTGAGTCAGTGCTGACTCCTGGCAAACCAATTGCCTCTAGGTTTTCTTGGCAATGCATCACTGGAAGTGGATTGCCAGGTCTTTTCTTCTGAGGCAATAGAGAGTAAAGTGACTTGCCCAAGGTCACAAGGAGTATCAGTGGGAATTAAGCCCTTGATCTTCTGGATACTAGGCAGTTGTGCTAACCACTAGGCCACTCCTCCACACCAGGTAGGAAGCTTACTCATGCCAAATATGATATTTAAAGGTGATGTATCAGGAACTGAAACAAATCGATAAATTGTGAAGATGTAATACAGTTAATTGATAAACTAAAGAGCAGCAAATCACCTGGACTGGATGGCATATATCCTAGGGTGCTGAAAGAACTGAAATATGAGATTGTAGAACTACTATTACTAATCTGTGATCTATCATTAAAATCATCTATAATACCTGAAAATTGGAGAGTGGCCAACGTAACACCAATTTTTAAGAAGGGTTCCAGGGATGATCCAGGATACTACAGACCAGTGAGCCTGACATCAGTACCAGGCAAAGTGGTAGAAACCATTATAAAAAACATGTAGATAGTCATGGTTTAATGGTAGAAAGCCAACATGGATTTAGCTAAGGGAAGTCTTGTCTCACCAATCTTACATTTTTTGAAGGTGTGAATAAACAAGTAGATAAAGGTGAGCTGGTCGATATAGTGTATCTCGAATTTCAGAAAGCCTTTGACAAAGTCCCTCATGAGAGACTCTTGGGGAAATTAAAAAGCCATGGGATAGGAGGCAATGTACTATTGTGGATCAGGAACTGGTTAAAAGAAAGAAAGCAGAGAGCAGGGTTAAATGGCCAATTTTCTCAATGGAGAAAGGTGAATAGTCGAGTATCCCAGGGATCTGTGTTGGGCCCACTGCTTTTTAATCTATTTATAAATGACATAGAAATGCGAACAACAAGTGAGGTGATCACATTTGCAGATGACACCAAATTATTCCAAGTTGGTATAACACAAGAGGATTGTAAAAAATTGCAAGAGGACCTTGATAAATTGGGAGATTGGGCATCCAAATGGCAGAGCCATTTAATGTGGACAAGTGCAAAGTTATGCTCTTAGAGAAGATTAACCCAAACTAGAGTTACACAATGCAGGGTTCCGTATTAGGAACCACCACCCAGGAAAAGGATTTAAATCCGCGTGGAGGGAATTGTGAGAAACAGTTGCAGTGGCTTGAGCAAAAATGGATTTTTTCTTTGAACACGGTACATCCTGACGGTCTCAACCGCAAAATTGATTGGCTCAGTGTCTTTTAATGTGTTGGATAATGCTGCCATCTCCTGAACCAATTAGATGAGGGATTCCCGTGTTGGTGGGTGTTCCCTTTTTCTATTGGTGGGTTCCCATATTTAACATGCTTTCATTCAGCCTGGGTAACGTCTTTGTCCCGAGCCGCTTTTGGACGGCGTCTTTCAACATTATTGCTGACTGGAGAAATTATTGAAGAGCACTTGATACAGGATTCATTACCCGAACGTCGTGCTGCTGGATGTTTGAGAGCAATACTTGTGGATTGGAACTTTAAAGACGAATACAAGGAGTTTTTTTAAGATAAGTGGTTTATTGCCATACATGGTGAACCTTTATGAATAAAAGCAGCGTGCTGTCTGGTGGGGGTGATGTTTCCATATCAATCTTCCTACAGCTAGCTTCGACAAAAAAAGTAAAGTTAAGTGGGGATTTTTTCTGATGAACTTTATCTGTTTGGACTAATTAATATCCGGCATGTTGAAATCCCCTGTCAGTAGCACTTCCCCTTTTCTGGCACTGCAGCGTATGTCTTCTATTAAATCTCTGTCTACATCTTCTCCCTGTGATGGACGACTGTATATCAGACAATGCAAATGGATTTCTCTTTCCCTCTTTCTAGTTTAATCCACACTGCCCCCTCTCTCCCTTTTTAAGCCCTGTATGTCCATAGCTTTAGTATTATTTTTTACATATAGTGCCACTCCTCCTCCCCTTCTTCCTACTTTTCTGAATAACGTATAGCCTGGTATAGTTATATCCCAGTCATGGTTGTCCGTGAACCATGTCTCTGTAATTGCCACCAAATCCAAGTCGGCCCCTCATTAAATCCTCAACATCTGGGATCTTATTTCCCATGCTATGGGCATTTATAGACACTGCTTTCCAGATGTTGCGTCTTTTACCTGTTTCTATAAAGGTATCTAATGTTTCACTTACCTCGGGGCTTTTTTCACCCATTTCCAATGAATCTAGTGTAAAGCCCTCTTCAGTAAGTTAGCCAGTCTGCTACTGAAGACATGTCAACCCTTCTTGGACAGATGGACGCCATCTCTGCTCTGCAGCCCTTGGAACATCATCATCCCATGGTCCAGGAAACCAAAATGCTCTTGATGACACCAGCCACACAGCCATGCATTTATTTCCAGGATGCAAGCTTCTCTGTTTTGGCCTTTACCCTCAACAGGGAGAATTGAAGAGAACACCTGTGCCCCTATCTGTTTCACCCTCTGTCCCAGAGCCATGAAGTCACTCTTGATATGCTCAGAGGGATACCTGGCAGTATCATTTGTGCTGACATGGATGAGCAACATCGCGTAATAGTCATTAGACTTGAAAAGTCTCAGCAAACTCTCCGTAACATCTTGGATTTTGGCACCTGGCAGACAGCATACCTCTCTGGACATCAAGAATGATCAGCAGGTAGATGCCTCATTACCCCTCAGAAGAGAGTCACCAACCACCACTATCCTTCGCTTCCTTGTGGTCACTGATTCTGCAACTTTGGGTTGCTTGAGCTCTGGTTCTTCCCTTTCCTGGGATGCCTCCGCCTCCTCCACTTCCAGGGTTTCATTATGGTTCTTCAGTTCAAGGACTTGAGGAGTTGGATTGGTGATTCTGCACACCCTGGTGACTCGTGTCCAATTTCCGTCCTTCTGTAGGCTCCCATCTTCACCTCTGCTGGAGAGCTCGGATGTTTCAAGAAGCATCTCATTAATGTACTTCTCACTTTCTTGAATGCTCCTTAGCCTTGCCACCTCTTCTCTGAACTCCTCCACCTGTTTCCTGAGAGCTTCAGCATGTAGGCATCCTGCACATGGAACCGGTCCTTCAGTTGGCATTGGGATAACTATCTGAACAGAGGCAGAAGCTGTAACGGGGGCAACAGCTTTGGCAATACGATTTTTCCTAACCATTGTTCAGTTGGTGGGGCTTTGGTACCTTGCTTTGAAATGGAAAGACCCTGTTAGGAATTAGATTAATTTGAGACTAAAGTCTATTTCATGTTTAACAATGTTCATTTGATGCCATGTCAGTGAAAGGCAAAGAAAAATACTTGTTTGTCTTCCAAGTGGAGAGCTGGCTTCATGTTTCTAAACTGCTTCTTCCTGTTATCTACAGACTGCCCTCCTGCCAGCAACTTGGACTTAGACTGCAGCTGTAACGAGAGAGGGACAGATAAAGTCCAACTCCAAAAATGAAATAATTCTGCAAAAAGCGTGTTTTGTACCATGCCTTTACAATTTTTTTCAAGGCCTTTGGCTGCCCACTCTGATAAGGACAGCTGAGACAGAAGGTTCTGTCTCTGCAACACATCACCTATTTCTCCGGGAACAAGCAGGAAGTCAGTCCTCACATATGGGTGACGCCGGTGCCGACGGAGCCCTCGTACGGAGCAAATCCCCAGCTTTCAGAGAAAGCCTTTGGGAGTTGCTGTCACACATGCACGGTCCCGTTCCCGCCCAAGGGTGCCATTTTGCTTAGTCTCCTTTTTTCCGTGGAACTCTTTGGACGTAGTCCTTGTGTCCCTGGAAAAAAGTTGATTTTTTTTTCTCTTTTCCTTGACCGGTCGACACTGGTACCTCTTCCCGCCTTCGGCTCAGTACGTCGGTATCGAGTCCGTTTTTGTCCTTTGGGACTGGCGTTCGCGCCTTTTTTCTTTTTCACTTCGACCTTGCAGGGGCCCTTTTTCCCCCGATGCCTGCCAGCGGGTTTAAAAAATGCGATCGGTGTGTGAAGCTGATGTCTCTCACTAATACGCATGACTGCTGTCTCCAGTGCCTCGGGCCCGACCATGACCCATCGGTCTGTGGCCCGTGTAGGAAAATGTCCTCTAAGGCCCTGAAGAGCCGCCAGCAGCAGCATGATAGGATTTTTTCCATGTCCTTGTCTCCAAGAGCCAGGATGTCACCAGAGGCCTCCACATCTCGGGGGGAGCTGTCCGAGTCCGAGCAGTGTCGAGTTTCCTCGGAAAGGGTGTCTCCCTCAAGGGAGCACAAGAGGAAGAAGAAATCCTTGAAGGCAGCGTCTCGGGACGGCTCCAAGTGACCCGGCTCCTCCTGAGGCCGGTTGCGGAGCCCCGAGCACCAGCCGGGATCTTCGGAGACGGAGTGCCTGACAAAGATGCCTCATCGAGAAGCGGATCAGCCAAGGCAAGTACCAACTGTCCTGGTCGAGGACTCCCCTCCGGGGGAACCGGCATTGGGCCCGACCGTGTCGGGGCCCGAGCCAGTGGCTACGGTGTCTTCCGGACTCGAGTCCAGAATGGCGGCCTTGGAGCACAGTTTCACTGCCTTCATGGAGTAGCAGCGGGCGCTGATAGCTAGCCTGTCTGGCTCCTCCGCCCCGAACACTGGGCCCTCAACGTCGAAGTCGACCCGGAGGCACAGCTGATCCTCGAAAAGGTACAGAGAAGAGCCACCAAATGGTAAAAGGGACAGAAGGCTATTCCTATGAAGAAAGGTTTAAAAGGTTAAGGCTCTTCAACATGGAAAAGACGGCTGAGGGGAGATATGATAGAGGTCTATAAAATAATGTATGGAGTAGAATGAGTACATTTAGATCGTTTGTTTGCTCCTTCAAAAAGTAGAAAGACTAGGGGACATGCAATGAAGCTTCAATGTAGCATATTTAAGACTTACTGGAGAAAATATTTTTTTCACTCAATGCATAATCAAACTCTAGAATTCGTTACCAGAGGATTTAGTAAAAGCTGTTAGTGTAGCTGGATTTAAAAGAGGTTTGGACAAGTTCCTAGAGGAAAAGTCCATAAAGCATTATTAAATAGGACCAGAGAAATCCACTGCTTACCCCATTGGACAAGCAGCATGGAATCTGCAGAGTATAACTTTTGGGAACCTAACAGGTACTTGTGATCTGGACTGGCCACTTTTGGAATCCGAGGAGGAATCGGGGGCTTCTCAGGCATTGAGGGCCCCAGCGCCAGCAGGTTCAGCGGAGGTAAACAAAGGTAAACCAGCTGAATATAAAGAACAGAATTTGCACATGCTAGATGACAACAGAAATTAAGACAATTTTTCTAAACTAATGTTCTTTTAGTGTAGTGCACAACCAGTACTATAAGTTCAGGTTGGATCTGGATACAGGCCCAGTCCTATCCAAAGTCCTGGATGCTTTGTTGCTAGGAAAATCCTGCTTTCTTTGACTAAGAATAATAAGATCTCACCATTTGGGATGCCAGTTCAATTGATGTCTAGCTGTTAGGCTTCAACTGTTTTTCCAAGGGAAACTTGCAGGGCTTCCAGCAAACGCTGAATCTATGACTTTCAGAATTCTGACCCAGAGCTGGGACAGAATAAATCCTTCCTGTTTTTTTAAGTTTAAGACCAGGCTTGGAACTCTGGGAAAGAATTGAAGCCGAACTCCTAGGCCTTTCCCTCCTAAAGCTGGGAGCAGCCTCTATACTTCTTAGCCAGAAGCTGACCAACCAGTCAAAGAGGGCAATTGTCTGATGCAAGAGCAAACCCAACTGTTTCTGACTAAAATGTCAGTCCAGCACTTCCTGGAAGTTTAAAAAGTTTGCTCATTGTAATCCACTTTGGGGTTTGCCATTTGCAGTCTGTATGCTCAGATTTGTAATTTCCAAAGCTAGTAACAAGCATCCGTGCCAGGATTTGTGTCCTTAAAGGCTGAAACCTCTGGAAAGGAGTAAGTCTTTATCAGTCAGTTTTGAATATGCACAAGGACTGGAGCTTCTGTTTTAATGAGGTTCTCTCATGAGTTTATGTGACAGGTATCTAACCTTTTCTGTTTCTAAGGATGGAACATGTCCCTGTGCCAGGCCCAGAGTTTGCTCAAGGTCTGAACAGCCACAGCAGAAATTAGTTTTCTTTTCTCTCCTTAATAATGTGATCTATTTTATGCCTTCTTATGTAATACTATGTTATTAAGTTTGTACATTTGCTACTGTATCCCATTTGCTTTACTTGGGAAAAGGTATAGCGATGCTTTAGAATCAGCACTATACCAAGAGTGGTGCAAGTGGTGCGACCACACACAGATTGCAGATATGGAAGCAGTGGTGTACCAAGGGCAGGGCAATGGGTGTGGTCCACCCCAAGTGCTGGCCTGGAGGGAGTGCACCCCTGCTGGGCTCATGAAGGCAGTGAGGCAAACTTACAATTAATTTGACTTGCCCCGGTGCCTCACAATCCAGGGGTCGGCTGCTCTTTTCTCCTGACTGAAGTCTTATGAATTGCAAGACCTCAGCCAGGAGAGGAGTGACCAGTCCCTGGAGCGTGATGCACCGTGGGAAGCCAGCTTAATCATAAGTTTGCTGCGTTGCCTCCATGGGGCTGGTCAGAGGTGAGGGGTGCATCGCAGCACGCAATGCTGTGCCACATGGGAGGTGCCTGCCCCGGGTGACAGTGGGGCTGGGAACACCACTGTATGGAGGTGAACAATTCTGCCTCTGCGACTGCATGTGCTGTTTGCTCCACAGCAGTTGAAGAGCCATAGGCCATCGTGCTGTCAGAACAGGTGTGTTGGGGAGAGGAAGGCCACACGGGCCCTGGCCCAACTAAATTTCTGGTCTCCTAGAGCAGTGCAAGCTTGATTCTTCGCTTACCACCATTCTCTACTTCTCAGCTAGGTTGCCTCCAGGCCAGCATGAGCACATTTCAAATGGCTGAGATGGAGAGAATGGCAGGGAGCAAAGAAACAAGCTCCTGCTGCTCTAAAGGTCCAGAAGTTTGGAAAAGGGAATGACTATTGCAACACTTCTCATGAGGATTCCATAGCATGATAGTATATTCCTCTACCCTGCTTAGAATGTTCCTGCTGTAGGCAGGCCCTTGCATTCAAAATGTCCTCATGCTGCCTGGAGGCAGCCCAGCTGAGACAGAGTGGCATTGAGTAAAGAAGCAAGCTATCACCGCTGAAAGGAGTTAAAAGTTGAGGGTAGGTGAAAGGAGGAGGAAGATCCTGGGGTGGAAAAAGGGAGCAGATGCTGAAAGATGCTGGAGATGGGGGTGAGAAAAGGTGGCTGAGACTGGAAAATGCTGGGGATGTGGGGACAGATGCTGAAAAATGTTATGGCTAGGAATAGGCATAGGAGAAGGGGGCTGATACTGGAAGATGCTAGGGATGGGAAAGAGGGCAGATGCAGCTGGTGCAGGTGGGAGAAGGGGGTTGATGCTGGGCCTAGGGCTTACAGGGGTCTGATGTTGGGGCTGGAGGTTGACAGAGGCTGGGGCTGAAAGAAGGGGCTTGGGACTGACACTGCTGGGGCTGGGAGAAGGAGGAGGATTGTGACAGATAATGGAGGTGGAAGAAGGGGCTGATACAGGATAGTGAGAAGGAATAGGAGGACATACTCAGTGGGTGGGGGGATGGAGGGGTGAAGAAGCAAGAGCATATACAAGGGAAGTTTGAGATAAAGAGGCAGAGGAATAGATGCTGGAGTAAGCAGGTAAGCCAGTGGATGCTAGGAAAGGGTAATGGAGATATAGGGGGGAAACTCATAAGAATGGAGACTGGAGATGGGGGAGAAAGAGGCAGAGGACTATGGAGAAGAGAAACAAAGAAAGTGGACAGGTCTTTGAGCAAGGTGAGAGAGGGTGGAATGGAGGAAGTAAAAGGGGGAATGGCAGCCTGGATAGGAGGTCAGAAATAAAAAAGGCGTTGGAGAAGAGAGAGTTTGCCAGTGGGTATGAGGAAGAGAGAGAAAGAGAGAAAGTAGGGAGAAGGACTAGGAGAGAGAGAGAAAGTGCTCAGGAGGGGGAAGATAAGATGGGAAAAGGGGGAGGAAGGAGAGAGAAGAAGGGAGGATAGAAGGAAGGGAAGGAAAAAGATGGGGAGTGGGAGAAAAAAATAAAGGAAAGATGGGAAAAGTCAAGAGGAGAGAGAGCATGAGGAATGAGGCAAAGGACAAAGATGAGAGGAGAGGAAGAAGAGCTGAGAGAAGGGGGCAGAGTAGAAATGCGTGAGAAGGTGTAGAAGTGGAGAGAGAAGGAAGGAGAGATAGAAAGGGAGACATGGAGGATAGAGAAGCAAGGAGGGAAGGATAGAAGAAGAAATATGGGAAAGAGTTGCAGGAAGAGAGAACTGAGGTGGGAATATTATTTGACTAAAGTACTAAACATGAAACTGATAAAGTCTGATGTCATAATGGGGGGAGGGGGAAGGTGTCAGGTTTGCGAGTCACACAGGTTGCAATTATAGCTTGGTACAGCGCTGCTTGGAATTCCCTACTAGAGCAAGGTGTGCCCTTCCCACAGCAAGCACGTCAAACAGCGAAGCAAAAACACTATGTGAAGCAGAAGAACACAAACCATTCCAGAGCGCAGTGTTGATACAAGTAGGCCATGTTTCGGCACAGCCTTCGTCAGGGGTTAATAGCAGGAGCGTCTTTGATCCGGCAGAGGTGGAAGAGGCTCCTGCTATTACACTAAGGTTCATCTGAATGGGATTCAAAGATACTGCGTAGTTACCTATCTATTTAACCCCTGATGAAGGCAGTGCTGAAACATGGCTGTGTCAGGTTAGGCTCCGTGTTCCCCAGGAATGAGTTTGTTTGTAATAAAGGACTCCTGCCCACAGCAAGGTCATATTACATAGAGTAGAGGAATATAGCATCATGCTACTTCATGAGAATTGTTGCAGTGGTTGTTCCCTTTTCTACAAAAGCTAGAAACCCCTAGATTAGATGGAGACATTTGGTTTGAGCATGGAAGGAGCAAGGCTTGTGTCCTTTTTTCCAATTTAAGTTGAAGGTAAAGACGCATTGGAAGAAACTTCTGAAAATTCTCAGTTATAGTTACCCATATTATCAGGTCAGGATTAAGGCATAGGCAAGCTACACCCATCTAATGTGGTCTGGGAGTAGAGAGGAATGAGAATGCTTGTTGGGATCCTCAAGGCTGGGCCAACTATTAGCAAACTAGGTGGTTGCCTAAGGCATCAGCTTCTGGTGGGTGGCAAAGAGCAGGGCATTCAAAGCTGAGCAATAGATTCAGACAGGCAGAGGGAGAATAAGGCTTAAGGTTTGCCTAGGGTGCCAACACCTTGAACCAACTCTGTGGCCTGCCCTGGGGATCTGGGCGAAAAGGGAAGAGTACCTGATGAGGTCTGGAAAGTAATGAGGAATAGTGCTTGTTGAGGTCTAGGGGGTGGAAGGGAGGAGAGCTTGCTGGAGTCTGGGATATTGTTAAACCCCGACATTAAATGTGATGTAATTAGATGGAGAGACTAACGTACTGGTGGTCACATACTGAAAAATGTATTTATGTTATGGAGGGCGTCCAGAACACTTCTCTGCCTATACCATAAAGATAGAAGAGTGGGGAGAGATATTTGTTTGCTTAAGTGGTAACTGGTAATAGAACCCACACATGAAGGGGCCATACTGGACTTTGTGCTTACCAATGGGGAAAGTGTTTCTGAGTATCATAGTGGGAGATCATCTCACATCCAGTTACCATCACATGATGTGGATCAGTATTAGGACTAGGGCTGATAAAATCCATTCAGAAGTGAGAGTCTTAGATATTAGGAAAACCAACTTTGCCAAGATGGGACAGTACCTCAAGGAGTCATTAACAGGATGGGAACAGCCAGAGAATGTAGAAAAGCAATGGGCAAAACTGAAAGGGGGTATTTTTTTTTTTATTATTTATTTATAAAGTTTTATGCATACATTACAAGAAACAAACAAATACTCAATAAATCCATCCAAACTTGAAATACAAAAGGAAATAAAGTGGGCAACCACTTCAAGGGAGTGCATCCATATTTAAAATCAAAGCTAAAAAAAAAAAAAGAAATATAATAATCTCACTCTACCATCGATCCCTGGAGTAAATCACCTATACACCTTTGCTTTTTAGGAAATCTAACAACTGAGCAGATTAAAAAAAAACATACCTTTCACCCTGATGAAGTATCAAACACTTACATGGGAATTTAAGATGAAAAACCGCTCCGAGGGCCAAGACCCGTGGACGCAAGTCTAAAAACGACTTGCGTCGCACTTGCGTGGCCCTGGATACATCAGGGAACATCTGAACTATCTGACCACAAAACTTCTCTGATTTTTTCTTAAAATAAGCTCTCATAATTCTATCTTTATCTATCTCCGAAAATAAGGTAACCAACAACGTGGCCCGAGAGGAAATATCATCTGAGGTTGATTCTATAAAAGCTGAAACATCTAAAGTAGAAGAAGCTTGAGAAGAAACCACCTCTACCTCATCACCATGTGGCTGAACTAAACTACGTGGGAAAACATAATATATTTTTGACACCATAATTGTATTAAAATCTGCTATCAACAAATTCTCCTTTAAATATTTCTGAAATAATATCAATGGGGATAGGTAATGTGTACGTGGAAAATTCAGCAGCCGGAGATTCTTAGATCGCAAAGAATTCTCCAACATCTCATCTTGGCGGTGTAAAGCACTAAAGTCCTGCACAAAAGTAGACAACATATTCTGACGAGTCACACCATCAGATTCCAATGTTGTTAACCATTGAGCCACTGCATTCAAACGCTGATCCTGATCGGACAGTTTCTGCACAGTCATTTTAGAGAAATCTGAAATTTTCTGCAAAGACACACTCAACACCGACTCAATACGAGAAGTAGCAAACCAAATATCCTTCAAAGACAAGTCAACCGGTGGGGCCGACACCTCACCGACGGGAGAAAAACTTATTACTGAAGGTAGAGGGGGAGATAGTTCAGCCATACGTAGAAAAGACTCCGGAAGCAATTCCTCATCTGGAGCCTTTTTAGGTGAACTTGAGACAGATAAAGCTTTATCAGGCAATTGCTCAATCTCTATACTGGGGGGAGTAGACCCCAGAATACGGGAATCATTGTTAGAGGAAGGAGTACTCACTGTTGATAACTCCAACAAACCTTCACAAGGTGGAGCGGACACCGGCGGCACCTCTCCCACAGAAACATGGGCGTCCATCGGGCCCACCACTTTCCCCACCTTGGGCTGCACAGGTTGTGGATAGCGCTTCCTCCTCTTCCCCATAACAGGGAACCTCGAACGCCGAACTGTCGCCGAAGGGGCGCCAAAGGGGCAGGGCCTGCCCCTTCGGGCACGCCAAAGGGGCAGGGCCTGCCCCTTTGGGCACGCCCCTTCGGGCACGCCCACGGGACGCGCTCGCTTCGCGTCCCGCGAAAAGGGCTCAGCTGATATAGCCCTCTTAGGAAGCCGCTCCAATCAGAACCGCCTCAGCAGGACTCCAGGGGCCAATGAGCAGGTAATTCAGGAACTCCACTGTAGCAGGAAAAAGAACGCACCCTGCTGTCCCGCGAAAAGGGCTCAGCTGATATAGCCCTCTTAGGAAGCCGCTCCAATCAGAACCGCCTCAGCAGGACTCCAGGGGCCAATGAGCAGGTAATTCAGGAACTCCACTGTAGCAGGAAAAAGAACGCACCCCCGAAAGGGGGTATTTTAAAGGCAAAAAACCTTTTTGTTGGAAAGGTGAATAAATGTAAAAGGAAAAGGAGGCCACTCTCCTCCTCCGGACCTCCGATCGCTGATCGGGGCAGCTGCAGCGACTCTCCAGCACACCTCCCCCAGCAAGATCAACCAATCACTGTTGAACCAGAGGGCTACAAGTAAGAGCACGCGGCAGGCAAACTTCCTCTTCTGCCGGTCCCCTCTCCTCATCCGGACCTCCGATTGCTGATCGGGGCAGCTGCAGAGACTCTCCAGCACACCTCCCCCAGTGAGATCAACCAATCTCTGTTGAACCAGAGGGCTACAAGAGCACGCGGCAGGCGTGCCCGCGCCTGGTAGGCCTGCACCTGAGGGCCTCGCCAGGGGGCCCTTTGGCATGGCCCTTAGGCGAGGACTGGTGCAGGGGAAACACAGTCCATCAGAGATAACCAACGGGAAGACAGATCACAAGCGACCGACGACGGCCACACAAGAGAACTTGCCGAAAATCACGGTAACGTGTATCACCTCCAGCTAAACGTATGTATGCAGAAACTCCACTATTGACTCAAAAGGGACTGATTACTGACTTAAAAAAGTGACTGACTGTATGCATGTACCCCACTACTGATTGTTCTGCGAGTACTTCACTGTTGGGTGTTTTGCAAGTACCTCACTGCTGATTGTATGCAAGTAATTTCACTGCTGAGTGTTGTGTATGTATTTCACTGCTGAGTGTTCTGCGAATATTCCACTGCTGAGTTTTATACAAGCTATTTCACTGCTGATTATACGCAAGTATTTCTTACTGCTATACTAGTTAGTCGTCATAGAACACGCTAACCACTGCTGGGCTGTGCAGCATACACATATTCTGTGTAGACAGCATACAGGCCCGCCAGTGCATACCTTCTCAGCAAGGAGCGTCTTGTCACACACAAGACGCGCTGAACCCCAGCGCAATATGGCCATATCCATTCTAACCCTAACCAGCCTATACTACCTCAGCAATGTCTTCAACAGCTGCCTCTCCTCTGCCTCCAACCACAACCTGATTCCGATTACGCGAGGCTAAGGAAGGAGATACCACAATAACACATACTGCACACCAACAGAATACTCCCAGAACCCTCACCCACACCTAATCCACATACCGCTTCAATACACCATAAAACCCAAAGGGGTACAACCTCTAAACTCACACAACTTCAAGTGTGCCCTCATAAATGCACGTTCAATCTGTAAAAAGTGGCCAGTCGTTACTGACCTCATATCACACCATGAGCTAGACATCCTGCTAGTAATGGAATCGTAGCTCACTGATTCTGACTCAGTCCTCATCAACCAACTCATCCCTCCCCCCCGGCTTCTCAATCCACACCTGCCACAGAGCAGACCGCAGAGGAAGTGGTGCATTCATCCTAGTGAAAAATGATCTCCAGTATCAGACGATCAGCTCCAACAGCTCAACACACCTTGATATGATCACCATATCTGACAACTACAGCACCATCAACCTTATCTACAAATCCCCAGCCTTTTCCCCTGAAGACCTAGTGATCATAATTGACCTAGCTTCCAACCCCCAAAACACACGCAGGCCAAACCGGGTACTGGGAGACTTTAACCTTCCAGCCCTGCAGGATACTCATGCCAAAGCCTTCCTTGAAGCACTCAACAACCTAGGCTATGAACAAATAGTGGATGCCCCCACCCAGCAGAAAGGAAATATACTAGATCTCGTCTTCATCCCTCGACCAGACGTGAGCATGAACTACGACTTCGACGTAGTTATCTCCCCAGTCCCATGGTCGGACCACAATTTAATCAAATTCCGGATACCTATGCATCGGGATAGCGGACAAAGAAAGTAACTGAAAACTCAGCAGCACCCACAGGACGTTTCAGACTCTTTGACAAAGAGGTCATCATCAAAGAGGTCCTTCCTAACATCAGGATGGCATCGCCAAACCTCGAGGAGGTAATGGCCTCATGGAACAACAGCCTGAGCTCCTTTGCATGCATTCCTGCCCCAGTCAAGCCACATGCCCCAGATAAGCCAAAAATTAGAAAAACTGCACGCTGGTACACTGCCGAACTACAAACCTCACTACATCTCCTGAGGAAACTAGAAAGATGATGGCGACGTACACAGGCCCCAGCAGACCAGACAGCCTACACCTCCCACCAGAAGATACACCGGGACTTAATACAGTCAAACCTCGGTTTTCATGATTAATCCGTTCGAAAAAGTCTGACTAAAACCGAAACGTATGAAAACTGAAGCAATATTTACCATAAGAAATAATGTAAATCCAATTAATCCGTTCCAGACACCCAAAAATATTCACAAAAAATACATTTTATAGAGAATAACTATATTTTTACATACAGAAAACAATGAGAAATAAATATAAATGACTAATGAAATGGATAAATGAACATTTAACATCACTGAAAGCAAGCTAAGTACAGTACTGTACAGTACAGTATGTTAGCATCTGGCCTTAGCCACCCCTGACAAGCTGCTGTGCTCTCTTCGGAATCACATTGGATTCAGCCCATTAAAATACCTTTACATTATCTGCTCAATGCTTCAGAATGGCAGAAAATCTTAATGATATAGCTTCAGATGTACCCTGCAAGAGAGAGAACTGCCTCCCACATTCATGCAACATCTCCTGCTTACGTTGACAGCTTTTCTTCCCTGCTACCTCCGAGCCTGAGGGGGCGCTCCAGAGAACGGGCAGGCGGTGGACGAGATCGGGGCCTTCCTCTCTGCGCAATCCTTGCCTCTCTAACTCTGACAAGGCTCGAGGATGTGTTTCATTTACATGCTCAGCTGGCTTTCGCTTCTCATCACGCTGGCGATCGGTGAGTCCGGGGGGCAGTGCTGCCGGGACCGGGCGGGCATTCTGGCAGTGTATACAGACCGGTGTGCAGCGCAAGGGTGTATGTATTTACAGTACTGTACTTTACGAAAACCGAGGCGATGTACGAGAACCGGGATAAAATCTCAGTCAAAAAAGACGTTGAAAACCGAAGCGTATGAAAACCGGGGCAAATGAAAACCGAGGTTTGACTGTAACAGCAAAAATGAAAGAACATCACTCTGAACTCTTAAACCACTCTCTGAACAAACCCCATGAGCTCTTCAATTTAGTGAAGACCCTAGCAAAGGAACCCTCACCCCCCCAGCTAGCCATGATACACCCTCAGGAATATGCAGACTACTTGCTGGCCAAAACCAATAACATCAGCGAAGCCATGTTGTCCAGCCCTTGTAACAACCCAGCCCAACTGAAGCCGCTTACCTCTCTCATAACACCATCAGCCGCAGGTATTGAGGACATCATTGCAGTCGTCAATGCCACCACTGCTCCGAATGACCCTTGTCCAGCATTCTGGATAAGATCACTACGTACGGAAATCAGCCCTATACTAGCCAAGATCATGGACCTGTCCTTTTCCACAGGACTATTCCCATCATGCCTCAAGCAGATGTCAATCCGGCTCCTTCTGAAGAACACCAAACTGAGTCCCCAGAAGGTAGATTCATACCGACGAATATCAAGCATCCCGCTGCTAGCAAAGATAATTGAGAAGATGGTCCAATGTCAAATACAGGACCACATCGACTCTACAGCTCCCCTCGACCCAAGCCAACATGGCTTTAGGGAATCATATGGCATTGAAACTCTCCTTGCCACGCTCATCAACACATTGATCATGGGACAACATCAAACGAGGATATGCCCTAATTTTCCTGGACATTGCTGCTGCGTTTGACTCTGTAAACCATGAACAACTCCTGATACTGCTTCAGGAAAAGGGAATTAACGGCTCAGCATGGAGATGGTGCAAATCCTATCTAACAGACAGATGGCAGCAGGTACATATAGGTTCCATGACCTCTAAGCCTTTCCAACAAAAACATGGCATGCCTCAGGGCTCCTCGCTCTCCGCCCTCTTATTCAATATATACATGCAACCCATATGTGAAATAATCCACTCCTATAACATCTCATGCCTGATCTATGCGGATGACGTACTACTCTTCACCCCATTCATGATTGACCATCCGGATTTTTCCCCACTAGTAAAATGCTTTGAGGCTGTAACTGACTGGCTCCACTCACAGAGCCTCAAGATAAACTTCAGCAAGACGGATGTACTGTTCATTACCAGAAATCAATCCTTCTCCCCACCGGCGACATTAAAGACTAGAGATGCTGAGCTCCCGAGTAGACCCACCATCCGCTACCTAGGTATTACGGTAGACTAGCACCTCGAATTTAAAGCGCATATCAGCAACACCATCAAGAAAATTTACCACAAAATACAAACAGTGCGACATCTCCGACCCCTGCTGCAACCAGATGACCTCAGAACAGTTTTTCAGGCACTGGTGACTCCCCACTTTGACTACGCCAACGTGATCCTGCACGTACTACCCAAAAACACACTAAACCCATTACAGCTGGCAATGAATGCAGCTGCACGCTTCCTTCACGGGGCCTCTAGAAGAGAACACATGACCCCAATCCTAAAGGACTTGCACTGGCTACCAATCTACTGCCGGCTCACCTATAAAGTAGTCCTGATAACCTTCAAGGCCATCAACAAAATATCCACCACCTCCCTGACAGATCTTCTCTACCCCACTCCAGCAAACAGAGCAAGGAGGACTTTCGCCACCAACACGCTACAGACCCCAAAATGCACCCAGGCAACAAAGAATCTTTAAGTTCTATGCTCCCAGCTGCTGGAATGCACTCCCAACTATCGTCCGAGCGATCACTGATCTTGCTCAATTCAGAAAAGCACTAAAACACCACCTTTTTCTTCTACACTACTCACAGCCCAGCAATTCAACCTCAACCGCCTTACACCCTCACTTGCCTTACACCCAGCTAGCCAAATGTAAATAACAGACAACTCATGTTTATAGTGTAGATAGCTGTAGATAGTTTCCCCAGTTGATATCCAAGTTGTATTACCTATTCAATGTAAGTGCAATACAGGCTTCCTGCTTTGTACAAAATGTTATCTGTAAACCGCACTGATTTTAAAGAGTGTGGTATATAAAAGCAATAAATAAATAATGGTGAAGAAAGAGGGTGATCTTCATAAAATACAAGAGATCATAGAGAGAGGAAGACAAGCAACTATATATGGAAGAGAAGCTAGCAAAGTAATTAAGAAAGCAAAGATACAAAAACAAGAAGAAATAGCCAATGTAATAAAAAGGGGGGATAAGACATTTTTCAGATATGTTAGTGAAAGGAGGAAGGGCAAAAGTGGTATTATCAGATTCAATGGTGAAAGGGGGGGGGGGGATATGTAGAAGCTGATGAGGATAAAGCAGAATTGCTCAACAAATATTTCTGTTCTGTGTTCACAGACGAAGGGCCAGGATCAGGACCTCAGAAAAGACCCACAAATAGAAACAGAAGTGACGTGGAACAATTTTCAGAAGACTGTGAGGAACTAGCTAAACTAAAAGTAGACAAAGTGAATGGACTGAACGGGATACATCCGAGAATATTGAAAGAACTTGGGGACATTCTAGAGGCTCCACTGACTGACCTTTTCGATGTTTCTTTGGAGTCGGGAGTAGTCCCAGAGGACTGGAGAAAGGCACACGTGGTCCCTTTCCACAAAAGCAGAAGAAAGGATGAGGTTGAAAACTACAGACCAATTAAGGCCCAATTCCATCCCGCATGTAGATCCCCTCTTTGTGTCCAGTCTGAACTGGACGCACAGAGGGGATTGCGACTTTGATCCCGCGGAGCACATCTAGCCCCACGGGATCAGAATCGAGAACAGTCCTGCACATGCAGGCCAGGACGGTGATTCAGTCCGGCCTCCATGTGCAGGACTGCCCCCGGCTAACTCAGTCAGGGCTTTTAAATGGAGCCACGGCGCCATGGCGTCATGTTGCCATGGCACTGTGGCTCCATTTAAAAGCCACGATGCCGGCCGCCTGAAAAAGGGGTTTATTCCCCACAGTCTGACCCCAAATCAGGCCTCCTAAGGCCAGGGTCAGGCTGCAAGAAATAAACCCTGGCCCCCACCCTGCCCCATCCGCACCCTGGGCAATTAAAAAAAACAAGTCCAGGGAAGTTATTACACCTCGGAGATGGAATAACTTCTCCAGACATTTTGCCGGGTCTGGATGTACAGGGCTGACATTAGAATCGGCCCTGTACATCCAGGGCCAGTGACTGTCCACTGCCTGCCCAGATTCCGCTCCCGGGCCGCCCATTCTCCACCCTTGTCTAACTTCCCTGCACAACCGGTGGGGAAGTTATTCGGGGGCAGGAGAAGCCATGCGGGAGTTGTACCGAGAGAGAGCCATAGATGTGGTATACTTAGATTTCAGTAAAACCTTTGACACTGTTTCACACAGGCGACTTATAAACAAGCTAAGCACTCTAGGAATGGACCCTAAAGTGACTGACTGGGTTAGAAATTGGTTGAGTGGGAAGCAACAAAGGGTCCAGGTAAATGGAGCTCACTCTGAGGAGAAGGAGGGTACCAGTGACGTGCTGCAGGGATCTGTCCTTGGTCTGATTCTTTTTAAGATCTTTGTTAGTGATATTGCAGAAGGACTGTTAGGTAAGGTTTGCCTCTTTGTGGATGATACTAAAATCTGCAATAGAGTAGACATCCAGGAAGGAGTAGATAAAATGAGGAGGGATCTAGCTAAGCTTGAAGAATGGTGAAAAATTTGGGAGCTGAGATTTAATGCTAAAAAATGCAGTGTCATGCATTTGGGCTGCAAAAATCCAAGAGAGTGGTAGAGTGTAGGGGCAAAGTACTTCTGTCCATGGAAGAGCAGAATCTGGGCATGATTGTTTCTGATGATCTTAATGTGGCTAAACAAGTAGAAAAGGCGACAGCAAAAGCCAGAAGGATGCTTGGGTGCATAGGGAGAGGAATGGGAGAGTCTCTGGTATAACCTCATTTTGAGTATTGTGTGCAATTCTGGAGACTACACCTTCAAAATGATATAAACAGGATGGAGTCGGTGCAGAGTGGCTACTAAAATACAGTAGTTTGTGGTCTTCATTATAAAGCATATGAGGACAGACTTAAAGATCTTAATATTGTGGCGCTCGAGCCCCTACCAGGCGGCCGCCTAGTAGGGACGGGTAGCCACCTCTTATCTTTTCCTAAGCTTGTAGTTGTGTGAGGAATAATGAGCCAAGTGGTTTATCAAAGCGCACAGGAATTTATTCAGCTTCCTTGCTGGTAAGTGGATACAAATTCTTCAAGCACATTTATTCTCCAGACAAAAGAAAAATAACGGATAACTTCTCCAGTAAACAAATGTCCAAAACAGAGTAACAGCGAATTCAACCATACAAGCTTCTGCCCCAGTCTTTTACTGTTTAACGTTTCTGCACATGAAGGAATATGCCCTTCTTTTTAAAACTCTTCAAACAGGCTGTCAGCTTATTCAAGGCCGTTGCAAACACCAACAGTTTTAGCTGTTCAGCCCCAACTGAGTTACTGCCGATAAGCTTCGAAGGAAAGACTCTTAGGCCCTTTTTAATTATATGACTTCTTCTCTCCTTTCTTTCAGCTTCAGAACTACCTTCACACCTATAGTAGCGTTCTCAAGGTTCAACTGTTTCTGGCTTACACTAATTCACCTTAGTGCATGCATCACATTCCATCTCTGAAACACTGGAAGTTACATCACCCTCTTTAGCTTCAACCTCCATGCTCTCAGCTGAGCTGTAGCAGGGTTCTGCTTGGAAACGCTCAGGAACTTTCTGTTTTAAAGTTTTCAACAGGTCAAACAACCTCTCCCACTTTCTTGCCCTCCCTTCTCTGGGCAGGTCTCCTATGGGGTGTTCTTGTTTAACCTTCCTGGTGAAACATTTCTTTCTACGCTGTGTTATCTGGGGTACAACAGTTTCATCAGAGTCAGAACAGGAAACCCACTTTGAAGGCCTTACTGCCTCCCCTCTCCTACCTTGGGGTTTTGGTGCAGTATTCTCTTGGTTGGAACTTCGGCCAGTCAGGACTCCCTCTGCCTCAGAGTAGGGCAGAGACTTTTGGTAAAACCTTCCCGCTCTCTTGCCAGGGTAGGTGGTTCTCTCCCAAGAACCTTCCCTATGTCCTCTGTGGCTACTGTGCTGACTATTGTGGCTTCCTTGGTACCTTCTTTGGCTGCCTTTATAGCTGTTCCTTTCTCTGCTGCTCCCTTTGGCTGCAAAGCTCCTTTGTCCTTTAGCTACAGGGTTGTTCTCTCTGGACCTTATGGAACTTGGACTGGAACCTGAGCTGCAACTCCCACTTGGACCTGGACTGCAACTCCGCCAGCAACTGCCACTGCAACTGCAACTGTGTCTCCAACCGTGTCTCCCCCTGTATCTCCCACTGTGTCTCCCCCTGCATCTCCAACCGTGTCTATCTCTGGTGTTTGTTTGCTCCAATTTAAACATTGAGCAGGGCAACTCCCTTCCTGGCCCTGCCCATCTGTACCTCCCACTCTTATCTATGGTTGACCTGGAGTGTGGGCGTGGCTTACAACTAGGTCTGCCCTCTAGGTTTCTCTCCGGGCTTCTGCTGTGGACTATGTGATCCTGTGTACCCATCCCCCGCAAAGAGGAAAAATTCTTCTTCTCTTCACTTTTTCCTGGCTGGGCTGCACTCTCCTTACCACAATATGTATACGTCAGAGGAAAGGTGGAATACAGGAGATATAATAGTGATGTTTAAATACCTCCGTGACATATGCCCAAGAGGAGAATCTCTTGATTGAAAGCAAGCTCTGTATGAGGGTACATAGGATGAAGGTGAAAGGGGATAGACTCAGGAGTAATATGCGGAAATATTTCTTTACAGAAAGAGTGGTAGATGCATAGAATAATCTCCCAGTGAAGGTAGTAGAGATGAGGACAGTATCTGAATTCAAAAAAGCATGGGACAAGCAGAAGATTTCTAAAGGAAAAAAGGGGACTATTGTAGTTGATATGAAAGGGCAGACTAGATAGACCATGTGGTCTTTTTCTGCCATCATGTTTCTATGGTACTTATGAAAAAGGAGATGAACATACAGAGCTCCCTAGGAGCTCACACAGTGCAGAAGTTTGAGGAGGTATCACACAAATATTAAAGTAACAGAAGAAGAGGAAGAAATGGAGAATCTGATGGAAGAAGCAATGGGTCCAAGACATGAGAAGAGAATTCCTAATGGAGTAGAGAATCCTAAGGCGGCCCCATGAACCAGGACGGGACATTGAGCTCAGGGATAACCATCACAGATCTTTCTAAAGTCTGTGCTTATGCAATTGGCCATAACTGAGACTGAAGCACCTATTGCACTTTTGTTTATCCTTAGTCTACCAGTATTTCAGTAAAGGCATCCTGGAACACCAATCCAGCCCTTTTGTGGTTTTCTTTAAATTCCTTACAGTCAGATTGTTATATCTTAACATCTGAACCTCAACTAAATTTTTCTCCTACTGAGGAATCCATGACAGGAATTGAAAAAGTAGTAAAAATTGAGTGTGACTATCTCAGTTTCAATTGTCCCCAAGAAAGGATTACATATTTACAATTTAAAATCAGAGGCACAGCAAGAAAACCCCCACAGAAACTGAGATATCCTAATTTAAACTGGGCTATATCCTAGCTATGACTGGGCCGCTTCACTCTGGAATCTACCTTTCACTGCAGCAAAATAAAAAGATGAGCTTTCAAAACCATCAAAATCCCATGTTGAAATCCGGAAGGAGCTCTCAGAAGGCCTAGAATTACTGCCATCCATAAAAGTCTTTGGCTAGGCATAGTTCCAGGTCAATGAGGGAACTGACAGTCTGGGAGAGAATCCCTAGCCAGGAGGACAGACTATGTAGACAATAGGAAAGTGAGGAATAGCTGCATGTGACAGAAAAAAAAAGGACAGGAGTCATCCCAACCATAACCAAGGCTTGGAGAAAATGCATGCATGCAATGACCAGTCAATAGCAGAGATAACAGTAAGGGATAACATTTGGAAACAACAGGGACCATCATTGGTAGAAGATATGGAAGGTGGTAGATAAGGCATCCAAGAGATAATGCAGAGGTTCTGCATTTCAAACAAAGTTAAGGGTGTGTGGCTTTTAATTACTAGCTCTCTGCCTGAGAGCTCTTGAAAGGGTTTTTGGTACATTTTTCAAACAAAGTTACATTCTTTTTGGTGCCTTAGTTCAAAAGGAGAAGTGGTGTAGATTTAAAACTCTGCTTTTGGTATCTTTATTAGCTCTTTGAAGCTACTGACACTTCATCAGGTGTTAGTTCCCTCCCTACTCCCCCCAACTCCTACCCACCCCATGTGAGCAGTCTTGCTTTATGGGGCACCTCCCCAATTAGCTACACACAGGGATTTGGAATAGCTCATTTAGAACACACTTAAAAGAGGTTAATTGCTTTTTCTCTGAAAGGACAGCTAGGATACTGGCTGGTATTTAGTAAGTCTCTCTCTCTTTTGCTTCAACAGGTACCTAAGCAGCACCAACTGAACAATAGCTGGGAAAAAATTGTATCACCAAAGCTGTTGCCCCCATTACAGCTTCTGCCTCTGTCCAGAGATCCCAATGCCAGTTGAAAGACCGGTTCCATGTGCAGGATGCCTGCATGCTGAAGCTCTCAGTAAACAAGTGGAGGAGCTCAGAGAAGTGGTGAGGCTGAGGAGCATTCAAGACAGTGAGTAGTACATTGATGAGATGCTTCTTGAAACATCCAAGCTCTCCAGCAGAAGAGAAGATGGGAGCCTACAGAATGATGAAGGTTGGGCATGAGTCACCAGGACCTGCAGTATCACCAATCCAGCCCTTGAATTGAAGAACCATATGAAGCCCTGGAAGTGGAGGAGGTGAAAGTATCCCAGGAAAGGGAAGAACTAGAGCTTGAGCATCCCTAAATTGCAGAATCAGTGACCACAAGGAAGCAAAGGGTAGTGGTGGTTGGTGACTCTCTTCTGAGGGGTACTGAGGCATCCATCTGCCAAGCAGACTTGATGTCCAGAGAGGTATGCTGTCTGTTAGGTGCCAAAATCAGAGATGTTTTGGAGAGTTTGCCAAGACTCATCAAGCTCACTGACTATTACCCGATGTTGCTCATCATTGTTGGCACAAATGATACTGCCAGGTATCCCTCTGAGCATAAAAAAGTGACATCATGGCTCTGGGACAGAGGGTGAAGCAGATTGGTGCACAGGTGACATTCTCTTCAATCCTCCCTGTTGAGAGTAAAGGCCAAGGCAGAGAAGCTCACATCCTGGAGATAAATGTATGGCTGAGTGGATGGTGTCAAGAGCATTTTGGTTTCCTGGACAATGGGATGCTGTTGCAAGGGTTGCAGAACAAAGATGGCATCCATCTGTCCAAGAAGGGTCGATAGGCTGGCTAACCTACTGAAGAGGGTTTTAACTAGATTCATAAGGGATGGGTGAAGAAAGCCCCCAGGTAAGTGAGAGCCCCTAGGTAAGTGAAACATTAAATACCCTTATGAAAAAGGGCAACATATAGAAAGCAGTGTGTATAAATGCTTGTAGCATGGGAAATAAGATCCCAGATGTTGAGACTTTAATGGGAGAAGCTGACTTGGATTTAGTGGCAGTAACAGACATGGTTCACGGACAACCATGACAGGGATGTAACTATACCAGGCTAGTGCAAACAGAAGCAACAAAGTATCTGTAAAATACACAGTAACAAAGAAACAGATACCAGGACTGGCAGAAATTCAGGTTTGAAAAACCCCTTTTATTACTGACCCCTACGTGTTTCGGCCACCGGCTTTCTTCAGGGGGATATCAAATGAGGAAACAAACCTTCAGATAAAATCTTTCATGTAAATAAAAGACATTGACCACACTTCTGCGTGACAAACCTTGTAAAGAAAGTGTAGGAAGCATGGTCAATGTCTTTAATTTACACAAAAGATTTTATCTGAAGGTTTGTTTCCTCATTTGATATCCCCCTGGAGAAGGCCGGTGGCTGAAATGCGTAGGGGTCAGTAATAAAAGGGGTTTTACTATACCAGGCTATACTTTATTCAGAAAGGACAGGGTAGGAAGAAGGGGAGGAGGAGTGCCACTATATGTAAAAAATATTAAAACTATAGAACTACAGGGCTTAAAAGGGAGAGAGGAGGAACTGTGGGTTAAATTAGAAATACAGAAAGAGAAATCTATTTTCATTGTTGTGATATACAGACCTCCCTCATACAGAGAAGAGGTGGACAGAGATTTAATAGAAGACACACTCAGCATTGCCAGGAAAGGGAAAGTGCTACTGATAGGGGATTTCAATATGCCAAAAGTTGATTGGCACATCCCTGCTGTAGTAACATTTAGAAGTAAGGGGATCCTGGATTCTTTACAGGGAGAACTATTCAAGCAACTGGTAACAGAACCCACATGTCCAGGGGCCATACTGGACTTGGTGCTTACCAATGGTGAAAGTGTTTCTGATGTTATAGTGGGAGATCATCTCACATCCAGTGATCACCAGATGGTGTTGTTCAGTATTAGGACTAGGGCTGATAAAATCCATTCAAAAGTGAGGGTCTTAGACTTTGGGAAAACTATCTTTGCAAAAATGGACCATTACCTCAAGGAGTCATTAACGGGATGGGAACAGCTTGGGGATGTAGAGAATCAATGGGCAAAACTGAAAGGGGATATTTTAAGGGCAACCAACCTTTTTGTTAAAATGGTAAATAAAGGTAAAAGGAAAAGGAGACCACTATGGTTTTAGAAAGAAGTAGCTGAAAAGGTAAAGAAAAAGAGGGAAGCCATCATGAAATAAATGAGATCACAGAGGGGAAGTCAGGCATCTATATTTGGAAAACATTAGAGAAGCTAGTAAAGTAGTCAGGGAAGCAAAGATTCAAAAGGAGGTGGAAATAGCCAATGAAATAAAATAGGGGGATAAGACATGTTTCAGATATGCTGGTGAGAAGAGGAAGGGCAAAAGTGGTATTGTCGGACTTAATGATAAAGGGGAAGAATATGTAGAATCTGATGAAGATAAAGTGGAATTGCTTAACAAATATTTCTGTTCTGTGTTTACAGATGAAGAACCAGGAGCAGGATCTCAGAAAACACCCACAAACAGGAACAGAAGTGAGGGGCATCTTGAACTATTTTCAGAATACTGAACTAGCTAAACTTAGGAGTATGTTTACTAAACCGCGCAATTGTGCAGGGCGCACTTGAGCGTGCGCTAAGGTGTGCGCTGCACGCACAAGTGCACGGCGCGCTGATGTGCGATAGAGGCGTGGAAAGGCATTTCGAGGACGGAGGAAGGCTCCCGAGGGGCGGGGGGACGGGGTCAATGAGTGGAGAGTGGGAGGGGAGAGGCTCCCCGCACAGGAGCGGGGCTGAATTTCAGTCAAAAAAATACCGCGAGTGAAAACCTCGCGTTAGAGCCGATTTAAAGGGAAGAGAAACCATTTCCGTCAGCAATGTACAGCAAAACCGGGGAAACCTACAAAACGTGAGCAGTGTGATACATGTGCACAGAACAAAATCTCAAATAAAACCTTAAAATGACCACAAGAAAAATTGTAAAAATTATAATTCAGCTGGGCAACAGTGATATCAATGGGCAACAATAGAAAACACTCCCAGGAAAGCTCCAAAAAAAAGAAATGATTTTTGGAAGGGTCTAAGCTCCGTAGACTCTTTCAAAAATCACTTCATTTTATTGGAGCTTTCGTGGGAGTGTTTTTTATGTTGCCCATTGCTATCACTGTTGCCCTGCTTGGTTTTGTTTTTTTCCCCTTTTTTCGAGGTCATTTTTGAGGTTTATTTGCACTTTTGTCCCCATACAAGGTAAATGAGCCCACAGTAAAATTGTGCAGAGCAGGGTTTCTGACTCGTCCGGCCAGGATTCCTATCTCCAGGGACTGCATTGTCTCTGTGGCCACAGTGTGGTGCAGCAGACACAGCCAGTGCCTGTAGGACCAGAGGGTCACAGGTTCAAATCACAGCTGGGGCTCCTGCCAACCCAGTCCCCATAGTTTTACCCACCACTAAACAGTGATAGTACAGACACTCCTTTATTGCAGAGAACATAAGCATGGTTCCAACACCTATATTTTACCCTACACCGCACACAAACCAAAACAATGGGCATTACCTACAGCCGAGTCCCCCAAATTCAGTACTGGAGTGCCACCAGTCAATCAGGTCATATGCTTTTTCCCAGATAAGGACATGTCTGCATGTTGGCGGAAGGGTACAGGTGGTGGAGGGGGCAGTGGCTGCAAACCACAGCAGACAGTGGCCTAGGCCTGTGCAGGCTGGCACCGTCCACCGCAACAGACAGGCTCTGTTGAATGTACAGTCATGGATTCCCCAGGGAATGCAGCATATCTATGGCAACACAGTGGTGCAGTGCACACAGACAGTGTGTGCAAGAACAGAAGGTCACAGGTTCAAAGGCCAGCTGGGGCTACTGCCAATCCTGTCCACATATTTTTCCTACAACTAAACCGTGATAGTAAGGACAAACTTTTATTGCTGAGAACATACGCATGGTTAATACGCCTATATTTTACCACACCAAACACAGACACCATAAACAGGCGCATTACCTAGAGCAGAGTCTCCAAAATGCAGTCCTGGAGGACCCCACACCATTCAGGTTCCATGCTGCCTCTTATAAAGATGCCTGTGCTGCATATCTATGCACCACCCCCATGGTATGCTGATGTAGCTCATGCATATTCATGAGGGACAGCATGAAAACCCGAACAGTGTTTGGAACACCAGGACTGGAGTTGGGAAACTCTGCCGTAAAGCAGCAGCCAACAGGGCCAGACACACCCACACACATACCCACAGGCCCCATTAGTCAATGCCTCCTGGAGAGGCAGGACATTGGGCCCTGCCTGTATCTCCCAATACTAGCAGTTGCATACCTTAGCAATGCCACCCTACACCAAGGTATCTGGTACACAGCTATCAAACGTTTCCTATGATAACTGGCAGATATCAATTCCTACGTTAAGCACATTTTGCTCATTGAGCTCCACCATAACAATCATTGTGATGTCTGCGGTGTGTGCTGCAGGTCTGGTCTCTGACAGTGTTTACCGCCCTGGGGAGTGACCCCCAACAGTATTGCGTACCATATCCATGCCTGTACTGTGCCCAGGACTGGTTTGGTGGGTATGGCTGCTGAACTCCTCTATAGTAGCACAATGCTGGCATAGGTGTGGGGGTGGCTGTCTGTCTATCCAGTCTGTGGTGGCTGCAAACACCTTCCACAGCCCACACTGCCAGCAATGATGCCAGTATTGGGCTGCCAATGTGCATAATGAGGAGCACGGTATCATGGGTATAGACCAGACAGGGTGGCCTGGCCAGGGTGCATCTGCACAGGGCATAGGGCACTGACTGGGACATTTTAGTGCCCAGCCACCACCTACACAGACAGGGTGACCTCAGTATGTCCTGCTGAGAGATCACTCTCAGCCTGACTGTGCAGTGACCACAGCATGGCTAGGCACCCCCATAGTGCTATATAGTATGTGATAGATGTGGGTTTCTTTTTGGGGCCCAGTCACTGATTTATCTGCTTGCTGTATATGCTGACATCCCAGTTCTGGGTGCATGCATCTCCACTGAAAACATGCACTATGGACTAACTAGCAGACTGTTTGCAGCTGGTATGTGTCTTTATGGAGTGGCTTGCAGGGTGCAGTGGCTGATGGCTTGCTGCAGGAGACTTTCAGATAGTGGTGGGGTGCAGCTTACCATATCCAGGCCTAATGTCTGTTTGCTATTGTGTTAGGGATGTGTATAGAGCTGCATTGACTGCCCTGTGGGGTGTCTGTTCCTCAGCAGGACTGGGGTTGATGGCCCCTTCTACTGCCACCTTTGCAGTGAGGTAGAATGTGGATCTATTGATAAGAGATGCTGTTTGCCACCCTCAACCCTGAGGGAGAGGAGGTGGTACATGGGCCACCTGGGGGTCCATGGGGGCTACACCTGACTAAAACAGACAGAGATACCCAAGGTGTTTATGCAGGAACTACCTATCGCACACATTAACACTGCTTTGGACCTCTGGTATGGCCTCTTTCAACCATGGAAGGTGTGGTGGACCTGGTGCTGGGTGCCTCATTGCACCCTCAGGGTGAGCACAGTACCCGCACAATGTGATGGTGTGTAGCTACTCTGTGCCAGTAAAACACACGGTCAGTACCCCCTAAAAGGCCGAGGTGCTGTGTGGGTGCACATGATCACTTCCCCCTACCAGGCCGAGGTGCTGTGGGGGTGAATTGCCCATCTTGTGTTTATCTGTGGACAGCTGATTTGCATGTGCATTGCATCATGGGTATGGGTGGGCTAACCCTATCCTGGTGACCACAGCAGACTGTCTGTGTGGTGACGTGCAGGCTCTCTGCAGCCAGCCAGGGGCTTGTTAGCAGCTATAGAGCTGTAGCCCAATAGTTACTTCACTGCCTGTGAAGCCAGATGTCATGGGTTCAAACCCACAGTGGGCTCATTTAAGAGGGTTGTCCAACACATTATCTTTTTTTAATGTACATATTTTGATGCCAGCAAAAACACCCTCAGCGTACTGTACCCACAGGTGCCTCTGAGGGTGCTTTATAGGGTGCCCTATAGGGCACCTTATGGTTCCCGTGCATATAAGGTGCACTATACATTATCCTGTGATGCAACTTATAGGGTGCTCTATTGGGGACATTTTAGGGTGCTGTGGCGGACAGTGCAATTTATAATGTGCCCTATGGAGTGCCATATAGGGTGCCTTATACGGCACCTTCAATTACGGCACGTGAGGGCGTGTTTGCTGGCAGCAATTAATAAAATATAAATAAAGTGCTGCAGGAAAAAATATGTACAATGCAAAGCTGATGCCACAGCCAGCCTTATGTATTAGGCACCCTGGGGAGCAAACTCATGACCCCTGTATCAGCAGTCAGTGCCTTAACCATTGTGCTGCACTGCTGCTCCTCCTTGCCTGTCAGCGCACCTACTTATGCTTTTCATTCCTTAAACTGCACAGTGCTGCCATAAAAAACAGTACTCTGACCTTGCGGTACCTCATACGGCACCCTCTAAAGCACTCTATAAGCAACATTCTGGGGTGCCTTGGCTGACAGTGCACCTTAAAATGTGCCTTATAGGGCGCCTTATGTTAACACGCTTTGAGAGTGCGTTTGCTAGTAGTGATAATTAAAATAAACATAAAATGACTCCAAAAGCACTCTTCCCCATAATATGTAATGCCTCAGCTAGCCTTGTTCATTGGGCACTGTGGGGGATTGAACCCTTGATCCCTGCACTATTGGTCAGTGTCTTACCCAATTTGCTGGGGTTCTGTTCCTGTGCTTGCACATTAGCGTGCCGCCTTATGCCCCCCCCCCAATATTAAAAAGCCTCCTAAATTAATAGCACACTGCCTAATGCCCATCAGCGTGCCACCTTATGCTGCACAATATTGGACTAGCTCCTAAATTAATGCCTCAGCTAGTCATCTTCATTGGGCACTGTGGGGGATTGAATCCCTGATCCCTGCACCATTGGTAAGTGCCTTGCCCATTGTGCTGTGGCTCTGTTCATCTGTGTGCACATCAGCGTGCCACTTATGCCTCCCGCACAGCTTCCTCATGCGCTAATGTGCGGGGCGCACATGGGCGCCGCGCACCTTAGCGCATATGTCAATCACGGCTTTTCTTTTTCAGGACGGAACGCCCATTCCTTATATGGCATCTGCACACTACCGCGGCCCGCACATTAGCGGGGTTTTAGTAAACATGCCCCTTAAAGTACACAAAGCGATGGGACCAGATAAGATACAGCCGAGAATTCTGAGAGAACTTGGGGACGTTCTAGCAGCTCCACTGACCGACCTTTTCAATGCCTCTTTAGAGTTGGGAGTGGTGCCAGAGGACTGGAGAGAGGCATATGTGGTCCCTTTACACAAAAGCGGAAGTAAGGATGTGGTTGAAAACTATAGGCCGGTTAGTCTAACCTCTGTAAATTATTATAAACGCTGCTGAAAGTGAAAATAGTGAGGTTTCTGGAGTCCAAAGGATAATCGGATCCGAGGCAGCATGGATTCACCAGAGGCAAGTCTTGTCAGACAAATCTGGTTGATTTCTTTGACTGGGTGATCAGTGAGTTAGACTGAGGGAGAGCCCTAGGTGTGGTGCATTTAGATTTCAGTAAAGCCTTTGACACCATTCCGCACAGGCGACTTATAAACAAACTGAGCACCCTAGGAATGGACCCTAAAGCTACTGCTTAGGTTAGAAATTGGTTGAGTGGGAGGCAGCAAAGGGTGCAGGTGAATGGAGCTCACTCTGAGGAGAAGGATGTGCCCCAGGGATCTGTCCTTGTTTTGATTCTTTTTAACATCTTTGTTAGAGATATTGTGGAAGGGCTGTTGGATAAGGTTTGCCTCTTTGTGGATGATACCAAAATTTGCAATAGAATAGACACCCAGGAAGGTGTAGATAACATGAGGAGGGATCTAGCTAAGCTTGAAGAATGGTCTAGAATTTGGCAGCTGAGATTTAATATTAAAAAATGCAAAGTCATGCATTTGGGCTGCAGCAATCCAAGGGAACGATATGGTATAGGGCAGGGGTCTCAAACACGCGGCCCGCGGGCCGCATGAAGGTTGTGCGGCCCGCGACGGCTTCTGCTGCTGCCGTTGCCGAATCGACGGTCAATTAAAAAAAAATAAAAAACTGGCTTCTGCTGCTCTGTCCTGCGGCCCGTTCCCCTCTGCGCGAGAGCCCTGAATGTGCTTCCTCTGCGGCGTGCTTTTCAAGCCGCGAAGGGAGTATTTCCCTCTCGCGAGGCTTGAAAAGTGAATAGGCTTAAGCCGCGCGAGAGGGAAATACTCTCTTCGCGGCTTAAAAAGCATGCCGCAGAGGAAGCACACTCAGGGCTCTCGCGCAGAGGGAAAGGGGCCGCGGGACAGCTGATTTTCTGCTGCAGCAGAAGCCAGCAGCAGAAGCCAGGTTGTTTTTTATTTACCTGGGGGGGGGGGTATGACTGGAAATGGGCTATTGGCAGGGGGGGGGGGTATGACTGGAAATGGGCTATTGGCAGGGGGGGGGGTATGACTGGAAATGGGCTATTGGCAGGGGGGGGGTAGGACTGGAAATGGGCTATTGGCAGGGGGGGTATGACTGGAAATGGGCTATTGGCGGGGGGGGTGTAGGACTGGAAATGGGCTATTGGCAGGGGGGGGGTTATGACTGGAAATGGGCTATGGTGGGGGCTAGGACTGGAAATGGGCAGGTGGGGGTTAGGAAGGACTGGAGGTGGGCTGATGGGGGGAGTTAGGACTGGTAATGAGCTATGGAGGGGCTGACTGAAATGGGGTAATGGGGGTTAGGGCTGGAAGTGGGCTATTGGCAGGGGGGGTTATGACTGGTAATGGGCTATGGGGGGTCTAGGACTGGTAATGTGCTGGGGGGGTTGCTAGGACTGGAAATGGGCTGAGTGGAAGGGGGCTTGAACTGCAAATGGCTGATGGGGAGGGGGGCTTGGAATGGAAATGGGCTGTGAGGGGAGGGAGCTAGGATTGGAAATGGGCTGATGGGGGGCTAGGATTGGAAATGGGCTGATGGTGAGGCTAGGATAGGACTGGAAATGGACTGATGCAGGGACTAGAAGGGAGCGGATGCTGGGTGGGGCTGGAACTAGAAGGGAGCTGATGTTGGGGGAGGATTAGAATGGGATGGAGCTGGGAAAGTGAAATGGAGAGGGGAAAAATATTTTGTCTGGGAGAGAAGACAAATCTACAATTGGCCAGGTATTGTGAGAGTAAGTGGGGATTGAGGATGGAGGGGTAAAATTTGAGTGGATGAAATAGGAATGAGGAAAGAGAAAAAGGAGAAAGATTAGTATGTTAAAGCAGATGTAGAGAGAGAATGGAAAAAAAACTAGGAGAGAAGAAAGGGCAAATGGAAGCAGACGATGGAGAGTTAGCAGAAGACATGAAGAAACCAGAAGAAAGTGGCTGGAACAATTGCAACTGAAAAAAATGCACAAAAGGTAGAAAAATATCTCTTTATTTTGAATTTATTAACTGGAATATGTCAGCTCTGGGAAATGTGCATCATTAATGTTTGCGCTTTGTTTAGTACAAGAGGAAATTAATTTATAGTTTTATTTCTACAGTGTTGTTGTACATTCCAAGTTTGGCTTTTGGGGTTCCCAGTTTAATTATTGTCTTCTTGTTTCTAAATCTTTTAGTCTTTCTTTATCCATACTCATTAAAGAGGCATGTTTACTAAAAGTTAGTGTATGGTAACATTATGCAAATATTTATGCAAATGAGGTCCCTTATGCAAATGAGGCCCCGCGTCTTATGCGGCCCCCGGGTTACTTTACAAGTCCTCATTTGGCCCTCAAAGCAATTTGAGTTTGAGACCCCTGGTATAGGGGGTGAAGTATTTCTGTCCAGAAAAGAAGAGCGGGACCTAGGTGTGATTATGTTTGATGATCTTAAAGTCGCTAAACAGGTAGAAAAGGCGATCTTTATCTTTATCTTTATTCGGTTTCTTGATAAACCGCCTAAACCATAAGGCATCAAAGCGGTGTACAATAAATGGGCTGCAGGGAAGAAAGATAGAAAAGAACGCCATGGTATGACAGGAAAGAAAAGAAAAAGGAGAAGAGGAGAGAGAGTAAAAAGGGCAGAGTGACACAAATAGAAACTTACAACAAGAAAGAGGGGACTGAGGGGGTAAACGAGGGTAAAGGGTACTGAAATGAAGGGTTCTATGAATGGTGATGAAATATTAGAGGGTACTGGGAGCAGTAAGTATGAATGAGGGAGCCAATAGTATCAAAGAGAAACTGGAAGATCAAAAGCTTGTGCAAAGAGGTGTGTTTTAAGGAGGGACTTGAATTGTGGAAAAGAGGGCTCAGTACGGAGGGGGAGGGGGAGGGAATTCCACAGGGCAGGAGCAAGGAAGAAGAAAGCGGAGTGGCGAGTAAGTTCGAGGTGCGCTTGAGAAGGGGAAGGGAGAAAGAGACGGTTACCATGGGAGGAACGAAGAAGGCGAGGAACAGGCTGGTGAAAAATGAGATCGGAAAGATACTGAGGGATACCGGAGTGGAGGGTTTTATGAATGGTAATGAGGTATTTGAAGATAAAGCGGTATCGAATAGGGAGCCAATGGAGGGAAAGGAGACAAGGGGTGATGTGCTCACGGGGAGAGGAGAAAGTAACTAGGCGGGCGGCGGTATTTTGGATAAGTTGGAGACGGCGTATCTGAAAAGAGGGGAGACCAGCAAAGATGGAATTACAGTAATCAAGGCGAGAAATTACAAGGGAGAGGACTAAGGTAGTGAGAGAACTAGAGGAAAGATAAGGACGAAGGGACCTGATACGACAAAGGTAGAAGAAGCAGCTGCGGACCAAGGAGGAGATGTGGGAGTGGAAAGACAAGGAGGTGTCGAGGGTTATGTCAGCATACATTTCATGCAGCTATGGACTCTGTTTAATTCAGTCTAAACTCTGACCCCTGGGTGACGTCAGTCTCTAGGACCTGGCTGCAACCCCTCCTTGCTAAATCAAGATGGGTAGACCTTAAAGGGAGTGGCCAAAGACAATAGCAGACCTCAAGGGGAACTGCTGGAGAGGCACTATAAAGGACAGACACACTTCCTGTCTCTCTCTCTCTTTCCTCGGACAGGTTTGGACACTACAATGAGACTCTGATACTCAACTCCCTTCACCCCTCCCCCTCTCTCTCTCTCTCTACCCACATGTTCTGGCCTACCATGCGGCTCTGACCCACATGTTCTGGCCTCTATCTCTCTCACACTTCACACATGCACACACACAGATTCAATGATACACACTGAAACAGCTCTGTAACAATCACTATATACCTCTGTTCAATACCTATGTATTAAGCCTATTTGTACATAAAAACCTTTCTCCAAGCCACACCTGTTTGCTGGTCTTATTACAAGCCCTCCTGCGTCTGTGAAGTGAAATGAACCCAGGACCAAGCGGAGACTAGACCAGAGATTACATATTCAGAAGATTACATATTGGGGGCTCGTCTCTCGGATTTCACAGCAGACCTCCAGTTGGGTAAGTAATAATTTTGTATAATACATTAAGTAGATTTCAGACAGAGTGAGACAGGAAAATCAATAGCCCTTGTGACCATTTACAATTTTGTTTTGTGGGTTAGACAAGGTGAGACTTTTAGTGTCAAAAGGCTCTGTAAGAATCTAGAATTTTAAGGACATGACACAGAGTGGCTTGCAATTGTCTTATTTTTATGTATAGGCTTGCTACAGATTTTATATAGTATTTGAGCTGCTAAGAAAATACAGAGTTACACAGTTAAATATTCCCTCATAGAGTACAATATACATCTTTCCTGGTAACACTAATGTACCCTCCTGTCTATTTGACTTTTATTTCTCTCTCCTGTCAGTATATATCTTGGTGTGAGCAGGAATATCTGACTATTCTGTTAATCTCCTGTCCCTTTTTTACTTTTATTTCTCTGTCTCCTGTCAGTAACTTTCTTACTGAGAGCAGGCTTGCAGCTGGCTGCAACTGATACAATTCTGTTAATCTACTCCACCCTGTTAAATAGGTGTGAAATACCTTTTAAATTAGCATTCCTCCTTCTAAGGTTACACATTTTAGATAGTCCAACTACAGCCTTTCTGCAGTATCTAATATGGAAGCATTTGATTTTAAAGAACTTACAGAAATTCTAATTTCATATTGTAAGAGAAAAGGAGGTCCATATGAAGGGGAATTCCCTGACTCATGGTATAATATTCAAAAACGAATGTTAAGCCATGATCATGAATTCAAAAAGAAAACAAATAAAAGAAAATGCCTTTTCATCCAAGGCATGGCCAGGGGCCTAATTAGCATGAAAAAAGAAAACTCTGAACTGACTTCTCAGTGTAGCCAATTGATCAAAGAACTGGAGGAGGCACAAAGTTGTATTTCTATTCAGAGAAGTCAAGTGATACAAGCCACAAATTCTTTTATAACTGTTAGTGAACAATTAGAAGCACTTAAACTTGAATTGAGGCACGTTAAACATCAAGTGGCCTCTGCAAGAAAGTCAACACCTACCCCTCCCTCAGCACCATATGCCTATGAGCCATGCATACCAGCTAGAGAGAAACAAAAGAACAAAGATACACCCATTCCCTATGCCTATGACACACCTGATCAGCAACAAAAGAATTCTAAAGTATGCATAGTTGAACTTAGGAATGGAAAGAATACAGCTGAATCAGAACAAAATTCTGATAGTTTATCTCAGCCAGAACCCAGCAATCTCTGTCAGGAAAATAATTCTGATGACTTAGACATGACACCCAGTAATGAACTTAAATTAATGTTCCAGGAAAATTTAAAAGATAGAGATATAGAAAAAATAGTTGAGAAAATTGGTACTATGCCTCTTAATGTAAATCAGTGGGTTAAATGGGCGATTGATATTCTGATTCACTGGGGTCTAGGGAAATACAGAAGAAAACAGTCAGACTTTGATAGACTTATGCATCTGGCTCTAGGGCCTCACTATTACAGGGTTGGCTCTCTCACTCACCCATACCAGTTGGTTAAAAGGGGTACTGAGAAACTATTTCACTGTTCCCCAATGCAAGTATTTAAAATTATTTCACCTTTACCAGATGATACACTGGAACAGTTTGCATATAGAGCCTGGATTTTAAAAGCAGTTCTTAATGAGCAGGAGTCCTGGCCCAAAGCAGAAGATTATGGGGAGAGCATGCATAAGGAATTTTTATTAGAATTGCTATCCCCTGAGATTACAAAACACCTTCTGTTATTTTCTGAAGACCCTGAAGCAACCCCTTTTGATACTCTAATGCTCAGAATTGGGTCTGTTTGGAAGACCCAGCCCTCGCAGGTCATTACAGTATCAGAGGCACGGAAGTGGCAGGCCAATGAATCCTCTCAGTACACAAGAAACACAGACAGAGGACACACACCTTGGAGAGCACATGGCAAAGGTACTTTTAGAAACTCCTCAGGTTACATTCCTTTTCAGGAACTCAAAGCACAGAGAGATGGGCTAGAAAAGGAGAAATCTAAATGGGAACAAGACAAACACATACTGCAGATAGAACTAGATAAATTAAAACAGGATTTACAAGCAGCTCAGGACAAACACAAGGCTAGTGCATAGGGATGTCCTGACCTCTTGAGTTCAGATATCAAAATGTCTCAAGCCTTCATAGCCCAGCCTGCCTCCTTTATCTCAGCAGAGGACTCAATTCCAGAGCCTCTGGATGATGAAATGGATACAGGCCCAGGACACAATTTAAGGCTTGTAACACCCTTGATACTGGACTCTTGTGCACGCCCCAATGTTATCAGTAGAGTAGGGGGTCAGGATAAATTAGCTTTGATTGACACAGGGGCTGGAATTAGTTTTACTAACAGAGCTTCTCCCACTGCAGATCAGAAAAATATGGATAGTTATGAAATTCAAGGAATCAATGATACAGCTTCCAAATGTGTGGCTATCCCAGTTAAATGGGGTATCCCTGTGCACAGTGAACAAAACAAGGAAATGTTAGAAACCACTGCCTCCACTATAGTGAACACACCAATAGAAATAATTGGAATTGATGTTCCCAACCAGTTAAATTTGGTGGTGGATATGGCTAATCTTAAATTGTGGCAGTATTCAGGAACTTCAAGTGCTTCTAAAACTTTAGTGCATGAGGTCATTCCCATGCAGTTAGCAACTCAGTGCACTAAGGCAGCTCAGCAGTATGATCTGTGTGTAATTCCTTCAGAGGTGGCTGATATTCCAGTCTGGGCTCAAGACAAGTTAGATTGTGGGAAAATGCACACAGAAATACTGTTGGAAGGTGAGGATCCTCCACCACAGAAGCAATACCCAGTACCTCATCAGGCTATAGAACCAGTGACTAAAATTGTGAAGATACTGGAGGAGAGAGATCTGATTAGACCTATTTCTTCCACATGCAATTCACCAGCCTGGCCGAAACAGTGTGCATGGACTGTGCCTCCACAGGGATTTAAGGATTCACCATCAATATTTCATGATTACATGAAGGAAGCCCTGTCACTAGTGTCTTGCAGAGATGAGACCTAGACCAAAACTCCCCTTTGGAACTGCACAGTGGGAGGGACCGTACTTAGTTACTGATACCTTAGGCCCAAGCCTATACCAGATCCTAATGCCTGACAACCAGCAGTACTGGAAACACATCACCCAGTTAAAACCATATGGGTAATATGTGCTTTATCAGTCTTTGTTTTCAGATACCACCTGAAGACAGCACGGACAGCTGCTTTCTGAACAAAAGTCGCTTAAGGACGGTAACTAGTTACTCCTGCTGTACATGTGTTTAATAGTTATGTAAATAAGTAGTTAGTTATGTAAATAAGTAGTAGAAATTATTAATTTTGTTTGTTTGTTTTGTTGTTACATAGTATAAGTGGGCAGTATTAGTTTACTCCCTAGTAGAGTGAAACTAGTTAGTTTTATTATGTCTCGGTTTCCTGTTGTTCTTGTATCTGCTCTCTTCTACTCAAGTCTCATTACAGGAACTATCATCCGAATATGCATGATTGGCTGGGCTAACTCCACAAGTGGGGTATATCGTTATTAAGAAATACCCCCACCGTTCCCGGAAGGAAAGGATCTGGTCATCCTGAGTTTCTGTTCGGTACAGGACAAGCCAGTGTTCTATTCATTAAACATCACTCAAGTACAGTGGGAGCCACCAGTTTCCACTTCTCTGGAAAGGACACAAGAATTGAGGGCACGCCCAGAACGTTACTTTCTAGGTCCTCCTGCTTTGATATTGTACAATATTTCCTGTTAGGACAGAGGTACCTGGAAAATAACTTATACATGGGTTTTGAGTGATCAACAGCACATCACTGAGACTTCATTCCTTTTGGATGTATCTTGTTTACCTACTACCCCTCATCCCACCCCCCCACTACTTCTGCTCCTCCTGTACTCTACCTTTCTGATATCCACCCATTTCAGGAAGGACATCCCTTTCAGATTAAATATGATGCACCACACGATGTTTTATATGATGTGGAATACCATTTTCTTACTTGACATCTATTTCCCAAATTGTTTCTAGTTACACACAAATATCCAAATTGCTCTCAGTTTGTGGCCAACCACATACAAATGCTCAATACTTGGTTTGATATGCAGTCAGTAACACCCAGAGCTAAGCAATTTTGACACAAGCGTGAATTAATTGATACAATTTTAGGTGGCACAGGGACTGCACTGGGTGCCCTTAATGTAATTGATATAGAGGTGCTCCGTAATAAAATGGGATCCACTGCTCAGCATGCTGCTGATGGTTTTACCTCACAACATATTATTAATGAAGCTTCCTCTAAACTGTCCAATGTAGTTGTAGATACCTTTGCTCTTATATCTCCCATTATAGAACAGAAAATTGTTACCTTAGCACATGCAGAATATAGATTGGGAAAGAATATTTCCTGGGCTCTTGCCTGTGATCAAGTACAGATCGAGCTTATTACTATACTAAAGGAAATTCTGATCACTGCTAAGTTAGGACACTGGCCACCATCTCTCATCCATATGGCTAGTACCAAAATACCTGAATTTGCTATAGCTCACCTTGATTGGTGGACAGTTAGTGTTCCCATTTGTTCACCACAAGGCTGCTCTATCTGTACTTTGATCCCATGGTCAGGACAACACACAGTTATTTATCCTGTTGTTAATATTGGGGTGCAGTTTGATAATATGCTTATGTATCCTGAGGACCATCTCACATGGGTACAGCCACTGGACGACACCTGGACTTCATTCAAGCCGATGGACCCCAGTTTGTGCGAGCAGACTACATTTCAGTTCAAGTGTCAACCTCACCAGTTCAAAGAGGCTGACACCTCCTGCTGGAACAATTCTTCCTCTTGCTCCCTGACTGTTAAGCTCTCATATCCCCTGACTACCTTGGAGCTGGACACTTTTGTTTTCATCTGTTCTTTCCCCAGAAAGTCTCTTTTTCAATTGCTCCCAGAATGCATGACATTCGCCTTCCCAAGAACACTTTGTTGTACAGTTCAAACTATTTACCAAACAATACCTGGTGCAGTCATACACCACTGGTCTCCCTCACCATTAATGGGACAACTTATTCCACACCGCTGGTTACCAATGACTCTATGGACATTCCAGACTTTATCTCATATGCTGTGCATCCATTACCACTTGGCATGGGAGAAGAGACACTACATAAACTGCTCAACTTTACAGAACTCCATGCCTATATTGATCACCTTAAAACAACATCCACTGAAGTGAATCACACCATCGCCTATGAGAATGGACACATTCAACAAATTGTTGGACACTTGCTACAAGATGCTCATGTGTCTGTGTGGGAATTGTTATTTGGTTACTCACCTACTGCTGATCATGTCTTTAATGTTTTTATTCACCCTATTATTATTTTAACTGCTGTACAAATATTGCTATGCATTATTGTAATTTTCTTGTGCTGTAAGATGAAAAAAAAAAATGTACATTTCCTTGCAGCGCATGTCATACAGAACAACAACATTTTAAGGTAGTTACACTGAACCTCTCCAGCATCCACCCCTACATCCAGGCTAATTTGGCCTGCTAATTTGGCTAATTTGGCATTTACTATTACACTGAATACCAGAGTCAGCTGCAGTCTAGTATTGCTGCCTATCCTCACTCATAGCATCCTGGTACCTTGTGGTTTTAGCCTCCTTAAAAATTCCTGCAGACCTTATGCACTGTTCACTCTCTCTAAGACGGGTATGTAAGTGGCATATTGGGTTCCCCCCCCCAGTAGTGGCTGCTCTACCTAAGACACGAGGTTTGGACTCATAAGGAGACTTGTTTATCTCTAGAACACTAGAGACAGTACTAGAGACAGTACTGTGCAGGACAGGGGACTTGCTGGACATAGCAAGGTATTTAATACAGGAGGTATTAGACAAGCTGCCTACTATCAGGTAATGGCAGCTGGGACAGGTACCACAGGTTTGCTTCCACCAATTCCAGGCACAAATAATAAATAAAAATAAAAAAGGTGTGGGAGATGTCAGCATACATTTCATGCAGCTATGGACTCTGTTTAATTCAGTCTAAACTCTGACCCCTGGGTGACGTCAGTCTCTAGGACCTGGCTGCAACCCCTCCTTGCTAAATCAAGATGGGTAGACCTTAAAGGGAGTGGCCAAAGACAATAGCAGACCTCAAGGGGAACTGCTGGAGAGGCACTATAAAGGACAGACACACTTCCTGTCTCTCTCTCTCTCTTTCCTCGGACAGGTTTGGACACTACAATGAGACTCTGATACTCAACTCCCTTCACCCCTCCCCCTCTCTCTCTCTCTCTCTACCCACATGTTCTGGCCTACCATGCGGCTCTGACCCACATGTTCTGGCCTCTATCTCTCTCACACTTCACACATGCACACACACAGATTCAATGATACACACTGAAACAGCTCTGTAACAATCACTATATACCTCTGTTCAATACCTATGTATTAAGCCTATTTGTACATAAAAACCTTTCTCCAAGCCACACCTGTTTGCTGGTCTTATTACAAGCCCTCCTGCGTCTGTGAAGTGAAATGAACCCAGGACCAAGCGGAGACTAGACCAGAGATTACATATTCAGAAGATTACAGGTTACACCAAGATAACGAAGGCAGGATACAAGAGGGATGGGCAGGGATGACATTAGAGGAGCCAAGGTGGGAGGGGAAGTTGAGAAGGAAAACCAAATAGCCAATGATTTGGAGGGGTTGACACTGAGAAAATTAGTGGAGAACCATGAGGCAGTCAGGTCGAGACAAGAATTGAGAGGGGAAAGATCTGGAGAAATGGAGCTAGTGTGGTGGACAAGAAGAATATCATCAGCATAAAAGTAACAGGAGAGACCAGACTGTTGGATAAGAAGGGCAAGTGGGGCAAGGAAGATGTTGAAGAGAAGGGGGGCAAGAATAGAACCCTGCGGAACACCACAGAGAAGAGGAGAGGGAGCAGAGTCAGTGGTACCAGAGCGGACGGAAAAAGTACGAGAGGATAGAAAGGAGCGAAACCAGCAAAGTACTGTGCCACAGATACCAGCATCAGATAAACGGGTGAGAAGGGTATGATGGTCAATAACATCGAAAGCAGCGGAGAGGTCAAGAGAAACAGCGATAGAGAGATTACCCTGATCATGTGAGCGGTGAAGATCACTAAGAAGTGCAAGCATGATAGTTTCGGTACTGTGCCCGGGCCTAAAACCAGATTGCCGAGGATGAAGGAAAAGCGTGGAATCCAAATGTGCAGAGAGCTGTGAAAAGACTAGTTTTTCAAGAACCTTAGAAAGAAAGGGGAGATTAGAAATGGGGCGCCAGTTGGCAGGGAGGGCGGGATCCAGGGTGGGTTTCTTCAGAAGGGGACGAACCAGGGCATGCTTCCATCGGGAGGGAAAACAACCAGTGGATAGACTTGAATTTATCATAGATAGGATGAAAGGGGAGAAATGAAGAGAGGGGTCGAGAAGCCAGGAAGAGGGGATAGGGTCGAGAGGGCAGGTTGTTTTATGAGACGTGCAGAGGGCATGAAAAAGCTCAGTGGAGGTGACGGGGTGGAAAGAGTGCCAAGCATGAGTGGGGACACCTGAAGGGGAGGAAGGAGAGAGGGGGGAGATAAGGGGGGAAGGGAGGGGAGAAAGAGGGGGGGGCAGGATGGAAAGGAGGAGTGGATGGTCTGGATTTTATCAACAAAAAAGGAGGCAAGACGGGTGGGGCTGGGGGCGGTTGGAGGAAGAGCAGTGGAGCAGGAGTAAGCCGAGGAGGAGGATAGAGAGTGGAGCACACGGTATAAGGATCGAGAGGAATTGGAGGAGGATGCGATGAGAACGGAGTAGTAGTAGGACTTTTTAGCTGCTGTAATCATGGTTCGGTAACAACGAAGTTCAGAACGGAAGGAGGCCAAAGAAGAAACGGAGGGAGCTTTGCGCCAGCGATGTTCAGCACGCCGAAGGAAGGTGCGGTCTAAGTGAAGACCTGAGTGGAACCAGGGATGGTGAGACACAGGGCGATCAGGAACGGGACGAAGGGGGGCCAAAGAATCCAGAGCAGCAGTGAGACTGGAGGACCAGGAATCCACCTGTTGATTAGTGGGGAGGGAAGAAAAGTCGGGAGGGAGGAGAGAGTCGGCCGAGGGGAAGGCTTGGCGGGTAAGGGGAGTAATACGTCGCCTGAGAGATGTAGAAGGGACTGTGAGAGAGGACGGGACGGGAGTATGGATGGAGGGGAAGGAAAACAACAGACATAGATGATCGGACCAGGGAAGGGGGAAAGAAGAGATGTTGGAGGGAATAAAAGGAGAGGAGTGGGAAGTAAGAAGAAGATCAAGGGTAGAGCCAGAGGAGTGAGTTGGGCAATTGACGTGTTGGGTTAAGCCAAGGTCAGAGAAAAGGGAACCAAGGGTCCGGTCACGGGGGCGAGCCTGAGAGGACAGATGGACATTGAAGTCCCCGAGGATAACCAAATGAGAAGGAAGGAGAGATGATTCCGAGAGGGTAAGAAGAAGTGAGTCCCAGAGGTCAGGACGAAGGGAGGGAGGAGCATAAAGGAGGAGGAAATATACTGGGTTGTGGAGTCCTAAGCGAAGCAAGAGGGCTTCAGGATAGCGGGGTTGAGGGGAAACGAGAGAGAAGGGAAGGGAGGACTTGTATAGAAGCGCCACGCCTCCGCCAGACCAGCGGAAACGGGGGACGTGAAAAGAGGAATAGCCAGGAGGAAGGCACCGGTGGAGGAGACTGTCCTCACCCTCTCGAAGCCAGGTCTCAGTAAGAAACAGGGCATCAAGAGAGCGGTGCAACAAAAGATCATGGATCAAAGGGGTCTTCGCACAAAGTGATCTGCAATTTAAAAGAGCAAGAGAGAGAGTCAAGAGGGAGACAGCAGAAGGGAGAGGTGGGGCAAGAGAGGAGGAGCCAGAGGTACAGACGTGAAGGTTACTCAGGACCCGAGAGGTGGAGCCTGAGGGGGGCGGGAGGCCAGACAAGGGACGATGTCCCCAGAAAACGGGGATGGAGGCCATGACACACTGATGAGCAGAGGGAGAGGAAAGAGGGAAACGTGAACGACCAGTTGGGAGACTGCGGGGCGGGGGCGGGGAAAAAGCTGGAGAAACGAGAAGGGGAAATAGCAGAAGGAGAGCCAGAAAAGGCCAAGCACAAGAGGTCGAACGACTAAGGAACGAGAAAGATGGAATGCCCCAATCGTCGCCCCAAGGAGCTCGCCCAAGGAGCAGGTCCTGCTCCTTGGGCGCGCCCGCGGCGCGCACCTCCGCGGCGCGGAGTGGCACCTCAGTGGGATTTAAAGACTGCAGGGTACCTTGAAAATAGCTTCCAGTGGGAGGGACAGTAGCAGACAGCCAATAGGAGAGCAGCAGGGTGTAAAAAGCCTACGAAAGAGGCAGGAGAGTCAACAAGCAGCAGACAGCAATAGCATAAACACAGCACAGGTAACAACAGCTCAGACAATGCAGCAACAGCAGCAGAGTGGCACCTCAGTGGGATTTAAAGACTGCAGGGTACCTTGAAAATGGCTTCCAGTGGGAGGGACAGTAGCAGACAGCCAATAGGAGAGCAGCAGGGTGTAAAAAGCCTACGAAAGAGGCAGGAGAGTCAACAAGCAGCAGACAGCAATAGCATAAACACAGCACAGGTACAAACAGCTCAGACAATGCAGCAACAGCAGCAGAGTGGCACCTCAGTGGGATTTAAAGACTGCAGGGTACCTTGAAAATGGCTTCCAGTGGGAGGGACAGTAGCAGACAGCCAATAGGAGAGCAGCAGGGTGTAAAAAGCCTTGAAAATGGCTTCCAGTGGGAGGGACAGTAGCAGACAGCCAATAGGAGAGCAGCAGGGTGTAAAAAGCCTTGAAAATGGCAAAAGCTAGCAGGATGCTTGGGTGCATTGGGAGAGGAATGCCAGCAAAAGAAAGGAGGTGATTGTGCCTCTATATAAGTCTTTGGTGAGACCTCATTTGGAATATTGTGTGCAATTCTGGAGACCACACCTTCAAAAGGATATAAATAGGTTGGAGTCGGTGCAGAGGGTTGCTACTAAAAGACTAAATGGTCTTCGTTATAAAGCATATGAGTACAGACTGAAGGAGCTTAATATGTATACTTTAGAGGAAAGGCGGGATAAAGGTGATATGATTGAGATATTTAAATACCTCCGTGGCATAAATGCACAGGAGGAGAGCCTCTTTCAATTGAAAGCTCTGCTATGAGGGGACATCGGATGAGGGTGAAAGGGGATAGACTCATGAGTGATATGTGGAAATATTTCTTTACGAAAAGAGTGGTAGATGCATGGAATAGTCTCCCAGTGGAGGTGGTAGAGATGACAGTATCTGAATTCAAAAAAGCATGGGAGAAACACAGAGGATCTCTAAAGGAAAAAAGGGGACTGTAGTAGTGGTTGATATGGAAGGGCAGAATAGGTAGGCTATGTGGTCTTTTTCTGCCATCATGTTTCTATGTTTAAGAAAAAAGGCGAACAGTGTTGGATCAGGAAACAAGGGACATGACCAGGGATTGCAAGAGATGCATAGAATACTCAACCAAGGCCAGAGTTTGCTGTGAAGGGCAAGATGATTTATGGTTTATTCAAATTTGCTATACTACCCTTCGGGCCAAAGAGCAATGTACAATTAAACTTAAAACAAGGAAAGAACTCCATTAAAATCAGAAAACGAAAAGAACTCCAAATTAAGACAGGAAAGAGGAGAAATGGAAAGAACAGACACAAATGCAGAAACAAAAGGGAAGGGGAGGGATAAGTCATAGAATGGTATAAACAAAGGCTCAAAGCAAGGAGGGAGAAAGCAGGCGCCTGCATCGCTGAGTACCCAAGTGAAAGCCAGATGGAATAGATGGGCTTTGAGGAATGATCTAAACCTAGGCGAAGGTTGGACAGCAGTGAGTTGGACTAGAGCCATGAAAATAAAAAGCGGAGTGACGAGTAGATTCATACCAAGCACGAGAAGCAGGGGGAAGATAGAAGTGATTGTCATGAATGGAACGCAGAAGTCGGAGGGGCATGGGTGATGACAGAAGAGGAGAGATATGGGGATATTCCAGAATGTAGAGTTTTATGGACCAATGTGAGGCTCTTAAACTGAATGTGGAACTGGATAGATAACCAGTGGAAGTGGACAGAGGAGTGAGGTGGTCAGACTTGGAGGCATGGGCTAGAAACCGTATAGCTGTGTTTTTGACAATCTGAAGACAGCAAAGTTGAAAATTAGGGAGGCTGGCATAAAGGATGTTACAATAGTCCAGATGGGATAAGACCAAGGATACGAACAGGATGGTGAAGGCTGAGATGGAAAGGAAAGGACGGATAGCTCTAAGTTGACAGAGTAAAAAAAGGAGTGTTTCATCGCAGAACCAATATGATCATGAAAGGTAAGAGCACCATCCAGGATGATCCTGAGGTACTTAAAGGAGGGGTGTCACCAAGGAGCAGAGTGATAGATGAAGCGGAGGAGAAGCCTATGAGCCAGGTGGCCGAGGTTTTTGAGGACGAGACAAAAAATCCCCAAAAAAACACATTACATCTGTCTCTGCCTAGCAACAGCATCTGATTCGATCTTTATCTTGCTGATTCTCCCATCAGCTAAACAAGGACTGAAGAATTGTTTCTCTTGTTCACATTTACAATTTCTCTAAAATTACACCTTTTTTCTTTTTTTAACCTATGAATGTATAAATTATGCATGAAAGAATCTACTTCAGTAACCCTCAATGGTTCTCTTGTTTGGAGAACAAAAATATTATAATCCAAAAATATTGATACCCCACTCTTCTTCCTCCCTCCTACCCCCTTCAAAAAAATTACTCATACTAGGAATTATCTTGATAATTCTTCTTGCTCCAGTCATAGGAGAAGATTGGAGTCTGTGCTTGTTCATGAACTGATATCAATAACTCTGCTTTACCTATAAGAGTATGGCCTGTAATTTTTCCCCTCTCTCTCTGGAGCTGTAAAAAGGTGCGATTGTCAGGCATTCAATGTGGCAAATTGTTCAAGCCGCTGTGACAATCATCCTCAGCCCGTTCCAGATTCTGTCTCTTAAATTATAACTCGCGATGTAGTGGACCGATTCTGCAGAGTTCAATTTCTTGGGTGGTGATTACAATTTTAAATGCGAGCTCCTTTGACCATTAAATCAAAATGAAATTGATTGGAGGGAAAAGGAATTTTCTTCCTCTTTTTTTTTTTATTTTTTATTATCCTGAGAGTCACTAAGATGCCTGTAAAACGAAGAGAGAATGCACCTTATCACCAAAGACCGTACCTCCCTGGCCAGTTGATGTGCAATACAAGGTCAGCAGATGGATTTCCCAGGCACAGACAATTTCACTGATCAAATCTTTACTTCTTGAACTCACTTTAGAGTGAAAAAAAAATGTTACACTTTACAATACACTTGAACAAAAATAGCGATTTACGTTCAAACAAGGATTTTTCAATTCTGAATGTGAATAATGTAGATTTATATCAGCACTTTTCATGTCATGCAATTTATATCCTCTTTTTTTTGTTACAGTCTAAGGTAGATTCCAGAGTCAAGAGACCAGGTTGCAACTAGGATATAGGGGTATGTTTACTAAACCACGCACACGTGCGCGGCGCAGAATAGCATATGCTAATGATGCACTTAAGTGCGCCACACGCGTGCGCGTCACACTAACGGGCCCCCGCACACATGCCCTCACACTGACGGGGCCGCGCAAGTGTGCGGTGCGCTGATGTGCGATAGAGGCGTGGAAAGGCATTTCGAGGGTGGAGGAAGGCTCCCGAGGGGCGGGGGGACGGGGTCAATGGGTGGAGCGGGGCTGAATTTCGATGAAAAAAATACCGCGAGTGAAACCCTCGCGTTAGAGCCGATTTAAAGGGAAGAGAAACCATTTCCGTCAGCAATGTACAGCAAAACCGGGGAAACCTGAAAAACGTGAGCAGTGTGATACATGTGCACAGAACAAAATAGCAAATATAAATTGAAACTGACCACAACAAATTCCAGAAAAATTATAATGCAGCTGGCCAATAGTGATATCAATGGGCAACATTAAAAAACACTCCCAGGAAAGCTCCAAAAAAAATAAATGATTTTTGGAAGGGTCTACGCTCCGTAGACTCTTTCAAAAATCACTGCATTTTATTGGAGCTTTCCTGGGAGTGTTTTTTATGTTGCCCATTGATATCACTGTTGCCCAGCTTGGTTTTGGTTTTTTCCCCTTTTTTGGAGGTCATATTTGAGGTTTATTTGCACCTTTGTCCCCATACAAGGTAAACGAGCCCACAGTAAAACTGTGCAGAGCAGGGTGTCTGACTCGTGCGGCCAGGTTTCCTATCTCCAGAGATTGCACTGTCCCTGGGGCCACAGTGTGGTGCAGCAGACACAGCCAGTGCCTGTAGGACCAGAGGGTCACAGGTTCAAATTACAGCTGGGGCTCCTGCCAACCCAGTCCCCTTAGTTTTACCCACCACTAAATAGTGATAGTACAGACACTCCTTTATTGCAGAGAACATAAGCATGGTTCCAACACCTATATTTTACCCTACACCGCACACAAACCAAAACAATGGGCATTACCTACAGCCGAGTCCCCCAAATTCAGTCCTGGAGTGCCACAACTCAATCAGGTCATATGCTTTTTCCCAGATAGGGACATGTCTGCATGTTGGCGGAAGGGTACAGGTGGTGGAGGTGGTAGTGGCTGCAAACCACAGCAGACAGTGGCCTAGGCCTGCGCAGGCTGGCACCATCCACCACAACAGACAGGCTCTGTCGGATGTACAGTCATGGACTCCCCAGGGAACACAGCATATCTGCAGCAACACGGAAGGTCACAGGTTCAAAGCCCAACTGGGGCTACTGCCAATCCAGTCCACGTATTTTTCCTACAACTAAACCGTGATAGTAAGGACAAACCTTTATTGCTGAGAACATACGCATGGTTCATACGCCTATAATTTACCACACCAGACACAGACACCATAAACAGCCGCATTACCTAGAGCAGAGTCTCCCAAATGCAGTCCTGGAGGGCCCCACACCATTCAGGATCCATGCTGCCTCTAATAAAGATGCCTGTGCTGCATATCCACCCTCATGGTATGCTGATGTGGCTCATGCATATTTATGAGGGACAGCATGAAAACCCGAACACTGTTTGGAACACCAGGACTGGAGTTGGGACACTCTGCCGTAAAGCAGCAGCCAACAGGGCCAGACACACCCACACCCACACCCACAGGCCCCATTGGCCAATGCCTCCTGGAGAGGCAGGACATTGGGCCCTGCGTGCATCTCCCAATACCAGCAGTTGCATACCTTAGCAATGCCACCCTACACCTGGGTATATGGTACACAGCTATCAAATGTTTCCCATGATAACTGGCAGATATCATTTCCTACGTTAAGCACATTTTGCTCCCTGGGCTCCACCATAACAATCATTCTGATGTCTGCGGTGTGTGCTGCAGGTCTGGTCTCTGACAGTGTTTACCGCCCTGGGGAGTGACCCCCAACAGTATTGCATACCATATCCATGCCTGTACTGTGCCCAGGACTGGTGTGGTGGGTATGGCTGCTGAACCCCTCTATAGTAGCACAATGCTGGCATAGGTGTGGGGGTGGCTGTATGTCTATCCAGTGTGTGGTGGCTGCAAACACCTTCCACAGCCCACACTGCCAGCAATGTTGCCAGTATTGGGCTGCCAATGTGCATAATGAGGAGCAAAGGTACCATGGGTATAGGCCGGACAGGGTGGCCTGGCCAGGGTGCATCTGCACAGGGCATAGGGCACTGACTGGGACATTTTAGTGCCTGGCCACCACCTACACGGACAGGGTGACCTCAGTATGTCCTGCTGAGAGATCATCCTCACCCTGACTGTGCAGTGACCACAGCATGGCTAGGCACCCCCATCGTGCCACATAGTATTTCTCTCATGTGATAGATATGGGTTTCCTTTTGGGGCTCAGTCACTGATTTATCTGCTTGCTGTGTATGCTGACATCCCAGTTCTGGGTGCATGTATCTCCACTGGGAACATGCACTGTGGACTAACTAGCACACTGTTTGCAGCTGGTATGTGTTGTGATGGAGCAGCTTGCAGGGTGCAGTGGATGATGACTTGCTGCAGGAGAATATCAGATGGTGGTGGGGTGCAGCTCACCATATCCAGGCCTAATGTCTGTCTGTTATTGTGTTATGGATTGGTATAGAGCTGCATTGACTGCCCTGTGGGGGTGTCTGCTCCTCAGCAGGACTGGGGTTGATGGACCCCTCTACTGCCACCTTTGCAGGGAGGTAGAATGTGGATCTATTGATGGGAGGCCCTTGGCTCTGGAGGGGGGGGGAGGGGAGGGGGGTGGTGGTGGTGCATGGCCCTCCTGGGGATCCATGGGGGCTACACCTGACTGAGTCCAACAGAGATATCCAAGGTGTTTGTGCAGGAACTACCTATCTCACACATTAACACTGCTTTGGACCTCCGGCATGGCCTCTTTCAGCCATCGAAGGTGTTGTGGACCTGGTCCTGGGCGCCTCATTGCACCCTCAGGGTGAGCACAGTACCCGCACAATGTGACGGTGTGTAGCTACTCTGTGCCAGTAAAACACACGGTCAGTACCCCCTACCAGGCCGAGGTAGTGTGTGGGTGCACATGGTCACTTCCCTCTACCGGGCCGAGGTGCTGTGGGGGTGCATTGCCCATCTTGTGTTAATCTGTGGACAGCTGATTTGCATGTGCAGTGCATCATGAGTATGGGTGGGCTAACCCTATCCTGGTGACCACAGCAGACTGTCTGTGTGGTGATATGCATGCTCTCTGCAGCCAGCCAGGGGCTTGCTAGCAGCTATAGAGCTGTAGCCCAATGGTTACTTCAGTGTCTTTGAAGCCGGAGGTCATGGGTTCAAACCCACAGTGGGGTTATTTGATAGGGTTGTCCAATGCCTTTTTGTTTTTAGTGTACATATTTTGATGCCAGCTAAAACACCCTCAGTGTACTGTACCCATAAGGTGCCTCTGAGGGTGCTTTATAGGGCGCCCTATAGGGCACCTTATGGTTCCCGTCCATATAAGGTGCACTATACAATATCCTGTGACGCAACCTATAGGGTGCCCTATAGGGGACATTTTAGGGTGCTGTGGCGGACAGTGCAATTTATAATGTGCCCTATGGAGTGCCTTATAGGGTGCCTTATACGGCACCTTCAATTACGGCACGTGTGGGCGTGTTTGCTGGCAGCAATTAATAACATGAAAATAAAGTGCTGCAGGACAAAATATGTACAATGCAAAGCTGATGCCACAGCCCGCCTTATGTATTAGGCACACTGGGGAGCAAACTCATGACCCCTGTATCAGCAGTCAGTGCCTTAACCATTGTGCTCCACTGCTGCTCCTCCTTGCCTGTCAGCGCACCTACTTATGCTTTTCATTCCTTAAACTGCACAGTGCTGCCATACAAAACAGTACACTGACCTTGCGGTACCTCATACGGCACCCTCTAAAGCGCCCTATAAGCAACATTCTAGGGTGCCTTGGCTGACAGTGCACTTTAAAATGTGCCTTATAGGGCGCCTTATGTTAACACGCTTTGAGGGTGCGTTTGCTAGTAGTGATAATTAAAATATGAATAAAATGCCTCCTAAAGCAATCTTCCCCATAATATGTTATGCCTCAGCCAGCCTTGTTCATTGGGCACTGTGGGGGATTGAACCCCTGATCCCTGCACCATTGGTAAGTGCCTTAACCATTGTGCTGTGGCTCTGCTTTTCTTCCTGCCCAATATTATAATGCCTCCATAAACATCAGCGCGCCACCTTATGCCACCCAGTATTAATATGCCGCCAAAAACATTAGCACGCCACCTTATGCGCCTCATAAATTAATGTCTCAGCCAGCTGTTTTCATTGGGCACTGTGGGGGATTGAACCCCTGATCCCTGCACCATTGGTAAGTGTCTTAACCATTGTGCTGTGGCTCTGCTTTTTTTTTTCTTGTACTTCAGCGCGCCACTTATGCCTCCCGCGCAGCTATCTCATGCGCTAAGGTGCGGGGCACACATGGGCGCCGCGCACCTTAGCGCATATGTAAATTCCGGCTTTTCTTTTTCAGGACGGAACGCCCACTCCTTATATGGCACCCGCACACTATCGGGGCATGCACTTTACCGGGGTTTTAGTAAACATACCTCATAGTCTTGTTTAAGTTAGGATGACTAGGTTTGCTTGCAGTTGTTTCTCGTTGACTCCAATTTTAAATGCTTTGTGCTATTGGTTATTAACTCACTATGGACTGGTTTACTGGGACATGCATTTACTAAGTAAATAGATAAAGGACCGAGAGATGGGACCAGTCACATCAAATGAGTGCAGCTGAGCCAGTGCATCTATGGACTTGTAGATGCATTGAGAGGACACCCAGGATGAGCTCAACCTGTTCCTTTTGACATGGGGCCAAATAGTCATCCTTGGCAATGATGAGAGGAAGCCACTGTGTGAAGCATAAGGACTAGGCTGGATTCCAAGACAGCAGCTCTATTGCTTGGACTGGCTCTTCATAGCCAACCTCAGTGATGGAGGTCACAGGCTGAGCTTCTGCTGGCTTTGTTCCTGCTTCGGCTTCCTCTCTGCTGTTTGTATAGATCTCTCAGGAGGAAGCTTTTCTCCACATTTAAACATCAAATGTCCCTCTAAACTTTGCCGTTATAGGGTGTGACATCTTATAGGTGTGGCCCTATCTTCTGTGCCTCTTTAAGGGGTCCTGCTTTCATAGTTTTGAGATACAACTTCATCTATTAGGATACAGGAGAATATATTTAAATTTTGTTATGGCTTTGGTTACTAATACCTATGCTAATAGCTATTCCAGATATCCCCCTCTCCTCTTATTAAATCGATATTTCCTCTGAGTCTCCCTATCCTCAGTATTGTCATCATGACCTTGGCCCTTGAATTTCTCTTTGTATGGTAAATGTCAACTTGTACTTTACTGAATCCTCCTAAATATTTGTCATAATCCCTCATCTTGCTTTCTTTCCTCTAGTGACTCCATTGTGAGTGTCTTTAGCCTTTGTGCGTTAGGTATGAGTTCTAGCCCTCTGAACAGCTGCATCCTCTCAGTGCTCTTAGGAGTGTTTATCCTGCAGAATTAACACAGTGCCAGAAATGAAAGCTCACTAGTGACCTGCTCTGATTCCATCTTATGTATTCAAGCATGCCATTAGCTTCTACAGTGGCCTAGTGGTTAGGACATGGTATCTCAGGTCAGGGGTTCAAGTCCCACCTGGGGACAGCAATATCAGACTAGAGGCTCTGGGGTTTCTAGTCCTACAGGCTGGCCTTGGGCAAGCCACTTAACCCTCTGTTGCCTCAGGTACACATAGGGGTATGTTTACTAAACATCGCGCGGCTGCGGTGTTAAGGCACCCTAACACTGTGAAATCTGGCTCTGAAGGGTGGAGTAAGGCTTCCCAGAGGGCAAACAGAAGGGATCAATGGGCGGAGAGTGGGAGAGGAGAGGCTCCAGGCACACTAACGCTGTGAAATCTGGGTCTGAACACTAACACCAGTGAAACCCTCGCGTTAAGGCACATTTGCAGGAAAGAGAAACCATTTCAGTCAGCAATGTACAGCAAAGCCAGGGAAACCCAAACACGTGATAGTAGTGATACATGTGCATGTAACAAAAAGGCAAATAAACAGAAAATGACCTGAACCACATTTAAAATCCCAATAACCAAGCTGGCCAATAGTGATATTAATGAGAAACATAAAGAAACATTACTGAGAAAGCATAAAAAAGAAGATATCATGTTTGAAAGGGTCTATGCTCTGTCCCCCTACAAGGTGAATGATCCCACATTGGAATAGCAGTGATCAGGGTTTTTCCTTTATATTGGGCAGGTTTATTATGGCATGCACATGTGCCACAACAGCAGGGTGGGCATGTAGGAAAGGGCAACTGTACAGATGCTGGAAATGGGATACAGAGGGCTGCAGGCAGCACATGCTGTGGAGCAGCTGGGGCACAGTGCGGACTAGGCAGATGCCTAGGTGGCACATAGGAATGCTGAAACTGTAGAGCAGCCAGACAGCAAATGATGAGGGTCCAACATGGGCACGAGTGTGTCACAGGGGATAGTACCCAGCAAGTATCCCCAAGGGCACATAACATTGGCAGGCGGTGTGGGGGGGGGGGGAGCGCACATGTCCATGTAGGCACCCCTACCTGAGAACCCACACCATAGGCAGCTGCCTACCGGCATACTGGATGGCCTGGGACTGCGCACCACCAGCACCACCGGCATAATGGCATGGCAGCATGGTGGCGGAGGGGTGCTGGTGGTGGAGGGGTCAGTGGCATCTGCCCACAGCAGACCATGGACTAGCCCCATTTAGGTGGGTGCCATGCACTGCAACAGACAGTGTCTGTCTGACGAACAGTCATGGTATCCCCAGAGAATGAACTATCCCTCTGGCAACAGTGTGGTGCAGTACACACAGCCAGGGTGTTCATGAGCAGAAGGGCACAAGTTCAAGTCCCAGCTGTGGCTCCTGCCAACCCAGTCCCCATATTTTACCCAGTACTAAACCGTGGTAATAAAGATGGAACCTTTATTGCAGATAACATAAACTTCCCTGTAACACCTATATTTTACCCTGCAGAGCACAGACACCATAAACATGTGCAATACCTAGAGCAGAATTTCCCAACTGCAGTCCTGGAGGGCCAAACACTATTCAGGTTTCATGCTGTCTCCAATAAATATACCTGTGCTGCATTTCTATGCGCCGCCCCCATGGTATGCAAATGTATCTCATGCATATTCATTAGGGACAGCATGAAAACCCGAACAGTGTTTGGCCCAGCAGGACCGGAGTTGGGATCCTCTGCCCTAGAGCAGCAGCCAACAGGGGCATAAACATCCACACCCACAGGCTCCACTATCCAAAGCCTCATGGAGAGTCAGGCTGTTGGGCCCTGTGCGCAGCAGCATCTACCAATACTAGTACCTTCCTACCTTAGCAATGCCATCTTAAATGTGGAAACACATTCCACATATATCAAAAGGTTGCTATGATTAATGGCAGATAGCAATTCCTAAGTTAAGCACAATTTGCTGATAGACCTGCATCAAAGCAACCTTTCTGATATCTGTGGAGTGTGTTTCAGTTTTGGTTTCTAACAGTGTTTACCACCCCGGGGAGTGACACCAACAGTACTGTCTACCATAGCCAGGCCTGCACTGTGCCCAGGACTGGTGTGGTGGTCAGGGCTGCCAAAAGCCTCTATATTTACGCAATGCTGGCATAGGTGTGGGAGTGTGTGTCTGTTTATCCAGTGTGTTGTGGCTGCCTACACCTTACTCAGCCCACACTGCTTGCACTGTTTCCAGTGTTAGCCTGCCAATGTGCATAATGAGGAGCAAGGTACTGTGGGTATGGCCTGGACAGGGCGGCCTGGGCAGGATGCATCTGCAAAGGGCATAGGGCAATGGCTCGGACATTGTAGTGCCTGGCCACCACCTGCACGGACAGGGTGGCCACAGCATGTCCTGCTGGGAGGTCACTCTCACCCTGACTGAGCAGTGACCACGGCATGGCTAGGTTCCCCAATAGTGGTTTGTGGTATTTTTTTTCAAGTCATATTTATGGGTTCTCTGTTCTGGGGCCCAATCACTGACTTATCTGCTTGGTGTGTGTGCGCGCATGTATCTTCTCCAGGAACATGCACTATAGACTAGCTAGCAGACTGTCTGCAGTTAGTATGTGTATGGCTGGAACACCTTGCAGGGTGCAGTGGCTGAAGACTCGCTGTGCTTGGTGGTGGTGGTGGCGGCAGCTGAGCATTTCCAGGCCTCCTGTCTGTCTACCACTGCCTTATGAATGTGTATAGATCTGCATTGACTGCCCTGTAGGGTACCTGTTCCCCAGCAGGACTGGGGTTGATGATCCCCTCTACTGCCACCATTGCAGTGATGTAGAATGTTTATCTGTTGGTGGGACATCCTGTCCCCCACCCTGAGCCCCAGAGGGTGGGTTGGGTGGTGCTACATAATCCGCCAATGGGTCCAAGCACCACCCCCCTTCACTTAAATCATGTGACCATAGCACCCACACAAGATATGCACTATTCTGGGTGCATCATAGTCCACAAGGGCTAAATGTGACTGGGAAATACAGATGGTCATGGGTGTATTTGCAAGGACTACCTATCACACACTGGCATTGATGGGGACCTGCAGCATAGGCTGTCTCAGCTAAGTCAGGTGCTGTGGACCTGGTGCTGAGCGCCCCAGCTCACCCTCAGGGTGAGCACAGGACCCGCACAATGTCACGGTCTGTAGCAACTCTGTGCCAGTAACACACACAGTCAGTTCCCCCTACCAGGCCGAGATGCTGTGGGGGTGCATACCCCATCTTGTGATCATCTGTAGACTGCTGATGTGCATGTGCAGTGCATCATGGGTACGGGTGGGTTAACTCTATCCTGGTAACCACAGCAGACAGTTTGTGTGGTGACCTGCAGTCCTTCTATAGCCAGCCAGGGGTTTGCTGGTAGCTATAGAGATGTAGCCCACTGGTTACTTCACTGACTGTGGAGGCAGAGGTCATGGGTTTGATCCCCCAGTGGTGTTATTTGATAGGGCTGTCTGAGGCATTTCCTTTTTTAATTTAAATTAGTGCTGCCAGCAAACACACCCTTACAGTGCTGTAACCTTAAGGTGCCTCATAAGGCACCCTGTAAAGCGCCCTATAAGGCGCCTTATAATGCACCCTATAGGGAACATTATAAGGTGCCTTGGCGGACAGTGCACTTTATAATGTGCCCTCTGGAGTGCCTTATAGGGCGCCTTATGCGGCACCTTAGGTTACGGCACTGTGAGGGTGTGTTTGCTGGCAGCACTAATTTAAATTAAAAAAGAAAATGCCTCAGACAGCACTGATATAATGTAAAGGGTAATGCTTTGGATAGCCTTACTCATTAAGCCCACTGGAGGATTGAACTCATGACCCCTGTTTTATCAGTCAATGTATTAACCACTGTGCTAGACCTCTGTTGCTGGGTTTGCAGGTCAGCGCGCCTAATTAAGGCTAACGTGCGTTAACGTGCCACGGCTCCTTCTATTGCGCGATAATGTGCGTGGCGCACTTTATCGCGCGATAACCCGCGATTGCTACCTTAAGACCGGAACGCCCACTCCTTTTATGGCATTCTTCACATCGCTGGAGCTAATGCCGGGAACATTAAGACGGTTTAGTAAACATACCCCATAGATTGTGAGCTCTTTGAGGACAATGGAATGTATCCAGTGCCTGCTTGTAGTGATTACATAATGTAAACCACCTTGATTGAAGGATAAAGTGGTATAGAAAACTGGTTAAATAAATTACCCTGACTAATGACCTTAAGGTAGTGGCAGAAATTCAAATTATGGGCTCCCAAGCAACAATATTTTGAGGTCTCCCAGAGTGGGGGAAGTCCATTTCTGAAGATATGGGAGTAGCACAAGTAGACTCCCTTCTTCCTTGGGGTGCCCTGCACCACAGAGGCCACTTAGATAGCCTTTATTCCATTGCCTCCATCCAAGATGCTTTCTCCTAGGTCATAGCAGAAGGTCTCAGAGCTGGCTATGTACCAGTCCATTCACAAAGTATAGGTTAAATGAGTTAACTGGGAATACCAAATTAGTACAAAGGCCTGGTTTCCATCAAGAACAATTACATCATAACAATTGCATAAATAGCTAATCAATTAGTAAATATTCTCTCTTGAAAAGTTGGTTAATTGACTGCTCCATTATTCTATTTTCCCTCTCTGCACTTAAATGCTGTCAGAACTGAAGCTACAGTAAAAGGTTATGTTTTGAAAAATGTTTCCTATTCAAATTACAAATTGCACTTCAGAATAATGTGGAGCAATGCTGAAAAGTGCATTATCAATGCTCGGGTTCCAAAATGGAATCTACGTCAAAGCTTTTATTACTTTGATCACTGATGCCAATTGTACATACATGATACTTTACTAAAATGAAAATGTAATATTACATCTCAGATACTTAATAAGAAATTTATGATGGCAATACCAGGATGTGAATGTGAGCCTTGGCTTAAGAACCATTGGCGAAACTCTGTGAAGGGGCCCTGTATTTGACTAGCAAGCGGAGGGGAAGGTGGTAGCATGGGAGGCTGGATGGCACAGCAGTATAGTCTTTCACTGCTATGCCCTGGGTTTGAATCATGTACTAGTCAGCATGAAATAAACTGCTAGTCTCAGTCCAGTTCCCAATGGACAGGTAAAAGCATCATCCTTTTGTTTTAGGGGCCTTTTTATTAAAGTCCGGTAACCAGTTAATGTGCATTTTAACGCAAGGCAACTGGCAGTTGGGGGTGCTAATATGGGGGCATATCAGCAATCGCACATTATTTTGTTTTGACCTTATGCTGAAAGCGAAAGAGGAAAAGTGTTTTAAAACTCTTCTGACCTTTTTCATGTTGTGGCCATCCAAACTATGTCCAGAACTGAGTAGGAGAGATGTGGACATTGGCGGAGAGTGGATTTGTAGCATCTTGATGAACTTGGTGACAGGTACCACTATTGCTCTGAAAGGACTGTTTGTTATGCTTCCTGCACTTTTGGAAAATTCAAATCGGCAGCAGTTCCCACAGAGGGCCAGTCAATTAATATGCCCATGTTGGAACGTGCATTCTGGGAGAAGGAGTTATGTTGATGGAGCAACATCAGAAGAGTGACATCAATGATGTGCTACAGTGCAACCAACCAGGGAGCATTAGTGCATGTGCGGGAGCCTGTGCATATATACCGCCTCCTAGAGGATTGATGTCATTGTGAGAGGGTTCTGAGCCCTACTGCAAGGAACATTTGAGCAGCAAGCAGCTGGTTTAGGCCTCAGCCAGAACAATGGCCAGTGATCATCGGCGTTGGAGCAAAGAGGAGATCAATTCCGAGACCTAAAGGGAGAGTGAAAGAAGTTGCATCAGCAGCACTGGACCAAAGATCTATCCACTAGATTGTGACACAGAGGCGTGATGAACAAAGTCCATTAGCCATGTCTCACCAACTGTGACCTTAAGTATTTCTATCCATTGTGGGAGGAGCCCAAATCAGGAGGGACCAATTCCACAGATGTCAAAGAAAGCATGAGCCACTACCAGTAATTTTATACTGCTGGTACTGCAATGAATCCTCCTTTCATCCAACAAGTTGTCTGGCTCACAGCAAAGTGACGATCTTTTGCTGGTGATAGCAACACGAAGCCATATCAGAGCCAGGTCCCTATCTCTAAATGGCACTGGCCAGCATCATTTTGAAATCAGGACCCAGTGACTAAGGATTGCTCCTGCCCCCTCTGGACCAGACACTCCAAAAATTGGGAAGATGGGGGGGGGGGGGGGGGAGGGATACCAAGAGATCAGACTTGGGGACCGCAAATATTAAAATTTTGGTGGTGGAGAAAGGACCAGTGAGCCTGGGTTTGGGGATGGCTGCTTAGAAGATTTTTTGTTTTCCAAATGAAACAGGGAATTTTGTTGACATTTTCTGTTTCATTTCAAACAAAAGCACATCCTTTCTTCCTGCTTTGAACCTCTTCCATGGTGGGGTATGTGTGTATGTGAAGGAAACTTACACAGCTACTGCCCATGCTGTAACAATTGCATATTATATAGTTAAATGGAGGCCTTTGGCTGCTAGTGCTATTAATCTGCATCTTTCAGGAGTGCTATCATTTTTTAAGACATACACACAGAAGTTGGAAAGAATTCCATGACCCATGCTCTGTATGCTTTCCCCACTTAAGTGAATTTTAGGGGGCGTTTTCCTCACACACAGACTAGCAGGAGATTACAGTTTAGAACAAGGGTAGACTGGCAAAGAGCATACAATCTCAGTATTGGAAGAGCAAATCATTACAGGTGTCTTTAATAACCTTGGCAGAGGTTGAAGTAGGAGCAGAATTAGATATGATATAACAAAGGACTACAGGAAAAAGGCAATGCAGCAACCATGAAAGCTGCCTTCAGTCAGCAATCCCCCAGATTTTCACAAGCACTCAAACTCGCCAGACCAAGACATGGCAGTACTGTAATTTTTATGATGTTGAAAGGCATAGGACTCAGACTCCATAAAGGAAGAGCTGTTATACCACACTGCAGAAGAATGGATAGTGCTGCTATCGAGCATTATTGAAAAGTACCTGCACACTGACCTGTACGTTGTAAAATTAGGTTTGCAAGGCAACTGCAGGTCTTGTATTATTACTTACTTCAATGAGCTATGTAATATTACAGAATTAATATTACTTACTTCATTGAGCTATGTAATATTACAGAATTAACTAAAAACTCACTTCTTTGAAGAATCCTTCGGATCAGTCACATAAACCCTCTGCCTAAGACAGTACCCATATAATACTGCTTATACATAAGTTATAACCCTCCTTATTCCTCACCATTATGGCCCATAACTCCATAACTTTCCCAGTATAAGGATGTTACATGTAACCATTACACCTTGTTCATTGTATAAAAGTTGAGTACAATGTAAACCGTTTTGATAATCACGAAAAGTGGTATAGAAGAAATGTTCAATAAATAAATAAATAAATTACACCTATCATTTTGGCCTGAATACAGACAGAAGTGGAACTAGGCACCTTGGAAGTTCAGCCTCTTTCAGACCTGTTCCCAAACGATCAGCAATGCTACCAAGTGTTTGAAAATAGTTTCAGGATAAACCAGTCTAGCCTGGACTACTTGAGCAGATGTTACATGGTTTCCAAATTGTAAGGATGTCTGATGTTTTTTTGCATATGTAGCCAGTGGGAGGGGTTAGGGTGCTTCAGGGGTCAAGACCTCTCCTTATCTTCTATGGTGTCCAGAAGTCAAGGGAGAAAACTCCTCTTCGCCACCCTCATCCACTGAGCATACAGTCCATGCCTCCAGCTCTTCTCAAGCCACACCAATACTTCCACAAAATTTACTGTCCAGGACAGAAGACTGTAAGTTGTTGTTGTTAAGTGCCATCGAGTCAGTGTCGACTCATGGCGACCCTCTGGATAGTTGTCCTAAATTGTGTTCAGTCTTCAGTCAAGCGGCTCATTGTTGACAGATTGGTACCCGTAGCTAAGACTGTATATAAATAAAATATCTTTACTGGGTAAATTCTTGAGACTAATCAAAGTCTGTTATCTTCAGATATTTCTTTTTTTTTAAGTGCCATCAAGCCAATGCTGACTCCTGGTGACCCAGGAGCCCCTGGTATTTCTTGGCAAGGTATGACCAGAAGTAGATTACCAGGCCCTGAGCTGTTGGTCCATTTTTGGGGAAGAGAAAAGAGACAAGAGACCTCTTCCCTCCAAAAATACCCAAATTTATAACCTAGGTGACCTACCACTCCACTCTTGGCCACCTCCAGTGGGTGAGACAACTACAAAATCCCCCCCCCCCCCTTGCGTTGCATTACCCCTGTTTACATACTCAAATGTTACCCTTGCTAATGAAGCACTTTATCCAGGAAAACTGCAATGGATACGCTAAAACCCTTTAATTTACAATAGAAAGGCCCTCTTAGTGGCCTGGGTCAGATATAAGCACATTTTTTTTTAAACTGAATTAATTTTGTTACTGCCTAATCATGAATCCAAGCCTGAAAACCAGTAAAACAACCCCAAAACACATTAACTTTATTTTTTGCATTACAAAATTTCAAATTTCAATGAAATGTTCGGCCTTCCTCCTCTCTGCACCATTACTTCAAAATCTGTCCTGCTATTGATCCCTGCTCTCTCAGTTTGAAAAGATCTGTCTTTGATTTATCTCTGGAAGGGTATGCCAATTCTTTTCCTTCAGTTGTCAAGTGCAGCGAAACGGTGGCACTCTTCCCTTGCTCTGATGGACTAGAGAATATTGTTTACAAAGAGGCCTATTTAATAAGCTGCGCTAGCTATTTAATGTGGGAATTACATTGTGCTAACAGTTAGCACACACTAATCCTTGTGTTAAATGACTAATGTGGAAAATGTCATTTTGGAGTGCTGAAGGAATGGGGACTGTGCCTTACAGTGAACGCAGAGGTTGTTAAATGTTAAAACAGATAGCATAGAGCAACTAATGCCACGTCAAGAGGTATAGCTAACTGCATCACGTGCTATCTGCCATGCTGTTAACGCTCAGCAGTGACATTTTCTCCATGTTAACTGCATAATAGCCCCCCCAAACAGAGCTTTTCCATAACTGAAGACATATGCAACATTGCTACGAAAGGGGAAGTGCTACTGATAGGAGATTTCAATATGCCAGATGTTGATTGGCACATTCCTGCTGCAGTATCATCTAGAAGTAAGGAGATCCTGGATTCTCTACAGGGAGAACTATTCAGGCAATTGGAAACAAACCGTGTTTCTAATGTAATGGGAGATCATTTTGCATCCAGTGATCACCAGATGGTGTGGTTCAGTATTAGGACTAGGGCTGTTAGAATCCATTCAAAGGTGAGGATCTTAGACCTTAGGAAGACTAACTTTGCGAAGATGGGCCAATACCTCAGGGAGTCATTAGTGGGATGGGAACAGCTGGGGGATGTAGAAAAACAGTGGGCAAAACTGAAAAGGGATATTTTAAGGGCAACCAACCTTTTTGTTAAAATGGTAAATAAAGGTAAAAGGAAAAGGAGACCGCTATGGTTTTCGAAAGAAGTAGCTGAAAAAGTAAAGAAAAAGAGGGAGGCCTTCATGAAATACAAGAGATCACAGAGAGAGGAAGACAGGCATCTGTATTTGGAAAAACTTAGGGGTATGTTTACTAAACCGCGTTAGTGCAGTTCGCGTTAGGAGCCGCGGTAATAATCAAAACCCCAAATAAGAAGATGGGCGGGACATCGTAACACCTAACGTGCGTTCCAAAAACTAACGAGCGTTACAGGGCACCGTGGCGCGTCACCGCGAGTTAAGCATAAGAAGCCACCCAGACATACATCACCGATACAGAGCTGTAGCACAATGGTTACTGCACTGACTGCTGATACAGGCATAATGGGTTTGAGTCCCCAGGGTGCCAGATGCATAAGGCTGGCTGACACAGCATCCTGTACATTATATAGTGAGTGAGGGGGCATGTATATGTTTTGTTTATTTTGTAGGGTTGCCAGCAAACACCCCCACACAGTGGCATACCCGAAGGTGCCGCAGAAGCACGGGGGGGGGGGGGGAGCGGGAGAGAGCACGGGGGACTTAGGTGACACCACACAACCCCCCCTCCGGGGCTCATGGTGCAGAACAGGTTCACTTCACTGCAGTGGGGCCCATCATCCCCAGTCCTGTTGCAGAACAGACCGAGCGCTACACATCCAGTGGGCAATAGTTGACAGGCTTGGGAATGCGCAGATACCCCACAACATTTTCTGACACTCTCCAGCAGCACACCTTCAGCCGCTGCACACTGCGAGGTGTTCCAGCACGACGCATACTAGCAGCAGACAATCCGGCAGCTAGTCCAGAGTGCATGGTCCTGAATGGGATGCAGGCACCCAGGACAGGGGTGTCAACATACACACCAAGCAGATAGATTAGTGATTGGGCCCCACACGGACCCATAGATATCACATGTGAGAACTGCCAAAGCGCACTATGGGGGAACCTAGCCCTGCAGTGGTCACTGCTCATTCAGGGTGAGTGTGACCTCCCAGCTGGACATGCTATGGCCACCCTATTTGTGCAGGTGGTGGCCAGACACTACAGTGTCTGCGCCATTGCCCTATGCCTTGTGCTGATGCAGCCAGGTCGGTCACCCTCTATGGCCTATTCCCAGGGTACCTTGCTCCTCATTATGCACATTGGCCGGCCTATACTGGCAACAGTGCTAGCACTGAGGGCTGTGGGGGGTGTTTGCCAACACAGCACACTTTATATTGGGCACACACTCCCCACACCTATGCCAGCATTGTGTAGCTCTGGGGGTGTTGGACAGCCCTGCCCACAACAGTGGTCCGGGGCACAGTGCACATATGCTTCGGCTATGCACAACTGTAGGTGTCACTGCACAGGTTGGTAAACACTGACAGACATGGAACCTGTAGCACACTCCACAGACATCAGAGAGGTTGCTATGCTGCAGCTCACTGTGGGAAAACCTGTACTTAGGCTATGAATTGCTATCTGCCAGTGGTCATAGCAAACTTTTGTAGGGTGTGTACCATATTCCGAGGTGTATGGTGGCATTACTATGGTATGCAGGTGCTAGTATTGAGAGATGCACGCAGAGCACAATGTCCTGACTCCCAAAGGTGGCTTTGGCTGTTGGGCCTGTGGATGCGGGTGTGGATGCCCCTGTTGGCTGCTGCTTTACGCCAGGGTTTCCCAACTCCAGTCCTGGTGTGCCATACATTGTTCAGGTTTTCATGTTGTCCCTCATGGCAGGGCATGAGATACATTTGCAGACCGTGGGTGTGGCGCATAGACATGCACCACAGGCATCTTGCTCATAGGCAGTGGGGAGACGGAATGGGTGTTTGGCACTGCAGGGCTGCATTTGGGGGGCTCTGCTATAGGTATTGGGTAGGTTTATGGTGTCTGTGCTCTGTGGGGTGGGATGTCGGTGTTACTGGCATGTTTCGGTCATCTGCAAATAAGGTTCAGTCTGTATTAGGACTGCAATGGTGGGTAAAATATGTGGTGTGGGTTGGCAGGATTCACAGCTGGGACTTGAACCTGTGACCTTCTGCTTTCGGATACAGTGCTTTTGTGCACTGCACCACCATGTTCTCACATAGCTGGTGCATTCCCTGGTGGTGCCTTGACATGTGCTGCCTGCGGCCCTCGGTATCCCCTTCTCCAGCATCTGTCCAGTTGCCATTCCAACATGCATGCCATGCTGTTGCGGGACATGTGCCCGCCATAGGCACCCTGTCTGGTGGTTGAGGTCACCGTGAACAGCGTTGTTTCACTGTGGATCCATTCCCCTTGTGTGGGGATGGTGTTTAGTCCCTTCCACATTTTCTCTCTGTGCTATAAGGCTTACTCGGGGGGGGGGGGGGCGCATTGATACCACTGTTGCCCAACTTGGTTCTTGTTTTTATCTGTTTATTTTGGTCATTCTCAGTGTTTCTGTGCTTTTATGTTGTGTGCACATGTTTCACACTTATCACTTTTTTGGGGTTTCCCTGCCTGTGCTATACATTGCTGACAGCTAAATGGTTTCTCTCCCCTTTAACGGCCGGTTTTAATTCACGTTGGGATTGTGCTGTGAATTTCAGCGCGTTAGTGTGAGGGGAGCCTCTCCACGCCCACTTTCCGCCCATTTACCCCTTCTCTCCACCCACTCTCCACCTTCTGCGCTGTTTTAACGCGCCGCGGGGCTTTACGATCGTTAACTACGGTTAACACGCGTAGTATGACGTTAACGGTCGTTGGCGCATGCTTACACGCGATATACTGCACTTACGATTGTTAACGTCATACAACGCGCGTTATTCACGTTTACCGCACTTTAGTAAACATACCCCTTAGAGAAGCTAGCAGTCAAGAAGGCAAAGATTCAAAAGGAGGAGGAAATAGCCAATGCAATAAAATGGGGGGGATAAGACATTTTTCAGATATATTAGTGAGAAGAGGAAGGGCAAAAGTGGTATTGTCAGACTCAAGGGTGCAGGGGAGGAATATGTAGAAGCTGATAAGGATAAAGCGGAATTGCTTAACAAATATTTTTGTTCTGTGTTCACAGATGAAGAACCAGGAGCAGGACCTCAGAAAACACCCACAAATAGGAAGAGAAGCGAGGGACATCGTGAACAATTTTCAGAAGACTGTGTTCGTGAGAAACTAGCTCAACTTAAAGTAGACAAAGTGATGGGACCGGATGGGATACACCCGAGAATACTGAGGGAACTTGGGGACGTTCTAGCAGCTCCACTGACTGACCTTTTCAATGCCTCATTGGAGTCGGGAGTGGTGCCAAAGGACTGGAGAGAGGCTCATGTGGTGCCTTTACACAAAAGCGGAAGTAAGGATGTGGTTGAAAACTACAGGTCAGTTAGTTTAACTTCGGTGGTGAGTAAATTATTGGAAACGCTGCTGAAAGAGAAAATAGTGAGGTTTCTGGAGTCCAGTGGATTACAGGATCTGAGGCAGCATGGATTCACCAGAGGCAGGTCTTGTCAGACAAATCTGATTGATTTCTTTGACTGGGTGACCAGGGAGTTGGACTGAGGGAGAGCCCTAGATGTGGTGTATTTAGATTTCAGTAAAGCCTTTGACACTGTTTCTCACAGGCGACTTATAAACAAACTGAGCACCCTAGGGATGAACCCTAAAGTTACTGCTTGGGTTAGAAATTGGTTGGATGGGAGGCGACAAAGAGTACAAGAAAATGGAGCTCACTCTGAGGAGAAGGATGTTAACAGTGGTGTGCCCCAGGGATCTGTCCTTGGTCCGATTCTTTTTAAAACCTTTGGGGTATGTTTACTAAGCAGTCTTAACGTGCAGCCGGCATTAGTGTGCAGGATGCCATATAAGGTTGTGGGCATTCCGGTCTTAAGGTAGCATTTAGGGTTATCGTGCGATAAGGTACTTTTCATGCGATAGAGGGAGCCGTGGCACATTAATGCGCATTAGCCTTAATTAGGTGCGCTGACATACAAGCACAGAAACAGAGGTGTAGCACAATGGTTAATACATTGACTGATAAAACAGGGGTCATGAGTTTGATCCCCCAGTGGGCTTGATGAGTAAGGCTGTCTGAGGCATTACCCTTTACTTTACATCAGTGCTGTCTGAGGCATTTTCTTTTTAAATTTAAATTAGTGCTGCCAGCAAACACACCCTCACAGTGCCGTAACCTAAGGTGCCACATAAGGCGCCCTATAAGGCACTCCAGAGGGCACATTATAAAGTGCACTGTCCGCCAAGGCACCTTATAATGTTCCCTATAGGGTGCCTTATAAGGCGCTTTATAGGGTGCCTTATAGAGCGCTTGAGAGGGCGCCTTATGAGGCACCTTAAGGCTACAGCACTGTGAGGGTGTTTTTGCTGGCAGCACTAATTTAAATTAAAGAAGAAAATGCCACAGACAGCCCTATTAAATAATCTCACTGTGGGATCAAACCCATGATCTCTAGCTCCACAGGCAGTGAAGTAACCAGTGGGCTACAGCTACTAACAAACCCCTGGCTGGCTACAGAAGGACTGCAGGTCACCACACAAACTGTCTGCTGTGGTTACCAGGATAGGGTTAACCCACCCGTACCCATGATGCACTGCACATGCAAATCAGCAGTCTACAGATGATCACAATATGGGGTATGCACCCCCACAGCACCTTGGCCTGGTAGGGGGGAACTGACCGTGTGCACCCCCACAGCACCTCAGCCTGGTAGGGGGTACTGACTGTGTGTGTTACTGGCACAGAGTAGCTACAGACCGTCACATTGTGTGGGTACTGTGCTCACCCTGAGGGTGAGGTGGGGCGCCCAGCACCAGGTCCACAGCACCTTTCATGGCTGAAATACACCATACTGCAGGTCCCTGTCAGTGCTAGTGTGTGTGATAGATAGCTCCTGGAGACACACCTAGGATGCATCTGTGTCCATCTGTATTTCTCAGTCATGTCTAGCCCTTATGGGCCATGATGCCCCAAGAATAGTGCATATCCTGTGTTGGTGCCATGGTCACATGATGTAGGTGACAGGGGGCTTTTTGGACACATGGGGCAGATTATGTACTACCACCCAACCCTCCCCTCCTCTCCTCCTCTCCCCTCCCCCGCTCAGGGTGGGGAAACAGGATCTCCCAACAACTAGATCCACATTCTACCTCCCTGCCATGGTGGCAGTAGAGGGGACCGTCAACCCCAGTCTTGCTGGGGAACAGACACCCTACAGCGCAGTCAATGCAGAGTTGTACACATCCATAAAGCAATAGCAGACAGACAGTAGGCCTGGAAATGCTTAGCTACCCCCCACCACTATCTGACATTCTCTAACATCAAACCTACAGCCACTGCACCCTGCAAGGTGGTCCAGCCAGACACATACTAGCTGCAGACAGTCTACTAATTAGTCCATAGTACATGGTCCTGGAAGAAATGCATTTACCCAGAAACGGGATGTCAGCATACACACCAAGCAGATAAATCAGTGATTGAGCCTCAAAAGAGACCACATAACTATCACATGAAAGAAGCACTATGGGGGAACCTAGCCATGCCATGGTCACTGCTCAGTCAGGGTGAGAGTGACCTCCCAGCAGGACATGCTGTGGCCACCCTGTCTGTGCAGGTGGTGGCCGGAAACTACAATGTCCGAGCCATTGCCCTATGCCCTGTGCAGATGCATCCTGGCCAGGCCACCCTGTCCGGGCTATACCCATGGTAGCTTGCTCCTCATTATGCACATTGGCAGGCTTACACTGGCAACAGTGCAAGCAGTGCAGGCTGAGGAAGGTGTTGGCAGCCACCACACACTGGGTAGACAGACACACACTCCCACACCTATGCCAGCATTGTGTAAATATAGAGGCTTTTGGCAGCCCTGGCCACCACACCAGTCCTGGGCACAGTGCAGGCATGGCTATGGTACGCAATAGTGTTGGGGTCACTCCCCAGGGTGGTAAACACTGTCAGACACCAGACCTCAAAACACACTCCACAGACATCAGAGAGGTTGCTATGATACAGCTCAATGAGCAGATTGTGCTTAACCTAGGGATTGCTATCTGTCAGTAGTCATAGCAACCTTTTGATATATGTGTGCCGTATTCCCAGGTTTAGGGTGGCAGTGCTATGGTAGCAAGTGCTAGTATTGGGAGATGGTGCTGCACGCAGGGCCCAACATCCTGCCTCTCCAGGAGGCTTTGGATAATGGCGCCTGTTTGTGCGGGTGTTTCTGCCCCTGTTGGCCGTTGCTCTAGGGCAGAGGTTCCCAACTCCAGTCCTGGTGGGCCAAACACTGTTCAGGTTTTCATGCTGTCCCTAATGAATATGCATGGATATATCTGCATACCATGGGGACTGCGCATAGAAATGCAGCACAGGCATCTTTATCAGGGACAGCATGACGCCTGAATGGAGTTTGTCCCTCCAGGACTGCATTTGGGAAACTCTGCTCTAGGTATTGCACATGTCTATGGTGTCTGTGCTCTGTAGGGTAAAATATAGGCATTTCGGGCATGTTTATGTTATCTGCAATAAATGTTCTGTCTGTATTAGCACGTTTTAGTGGTGGGTAAAATATGGGGACTGGGTTGGTGAGAACCACAGCTGGGACTTGAGCCTGTGACCTTCTACTCCTGAACACACTGGCTGTGCATACTGCACCACACTGTTGCCATAGGTGCAGTTCATTCTCTGGGGATACCATGACTGTTCGTCAGACAGGGCCTGTCTGTTGCAGTGCATGGCACCCACCCAGGGGCGGCCCAAGGGGGGTGCGGGGCCATGTGTGGAGACACGGTGTGGGGCCTCATTTGCATGCATATTTGCATAATGTTACCATACACTAACTTTTAGTAAACATGTTTCTTAATGAGTGTATGGATAAAGAAAGACTAAAAGATTTCTACATTACTATAATCCAGTGACAACTGCCAGGCACATTAGGAACTACTACAAACACTGCCCATTTAGAACCCATAGCAAACCCGCCGTATCATAACAGCACTACCAGGACTCACAAAGCACAAGACCCTACCTATCAAAAGGCGACACTACAAATATTAAACCAATACATTTCAGAGAATAACAATACATGACCTACTGGGGAAAGAGAACAAGTGGCAATGTCAAATAGGATTTACATAAACAGAATACCTCAGCTCAGTTAAATGTGCAGAACATAGACCGTCACCAAACAAGAAATCACAATGTAGAAACAGGAAGACAATAATTAAACTGGGAACCCCAAAAGCCCAACAACACTGTAGAAATAAAACTATAAATGAATTTCCTCTTGTACTAAACAAAGTGCAGACATTAATGATGCACATTTCCCAGAGCTGGCATATTTCAGTTAATAAATTCAATAAAAAGATATTTTTCTACCTTTTGTGCATTTTTTTTCAATTGCAATTGCTCCAGCCACTTTCTTCTGGTTTCTTCGTGTCTTCTGCTAACTCTCCATCGTCTGCTGTCCATTTGTCCTTTCTTCACTCTTCTAATTTTTTTTCCATTCTCTCTCTACATCTGCTTTAACATACTAATCTTTCTCCTTTTGCTCTTTCCTCATTCCTTTTTCTTCCACTCAAATTTTACCCCGCCATCCTCAATCCCCACTTACTCTCCCAATATCCGGTCAATTGTAGATTTGTCTTCCCTCCCACACAAAATAATTTTCCCTCTCCATTTCACTATCCCATTCTAATCCTCCCCCAACATCAGCTCCCTTCTAGTTCCAGCCCCACACAGCATCCGCTCCCTTCTAATCCCCGCATCAGCCCATTTCCAGTCCTAGCCCCCCATCAGCTCATTTCCAGTCCTAGCTCCCCCATCCGAGTCCCTCCATCAGCTCATTTCCAATCCCAGCCCCCCATAAGCCCATTTCTAGTCCTATCCTAGCCCCACCATCAGCCCATTTCCAGTCCTAGCTCCCCCATCCGAGTCCCTCCATCAGCTCATTTCCAATCCCAGCCCCCCATCAGCCCATTTCTAGTCCTTTCCAAGCCCCACCATCAGCCCATGTCAAATCCTAGCTCCCCTCCACTCAGCCCATTTCAAATCCAAGCCCCCCATGAGCCTACTTCCAGTTCTAGCCCCTCCATGAGTCCATTTCAATCCAAGCCCCCTGAACAGCCCATTTCCAGTCCTCTCCTAGCCCTCCATCAGTCCATTTCCTGTCCTAGCCCCCCTCACTCAGCCCATTTCCAGTCCTAGCTCCCTCCCCTCACAGCCCATTTCCATTCCAAGCCCCCCTCCCCATCAGCTATTTGTAGTTCAAGCCTTCCTTCCACTCAGCCCATTTCCATTCCAAGCTCCCGTCCCCATCAGCTATTTGCAGTTCAAGCCCTCCTTCCACTCAGCCCATTTCAAGTCCTAGCCACCCCCCCAGCCCATTACCAGTCCTAGCCCCCCCAATAGCCCATTACCAGTCCTAAGCCCCCCATCAGCCCACTTCCAGTCCTAAGCCCCCCATCACCCCATTTTCAGTCTTAGCCCCCCATAGCCCATTACCAGTCCTAACCCCCACCAGCCCATTTCAAGTCCTAGCTCCCCCATCCGAGTCTCTCCATCAGCTCATTTCCAATCGCAGCCCCCCATCAGCCCATTTCTAGTCCTTTCCTAGCCCCACCATCATCAGCCCATGTCAAATCCTAGCTCCCCTCCACTCAGCCCATTTCCAATCCAAGCCCCCCATGAGCCTACTTCCAGTTCTAGCCCCTCCATGAGTCCATTTCAATCCAAGCCCCCCAACAGCCTATTTCCAGTCCTATCCTAGCCCTCTATCAGCCCATTTCCAGTCCTAGCTCCCTCCCCTTACAGCCCATTTCCATTCCAAGCCCCCCTCCCCATCAGCTATTTGCAGTTCAAGCCCTCCTTCCGCTCAGCCCATTTCCAGTCCTAGCCACCCCCCCAGCCCATTACCAGTCCTAAGCCCCCCATAGCCCATTACCAGTCCTAAGCCCCCCATCAGCCCACTTCCAGTCCTAAGCCCCCATCACCCCATTTTCAGTCTTAGCCCCCCCATAGCCCATTACCAGTCCTAACCCCCATCAGCCCATTTCCAGTCTCAGCCTCCCCACAGCCCATTCCAGTCCTAACCCCCCATTAGCCCATTTCCAGTCCTAGCCCCCATAGCCCATTTCCAGTCCTAGCCCCCCCATAGCCCATTACTAGTCCTAACCCCCTATCAGCCCATTTACAGTCTTAGCACCCCCATAGCCCATTACCAGTCCTTCCCCCCCATCATCACATGTCCAGTCCTAGCACCCCCCCATTGGACATTTCCAGTCCTACCCCCCCATCATCCCATGTCCAGTCTTAGCCCCCCCATAGCCCATTACATCCTAACCCCCCTCCATCAGCCCATTTCCAGTCTTAGCCCCCCACATAGCCCATTACATCCTAACCCCCCATCAGCCCATTTACAGTCCTAACCCCCCATCAGCCCACTTCCAGTCTTAGCCCCCCCATAGCCCATTAGTAGTCCTAACCCCCCCATAGCCCATTACCAGTCCTAACCCCCCTCCCCCCATCAGCTCTGATAGATTTAAAAAAACAAACCGGTTGCTGCTGCCGTTGCCGCTGCTGCCATGGCAGCGGCAGAATCAAATGTCCCGCTGCGGAGCCCCACCTGCCCGGCAGAGCCTCCCTGCAGCATCAGCTCCCGAGTCCCTCCCAATGCGCGGGCTTTCAGAGCTGCGAGAGTTTCCCTTTCTTCTTGCGGCTCTGTTAATCTCGCCGGGGCTAATGGGATTTCCCATCAGCCCCGGTGGGATTAACAGAGCCGCGAGAGGTCAGAGAAGCTCTCCCTTCGCGGCTCTGAAAGCCCGCCCATTGGGAGGGACTCAGGAGCTGATGCTGCAGGGAGGCTCTGCCGGGCAGGCGGGGCCCTGCGGCAGGTCATTTGATTCTGCCGCTGCCATGGCGGCAGCGGCAGCAGCAGCCGGTTTTTTTTTTTTAAATTTACATGTGCTAATGAAGAATGTTTTTTGCGCGGGGCCCCCTGAAACACAGGGCCCTGTGCAAAAAACATTCTTGCTCAATGGACGGGCTGGCCCTGCACCCACCTGAACAGGGCTAGGCCATGGTCTGCTGTGGGCAGCTGCCACTGCCCCCTCCACCACCAGTACCCCTCTGTCACCATGCTGACATGCCCTTCTGCTGGTGGTGCTGGTGGTGCGCAGTCTCAGGTCATCCAGTGTGCCGGTAGGCGGCTGCCTATGGTGTGGGTTCTGTGGTAGGGGTGCCTGCATAGACGTCCATGCTTCCCCCCAGCACCGCCTGCCAATGTTCTGTGCCCTTGGGGGTACCTGCTGGGTACTATCCCCTGTGACACTGTGGGAAACACACTCATGCCCATGTTGGGCCCTTATCAGTTGCTGTCTGGCGGCTCTACTGTTTCAGCATTCCTATGGGCCACCTAGGCATCACCCTAGTCCGCACTGTGGCCCAGCTGCACCACAGCATGTGCCGCCTGCAGCCCTCTGTATCCCCTTTTCCAGCATCTGTCCAGTTGCCAGTTCCGACATGCCCATCCTGCTGTTGCGGGACATGTGCATGCCATAGGAAACCTGTCCAATAAAAAGGGAAAACCCTGATCAGCGCTATTTCACTGTGGGATCATTCACCTTGTATGGGGACAGAGCATAGCCCCTTCCAAAATTGATATCCTTTTTTTGGAGCTTTCCCAGTAGTATTTTTTATGTTTCCCATTAATATCACTATTGCCCAGCTTGGTTATGTTTTTTTTCCAGTTTGTTCAGGTCATTTTCAATGTTTATTTGCCCTTTTGTTCCGTGCACATGTATCACACTTATCACGTTTTGTAGGTTTCCCTAGTTTTGCTGTACATTGCTGACGGAAATGGTTTCTTTTCCCTTTAAATCAGCTTTAACGCCAGGGTTTCACTGGCGTTAGTTTTGAGCCTCGGATTTCACAGCGTTAGTGTGCGGGGAGCCTTTCCCCTCCCACTCTCTGCCCATTGACCCTCTCTCTCCGCCTCTGGGGAGCCTTCCTCCACCCTCCATGAGCCTATCTCCGCCCTCAGAGCTCATTTGGGCCGCTGCACGCGTTATCGCATGCTAAGGTACCTTTTCGCCTGATAAAGTGCCATTATTGCGCGATAATGTACCTTATCACGTGATAATGTGGCAGAGCGCACGTTAAGACTGCTTAGTATTATTTTATTTTATTTATATTCTCTTATATACCGTGCTATTCTGCATCAGTGCGGTTTACATTGAACAAACTGAAATTACATTGAACAGGGTATTATAACTTGGAGATAACTATTTTACAGGGAACATGGGCTATGGAGGGTTAAGTGGCTTGCCCAAGACCACAAGGAGCACCTGTGGGACTTAGTAAACATACCCCTATGTTTCTATAACTGCAAAACATTAGCACACTTTAGTAAACAGGGGCCAAAATGTCTTCCTCTAAAGCACTGGCTCTTAACTCAGTCCTCAGAGCACACCCAGACAGTTGGGTTGTCAGGATTCCCACAATTAATTTTCATAATTTTCATGCACTGCCTCCACTGTATGCAAATCTATCTCATGCACATTTATGGTAGCCAGAAAACTTGACTGTTTGGGTGTGTCATGAAAAGTGGGTTGAGACCTACATTTTTAAAGAGTTGATTAACTAACTAAAACCTTCACACCTCCCCCCCATTTTGATGGCACTTTTTAAAACAATGGGGCATGTTTACTAAACACCGTTGCTGTGCGGGTTCCCGTTAGTGTGCTGGTGCCATATAAGGAGTGGGCGGGCCAGGCAGAAAAGAGCAAACAACCGGACCGTACGTGTGTGCATCGCGCTAATGTGCAGGGCCCACATTAGCGCGTGGAAAGGCTAAGTGGGGCGCTGCTACAAAACCAAACAACAGAGCCATAGTACAACAGTGAAGACACTGACCAATGGTGCAGGGGCCAGGGGTTCAAACCCCCATTGCACTCAACAAAAAAGACCAGCTGAGGCATCAACATTTATGGCCAAAAGTGGTTTAGGAGGCATCTTAATTTTGGGCGGCAGAAGGCGGCGCACTGTTATTTTTATTACGGCATGAGGCGGCGCACTGTTTAGTGTGGGCGGCAGATGGCGGCGCATTGTTAAGTTTGGGCGGCAGAAGGCGGTGCGCTGATAAATGTGGGCAACAGAAGGTGGCGAGCCGGTGGGCAGAAGGCGGCGCGCTGATGTGTGAGGGGGCAGTCCAATAGTGGGAGGGATAAGTGGCGTGCTGATGTGCAAATGACAGGAACAGAGACATAGCACAATGGTTAAGACACTGACCACTCGTGCAGGGATCATGGGTTCAATTCCCCACAGTGCCCATTGAAGACAGCTGGCTGAGGCATTATTTTAGGGGCATTTCCATGTTGTGCGGCATAAGGCGGTGCGCTGTTAATTTAGTGCGCCACAAGATGGCGCGCTGATGGCTACAAGACTGCGCGCGGATGCACAAATACAGGTACAGAGCCACAGCACAATGGTTAAGACACTGACCAATGGTGCAGGGGCCAGGAGTTCAACCCCTCACAGTGCCCAGTGAACAAGGCTGGCTGGGGCAGTATGCATCATGGTGATGAGTGCTGTAGGAGGCCTTCCATTTATATTTTATTTCCCACCACTAGTAAACATGCTCTCACAGTGTATTAACATACAGATGCCCGTAAGGCACATGTTACAGTGCACTGTCTGCCAAGGCACCCTAGAATGTCCCCTATAGGGCACCAGGTATGTTGCGACACAGGATAATGTATAGTGCACCCTATATGGATGGCAACCATAAGGTGGCCTATAGGGCGCCCTATAAAGCACCCTCAGAGGCACCTAATGGGTATAGTAAGCTGTGTGTGGTTTTGCCGGCATAGACATATGTACAGTAAATAAAAATAAAACTGTGGACAGCCCTATCAAAGGGCCCCACTGTGGGTTTGAACCCATGATCTCTGGCTGTACAGGGAGTGACATAACCATTGGGCTACAGCTCTATAGCTGACAGCAAGCCCCTGGCTGGCTGCAGAGAGCCTGCACGTCACCCCACAGACAGTCTGCTGTTGTAGACAGGATAGGGTTAGGCCACCCGTACCCATGATGCACTGCACATGCAAATCAGCTGTCCACAGATGCACACAAGATGGGGAATGCACCCCAACAGCTACCCGGCCTGGTAGGGGGAATTGTCCATGTGCACCCACACAGGTCCTGAGCGGGTGGACTACCAGCAAAGAGTAGCTACACACCGTCACATTGTGCAGGTACTGTGCTCACCCTGAGGGTGTGATGTGGCACCCAGGACCAGGTCCACAACACCAGCCATGGCTGGATGAGGCCATGACAGAACTCCACAACAGTCAGCCACTGCACCCTGCACCCACTCCATCAAGACACATACCAGCTGTGAACAGTCTGCTGGTTAGCCCTGATGGAAATGCATGCACCCAAAACTGGGGTGGCAGCACACACAAGAAGAGAGTTCTGTGAGGAGGCCCCAACAGGAAACCCATATATATCACAAGAAAGAAACACAATATAGCACTATGGGGGTGCCTAGCCATGCTGTCATCACTGCACACTCAGGGTGAGAGTGCTCCCCCCCAGCAGCACATACTGAGGTCACCCTGTCTGTGTAGGTGGTGGCCTGGCACTACAATGTCACAGCCAGTGCCCTATGCCCTGTGCAAATGCATCCTGGCCAGCCCACCATGTCTGACCTATACCCATGGTACCTTGCTGCTCATTATGCACATTGGCAGGCCAATACTGGCAGTAGTGCTGGCACTGTGGGTTGGGGAAGGTGTTTGCAGCCAACACACACTGTATAGACAGACACACACTCCCACACCTATGCCAGCATTGTGCTACTATTGAGGGGGTGATTAGCCGTGGCCACCACACCGGTCCTGGGCACGGCACAGGCATGGATATGGTACGCAGTACTGCTGGGGGTCACTCCCCAGGGTGGTGAACACCGTCAGAGGCCAGGCCTGGAGCACGCACCGCAGACACCAAACAGATTGTTCGGATGGGGTCAACTAGCAGTATGTGCGTAACGTAGGGATATCTATCAGCCTGTACTCTTAGAAAACGTTTCAGAGCTGTGTACCTCAGGTGTAGGGTGACATTGCTAAGGTATGCAGGTGCTGATATTGGGAGATGCACGCAGGGTCCAATGTTCTGCCTCTACAGGAGACATTGGCCAATGGGGCCTGTGGGTGTGGGTGTGGGTGTGTCTGCCCCTGTTGGCTGCTGCTTTACGGCAGCGCTTCCCCACTCCAGTCCAGTTTTGCATCACACTGTTCGGGTCTTCCTGCTGTCCCTCATGAATATGCATGAGCTACATCTACATGCCGTGGGGGTGGTGCATAGATATACAGCACAGGCATTTGTATGAGTGGCAGCATGGAACCTGACTGGTGTGTGGCCCACCAGGACTGCATTTGGGGGATTCTGCTGTAGGTTCTGCCCCTGTTCATGGTGTCTTTGCTCAGTGGGGTAAAAGATAGACGTATTACCATTGCATATGTCCTCGTCACGAAAGGTGTGTCCTTACTGTCACTGTTTATTTGTGGGGAAAATATGTGTGCAGGATTGCCGGTAGCCCCAGCTGGCCTTTGAACCTGTGACCTTCTGTTCTTGCATGCACTGTCTGTGTGCACTGCACCACCGTGTAGCCACAGATTGACTGAATTCCCTGGATAGTCCATGACTGTGGATCCGGCAGGGCCTGTCTGTTGCTGTGGACTGTGCCAGCCTGCACATGGCTAGGCCTCTGTCTTCTGTCGCTAGCAGCCACTGCCCCCTGCACCACATGTACTCGTCCGCCAACATGCTGGCTTGAGCTTCTCCCATAAAAAGCAGGTGACCTGATTGGAATGTGGCAGTACGGGACTGCATTTGGGGTACTTGGCTGTGGGTAATGCCCATTGTTGTGGTGTGTGTGTGTTGTTGGGTAAAATATGGGTGTTTTCCCCATGCTTATGTCCCCTGCAATACAGGGGTGTCTGCGCTATCTGTGTTTAGTGGTGGGTAAAATATAGGGACTGGGCTGGCAAGTGCCCCAGCTGGGCTTTGAACCTCTGACCCTAGAGATACTGACTCTGTCTGCTGCACCACACTATGGCCACATAGACAATGCAGCCCCTGGAGGTAGTAAGCCTGGCAGGATGGAGTCACAAACCCTGCTCTACGCAAATTTACTGTGGGCATATGCACCCTGTCTGGTGACAAACGTGCACATAAACCACGGAAATGACCACGGGAAATGGGGGACAAAATATCACCACGCTGGGCAACAGTGATATTAATGGGCAACCATAGCAAACACTCCCAGGAAAGCTCCACAAAAGGAAATGTTTTTTGGAAGAGTCTCCGCTCCGTAAACCCTTCCAAAATTCATTTCTTTTTTCTGGAGCTTTGCTGGGTGTGTTTTCTGTATTTGCCCATCACTATAACTGTTCCCCAGCTGAATTACTATTTTTAATAGTTCTGTTGTGGTCATTTTCTATTTTTATTTGCACTTTTGTGCTGTGCACATGTATCACACTGCTCACGTTTTGCTGGTTTCCCCGGTTTTCCTGTACATTGCTGACGGAAATGGTTTCTCTTCCCTTTAAATGCTTTCTACTACCGCGAGTGTTTCACTGGCGGTATTTTTTCCTTGTAAATTCGGGCACGCTCCTGTGCGGGGAGTCTCTCCCCTCCCACATTCCACCCATTGACCCCGTCTCTCCGCCCCTCGGGGGCCTTCCTCCGCCCTCATTTCGCCTTTCCACGCCTCTATCGCACATGAGCGCCCCGCACACGCGTACGGGGCGCTTAAGAGCACTTAAATGCATCATTTTAGGGCGCTCAGGTGCGCCCCGCACAAGTGCCCCGTTTAGTAAACATACCCCAATGTGTCTAAAAGATGTGACCTGACTGGACAGTGCCCAGTGTGCCATCCTGCCGTTACAATGGCATATCATTGGAGGAGGGCCCTCCCTGCCATCAGACTGGCTGTGTTATCAGAGAGGGGCTCTTCTCCTCAACTGGTGGAAATATTTGAAGAGGACTCTCCCTGACTGTCTTGGACAGTATTTAGCCCACAAGAACCATCCTGCCCATGAGTGAAAAAACCCTTCCCTAAGCAGATAAAAGAATGGGCATGTTTCCAAGGCACTCATACTTTTGCCTATGGGTTAAAATAAAAAAGGCTTCAGAAATTGGGACAAGCAGCAAGCGGCAGGAGGAAAATATGCATGTTTGTACTGCCATACTTGCTGACCCAAATTTTCAAAGGCAAAGTACCCAAGAGACCAGCAAATGATCCAGGCAGTTTAAATATTGCTCTCTCTCTGTATGTACAAGAAAAGACTTTGATGAATTAGACCCTAAATACCAATAGTACAAACAACCCTGCAAATATTGAAAAGTGCCAGAGGCTATACAGTACGTTAATAGTTGCTGTGCCAAAGGTGAATCATGATGCAGGTGCCCTTTTGCACAGCTCAGGCAGAGAAAGACTGAGGTAGGAAGGACACCTGTAAGGTAGAAGGGACATCTCCCATAACACCTTACAGATTCTGACAACATTTCTGAAAACAGATACTGTATGTTCCCACTGCCAGCTCAACCATTAGGCAATATTACTCTGTTGCCTTGGGCTTCAGCTTCTGAAGGGCAGCAAAGACCAGCAGCAGTCAAAGCAAAACAATACAGCCTGTCAACCAGAACCAATAGTACATTTTTTAACTGCAAAGAGAGTGGGCAGACAAATACATACAAAGCAAAGTTTAATATTTAAAAGTAAAATGGCCAGTTATGCATTTTTACAGAACTGTTGTGAGAAGGTAGTGTTGGGATGATCATAATTGTAGAATTTAATTAAAATCTCGAGGGTGGAGGGGATATGTAAGTCTGAAGGTTTGCATAAGACACTCAAGAACATTGCACCAGCCCTGCCCACTGAAAAGGAACTGTTACCTAATAGTGAAAATCCTCACAAAAGAGCAAACAACAGAAGGGGAAGTACAAGTTGATCCACAGGAATTCGCCGACCACATCAAAGAAAAATTTCACTCCACAGAACGAACAACGCCTAGTAGGACCACCAGGACGGACTTTGGATATGCGTACAGTTCGAGAACCGATGAACTAGAGAACCGACATCGATCCCACACAGTGTACACACATCCGTTTCCACTAGACCCACCCTCGCTGCCCAAACATTGTGACCATATGCTCTCCACAGAAACTTGTATTGTATTTCCTGCATCTGTGCCGACTCTGAGAGCTCCCTAAGCGCCCCAAAAGCTACTTCCAGCCTCTCTACAGTTACTGTTGACATACTATCCCTCTGCCACCTCTCCGCCAGGTGCTCCAATCTTCTTTGCTCTTCACCAGATCTACCTCCGGGAACTAATTCACTCCGCAGTAATTTTACTGTGATTTTCCCCTCTAGGGCTCGAAAGAGATCCAACATACCTCTTTCCTCCAGCACCAGACCATTTTGTTTTTGCAAACCACGGACGTAATGTCGCGCTTCCAGATAAACGTAGAAATCTTGTTGCGCCAGCTGATATCTCTCCCTTAACGAGGTAAAGGAATCTATCTCCTCTGCTCCTATGATTTTCAGATGCCCAATGTATTGTATGCCTTTCTGGGCCCACTCTCTCGCCACCTGCCCTCCAGCCCCTGGACTGAAGTCCATGTTGCCCATCAATGGGATACAATCCATCTGTTTCCAAGTTACCTCTCTATGCTGGCACAGGGTCCTCCATGCCTGTTGTATCCCACTCAAGCACCTAGATCCCCTCCACTCTATCGGCAATTCTCTTTGCGGACAATGCAACATCATAACTTTATGCTGTTTCCCAGACACATCATCAAGTAAGTCCAGTGGCAGGGTCTCCCCAGCGCCCTCTATCAAATCCCTTAAGGCCCTTGTCAGATACAGTAGATTGTAGGCCCGCAAAGAGACCAATCCCGCTCCCCCTACCTCTGCAGATCCCATCAGCATTGCCATGGCAACACGGGGCTTGCGCCTTCTCCACAAAAATCGAGATAGGTGCCCCTGTAGTGTCTGCAAGTCTTTTCTTGAAATCCATACTGGGATATGCCTCAAAACATATATCCATCTGGGGACTTCTATCATATTGAAAAGTGCTATGCGACCCTTCAGCAAGAGAGGCAACTCCCGCCACCTCTTTAACCTGGCTATTGTGCTTTCCAGCCGGAGCGGGATGTTAGCACGATACAAATGTGTTGTTGAGGCCGGAATCTGTATTCACAGATATCGGAGCTGTCCTTCTGCCCAGACTAAGGGGAAATCACCTCTCCAATTATTCCTCACATCGCCGCTGACTTCTAGCGCCAGAGACTTGGCCTTATTTATTTTTAATCCCGAGAAGGTCCCAAACCTCTCAATCAGCTGTAGGGCACTCTCCAACGAGCACTGGGGATTAGTTAAACACAACATCATATCGTCTGCAAATGCACTGACTTTTAGTCCACCATTCCTCCACTGCATCCCCTGTACTTTCTCTGACTGCAGCAAGGTTAACAGCAACGGTTCAAGTTGAAGCACGAACAGCAAGGGCGAGAACGGGCAGCCCTGTCTGGTTCCTCTCTTTAACACGAATGTGTCTGACTTATCCCCTCCAACTGTAATATTTGCTAGGGGGTCTGTATATAAGGCTCTCACCCATCCAACAAAAGCTCCCTCAAGACCAAATCTGCGCAATGCTTCAAACATATACTTCCAGGAGACCCTATCAAAAGCCTTTTCGGCATCTAGACTAACTAGCAGCAGTGGTTTCCCCTCCTGCGTACAGCGCTCCATTCCCAATAATATGCTGCTTATGTTCTTTGCCGCTTCCCAGCCTCTCACAAATCCCGCTTGGTGCCTACCTACCAAATCCGATAATAGGACCTGCAATCTCTCCACCAACACAGAGGCCAAGACTTTCATATCATAATTTATCAAGGAGATCGGCCGGTAGGGTCTTCTGGATTCTTGCCCTCCTTATAATATATAAGAGAGATGGATGCCATTCGCATATCTCTTGGACATCTCCCACTCTCCAGCACCTCGGCGTATAGTGCTGCTAGGATCGGCGTTACCTGACCTTCTAACATTTTGTAAAATTCAGACCCGTATCCATCAGGCCCCGGCGTCTTATGTGGCTTCCCTCTCCTGATAACTTTCTGAATTTCACCCCCTTCTATAGGCTTATTCAAGTCCAGTAGGCCTTGTTGGGAAATCTGAGGCAATTTAACATTATCCAGAAACGTCCTCTCCTCCCTGCGGTCCTCTGCATCCGGTGTATACAGAGTCTCATAAAATTGTCTAAAGACTTCTGCTACCTTCTTTGAATCACTGTGCTTCCTACCTTCTTTATCACAGACAACGGTTATGGCTCTAGCGCCTCCCCCCTCTTTCACTAAGCGCGCGAGAAGTTTGCCGGATCTATTCCCATATCTGAATAACTGATGTCGATAATATTGTAGCGAATATACTGCTCGCTCTTGAAGCAGGCCATTCAATTGCTTTTGTGCCTCTAAGTACGCCTGTAAGCTCCTCCCCTTCAGGCCCCCCACTACCCTCCTCTTCAAGTCATCGAGCTCATGAGTTAAATGTGTTATGGTACTATTGAGTTTTCTCTTCTCTCTGGACATGTAAGCGATAACATGCCCCTTCATTACCGCCTTGCCTGCTTCCCAGAGTGTGGTCACGGAATTGCTGCTCCCTTCATTAAATTCGAGGTACTCATCCCATTTCTGCTTCAAAAATTTCTGAAACTCTTTGTCATTCCACTTTTGTCTAGGGAAAGACCATCTATAGCACCCCGACCCTGTGCCTTTCCAATCAATCCACACCATGGCATGGTCCGATATCACTATGGGTTTCAATTCCGCCTTCAACACATTCCCAGAGTCTCGCTCCGAGACTAGTATGTAGTCTATTCTCGACCAGGTTCCATGCACTCGAGACAAATGGGTATAATCGCATTCCCCCTCGTGCAGTACCCTCCAAACATCTAACAGACTGCCCATCTGACAAAGGTAACTCACCCCTCTTCTGACCCATCCCCCTCCCTGTTTTGGATTAGTCTTGTCTAGGTCTGGGTCATGCGGACAGTTAAAGTCTCCTGCCAAGATTACTGGGGCCTTTGGGGCTGCTTCTATTTTCCGCAACAAGTTCCTGAAAAACTCATGCTCATAAACATTCGGGGCATAGACATTGCCTATAAACAGCTCTGTTCCATTCAAACGCACGTGCAGGAACAGGAACCTACCCTGGGGGTCTCCCTCCTCTCCCAACACTTCTACTTGGATCCCTTTTCGTATTAAAATCGCCACTCCTTTTTTCCTCCCCCCCGCTGACGTGGCGTACACATGTCCTACCCAGTCCCTCTGTAGTTTAATATGCTCCGCAGCACTTAAATGTGTTTCTTGCAACAGAGCTACGTGGGCCAGTTCTTTTTTCAGGGACTGTAGGACCTTTGTCCTCTTAACAGGTGTTTTTATGCCCCCCACATTCCAGGAGACTATGCGCAAATCAGGTCCCATCTACATCCTGCGTTTTGGTGTGCTCCACTACGGTGTTGATTTTTCTACACCCAGTTGCGAAGGGCCGCCCAGCCTCAGCCCCCGCTATGCTCCTCTCCCAAACCCGTTCCTGCACGGATTCAATCTTTTTAAGGAATCCCGTTTGATACTCAACCCCCCCCCCCCCGTGCCCCCACCCCCCTCCTTCTTCCCCCCTCCCCCTGCCTGTCAATTGTTCCCCCCTACAGGTCCCTATCCCCTCCCCCCTCCCCCACCCCTTCCCCAAACCCTCTAAAACCTTTACAATGTTATACCTCAGCTCTACACCACTGAGGTCTAGTCCCAGCCGATGCTGCAGGGATGCCTCGAGCTCAAAAATCCCCCCTCTCCCCAGCCTCGTGTCTCATTTACAATTCAGAACCATAATTATACCCCCCCCCCAGATACCTTCTAGTACCCCCGTTGCCTTCATAGCATAACAGTCCAAAGAGTCTATTGTGCTGATGCATTCTCCATCTCGGGAATGTAAACATCTCCAGCTAAAGTCATCAGTTATATCAGTCATACATTTCCACAAGATCTGTGCACCCTGTACGTTCTCCGCTCTGCTATTGCAGTCTCGGCCACTCATCAAAACAGGTCTGCCACCAGCTCCCCAGCATGTGTACTCTCCAGCTGCTCCACAAACTGTTTTGTCGCCGCCACTGTCTCAAAGGTGTGATTCTTCCCTTGAAATAAGACTCTCAGGGTTGCGGGAAGGCCGGCGTAAAGCACAGTTTATGCTTATATATCGCCGAACAGACTGTAGAGAACTCCCTCTGCTTTGCGGCAATGGTTGCCGAATAGTCCTGAAAGAGCAAAAGTTTCTGATTTTCCAAACGCAGCTCACCTTTTTTACGATATGCCTGCAACACCTGCATTTTGTGTTGGAAGTTGAGAACTCGCAATATTACCACTCTCGGCCTACTCCCCTCATCCCCCCGAGCTCCAATGCGATGCGCTCTTTCAATTTTGAATTGGCCCACTAGAGTGTCAAGGCCCAGCTCTTCCGGCAGCCATTTTTCCAGCATGGGGAGTAGCATGCGTTCCGTAGAAGATTCCGGGATCCCCACGATGCGCAAATTGTTCCTGCGCGATCTATTTTCAAGATCATCGATTTTAATTTGCAAAGCGTCAATTTGCTTTTTGTGTTCCAGAGTCACCTTCTCCTGTTGCCTTCCTCATCCTCGAGGCATGCCACGTGGTTCTCTAGCTCCTCCACTCTCCTTCCAAACTCCGACAGCACTTCTCCCACTCCTTCGAGTTTCTTCATAATGAGATCAAATTTGGGGTCCAGTAGTTTAACTAATTCTTTGGCCAGCTCCTCCGGTGCCGAGTCAGTGCTCTCACTTCCAGGCGAGGACGGCTGCAGCGGCGTAGCAGGTACCGGCACAGGCCCTGATCTGCCAGCTCTCTCTCTGTCTTTTTTTGCAGGCAAAGGCATCCTTCTCTCCCGCTGTAAGCCACCAAGGATAGTTTGTCAGCTCTTCATTCCCTGACTGTTCCACTGATCAAATTTGTGTGTATGGGGGTGATAAAATCAGATTAATATTCGAGGCATCCCCGGAGCGCGTAAGGAAGCATCCTCACTCACTCATGCATCACGTGGACTCTCGGCAGCACTAATTTAAATTAAAAAAGGAAATGCCTCAGACAGCCCTAGCAAATAACACCACTGTGGGATCAAAACCATGACCGCTGGCTCCACAGGCAGTGAAGTAACCAGTGGGCTACATCTCAATAGCTGCTAACAAATCCCTGGCTGGCTACAGAAGGACTGCAGGTCACCACACAAACTGCTGTGGTTACCAGGATAGGGTTAACTCACCCGTACCCATGATGCACTGCACATGCAAATCAGCAGTCTACAGATGATCACAAGATGGGATATGAACCCCACAGCACCTCGGCCTGGTAGGGGGAACTGACCGTGTGCACCCCCACAGCACCTCAGCCTGGTAGGGGGTACTGACTGTGTGTGTCACTGGCACAGAGTAGCTACAGACCATCACATTGTGGGGTGGGGGGGGGGGGGAGGGTAATATATTCACCCTGAGGGTGAGGTGGGGCGGCCAGCACCAGGTCTGCAGCACCTGGCATAGCTGAGATAATCCATACTGCAGGTCTCCATCAGTACCAGTGTGTGATAGGTAGTTCTTGCAGACACACCTGTGTCCATCTGTATTTCTCAGTCATGTCTAGCCCTCATGGACTATGATGCACCCAGAATAGTGTATATCCTGTGTGGGTGCCATGGTCACATGATGTGGGTGGGGTTGGGACCACCATAGGTGGGTTACGTACCACCATCCAACCCACCCTCTGTGGCTCAGGGTGGGGAACAGGATCTTCCCACCAACAGATCCACATTCTACATCCCTGCAATGGTGGCAGTAGAGGGGACCATCAACCCCAGTCCTGCTGGGGAACAGACACCCTACAAGGCAGTCCCTGCAGATCTGTACACATCCATAAGGCAATGGCAGACAGACAGTAGGCCTGGAAATGCTCAGCTGTCCCCCACCACTATCTGATATTCTCCAGCTGCTGCACCCTGCATGGCATTCCAACCATACACATACTAACTGCAGACAGTCTGCTACCTAGTCCATAGCCCCGGAGGAGATGTGTTCACCCAAAACTGAGATGTGAGCACACCCACCCAGCAGATAAGCCAATGATTGGGCCCCAGAAAAGAAAACCCCAAAATATCACTTGAGAGAGATACTATATAACACTATGGGGGAACCTAGCCATGCCGTGGTCACTACTCAGTCAGGGTGAGAGTGACCTCTCAGCAGGACATACTGTGGCCACCCTGTCCGTGCAGGTGGTGGCCAGGCACTACAATGTCCCAGCCATTGCCCTATGCCCTGTGCAGATGCATCCTGCCCAGGCCACCCTGTCTGGGCTATACCCACAGTACCTTGCTCCTCATTATGCACATTGGCAGGCTAACACTGGAAACAGTGCAAGCAGTGTGGGCTGAGTAAGGTGTTGGCAGCCACTACACACTGGATAGAGCTAGGGGTTCTCAACCCTGTCCTCGGGACCCACCTAGCCAGTTGGGTTTTCAGGATAACCACAATGAATATGTATGAGAGAGATTTGCATACACTGCCTCCATTATATGCAAATCTCTCCCATGCATATTTATTGTGGTTATCCTGAAAACCCGACTGGCTAGGTGGGTTCCAAGGACAGGGTTGAGAACCCCTGGAACAGACACACAATCCCCACACCTATGCCAGCATTGTGCAAATATAGAGGCTTTTGGCAGCCCTGGCCACCGCACCAGTCCTGGGCACAGTGCAGGCATGGCTATGGTACGCAATACTGTTGTGGTCACTCCCCGTGGTGGTAAACACTGTCAGAAACCAGAATTGAAACACACTCCATAGACATCAGAAAGGTTGCTAAGTCTATCAGCAAATTGTGCTTAACTTAGGAATTGCTATCTGCCATTAATCATAGCAACCTTTTGATATATGTGGAATGTATTCCCAGGTTTAGGGCGGCATTGCTAAGGTATGCAAGTGCTAGTATTGGGAGATGCTGCTGCACGCAGGGTCCAACAGCCTGCCTCTCCATGAGGCTTTGGATAATGGAGCCTGTGGGTGCGGGTTTTTCTGCCCCTGTTGGCCGCTGCTCTAGGGCAGAGGTTCCCAACTCTGGTCCTGGTGGGCCAAACACTGTTTGGGTTTTCATGCTGTCCCTAATGAATATGCATGAGATACATTTGCATACCATGGGGGCAGCGCATAGAAATGCAGCACAAGCATCTTTATTAGAGACAGCATGGCACCTGAATGGTTTTTGGCCCTCCAGGACTGCATTTGGGAAACTCTGCTCTAGGTATTGCACATGTTTATGGTGTCTGTGCTCTGTAGGGTAAAATATAGGCGTTTCAGGCATGTTTATGTTATCTGCAATAAAGGTTCCGTTGTTATTACCACAGTTTAGTACTGGTTAAAATATGGGGACTGGGTTGGCAGGAGCCACAGCTGGGACTTGAACTTGTGACCCTCTGCTCCTGAACAGACTGGCTGTGTGTACTGCATCACACTGTTGCCACAGGGATGGTTCGTTCCCTGGGGATACCATGTCTATTCGTCAGATAGACCCTGTCTGTTGCAGTGCCCGGCACCCACCTAAACAGGGCTAGGTCATGGTCTGCTGTGGGCAGATGCCACTGCCCCCTCAGCCACGGCACCCCTCCGCCACCATGCTGACATGCCATTATGCCAGTGGTGCTGGTGGTACGCAGTCTCAGGCCATCCAGTGTGCTGGTAGGCAGCTGCCTATGGTGTGGGATCTGGGGTAGGGGTGCCTGCATAGACGTCCGTGCTTCCCCACCACCAGCGCCTGCCAATGTTCTGTGCCCTTGGGAGTACCTGCTGGGTACTATCCCCTGTGACACTGTGAGAAACACACTCGTGCCCATGTTGGGCCCTCATCAGTTGCTGTCTGGCTGCTCTACAGTTTCAGCATTCCTATGTGCCACCTAGGCATATGCCTAGTCCAAACTGTGCCCCAGCTGGACCATAGCATGTGCTGCCTGCAGCCCTCTGTATCCCATTTCCAGCATCTATACAGATGCCCTTTCCTACATGCCCACCCTGCTGTTGCGGCACATGTGCACGCCATAACAAACCTGCCCAATATAAAGGGAAAACCCTGATCAGCGCTATTTCAATGTGGGATCATTCACCTTGTATGGGGACAGAGCATAAACCCTTCCAGACATGATATCTTTTTTTTTTAGCTTTTTCAGTAGTGGTTTTTAATGTTTCTCATTAATATCACTAATGGCCAGCTTGGTTATGGGGATTTAAAATTTTGTTCAGGTCATTTTCTGGGTTTTTGTGCCTTTTTGTTCCGTGCACATGTATCACAACTATCACTTTTTTCTAGGTTTCCCTGGCTTTGCTGTACATTACTGACGTAAATTGTTTCTCTTTCCTGCAAATGTGCCTTAACGCCAGGGTTTCACTGGCGTTAGTTTTCAGACCCGGATTCCACAGCGTTAGTGTGCATGGAGCCTCTCCCCTCCCACTCTCCACCCATTCACCCCCTCTCTCCGCCCTCTAGGAAGCCTTACTCCGCCCTTTAGGGCCAGATTTCACGGCGTTAGGGTGCCTTAACGCCACAGGGAGGCGTGGGGAGGCGTGGTCTAGTGGTTAGGACAAGGTACTTCAGGCCGGAGGGCCGTGGTTCAAGTCCCACCTGGGGACAGCAATCTCAGGCTGGAGGGATTGGGATTTCTAGTCCTATAGGCACTCCTTGTGGTCTTGGGCAAGCCACTTAACCCTCCAATGCCCATGTTCCCTGTATGTATTAGTGTGTGTGTCTCTCATATCCCCTCATGTTAAATGTATCCCCCCCCCAATTGACCGCTTTGACCCGGTGAAAAGCGGGATATAAATACAGCTAAATAAATAAATAAAATAAATAAATAAAAATCACGCGATAAGTGACGTTACCGTGCGATATAGCGCCATTATCACATGATAACGTCACCACCGCGCCGTTATCACCATTTAGTAAACATACCCCTTAAAGATCTAAACATGTGCTTTGGAAGAAAGGCAAAAGAGGGGAGATATGATAGAAATATTTAAGTGCTTCTGGTGTAGAAATGTATAGGAAGCAGGCCTCTTTCAGCTGAAAAGAAACTCTGGAATGAGAGGGCATAGGATGAAGGTGAAAGGAGGTGCACTTAGAAGTAATCTAAGGAAAGGATGGTGGATGTGTAGAATACTCTCCTAAGGGAGGTGGTGGTGGAGATGAGGATGGTATTTGAATTCAAGAAAGCATGAGGCAAGCATGGGACAAAATTGCTATCTGTTCACTGTAATCCGCTCTGGACTATGTTATTGTTTGCAAGGGTGGAATATTAAATCTGATATTAAATTAAATGAAGAGGATCTAAGGGGAGAGTTCAGAAGTAGGTGTGGATGGGCAGACTGGACATGTCATATATTCCTAATCTTCTATCGTTTTCTTTATTTCTGTGTTTCTAAATGTCTGGATAGTTTTTCCTGAAGCAATTTTCAAATTGATGCAAAATCCACAGGCAGAAAGCATTTGGCAACTTTGCAGCTGTGCAGACAGTATGAAACTGCTCTCTGTAAGTGCATTTACTTGATAGTGGCCCTTTTGAAATTAGAGCATTCTTGTCCTGCACACATGCATGAATCATAGATGCATAGGGCCCAATATTCAAAGCTGTTTGTATGGACAATAGCAGCACTAGACAGATAAGTAGCTTTCAAAAATACCCTGCAAATGATCTATGGCTAAATGTTGCCGCATCAATCTGTATGCATCATTTATCCATAGAAAAAAGTAATGGTGCTAGGGGCTGGTGCTAAAGCTATCTGGAGAGGAGCAAAGTTCAACCACTTCTTGGATAATTTATGCACATAAATCAGTCCAGTGAAATCAGAGGCCTAACTTCAGTGCTGAAGTGACAAAGCAGTCGTGGCTTACATTTAAGCAACACTGCTGGAAATGTGTATCTTGCCACTGGATATAGAAATAAGGAAAAGCATCACTGCTAGTGCTTTATCCAGTGGCCACTATGGCAGAATATCAGGCCTGTAGAATATGATAGCAGGTAAGGCCCATTGGGCCCCCTCAGTTGACCCAGTTTCATTCTGGTGCAGTGTTACGGTCTCCAATTGATCCATGGCTTTCCCCTCATTTCCTCTGTATTTATCCCAGGATACAGTGAATTCTGTTACTGTTTTTTGTTTCCACTACCATCGCGAGGAGGCCATGCAGCACATCCACCATCCTTTCTGTGAAGGACTATTTTCTGATGTTGCTCCTGGGTCTACCCTCCCAGAGCCTCATCCTGTGACTTCTAGAGTGGTCTTTCCTTTAAAAATGGCTCACTTCTTGTGCCCAATGGATACTTTTTAGCTATTTGAAGGTGTTTTGTCATATCTCTCCAATATCTCCTCTACCCTAGAGTAGATGGGGTCAGTTTTGAAAAGCCCTTATCCGGCTAATCATGGAGATTATCTGGTTAAGGACACAGAGAGAGATTCAATGTCACTAGCCTAATAGTGACACTGAATATCTCCACAGGCCACCCCAGCACTATCCAGACAGCGTTGGGGCAGTCCGAGGATGGTGTCAGCCACTATTCAGATAATTGCTTCCGTTATCTGGAGAGCAGTGCTTTTCACCACTATCTGATAATGGCAGCAATTATCTAGATAGCGGTCACAAAGTCTTGACATTCAGTGGTAGCCACTAGCCGGATCCAGCTGCTAAATATTCAGAGGATATTTAAATACCAGACTGACTTCTGTGGCATTTAAATAGTGGGAATTCTGATAGCAGCCCTCACACGTTTAGGTGTATAAGCAGATCTCAGAGAGAGAGAGAGAGCGCTAGCCACCTGCTAATCCTGGGATGTGAAAGGTGTCCCTGGGGCTAGTAAGTCTCCTTTGAGCTGGAAGATGGGAGCAGATGGACAAGGAGGAGAATCTTATTTTGATAACATGCCAGAAAGGTATGATTTGCTTACCAATTGTTTCAATTTCTTGCGGCTCTGCTTCATTAGAGATTTTCATTATTGTGGAACTTTAGACATTAATGGGCTCATTATGCGAATCTGCCATTAATGGCTTGCAATAGAGGCTGACTCGATTAGCGGATGCGGCTGTAATAGAGCAGAGTGCCCCTGGGCTCTGTTCTGTAAAATGCATCTGCATGGGACTGCAAAGCTGCTAGAGTTGGGGCTAGAAGTATTTGTCCCCCCCCCTTTCCTCTCGAACTCCCTCCCTTTATACCACACCATACCATAGTCTTTTCTACACAGGGGGATTCTGTACCCTGGAAGAAGTGGCTAAAGTGGGAGATCATTCTGACTAAAAAGTCTTTCTTCTACTTGTGTTATGTCTGTCACTGTTTATTGGTAAGCCTGCTTATTCCCTGTCTCATGCATTTATATAGAAGTAAGGCAATTGAAAGCAAGTTCTGCTGAGGGGACATAGGATGAGGGTGAAAGGGAATAGATTCAGGAGTAATATGCGGAAATATTTCTTCACAGAAAGAGTGGTAGATATGTGGAATAGTCTCCCAGTGGAGGTAGTAGAGACAAGAACGATATTTGAATTCAAGAAAGCATGGGACAAACACAGAAGATCTTCAAAGGTACCATGCACACTCCTAGTAAGAGCCAGAAAAACTTGTTTTCTATTGTTTCCTGTTTCACTTGCAGGTTTTCTTAGTTTTATTTTGTTTTGCTTTAATAAATTTTTGTTTTGTTTCATTTCATTTTTATAAATGCTTAGTTTGGGATAATTGTGTTAAAGAGGTAGCTGTGGCTGCTGCCCAAATGAAAAATGTAGCTGAAAGGTTATTACAGGTTTCAGGCAAATAAAAAACCCAACTTGCCTTTTTTCTCAGTCAGAGGCTAGCAGGCATCTTCTGGATGAGCTTTCATGTCCCCATAGCAGGTTGGCTCTAGCCAGCCTGCTCTTAACTCTTGTATTGCGGGTGATCTTCCTTCCTGTTTCCTGATTGGCCCAAAATTTATCTCCTGTGGAGCTCTATGTAAAATGCTGGGTTCTTTTCTTTTTCGCTTTGGGAATCTATTGACTCCTGCTGTAGAGATTTACTCCAAAGATATTTCTGTTGCCATAGTTTTGTGCCAGAAATTTGGGAAACCATATCCTATCTTGTATTTATAGTATTTTTGAACCAAAGAATGTGTGTATTTTATTATCTGCAGTAACTGACTATTAGGCACTTTTGAATATTGGCCTCATTCAAGGAACTACAGGTCTCCTTCTACCTAACTGAATATTCACTCCCTCCAATCCCCTAAATGTAGGTGTGCCTCAAAAGTGGATATAGCCAGTGATGAGCTCAGGTAAGGTTAGGGCGAGGTACCTAGCTTGGCTGTCCCAATCTAGTCACAATAGGAGGCCTAGGTGTGGCTGACCAGCACTCAACAACATTTTCTGTCTGAGCCACCCTATGCACTGACATCCCATGGAACTCCCTTCCTACCCACATAATTCCAAATTAACTGGATGGTGAAGATGAAACACCTCCCCCCCCCCCCCCCACCACCAATAAAAAAATGTCTGTGCACACTGCCATTCCAATATGCCATCACCTTTTGTAAGTAAATATCTCTGTGTTTATTCAATAAAATTTTAAAGTCAGTTACCATTCCAGGAATGAATTCCAGGCATCCAGCCCCCCTTTCTATGAAAAAGTATTTCTTAAGCATAGGGCTGGTGCAAGGTGGGCTCTCCATCCTGCCACCTCCTGCTGCCCTCCCTGTACCCCCTGCAGACCTATAAACCAGCTAAAACATGCTGAGCTCAATATTCAGCAGCTCTACCCTACATACCATGTAAAAAAAAATGCTCAATGAAAACCGGAGCTGTCTGTGAGGAGATCATGGTGGTGCCAGTGGCTATCTGATCGGTGGTGATATTCAGCCATTAAGCACATAGCTAAACTGGTTAAAGTTAGGTCATCTCAATAGCTGTCCTAATTTTAATTGCCACTATCCAGCAAACCCAGATATTTAGCACCAGATGCTGGATACGTTCCAGTGCTGAATATCTGGGTTTATTTAAAGGGGCAGCAGCTAGAAGCGCCTAGCCACCACCACTAAATATCGGCCCCCTATGCATATACATCAGAACTCTGCCCCAGCTCTGCTGAAACTAAGTTCCTGGGAATACTTAAGCATAGACCTTGTGAAAGTAAAATCTTTTTCCATGGACGACAAGGGGTCTCTATAGCCATACAGATGATGATGTCACTGGGACAGAGACAAGTCAAGGCTAGCTTCTGGAAACATTTTCTGTGCCTGCATGGGTATTTCTCCATTCCTGTCAGAGACAGCTGCCATCAGTCATTTTTCATCCGCGGTTGCAGTCAATCAAGTTTAAACTTCTGTCCATCATTATTTTAGTTTTGTTTATGCTTATGATTATTTAACACTCGCTATGTCGCCCTTCATTTGCACTTCAGAGCAGTTAAAAATATACTAAAACAAATAAGTAGTGAAGAAAGATACAAGTGACAAGTAGGAGTAGTAAGAAAGGAAAATATGCTCAGAAAATGAGAAGTTAACAAGAAAAGCTTCAATATCACTGGGAGTAGAGTCCCAGAAATATAATATGAACGGAACTCTGTAGTTTCAAATACAGTCCGCCTCTGTTACGACCAAGATTCAGCCCAGGTCAAGAATCTCTAGTCAAGATGTGCCAATTCAAAATAAAAAGGTTTGTAATGCTGTCTTGAATTTGGGAAAAAAATGTTTCTAATCTAATATTCTGTGGGAGGAAGATCCATAGCACTGGAGCTAAGTAATAAAATGCCGATTGCCTTGTAATATTGAGATGGGCCCTAGTATTAAGGGGCCTAACTAGTCTGTTTTGTCATAGGGCTTGAAAAATCCTACCTGGGACATATAGGATCAGTAAATTGAATAGATAAAGTGTTAGACCTGAATAAAATCCCACAGCTGCTCCTTGTGATCCTGGGAAAGTCACCTAACCCTCCATCTTCTCTACACCCTCTAGATGTTTTACAGCTAAAACCAGCACATCTAAACTGGGATGGGCTCGCAGACATCCCAGATGTTTTTGAGATCGAGCAGGGATGTCTAAGACCATTTCGCTGCCTCCACCATGACCCGTGCCTATTTGGACGCCCCCAAACTGGAGATGTCTTTAAAAGACATTTGTGAAATGGCTCCGGCGACGTCTCTATAGTTTGGACATCCACATGCATGTTTTCTGATGTCCAAATTACCTCTTTTATGTGCTAATATTAAAATATTGTAAATCATTTTTTACAATTTAGCTTAATCTGGCATAAAAAAATCTTCATAATGCCAGAAACAAATTGAGAATTTGAGCAAGGCCCAGGCTATGAAAGTACAATGCCTATAAACAATGCATCTGATGTATGGGGCCATCTCATGAGATAAATAATTGCTCTAAGTATGCCAGCTTGGAAAATCAGAGAGCTTACACTTAAGAGTACCTTGACAGTAGGAAAGAATTCCCAGTAGAGATCAGCTAAAGAATCAGGAAAGTGTAAGCAGCCAAAGAAAAGCTTGCTAAAAAGCTCTCAGTCTGACTCAAAGCATAAGCAAGGCAAAGCACACAAAATCACTGATGGACTCTTATCAAGAGAGCCCTAGTCAGAGTCAGAACCAGATCTTCAAATAAACATTCCTCCTCTGTGGCAGGGATTTCCTCCCCTCGTGTCGATAACTCCACCTTCATCACATCAGTAGGCCCAAAGAAAGCAAGGTATTCTCTGGCGCCGAGTCTTTGCGTTGAACAATTCTCCTCTAGCTCCAATTGGGGTATCACTGAGAAGGCATCAAGAGGTAAATCACCTCATGCTGACAGATCCTTTCTGACTCCATCAAAGCAGAGGTGTATTCAAGAAGTAGTAATGATGCCGAGACAACATAGGGGGGAGTTCTCTAAGCAACATAAAACAAAGCAGAGGAGCAAGGGCCCTAACAGACATCACAGCAGCACCTATTCCACTGAAGTTATTAGCAGGAATAAACCAAAACTAATCAGTCTATTGCCGCTTTCTCTGTTAAGCTACTCCAGGGACAAAGCTTCCAAGTCTCCATCTCAACCACATCCTGCCACTACAGAATTATGGAGAGAATTCCTAAAGGAAAGATATGGTTCAGACAAACCAAGACCCCTTCACCAGATAGAAAACAATCAAAAAAAGGACATGAGCATTTCCAAATATCCTGTCTAAAGATTTGACTTCTTCGCAGTCCCAGTCATCATCATCAGAGAGGAGATTTGTGCTCGATCCTCACTGAGACATCAGATTAGATAATTTGGATTCAGATATAAATCAAAGGCCATCCAATTCTCCTTGCCATAATTGTTACCTGGGACTATCCTCAGGCCCATCTCCACCACAGCTAAAGAGGGAATTTCAGCCTGAGTAAGTCCCTTCAAAAATTCTCAAAGGAGCTCTCTAAATTCTCCAGATAAGCCAGATACTAGATTAGAATTCCTAGGGTTTCTGAAATATTTAGATGCTCCAAAGGATGTAGTAGCACTAGCCATATATAAAATTATCCTGGAACAAATAACAAAGGTTTGGCAAACACCTTTCACCACATGTCTTCCATCCAAGAGATTAGAGACAAAAACACAGGGTGCAACCAACTATGGGTCACAAGAAATTGTAGCTACCACTCCAAAGGCAGCGGAATGGGGTGGGCCACAAGGGTCATGGTCTCACCAATATTTTTCTCAACACAGCATTAGTAAATAGAGAGCTTTGGGGCAGGGCTGGAGATTGGTTTCTTTGGCCCCTCCAACCAAAAAGATGTTCCGCTGCCCCTGTACCACTCAGTTGCAGTTGAATCAGCAGTAAAAAGATACAAGAGCTTACTCTTACACACCTCCTGAGAAGGATCCAAAGATGGGTAAAAAATGTTCCAGAATATAATGCTAAATGCAAGGATGGTTATTCATCATTCAATTGATGCAATTTTTATATGCCATTATAGAGAAGATTCAAGAGCATACACCTTCTACTTCTAAAGAACTATCTGAGTCAAGTTTGACTAAAGTTTAAGAACTGGATGAGTGGTCTAAGTACCGCATTAGAGTTGTGTATGATACAACATCAAGAAAAGCAGCAATGGCTATAGAGGCAAGAAGGATGGCATGACTACCAGCTTCTCATGTATGGGAGAGAATGTATATGGAGAAAAGGTTAAGGAAACAATTTGCTTGAGTAAGGATAATTACACAGCTATCCAGTCTCTAGCCACAGACAATATTGATCATCAAAATTCTTTTCAAAGACTAATATCACTCTTACAGAAAAACGTATTACAAATAAGAGATACCAGTCTTATAACTATGCCTATGTGAAACCCAGATTACAAAGACCTTTACAGTACCAGCAGCGGCAAAGATCAAGAGACAAAAAAACTCAGAAGGCAGAAAAACAATCTCAAGCTAAACCTGGGTCTAGTTTTAGACTATATATGATATTCCAACATTTCAGTAGGAAGACTTTCCCATTTATTACACAACTGGAAGCGTATTGTTGTTAAGTCTCATCGAGTTGGTGTCGACTCATGGCGACCCTCTGGATAGTAACCGAGGTATCCGGATGCCCTACTCGGCCTGGATCCCCCACCCCTCCATCACCCACCCCCAACCATTGACAAAGCAAACAGACGTCGAGTATTGGTGTTAATGCATGGTCGCAGCTTTTATTAACAGTAAGAAAACACCGTCCCAACATGGGCCAACTCAGCAATTCAAACCATAACAGAGAAGAGCCCCCCCCCACCCGTCATCCGGATGATGCCCCCCACCAGCCGTATAGCAAAGTGGAGCACCATCCAACCCACCCCCCCCCCAGTTACCCCTTCCCGCCCACCTCGCCATGTTAGCAAAGGCCGGCTGAAGGGGTTGCCTAATTCCGGGTAGAGACCCCAACCGGGACATCTCCCCCAACCCGCATAGCCGTGCAGCTCACATGGAAAGCGGCCTCCAGCTGAAATGAGCCGCCGGGTCAACGAGCACCAGCTCGCCACCCCGCCACCGGCGCTAGGTAGCATGCTATCCTAGCGCCGGCCCCACCAAGGAAAGCTGCGACCAGCACCACGACTCAAGCGCCTCCTGCCAGTTGTTCAAAAGAAGGTCCTGCCCCACCGGGGCAAGGTGAACCCCATCAAGCCGGTACAAACCAGCGCAAGTAACGTCCGCCCAAGGGTGCCGGACCTGGAACCCACCCGTCTGCTGGACCCAGCGCCCGATCTGCCGATTAACCTTGCACAAACCCCTTGACCAACGCCGCTGGGTCCAACAAGCAGGGCGGGGTATAATGTCCGACCAAACAATGGCCACCCCAGGGAGGACCCCGTGCAACAGTGCAATGTCTCTCTGAACAGTCCCAATGAGTTGCCGGCAAGCCCAACCGGCAATGTCATTGCCACCCAGGTGCAACAGCAGCCCGACCGGCCACCGGCGCCGTCCGAGTTCCGCTCGAACACAGTCCAGGAGCTGGTCCCAATGCATGCCGCGGTGGCCCATCCAGCACAACCGCACTCCGGCTCCGGCGAGACCCAGGTGAGCACCCAGCGGCCGCACCGCCGTGCGCCGCTCCGCCCAGTAGACAAAGGAGTGCCCAATGATCCACCAGTCGCCGGACGCCGCACCATCTGAAAGCAGAAAGAACGGACTACCACCAGCAAGCCACTCTGCAATAGGAAACAAAGGATTAGTGCCCCCCAGCCTCCCCCCCCCTACCGCAGGCAGCCCTCCACCTTGGCAGCACCCCACGCTACTCCGCACCGCCGCCAGCCGACGGGCGAACGTACCCGGCGTAAGCACCCGATCGCCAGCGGCCAATACGCCGAATCACCAGCGGGTCTAACCCCGCAGCCGCCGCGCTGGTAGCCGCTCCGATCCGGAACGAGTGTGAAGCGTAACCCCGCTCGTCGCGACCCAAGGCCTGCAGGGCCAAGCGGAGCACAGCCGTGAACTGAAACTGTGTCGCCGGCCTGCCGTCCGCATGAATGAAAAACTGGCCATGCGCCACAGGGCGCCGCCGCGCGTACGCTCTAAGAGCCCGAACGGGACAGGACAACAAGGGAGGGATGGCGCTCAGCAGGACCCAGCCCCCTTTTCCGGACTGGTCCGTCTTAGAACGTGAGAGGAAAATGCGAACACGCGCAGCATCCACCCGGACGTGCCCCGCAGCCAGCCCCCCAAAAGCCCCACACCGCGCCGACCGAGGAACCAGCTCGGACACACGGAAGGCGCCGAAAAAAGCAGTGGTGAACAAAGCGTGAAACAACACCGCCTCAAAGCCCGAGGCGGCCACCCGCGGCAAAACCTCACAAAGCTGCAGCAGGAGCTCGTGAGATACCGTGCGCCTCTAGTCCGGTAGCCCCGGCTTCGCGCGGGCCCAACCGGCGAGCAACCGCCCAACCAAAAAGGAGACACGCGGATTCCCCCAACCAGCAGCCTTACAAAAGAAGGAGAAGCCCGCAAGCGCTCCGGTGACAGCCGACCGCGCCCATCCCGCCTTCTTCGCCCAAAGCACAAAATGGCCAACCAGGTCATCAGGCACCTCCCCCCCAGCCCACCCACGCGCACGCAAAAAAGGACTCACCTGAGAGTAGCCCCTACGGTAAGTCGTCCAGGTACTACGCGCCACCGACGCCGCCAAGAGATCCATCAGGTCTTGGTCCCAATCGTCCAGAGATGCTCCGGGACCCGCGAGGGCAGCTCGTCCACCCCAGGAGCCAATCGCCGAAACTGCTCCCACTGAAAACGTGATAAAGCATCAGCGATTGAATTCTGAGAACCCGGCACATGCCGTGCCCGAGCGGTGACATTCAGACGCAAGCAGGCCAACACAAACACCCTCATCAAGGCAGCCACCCTGGGGCATCGGGGAGCATGGCGATTCAGAACCTCAACAACCGCCGCATTGTCGCACCAGAAGACGACCCGCCGATCACGCAACCGGTCAGGCCATACCCAAAAGGAAACCACGATAGGGAACAGCTCCAAGAAGGTGATATTCCGCGTCAAGCCGGAGTGCACCCAGGCCGCAGGCCAAGGCTCCGCACACCAGGCACCGTGACAAAAGGCCCCGAAACCGAAACTGCCCGCCACGTCGGTAAACAACTGAAGGTCGAGATTCGACAACTCAGGCCACTGAAGGACGGAGCTTCCATCGAAGCCAGCCAGGAACGCGTCTCAAACCCGCAGATCCTCCCGCATCCCCAAGGACACCCGAATCTGGTGATGCGGCAGCCGCACCCCCGCCATTGCCAAGGATAGGCGCCTCGTAAAGGGGCGCCCCATGGAAAGGACGCGGCAAGCAAAGTTCAGATGCCCAACCAACGACTGCAAGACGCGAAGGGAAGTCTTCGCAGTGGCGCAGACAGAGGCCACCAGCTCGCGGAGGCGATGCACCTTCGCCGCCGGCAAGCGGACTACCATAGCCACCGTGTCAATCTCAATGCCGAGAAAGGTGAGGCAAGTAACCGGTCCCACTGTTTTGTCAGCTGCTACGGGAATGCCGGACGCGGCAGCCACGCGGAGGAAGGTGCTCAAAAGAGCGGGACAGGTCGGAGCCCGCTCGGGCCCGACAAACAGAAAATCATCCAGATAGTGAACAATGCTGGAGACTCCCGACTGCCGTTCCACTACCCAATGCAAAAAGGTACTGAAGGCCTCAAAATAAGCACAGGAGATCGCGCAGCCCATGGGCATACACATATCGAAGTAGTACCGCGCCTCAAAGCGAAAGCCAAGCAACAGGAAAGCGGAGGGATGAACCGGCAACAAGCGGAACGCTGATTCGATATCCACCTTGGTCAGAAGGGCCCCCGGTCCGCACCGACGGACCAGGGAGACGGCGGCATCAAAAGAAGAGTAGTGCACCGTGCAGAGCTCGCGAGGGATATGGTCGTTGACCGAGTCGCCCGGAGGGCAGGAGAGGTTGTGAATCAACCGGAACTTGCCCGGCTCCTTCTTCGGAACCACACCCAAAAGCGAAACCGTGAACGGGGAAAAGGGGGGGTCCAAGAAGGGACCCGCCACCCGGCCCAGAGCACACTCCTCGGAGATCTTGCAGCGCACGAAATCCCCGTGGAGCCGCGCAGAGGCGGCGTTGCGAGAACCACCCGGCGCGGAGGACCCCCGGACAGGGATGCGAAAACCCCGCGTGAACCCCCCCAGAATCAAGCTGGCTGCCCTACCCCGGCGGGAACGCCCATACTCGAGCAGCCACGGTCGCATCGCCACGACGCGCACCGGGGTAACAGCCAGGGTGCACGACATCTCACTTCCCCCCCGCAGGGGCCCCTGTGACCCCCTTTCTGCTGCACTTCGCGGCCGCGTGCGCGCTGCCGCACAAGGAGCAAGCGTGCTTAAACTTGCAGTCCGGGAAGGGGCAAGACGCCTTGTTGAAGCGCCAACAGACGTCCCCCCCGACAACCGCCGTCTTTTGTTGTGGCAAAGTGGAGCCGGAGGCACGAAAGGACCGGCCCCCCGGCGACAGCGGAGATGAGCCCGCCTTAGCCCCCGCCGCACCGGTTCCAACGCCCCGGCCCCTCGCGGACATCTGGGTCAACCACAGGTTGATGTCCTTGGTCCCCCACTGTAAGAGACTATTCTCCTCCATCTGGTCCCGGAACTCCTCATCGTAATTCAACCAGGCCCACCCCTCGTGGGCCTGGGACGCCACCAGGATGTTGTCGGCGTAGGCCAACAACGCCCCGAATTGGTCCGGGAAGTAACGCCCCCAGACACTCGCCAAACGCAGAAAAGCGCGGGTCCAATTGAGTGTGTTGCGAGAGACCTTGCGCACACAGCCCGCCTTCTCATCGTCCTTGCGCTTTTTCCTGCTCTCTCAAGAGCGCTTCCGTCCGTCGAGCAGACGGAAGATGTCAATATATCTACGACGCTTGATCCGCCGGCGCAACTTCCGCGGAACCGACTCCCACAGCTCGGCGCAGCGTACGACGGAAGTCCCGCCGGGGACTCCGCCATCCGCCGCCCCCGGAACAGAGCTGCGCGACGAGGCCGAGGAGGACGACGAGGAGGAAGAGGACGAGGACGCCCGCCGGCAGCGACGAGCCCACTTGTGCTTCCCTTTCCCCTTGCCCACCCCCCCGGCACCCGGAGCCGAGTCGGGAACCCCGCCCTCAGCCCCGACAATATACTCACCACTCCCCCCGGAGGAGGCCACCGGAGCGCCCCCAGTGGGCGCGGCAAAGTCCGGAACAACCGCTGACGCCATGGAACCCGAAGGGCCCGCTCCCACCAGCCTGTCGGAAGCAGCCATGGCAGTGGCAGGCGTCGAGCTCCTCGGAACCTGTGGAGATAAAGAAGAGAAACCAGCAGCCGGGGCCCCAGGGGTACTGAGAACTGCCGAGGGCCCAACCCCCCAGGCGCGCGCCAAAGGCCCCAAGCCCCCAGCCTCCCACGCCGCAGCACCCCCAGCCCCTCCCTGCCCCTCCCCGAACCACCCCCCCAACCACCCCCCCAGGGCCCCAGACCCCCCCACGGAACCGCCCCATACGCCCAAGGGGCCGGGGGACCGAGAAACCCAGGAGGAGGAGGAGAGACCAGGGGGGAGGGGGAAGGCCCCACCCCCAAACGGGAAGGGGAGGGAGCCAAAAGCCAACCGCCCCCCATCCCGGGAGGTGGATTGGGCACCAGAGCACGCGGGGACCCCGGCCCGGTGACGACCGAGCGGCCCTGCTCAAGCGTCCCCTCAAGCAACACCAAATCACAGTCCCCCCCCGAAATTCCCGTAGGAGGAGCCGGATCGCCCACAGAGGCGCCCTCGGCCGCAGGCGCGGGCACGATGCGCCCCCCGGAGGCCCCACCCCCCGGGCCCTACCTGTTCTGCTGCGCCCTCGCCCCCTGCCGGGCCCCAGCCCGGGAACCGGTATCCAAAACAGCAGGGGGCACTACCCTACCGCGGCCCACGGGAGCGGACCCACGCCGCACAGTACCGCGCCCACGAGCGCCGCCCCGCGGCCCCCTAGCAGCGCCGCGCGCTGAAACTTGTTTGGCCATGAGTGCTACCCAGTGGCCCAAGGAGCTGCCAGCGGCCTAGGGGCTTGCTGGGCAGGCCAGCGGCCTACCTAGGCTAGGTTAAGTCAGTGCCTGTCCTTTGGGCCTAGGTTTCGTTTTATTGTATTTATCTTATTATTATGTTTTATTTTTTTTGTATGTGTGGCCCAAAGCTGGGCTGAGGACGCGAGGGAAATAAGAGAGGGGGAGGGGAGGGCCCGCCTAGCAACCACCCGACCTCAGGCCCGCTAGCACCAAGTGCCCCGTAGGCAGGAGCAGGCTAGCCCTCTAAACCGCAAGAGGCAGGGAAAAAACGAGCCCCCCCACGTGCGCCGGAGTGATCGCGCACGCAGGACAGAGCAGCCCAGTTCTAACGGTGAGCTGTCAGGGAGACGGGGATGCCAACGCCGCGCGAGCTGGCGTCGGCGCTCGATTGGGGGACCCCCGAAGACCCGGCGCACGACGGGGCACACGAGGCCTAAACCGCCAGCAACAGCAAGAACAAATCTCAAAACCTTCTTGGTCGCGAGCAAGGAGGGAAAGGGGAGATCGCCAGCCGGCGTTCCCTCCTTGCTCGCGCTGACTCCGCCCCCGCGACCGTCCGACGGCCAATCATCGGGCTCCCACAGGAGCGCGTGGAGCCTGCCAGGGCGCATGCCTAGCTGCGCCTCGCCCCCCCCCCCCCCCCGAGAAGCGGCCTGCCTCGTGGCCGGGCCCCGGGAACCCGGTTACCAGGCAGCCGCGGGACCGGGGCCCGGCGGCTAAGCCGGTACTTGTCCTAAACTGTGTTCAGTCTTCAGTCAGGCGGCTCATTGTTCATAGAGTGGCAACCATAGCTACTGTTATTGTACCAATCCATCTCATTACTGGCCTTCCTCTTTTGCATTGACCTTCTACCTTGTCAAGCAGGATGTCTTTCTCTAATGTTCTCTCTCTTTGCATGATGTGTCCAAAGTACGAAAGTTGAAATCTTGTCATCTGAGCGTCTAAAGAACGCTTAGGCTTGATCTCCTCTAGTACTGACTGGTTTGTTCTTCGGGCAGTCCATGGTATACACAGTATTCATATCTCCAGCACCATAATTCAAAGGCATTGATTTTCTTCCTGTCTATCTTTTTCACTGTCCAACATTTGATCCATATGACGTTATTGAAAATACCATGACTTGAACAATTCTAATCTTTATATGGAGAGAAATATCTCTGCTCTTGAGAATCTTGTCTAGGTCCTTCATAGCCATTCTGCCAAGAGCAATGCATCAGATTTTTTGACTGCTTGTTTTTTCTTTATTGATATCACCGGAATTCAAATAGGTTAAAGTTGTCAACTATTTCAATTTCTTCTCCATCAACGATGAACTTACTGATTTTGTCAGTTGTCAGGTTCTTTGTCTTCTTTTCATTGAGGTGCAGGCCCATTTTAAGACTATGTTCCTTGATCTTGAGAAGCAAATGCTTCAACTTGTCTTCATTTTCAGCCAGTAATGTGATATCGACATAGTAAAGGTTATTGATGAGTCTTCCACAAATCTTCAAACCTCAGTTGTCTTCATACAGTCAAGTTTCTTTGATTTGTTCTACATATAAATTAAAAAGGTAGGGGGAAAGTATGCAGCCTTATTGTACACCTTTGCTGATTTTAAACCATTCTGTTTCTCCTTGTTCCGTTCGAACTGTTGCTTCTTGATCAATGTAAAGGCTGTGCAAGAGAATTATCAGGTGTTCTGGTATACTCATGCTTCTTAATGTGATCCAGAGTTTCTCATGGTTTACACAGTCAAAAACCTTGCTGTAGTCAATAAAACACAGATATCCTTTTGGTATTCTTTTGTCTTTTCAAGGATCCATCTCACATTCATGATGATGTCTATCGTTCCTCGCCCTTTCCTGAACCCTGCTTGCATTTCAGGCAGTTTTTGTTCCAGGGATGGTTGTAGTCTCTGCTAAATGATCTTGAGTAGAATCTTGCTGCCATGTGGGATCAGAGCAATTGTGCGATAATTTCTAGTCAGTTGTATCACCTTCTTTAGTATTGGTATAAACACAGATCATTTCTAGTCAGTTGGCCATGTTATCTTCCAAATTTCCTGGCAGAGCCTTGTAAGTATGGTAACAGCTACATTCAATTGCTGTAATACTTCAGTGGGAATGCCATCAATGCCCAGTGCTTTGTTCTTTGATAAGGCTTTCAATGCTGCTTAGACTTCTTTCATCACCAATGGTTCCTGATCATAAGGTACAGGATGAAACGGCTATCTACTTGATCTTTATGGTATAAATGATTCTGTATATTTTTTCCACCTTTTCTTGATCTTCCCAGCATCACTCAACTAGGATCATTGAGAATCTTGTAGCATTTCAATTCGAGGCTGGAATTTTTTCTTTAATTCTCATAACTTTAGAAAAGCTGATCTTGTTCTTCCTCTAATAGTTTCTGATTCTATTTCCTTGCATGCATCTTTCTAGTACTGCTCCTTGTCGTGTCTTGCTGCACATTGGAAATCTGTTGAATTCTGTGGATTGCCTCTTTCTCCTCTGGCTTTAGCTTCTCTGCGTTTCTGAGCAATTTTCAGAATGTATTTTTTATTTATTTATATTTATTTGTGTGTTTTATATACCGCTATATCGGGTAATCATAGTCGTTTACAATTAAAACAACCAATACATTAAACATTGTAACAATAAGTGGTGCAATAACAGGCAATCAAGAATGTACATGATTCAAGATAGTTTTAACTTATATACAGCATATTTACAGTTCTGTTGATCAATAATATCCATCAGTACAGGATGGGGTTAAGGGATGGGTGATTTATTGACCAGTTTGATTGGTCGGATAGCCTAGTGGCGTTTTGGCCGTTTTTGCTTTTTCACCTTTTGTAGAGACTTCTCACTTTTTTCCAACACAACCTCTGTCTTCCACAGATGTAGTCAATCTGATTTTTGTACAGTCCATTGGGTGAAGTCCATGTGTACAATTGCCGTTTGTTTTGCTGGAAGAAGGTGTTTGAGATGAATTGATTCTTGGTCTTGCAGAATTCTATCAGTCTTTCTCCAGTTTCATTTCTGTTGCCAAGTCCATATTTTCCAACCACTTTGCCTTCTTTTTTTGCCAGCATTTGCATTCCAGTCACTCATGACTATCAGGATATCCTGTTTGCATGTTCTGTCAATTTCAGCTTGTACTTGTTCATAGAACTCAAGGTGAGGATCTTAGACTTTAGGAAGACTAACTTTGCGAAGATGGGCCAATACCTCAGGGAGTCTTTAGTGGGATGGGAACAGCTGGGGGATGTAGAAAAACAGTGGGCAAAACTGAAAGGGGATATTTTAAGGACAACCAACCTTTTTGTTAAAATGGTAAATAAAGGCAAAAGGAAAAGGAGACCGCTATGGTTTTCTAAGGAAGTCGCTGAAAAAGTGAAGAAAAAGAGGGAGGCCTTCATGAAATACAAGAGATCACAGAGAGAGGAAGACAGGCATCTGTATTTGGAAAAACGTAGAGAAGTTAGCAAAGTAGTCAAGAAGGCAAAGATTCAAAAGGAGGAGGAAATAGCCAATGCAATAAAATGGGGGGATAAGACATTTTTCAGATATATTAGTGAGAAGAGGAAGGGCAAAAGTGGTATTGTCAGACTCAAGGGTGCAGGGGAGGAATATGTAGAAGCTGATAAGGATAAAGCGGAATTGCTTAACAAATATTTTTGTTCTGTGTTCACAGATGAAGAACCAGGAGCAGGACCTCAGAAAACACCCACAAATAGGAAGAGAAGCGAGGGACATCTTGAACAATTTTCAGAAGACTGTGTTCGTGAGAAACTAGCTCAACTTAAAGTAGACAAAGCGATGGGACTGGATGGGATACACCCTAGAATACTGAGGGAACTTGGGGACATTCTAGCTACTCCACTGACTGACCTTTTCAATGCCTCGTTGGAGTCAGGAGTGGTGCCAAAGGACTGGAGAGAGGCTCATGTGGTGCCCTTACACAAAAGCGGAAGTAAGAATGTGGTTGAAAACTACAGGCCAGTTAGTTTAACTTCGGTGGTGAGTAAATTATTGGAAACGCTGCTGAAAGAGAAAATAGTGAGGTTTCTGGAGTCCAGCGGATTACAGGATCCGAGGCAGCATGGATTCACCAGAGGCAGGTCTTGTCAGACAAATCTGATTGATTTCTTTGACTGGGTGACCAGGGAGTTGGACCGAGGGAGAGCTCTAGATGAAGTGTATTTAGATTTCAGTAAAGCCTTTGACACTGTTCCTCACAGGCGTCTTATAAACAAACTAAGCACCTTAGGGATGGACCCTAAAGTTACTGCTTGGGTTAGAAATTGGTTGGATGGGAGGCGACAAAGAGTACAAGTAAATGGAGCTCACTCTGAGGAGAAGGATGTTACCAGTGGTGTGCCCCAGGGATCTGTCCTTGGTCCTATTCTTTTTAACATCTTTGTTAGTGATATAGCGGAAGGGCTGTCGGGTAAGGTTTGCCTCTTTGCAGATGATACCAAAATCTGCAATAGAGTAGACACCCAGGAAGGTGTAGATAACATGAGGAGGGATCTAGCTAAGCTTGAAGAATGGTCTAGAATTTGGCAGCTGGGATTTAATGTTAAAAAATGTAAGGTCATGCATTTGGGCTTCAGCAATCCAAGGGAGCAATACAGTATAGGAGGTGAAGTACTTTTGTCCACTAAAGAAGAGCGGGACCTAGGCGTGGTTGTGTCTGATGATCTTAAAGTAGCTAAACAGGTAGAAAAGGCGACAGCAAAAGCTAGAAGGATGCTTGGGTGCATACGGAGAGGAATGGCTAGCAGAAAAAAGGAGGTGATAATGCCTCTTTATAAGTCTTTGGTGCGACCTCATTTGGAGTATAGTGTGCAATTCTGGAGACCGCACCTTCAAAAGGATGTGAACAGGATGGAGTCGGTGCAGAGGGTGGCTACTAAAATGATTAGTGGGCTTCATTATAAAGCATATGAGGACAGACTTAAGGATCTTAATATGTACACCGGGATAGAGGTGATATGATTGAGATGTTTAAATACCTCCGTGGTATAAATGTTCAGGGAGAGAGCCTCTTTCAATTGAAAGCAAGTTCTGCTACGAGGGGACATGGGATGAGGGTGAAGGGAGATAGATTCAGGAGTGATATGCGGAAATATTTCTTTACGGAAAGAGTAGTGGATCCATGGAATAGTCTCCCAGTGGAGGTGGTAGAGATGAGGACAGTAACTGAATTAAAAAAAGCATGGGACCAACACAGAGGATCTCTAAAGGTAAAAAGTGGACTGTTGTAGTTGTTGATATGGAAGGACAGACTAGATAGGCCATGTGGTCTTTTTCTGTCATCATGTTTCTATGTTTCTATGTTTCTATGTTTCTATTTCATCCTCTTCTGCAGCTGTTGTTGAGGCATATAGTTGTGTTGATGGGCATTCCTCGTAGACAAATAGAACGTAAGAGTTCACTGATTGCATTGTATTTCATTACAGTTCTTGCAAGTTCTTCTTGAATTATAAATGCAACACCATTTCTTCTTTGTCTTTTATTTCCAGCATAGTAGACCATGTGATCATCAGCTGCAAAGCACCCGATGCCAGTCCATTTCAGTTCACTGTCACCCAACAGATCAAGTTGTACATGTTCCATTTCATTCTTGACCACCTCCAACTTCCCTTGGTTCATGTTTTGTACGTTCCATGTCCCAATATGTAAGACATCTTTGTAGCTTCTGACTCATTTCATGCGCAGCTACATCAGCAGTCAGATGTCTCGAGGGTTTTGATTGATCTAAGCACATCATAAATGCTGGCTTTACTCTGAAAAAAGTCTTTAGTTCCTCTCCAGTAGCAAGTTGAGTGCCTTCTGACTTGGGGGTCTCAACTTCCAGCACTATAGTGCAAATTGTTTTGTTGTAACTATCCATTGGGTTTTCGCGGCAAGATACGGAAGTAGATTGCCAGGCCTTTCTTCTGCACAGGTAATTCTAGTGTTGCTGCTGTTGTCACAGAAATATGATCCTCTGCCACCAGCACCATCCCATTCTACTGCTGCACAGATGGCTGATTTGTCTTGGTCTGGCACTTCAGCTGAGACCTGTCCATCTTGGAGACCCTGCCAATTAACCCCAAACTCAACCCATACAATGACACTCACCTCTGCTCCAATTGTAAATAATCTCACCTGCTACCACTTGTACCTAGTTCTGCCTGTTAGAATTTTAGAATGTTAAAATTTGTTCTATGTAATAATGTTCATTGTACACTGCCCCTGATCTCAGGAAGAAGCGATATAAAAGTAACAATAAATAAATAAATAAGCTATCGATAGCTTAGCTCTCAGCATCACTGTTTCACACAAGCCCTCACAGCACAACAAGCTGCAAACCAAGTGAGGGTTGAAGTGTATAACAGACAAATGGATAATCAATATAGAGAAAAGATACAAATTGTTTCTCAACCTGTTACTTCCAAACAGAGACCAACCTTTCATCGACCTCCTAATTCAACAAGAAATCAATGTGCTCCTCATGGCATATGCCAAAGAGAAAGTATCCCAACTTGAAGAAATTCAAGGGTTCTGTTCTGATATTGGATCTTCAAGAATGGAACAAGTTCATAATAAAAGAGAAATTCAAAATTAATTCCCTACCCTCTCTCTTACCCCTCTTACAATAGGATGATTGTCTGGTAGCCTTGAACTTAAAAGATGCATACACTCATGTTCCCATGTATTCAAACACAAGCAGTATTTGTGCTTCACATTCCTAGAAAAGCACTATCAGTACAAGAGGCTACCATTTGGCCTGTTCTCAGCCCCGCAAATGATCAGAAAATGTGTGGCAGCTGTGGAAGCACATCTGCGCAAAGAAGGAATATTTGTTTTTCTTTACTGGGATGAATGGTCGATTTCAGGAAACACATCCCAAAGGACAGCAGCTTCCTTGAAATATCAATAGAGGTCCTTACAAATCTGGGATTTCTCATAAATCATTCATAAACAATAACATTTGGTCCTGAATTTTATAGGGATGATTCATATGCCAACAGCCACAGCCTCTTTGCCTCAGTGGAGAGCAGACGCAATAATAAACCTGGTGCTCAAGATATCGTCCATGAAACAGACATCGACCAGGCGCATTATGTGATCTCCCAATCACATGGCAGTGATAGAACCTTAGGGCCCGATATTCAAAGGCATTTACACGGATTGCAGACTTGCAGACAGTGTAAATAGCGCTCAGTGGGATCTTCAGTGGCACTAACATGGTAGAGCTACTGAATATTGCAGTTGCTGCTGCTGCACGTCCCGATGCTAACTGCCCCAAGCAAAATTTTGCTGAGGGCCCCCCTTTGTGGGAAGGCCCCCAATGTGGCAGCAGCAACAACAGCTCTGCCAACTTTATCATGTTTGCTGCGCTGCTCCCCACGCCGAACTTACACGAACAAAGTACGGCAAGCATGATATAGAAGAGTGAAGTGTGGCAAACATGATAAAGTAAGTTTGCCATGTTGCTGCTGCTGCTGTGTGGATCCCCTTTCTGCCAGGTTCCTCCACATTGTGGGAGCTACTTAGGTGGAATTTATGCCAGTGCACTGAGATATTCTGGGGGTGTTCCAGCAGCAGCACCTGGCCATAACTGGGCAGCGGTACTTTTGAGTCACTGCCCAGTTATGGCTACACAGCAAAAGTAAGGCGCAGCAAAGATTGGCCTAATTTTTGCTGAATATCATTGCTGCCTGGTTAGTTTCTGGGTTCTGTGGTCAACCCAGATATGGCCCCAGGATTGAATATCAGAGTCTAAGGTTCAGCACCGGTAGCTAGCTGCTGTTGGAGCGCTCGCCACCAGCGCTGAATATCGGGCCCTTAGTTCTTTTGGCTACTTTTCATTCATGTTTGCCAATGCACACATTTATAAGAGCTATTTCCATAGGTAAAACAAGCTTTACATGTGGTAGAAACTTTTAAAAATTATTTAGTTATTATGGGCCCAATATTCTTCAGGAATGGCTATGCACTGCTACGGCGCATAGCCATCGCCGCTGACCTTTAAGCCTGGATATTCATGGCCGGTGTCATATGCGGCTCTGGCATTGAATATCTAGGGTTGCCGCATAGCCCACAAGCTCACAGAAGCAACCGGGCAGCGACAATATTGAGCTCCCACAGTTAAAAATAGGCCAGCTTTTGCTGCACCTATCTTTTACCAATGGGTGCTAACTGGACAGAGGTGCAATATCGCTGCTGCCCGGTTACCGACTGGTGCCGTCCCTGGAACTCCCTCGACATGCTCTGATGCTAAGCAGATAGCATTGGGGTATGTAGAGGAGATAATCGGGGATATTCAGCTGCACAAACCATGTTAGTGCGGCTGAATATCCCTCTAAGTGGCATGTACACAGTTTACACACGTCTGTAAACATGTCAATGTATTTGAATAACGGGCCCTATATTTCTCTATAGAGCAAGGTAGTTTACATTAAAACAAATGGAGAAAAATCAATAGAACAATTTTATCCATCTACAGTATCTATGTGTGTGCATGTGTATGTGTATATCCATGCAAATACAAACACACTTGCACACATAAAGTTTAAAATTTTAGTTATAATCTCCAATTATGCATTTCTACAAGAGGGGTGATGTTGGGGTAATCATGATTGTTGAGTTTACTTAACATTTCAGGGGAGCCTAGAGACCTGAAAGATAGCTGAGGATATGCACAAGGCTGAAGGATTTACCTAGGGCACTCATTACCTTGGCATTGGCTCTGTTCACATGTTTAAATGTCTATAATATCCTCCAATCTTTTTCCTTCAAGGTATACCTACAGTATTGAGGTCCTTGCATTGCAGCTCATGTAGCCTTTGGTGCATTTCCTGTGCCTTCTTCTGGACTGTCTATCCTATCCACTGTATGTTTTTGGAAGTACAGCATCCATAATTGAATACAATATCCTAGGTGAGGTCTCGCCTCTTCTTTTCTGCTGGTAAGGCTTCTCCCTGTTCATCTCAGTGTACCTCTGGCAATGGCCATCACCTTATCACACAATTCTGCTACCTACCAGACACTATAATCTCGAGCTCTCTCACCTGATCATCGCACATCAGCTTCTCAGTCCACAATATGCACTACATCCCTCACAATTCTGCACCCAAAATATATGAGTTTGACATTTTTTGCACTGAATCTTAAAACCCAAGTATTGGATCATCCTTCAAGCTCTTAGATGACTTCTCATTCTCCCTACTCCATTCTGTTGCAGATCCTAGTGTCATCTGCAAAAAGGCAAATTACCCAACCCCTCTGCATGCTGTTGATGGAGATATTGTACAGAAGAGTCCTGGGACCAATCCCTGAGGCTCTCTGCTAATTACCTTTTTCTACTCAGAATAGATTCCATTTAACAGTACCCTCATTTATTTATCACTCAATCAATATCTAATCCAATCCAACACCTTGGGATCTGCCTTCGGGCTACTCAGGTGTTTAATGAGCCTCCTGTGTGGAACACTTTTGAAAGCTCTGCTTAAATCCTAGTAAACCGTATGCAATGCATGCCCCTGATCTAATTCTTTAGTTATTCAATCAAAGAAGTTGGTCAGATGTGTTTGACATGATCTGCCTCTGGTATTTTATTTTATTTATTTATTTACATTCTCTTATATATCGTGCTATTCTGCATCAGTGTGGTTTACATTGAGCAAACTGAAATTACATTGAACAGGGCATTATAACTTGGAGATAACTACTTTACAGGGAATATGGGCTATGGAGGGTTAAGTGGCTTGCCCAAGACCACAAGGAGCACCTGTGGGACTAGAAACCCCAGTCCTTCCGGCCCAAGGTTGCTGTCCTCTAGTGGGATTTGAACCCCCGGCCTTAAGTACCTTGCCCCAACCACTAGGCCACTCCTCCACTCCATATAACTGTGTTGCCTCACATCCTGCAACCCACTGGATTATAGACAGTTCATATAATAAAAACTGCATTAATGCCTATTGAGGCATGGATTTAGTTTCAAATTTTTATTATTGTACTGACCTCCAAGATAATAAATGGACTAGGTCTTTCTTATTTCATAAACTTCAAATGTACGCGCCATCTCGGTTCCTCTCTTCATCATCTATAAGGTTGTGGCTAACTCTGTGGCTAAATTAGTATGAGTCCAAGAGAACTCCTTTTTAGTGTTACTTCTAGGATCTAGAACTCTTTATCAGATGGGGCATATATATGTTTGGCTAATTCAATGTTTAGAAAATAAGCAAAATCCTGACTCTTTTACTAGTATTATGCTGCTTGAGGTGTTTTATTTATTAATTAATCAGTTGTTTACATGAAGAATATAAGAATTGCCATACTAGGTCAGATCAAAGGTCCATCAAATCCAAAATCTTGTTTGCAACAGTGGCCAACTCAAGTCATAAGTACTGTCACCAGTAACCTCCCCAGAGCCAGGGGCATGTAGGGTAGATCAGCCTGGGCTATCCAAACTTAGGAAGCAGGGTAGTGCAGTTGGCCCTGCACTGCCTTCTGGGGGTTGTAGTCCCTCTTACTCTCTAAGCCAGGAATAATTGTAGTTGAGTGGGTTAGGCAAAAATGACAAGGTTTTATTTCCCCTTCCGGGTGGATTAATTGCAAATGAAATTAAGGACAAAAATGACCATACTTCTGGCATAAAGAAAAACAATTCAGGAACATAAACAGCTTCTTTGGCTTTCAGCTTTCAACATACAGTGTTCAGAACAAACTTAAATGCAGCAGTCCCTTTTCAAACAAAGGCAAACACTTTTGCTTTTTCCACTGCTGTTCCAACAGCCTTGTTAACAGCTAGTTCAGCAAAGTGATATGTCGTGATCAGCTAGGGAAAGCATGCAATCCATCTGCTCATCTGATATCTGTTTGTTAACAAACTCTGTCTGCATTTCCTCACAGTCCCTTTCAGATGGGTAAGTTTGTGGATAGTTATACGGTGCTTCAAAATGCAGTCCCTCTCTATTTCCCCGAGACCTCTCTTCACTGGGTTCTAAAGAGCAGGGTGGAGCATTACCGTATATATGGGATTTAGCATAGGGAGAGTCCAGCAAATCTTGGCAATCACAAGGAAAACTTTCAAACCTAGTTTCCTCTCTACACGGTTTATACAGCCTACCTTTTGGCTTCTTCACGGAAGGATTTCTTAGCACAGCTGGGTCAGCAAGGATTTCACACACCAGCTCTGTTTTCCTGCCTTTTAACCTTTCCTTTTTCTCAGTCATACAAATGTCCTCCGGCCAGCACGTCTCTCTCTCAGGAGATTCTGTGTGCTCCCAAACCAGCCTTTCGGGTAGTCTTTCCCACTGGCTGCCTTCACGATAAGACCTCAGTCTAGGATTGCTCCCACCTGGCTCTTGGGCACGGGCTCTTTGAGACTTTGTTACTCTGGCTTCCTGTGCTGAGTCTCCCGTCCTCATCTCTCCCTCTCTGGACCTGAAGCTCTCCGTTCTGAAACTCTCTTCTGGTCTCCTTCTCCAACTCCAGCTAGTTCTCCCTCTGGTTCCCCAGCTCTCTTCTGGTGAGTACTTTTTATATCCCTCTTTCTTAGGGCTTAACTGCGCCCCTCCCCCAACCAGGTGCTTCTCCTTAATCCCTGAGCTCGGGGCTACGTTGCAGTTTGGGCGTGTTTTCTCCCCTCGTGACTCACTCTGTTTATGTTGTCCTTGGCAACCCTGGGCCATGTGCTCTGCCTGGCTGTCAGTTTCTGAAGCAATCTCTTCTGCTTCACCCAGTTCCATAGCCTCGGAAGGATCCTCTACATGACAGTACCTAGGGTGGCAGATCTCTGGGTGGCAAGTCATGTACTTTGGCACACATGGCCTGCCGCCCACCACCATGTGCCGAGCCATGCCACCCTTCTCCCCCATGCTGAGCCTCCTGTGCCATGCTGCTGCCCCCTGCTGCCGCTATTTCTGGTAGCAGGGTTGGGGACGGCTAGGCTCAGTGGCAGGCCATGTGCTTCAACACATATGTCCTGCTGCCTCTGAACCCCCAAAGTTACATCAGAGGGAGGCCAGAAGTGGCAGGCCCTATGTGACAAAGCACATGGCCTGCCACTGAGCCAAGGGAGGAGTGGCTCAGTGGTTGGGACAGGTTACCTCAGGCTGGAAGGCCAGGGGTTCATTTCCCACATGGGGGCAAGCAACCTCGGGCTGGAGGGACTGGGGTCTCTAGGCCCATGGCCACTCCTTGTGGCCTTGGGCAAGCCACTTAACCCTCCATTGCCTCAGGTACACTTAGATTGTGAGCCCTTTGGGGACAAAGGAATAAAAAGTACCTGTTAGTATACATGTAAACCACACTGATTCTAAAGAGCACAGTAGAAAAAAACAAGAAAAGTCACTCCCCCCTTGACCCAGCCACTGGCAGCAGAAACCCTTGCACCAGCCCTGCTGGCAAGATCCCAAAAAGTAGTGAAATTCCATGCTGCTTACCCCCAGGGATAAGCAGGGGCTCTCCCTAAGTCCACCTTATAATGGTTTATGGACATCTTCCAGGAACTTGCCAAAGTGTTTTTTTAAACCCAGCTACACTAATAGCTTTTACCACACCCTCAGCATTGAATTCTAGAGATTATGGGCTCAATTCTAGGACGCGGGTTGCAGGGCTGCACATCCCGGCCCGATTCCTCCTCCGGCCCTCCCCATACATCCTGAGCAGCAGGACGGCAGAGAGCCGGTGGGGGGTGGGAGGGGCAGCATCTGGGCAGAGCAGGGGCGGGACAGCCAGGCAGGACGTACAGGGACGATTCAGGTCACGGCCCTGTACATCCTGTTGAGTCAAAAGGGACGTGCTGCTTATTCCACCTCAAAGGTGAAATAAGTATCACCGACCCGGCGATCGGGCCTAGTGATTCCCCCCTGGGGCCAGGGCCAGGTGCGGAGGGGGTCCCTGCCGCCCGATCCAGTCCCCAACAGGCCAGCCATGGGTCAGGTGGCAGGGATGAGGGGACCTTAGCCATGGGAATCAGGGGCGCCAGTGGGGAGGACATCCCGCAGGGGCACGCGGGGCCTGATTCTGCACACTGCGGGAACTTTTAGTTCCTGCGGTCGAGAATTGGGTCCAATGTCCCCATCAGGAACATCCAGATGGCCCGGACAAACCCCTCTGAGAATCGGGCTTTAAGTGTTGTGTGAAAAATATTTTCCCCAATTTGTTTTAACTGCATTACTTAGTAACTTCATAGCATGTTTCCTAGTCTTCGTACTTTTTCAAAGAGTAAACAACCGATTTGTGTTTACCTGTTCTACTCCACTTATTATTTTACTATGCTTGTCATGTGCTATATTTTTATGTTGTTGTAGAGTGCTTCAGGCTTTTAATACATTTTACTAAATCAATAAAAATCTTTCCCCTTAAATAGAGTCTTCATTAATTTCTCACTACTGAAGTAAGACTAAGGGGTATGTTTCCTAAACCGCGCAATTGTGTGGGATGCACTTGAGCATGCGCTAAGGTACCTTAGCGCATGCTAATAGTGCATTTTTGTGCCCCGCACATGTGCGTGCTGCACTAACGGGCCCGCACAAGTGCATGGCGCGCTGATGTGCGATAGAGGCGTGGAAAGGCATTCTGAGGGCGGAGGAAGGCTCCCGAGGGGCGGAGGGACGGGGTCAATGGGTGGAGAGTGGGAGGGGAGAGGCTCCCCGCACAGGAGCGGGGCTGAAATTCGATGAAAAAAATACCACGAGTGAAAACCTCACGTAAGAGCCGATTTAAAGGGAAGAGAAACCATTTCTGTCAGCAATGTACAGCAAAACCAGGGAAACCAACAAAACGTGAGCAGTGTGATACATGTGCACAGAACAAAATAGCAAATAAAAATTGAAAATGACCACAACAAAATTCTAATAAATTATAATCCAGCTGGGCAATAGTGATAGTCATGGAAAACATCAAAAATCACTCCCAAGAAAGCCCCAAAAAAGAAATATGAATTTTAGAAGGGTCTACGCTCCGTCCCCATACAAGGTGAATGATCCCACAGTGAAATTGTGCAGAGCAGGGTTTATGACTCCTTTGGCCAGGTTTCCTATCTCCAGGGACTGCACTGTTTCTGTGGCCACAGTGTGGTGTAGTGAACACAGACAGTGTGTTCAGGAGCCAAAGATCACCAGTTCAAGTCCCAGCTGGGGCTCCTGCAAACCCAATCCCCATATTTTACCCACCACTAAACCATGATAGTAAAGACCAACCTTTTTTGCAGATAACATAAGCATGGTACAAACACCTCTATTTTACCCTACAGAGCACAGACACCAGAAACATGCGGAATTACCTAGACCACAGTCCCCTCAATGCAGTCCTGGAGGGCCACATATCATTTAGCTGTGATGCTGTCAGCAATATAAGGCCATGTCAGCATGGTGGCGGAGGGGTACCGTTGGTGGAGGGGGCAGTGGCTGCTGCCCACAGCAGACGGTGGCCTAGCCCCCTTTACGTGGGTGCAGTGCCCTCCAACAGACAGGCCCTGTCTGACAAACAGCCATCGACTCCCCAGGGAATGCACTGTTTTTGTGCTAGGATGGTGGTGCAGCGGAAGGTCACAAGTTCAAATCCCAGCTTGGGCTCCTGGCAACCCAGTCCCCTTTTTTTACCCATGAAGAAATCATGGTAGTAAAGACTGAACCATTATTGCTGAGACCATACGCATGGGTCAAAAACCTCTATTTTACCCTACACAGCACAAACACCATAGAAATGTGCATTACCTACGGCAGAATCCCCCAAATGCAGTCCAGGAGGGCCAAACACCATTCAGTTTCCATGCTGCCTCTAATAAAGATGCCTATGCTGCATATCTATGCACCACCCCCATGGTATGCAGATGTATCCATGCATATTCATGAGGGACAGCATGAAAACCCGAACAGTGTTTGGCACACCAGGACTGGAGTTGGGAACCTCTGCCGTAAAGCAGCAGCCAACAGGGCCAGACACACCCACACCCACAGGCCCCATTGGCTAATGCCTCCTGGAGAGGCAGGACATTGGGCCCTGCGTGCATCTCCCAATACTAGCACTTGCATACCTTAGCAATGCCACCCTACACCTGGGTATACGGTACACACCTATCAAACGTTTCCTATGATTACTGGCAGATAGCAAGTCCTACGTTAAGCACAGTTTGCTCATTGAGCTCCATCATAACAATCTTTCTGATGTCTGCAGTGTGTGCTTCAGGTCTGGTCTCTGACAGTGTTTACCACCCTGGGGAGTGACCCCCAACAGTATTGCGTAGCATATCTATGCCTGTACTGTGCCCAGGACTGGTGTGGTGGGCAGGGCTGCTAAACTCCTCTATAATAGCACAATGCTGGCATAGGTGTGGGAGTGTGTGTCTGTCTATACAGTGTGTGGTGGCTGCAAACACCTTCCACAGCCCACACTGCCAGCACTGTTGCCAGTATTGGCCTGCCAATGTGCATAATGAGGAGCAAGGTACCATGGGTATAGCCTGGACAGGGTGACCTGGCCAGGATGCATCTGCACAGGGCATAGGGCACTGGCTGGGACATTGTAGTGCCCGGCCACCACCTACACAGACAGGGTGACCTCAGTATGTCCTGCTGGGGGATCACTCTCACCCTGACTGTGCAGTGACGACAGCATGACTAGGCACCCCCATAGTGCTATATAGTATTTCTCTCATGTGATATTTATGGGTTTCCTTTTGGGGCCCAGTCACTGATTTATCTGTTTGTAGTGTATGCTAACATCCCAGTTCTGGGTGCATGCATTTCCACTGGGAACATGCACTATGGACTAGCTAGCAGACTGTTTACAGCTGGTATGTGTCTTGATGGAGCGGCTTGCTGCAGGAGAATATCAGATAGTGGTGGGGTGCAGCTTAGCATATCCAGGCCTAAAGTCTGTCTGCTATTGTGTTATGGATGTGTACAGAGCTGCATTGACTGTCTTGTAGGGTGTCTGTTCCCCAGCAGGACTGGGGTTGATGGTCCCCTCCACTGCCACCATTGCAGGGAGGTAGAATGTGGATCTGTTGATAGAAGACCCTGTTTGCCACCCTCAACCCTGGAGAAGAGGGGGTGGTGGTACATAGCCCACCTAGGGGTCCATAGGGACTACATCTGACTGAGACAGACAGAGATATCTAAGGTGGTCCTGCAGAAACTACCCACCTCACAGATTAACCCTGCTTTGGATCTCCAGCATGGCAGGTGCTGTGGACCTGGTGCTGGGCGCCTCACTGCACCCTCAGGGTGAGCACAGTACCCGCACAATGTGACGGTGTGTAGCTACTCTGTGCCAGTAAAACACACGGTCAGTACCCCCTACCAGGCCGAGGTGCTGTGGGGGTGCACATGGTTACTTCCCCCTACCAGGCCGAGGTGCTGTGGGGGATGCATTCCCCATCTTGTGTTTATCTGTGGACAGCTGATTTGCATGTGCAGTGCATCAGGGTACGGGTGGGCTAACTCTATCCTGGTGACTACAGCAGACTGTCTCTGTGGTGACGTGCACTCCCTCTGCAGCCATCCAGGGGCTTGCTAGCAGCTATAGGGCTGTAGCACAATGGTTACTTCACTGCATGTAGAGCCATAGGTCATGGGTTCAAACCCACAGTGGGGTTATTTGATGGGGCTGCCCAGAGCATTATCTCTTTTTAATGTAGATTATTGCTGCCAGCAAAAACACCCTCATCGTACTGTACCCATAAGGTGACTCAGAGGGCGCTTTATAGGGCGCCCTATAGGTTACTTTATGGTTACCGTCCATATAAGGTGCACTATACGTTATCCTGTGGAGCAACTTATAGGGTGCCCTATAGGGGACATTTTAGGGTGCCGTGGCGGACAGTGCACTTTATAATGTGCCCTATGGAGTGCCTTATAGGGTGCCTTATGCGGCACCTCCAATTACGGCACGTGAGGACCTGTTTGCTGGCAGCAATTAATAAAATACAACTAAAGTGCTACAGGAAAAAATACATACATTGCAAAGCTGATGCCACAGCCAGCCTTACATATTAGGCACACTGGGGAGCAAACTCATGACCCCTGTATCAACAGTCAGTGCCTTACCCATTGTTCTACACTGCTGCTCCTCCTTGTATGTCAGCACACCTACTTATGCTGTGCATTCCTTAAACTGCACAGTGCTGCCATCAAAAACATTGCTGTGACCTTGCGGTAACTCATGCGGCACCCTATAAAGCGCCCTATAAGCAACATTCTAGGGTGCCTTGGCGGACAGTGCACTTTAAAATGTGCCTTATGGGGCGCCTTATGTTAACACGCTTTGAGAGTGTGTTTGCTAGTAGTTATAATTAAAATAAAAATAATATGCCTCCTAAAGCAACCTTCCCCATAATATGTAATACCCCAGCCAGCCTTGTCCATTGGGCACTGAACCCCTGATCCCTGCACCATTGGTCAGTGTCTTAACCATTGTGCTGTGGCTCTGTTCCTGTGTTTGCACATCAGCGCGCCGCCTTATGCCGTCCAATATTAAAATGCCTCCTAAAGCAATAGCACGCTGCCTTATGCCGCCCAATATTAAACTGGCTCCTAAAGTAATGCCTCAGCCAGCCATCTTCATTGGGTACTGTGGGGGATTGAACTCCTGATCCCTGCACCATTGGTGAGTGTCTTAACCATTGTGCTGTGGTTCTGCTCTTTTGTTTTCACATCAGTGCGCCACTTATGCCTCCCGTGCAGCATTCTCATGTGCTAATGTGCGTGGCGCACATGGGCGCTGCGCACCTTAACGCATATTTAAATTCTGTTTTTTCTTTTTCAGAAAGAAACGCCCACTCCTTATATGGCACCGCACACTAGCGCGGCCCGCACATTACCGGGGTTTTAGTAAACATACCCCTAAGTGGTCGGTAGTTTCCCTCCTCCTATCTGTCACTACATTTATGAAGAGAGACTGCATCCACCTTCTCCAATCCTACAGGACCAGTCCCATCATCAAAGATCTTTTGAGCAGGTCCTTCAGCAGATCTGCCAGAACCTCTCTGAGCTCTCTTGGTATGCTAGGATGCATCCCATTGCTTGGCCTATATTCAGTGATAATTCCATACAAATTCTCTCTTCCATAACTAGTGTGGTATCTACCTCACTCTTGTATGTGACCTTGCCAATAATCAAATCAATCCTTTTCCAACCCTTTCTTTAATGAATATTGAATAAAAGGGTTTGGTTTTTTTTGCATTTGTACTTTTTCCTTGTCTCTTTCTACATGCTGCTCCTCATCTGTTCTCCTACAATTTTCCCTCTGCCTTTCCTTCTTCCACTGATGAACCTGAAAAACCCTTTCCACCTTGTATCTCTCTACTTATTTTTTCTTCCACTCATGCTTTTGCCATCATGATTGCTTCCTCGTGTTTCTCAACCTCAGATATCCTTCCCTGCGGTGTTCTTTCTGAAATCCTTTGTACATTTTGAATTCTGATCCATTTGCTGTTACTTTTTCCACCACCTCTTTGGAGAACTATGTCAGTTCCCTTTTGTTTTGTTCTTAGTTGCTTCACAGACAAAAAGTTGTTTCCATTACAGTAATTACTAGGAGTTTAGACAACTGTTCTTTCACTTCACCGATACCCTCCCACTTTGCTAGAGCCTTCTTAAAGTAAAAATGTGAGTGCAACCACAAGTGGATTGCTAGGCCTTTCTTCTCTGCATCTGGTCTATGGCATCTGGTATCTGGTATCTCAAGATGGTCACCCATCCAAGTACTAGCCAAGCTCAGCCCTGCTTGGCTTCTGAGATCAGGATGTGCTCCCCCTTGCAGCCAGAATCCCCCCCTACAGCATGCCACTGTGTGGTGTGATGTTGTACCCCCCTCCCCCCCATGTTGGGCCCACACTTTGAAGGCAACACAGGAAACTTATCTTAAAGGTGAGTGGCTTGCCGTGCTGCCTCCAATCCAGGCCCACGCGGCTCTTCTCTCCCATGCCAAAGTCGCGTACATTGCAAGACTTCGATCTGGGAGAGAAAAACTGCACAGGCTTGGATTACAGGCAATGCGGCAAGTCATCTGTCTTTAAGGTAAGCTTGCCACGTTGCCTTCAAAGTGTGGGTCCAGTGGGGGTGCACCTCCCTCCCAGCCGGCACCCAGGGCAGGCGCACCACCCTGACCTTGATAGGCCACCAGTCCTAGAAACCTTTCCATTTAATCAAAATCAGTATATTTGAAATCCAGGACTTTGAGCTTTTTGTGACCCCAGCCTCTGAGGAAGTCCTACTTATCATGCAATGGCAACACTTGTTGGCCAGATTTAGGGCTCATGATTACAGGGTTTCAGCCGAGGTCTGGTGCATGGCCCACATCCAAGGACTGTCATTGCAATGTCTGAAGTAAGTAAGCTGGGAAGAGATATAAAATAGGGGGAAAATTCCTGAGTATTTGCAAAGAGATCCCAGCACTGGTTCTTATGGTGCTGGAAGCCAAGTGGAACAGAAGGGAACTACTGGATTTAAAGGAATGAAGGACAGAGAGCAAAGAAAACTGCAAGAACTTGAGGGGGTGAGAGAATTGATTACATACTTACAGAGCAAGTTGAGGCGATGGGTATCTGCACTAGAAATGAGAGTGCTGTTAGCTTATTTATCTCCCCAAGCATTTCACTGCCTTAATTTGGGGATGATTAACAGCTTGGACATGATGGAATGGGATTTCAGCATCAAACCCTCCTCTGGCTTAGGGAAGTTACTGTGGTGCAAAGTGAGTATTTTTCACTTCAGAGTTCCACACTCCTAAGAGACTCTGTGCCGCTATGAACTGCAAATCCAAGGTCAGATGCTTTCTCGACAGAGTCAGGGCACTGGAGTCATGACCAAGTAATCTTTACATTCTTAATGTTGTGGAACATCAGCAGTGAGGCCAAGGAGTCACATCCAGATGGCCATTTCATTTTATTCCTCAGACTAAAATTAAAAAAACCAGGCAAATTCTGCCCTGTCCTGGGGCTGTGGAGATTTCACAGTCTGTGCGCGCACAAAAACATCTTTCCTTTGCAGTAGAAAGGCACAAGAATATGTCAGAGAAAGACAGGATTTCCACGGGTAGAGAAAGACCAAACAATTGCATCAGAATCATAGAAACAAGGAGGACAATAATGAAAGGGGTTCAGCTTTTACCTTTGGGAGTTAAAGGCAAATTTTAAAGAGTATGCAGAGATTGTAACTGAAATGTTGAGGTCAGGACGCACACAGTTCAGTGTAATTTAGATAAACTAGCATAGCTGCTGTGTTAGTCCACCTTAATGATGGATAAACAAGAAAACCAAAAAGGAAAATAAAGTAATAACTTTTTTATTAGACTAACCATACATTTTTGGGCTAGCTTTCCAAATTTAAAACCTTCTTCAAGTCCGGCATCGTGCAGAATTTTAGAAGACAGTCTGCCAAAAGTGCAGCCTTTTCTTAAATACGTATAAGGACATGCAGGAGTGCTAATGTATTCAGGACTGGTGCAAGGATACGAGGCGCCTTAGGTGAGCCTCATTCCTGGCACCCCCCCCCCCCTTCTCTTGCCCTGCCCCCATTGCCGCCGCTGCTGGCCCTTTCTAGGACTTGCAGCAGAGGCAATGCTTTTAAAACGGCACTACAGCGCTTACCATAATCTCAGGCGCTGCAGTGCAGTTCCAGCTTCTGCCCCCTCCGATTCCACTTCCTTTTGCATGGGGCAGAAGCACAAACAGCACTGCAGCGCAGGAGGCTATGGAAAGTGCTGCAGTGCTATTTAAAGGCATTGCCACCACTCAGGTCCTGGAGAGGTGGCAGTGGCGACAATGGGCCACCCTCGTACCACTGGTGCTCTAGATGACTGCCTAGTCCACCTGATGATAACGCTGGCCCTGCATGTATTTTGCCAATACGTACAGCCGGAGGAGTCATTTTACAAATCTACACAAAGGAATAGTCAACAGAGGCAATTCAATAACTTCCACATGTAAGTGTTGGCACTTCTTTCAAATCCGTATGTAAAAATGCTGCCAAATAATTACCCCAATCTTTATTCAATTTCTTACATGTTTTTGTACAGCGCTGTGTACGACTGGTAGCGCTACATAAATGCTCAGTAGTAGTAGTAGTAGTAATTTGGAGGAAGAAATACATACGGGATTAAGGAGGATAACCCCTTTAATCTCTCCTTTAAAGAGTTGGCTGTAATGAGACTTCTTATAAATCTGTATGTGCCAGGGAGCAGCTGCAGGGCCGGCCCATTAGGCACCCTTGGCAGTTGCCTAGGGTGGAAGCTTCTAGGGGGAGCCAAAGAGCAGGGCATTCCAACCTCAACAATAGATTCTGACAGCCAGTGGGGGCATAATGCCTTGCTTACGCAGACAACATCCTCCTATACATGCCGTTCACAATTGACCAACCAGTGTTCTCCCCAATAATCAGTTGCTTCAAAGCTGTAGCCGAATGGCTGTTGACACAAAACCTACGGATCAATCATGACATAACTGATGTTCTATTCGTCACGAGGAACCGTAAGTTCATACCTCCCCCATCACTACTTGTCAACAATGTAGAGTTGAAATCCAAACCCACAACCCGTTATCTCGGCATCACACTGGACCAGCACCTGGATATGACAACACATGTGAAGAACGTCACAAAGGCAATATATCATAAGATCAGAACGCTACGTCACCTACGCCCCCTACTGGATTTCACCGACTACAGAACAACCTTCCAGGCATTAGTCCTCTCACATCTGGATTTCGCTAACATCATCCTCCATGGTCTCTCTCAATCTACCTTAAATCCGCTCCGCTTAGCTATGAATGCAGCTGCAAGAGTCCTTTCTGGATCGTCAAGATCTGACCACATAACGCCTATCATGAAAGATCTGCATTGGCTACCTTTACATGCCAGACTCCAATACAAGTCATTAGTCCTTACCTTCAAAGCCCTAAATAACTACCCTCCTACGCCAATCAGCAAGCTAATCCACGGTACCCTGGAAAATAGAAACAGGAGGCCTACTGCAATGAACACCTTAGTAGTCCCCAAGATGATGACTAAGTGTACAAAGGCTACCTCCAACAGGGCCTTCTCTATATTTGCTCCTTTAAGCCGGAATGCCCTTTCCCATGAAATCTGTGGCATCAAAAGCCTAGTCTTATTCAGAAAAGCCTTGAAACACCATCTGTTCACAAAATGCTACCCAGAAACCATCCAAGGCAAACACACAACCGGCAAGCTTCCCACATGCCCCAGCTGCCCTAGCACCTTAATACAAAGAGAAAATGGTTAGCCTACACACAAGCCCATTCTCTATTCACCATACGTGTACCACCCACCAACAAAAGCACATGCAATTTCCAAATGAGTTAGAGCAGGGGTGGGGAACCCTGGTCCTGGAGAGCCGCAGACCAGTCAGGTTTTCGGGATAGCCCTAATGAATATGCATGAGATATATATGCATTAGAGATATCCTGTCAACCTGACTGGTTTGTGGCCCTCCAGGGCTGGATTTGGAGACCCCTGCCTTACACCTCTGTCATTTAAGATTGTGAGTGGGCAAGGTGCAGATGTCCTAGACATCGAAAGGGTATATAGAATGTGTCACATTCCTCCTCGATTCTCACCACCACCAAAAAGTTGTCTAATAGACAATATTTTGGTGGTGATGAGAAGTGAGGAGGAATGTGACACATTCTATCTAACCTTTTTGATGTCTTGGACATCTGCACCTTGCCCACTCACAATCTTAAATGACAGAGGTATAAGGCAGGGGTCTCCAAATCCAGCCCTGGAGGGCCACAAACCAGTCAGGTTGGCAGGATATCTCTAATGCATATACATCTCATGTATATTCATTAGGGCTATCCCGAAAACCTGACTGGTCTGCGGCTCTCCAGGACCAGGGTTCCCCACCCCTGAGTTAGAGTATTGTACATAGTATCGAGTTAACTTGTATATAGTTTTCCCGGTTTATCCCATGTTTAATTTCCTGTTCATTGTAAACTCAATGTTGCTTGTATGCATTGTGGCATGTTTTTGTTCGATGTACACCGCGCTGATTTAATAGCGCGGTATAGAAGAAATGTTAAATAAAATTAAATAAATAAATAATAAGGCTTAAGGTGTGCCTAGAGAGCCAACGCCTTGAACCAACAGTAGAAAGGGCCATGAGTAGCTGTAAATCAACTTGTACAATTTGGGTCATACATGTAAATTTCTGATATCAAACGGGAAATACACATGTAGATTTTTGACCCACGCAGACTATGCCCTTTCCATATACCACAACATGCCCCCTTGCAATTTCTGCATCTCATGGACATCTATGTCTAAATTAAGCCCTTTCTAAAATCACCATTTACATGTACAGTTGTGGTAAACATTATTGGCACCCTTGCATTTTAGGTATGTTGTGTACAATATCCTGATAAATAATTGGAAATATTCCAACTATATGTATATGATAATATTTTTAATAGTATGTTCAAAGGTATACAACAAAAAAAAAAGATGTCTGTGCAACTTAGGGGTATGTTTACTAAACCATCTTAATGTAGCAGTGGCGTTATCACGTGATAACGTCACGTATTGCGCGATAACCTCTCCGGTGGCGGTGAGGTGCGCAGAGGGAGGAGAAAGGCATCCCAGAGGGTGGAGTAAGGCTCCCCAGGGGCGGAGAGAAGGGGTCAATGGGCGGAGAGTGGGTGGGGAGTGGATCCATGCACACTAACACCGTGAAATAAAGCTCTGAAAATTAGCGCCAGTGAAAACCTCGCGCTAGGCATATTTGCAGGACAGAGAAACCATTTCAGTCAGCAATGTACAGCAAAGCCAGGGAAACCCAGAGAAGTGATAGTAGTGATACATGTCCAAATAACCAAGCTGGCCAATAGTGATATTAATGATAAACATAAAGCAACACTACTGACAAAGCGTAAAAAGGAAGATATCATGTTTGAAAGGGTCTATGCTCTGTCCCCCTACAAAGTGAATGATCCCACATTGAAATAGTGCTGATCAGGGTTGTTGTCGTTTATATTGGGCAGGTTTGTTATGGCATGCACATGTGCAGCAACAGCAGAGTGGGCACATAGGAAAGGGAAACTGTACTGATGCTGTAAATGGGATACAGGGGGGCTGCAGGCAGCACATGCTGTGGTCCAGCTGGGGCAAAGTGCAGACTAGGCAGATGCCTAGGTGGCACATAAGAATGCCGAAAGTGTAAAGCAGCAAGACAGCAACTGACGAGGGTCCAACATGGGCATGAGTGTGTGTCCCACAGTGTCACAGGGGATATTACCCAGCAGGTACCCCCAAGGGAACATAACATTGGCAGGTGGTGCTGGGGGGAAGCACGCATGTCCATGTAGACACCCCTACCCGACAACCCACACCATAGGCAGCTGCCTACTGGCACACTGGATGGCCTGGGACTGCGCACCACCAGCACCACTGGCATAAGGGCATGTCAGTATGGTGGTGGAGGGGTGCTGGTGGCAGAGGGGACAGTGGCATTTGCTCACACCAGACCACGGCCAAGCCACGTTTAGGTGGGTGCCGTGCACTGCAACAGACAAGGTCTGCTTGACGAACAGTCATGGTATCCCCAGGGAATGACCTGCCTCTGTGGCAACAGTATGGTGCAGTACACACAGCCAGTGTGTTCAGGGGCAGAAAGTCACAAGTTCAAGTCCCAGCTGTGACTCCTGCCAACTTTGTCCTCATATTTTACCCAGTACTAAACCGTGGTAATAAAGGCAGAACCTTTATTGCAGATAGAATAAACATGCCTGAAACACCTATATTTCACCCTATAGAGCAGAGACACCATAAACATGTGCAATCCCTAGAGCAGAGTTTCCCAACTCCAGTCCTGGAGGGGCAAACACCATTCAGGTTTCATGCTGTCCCTAATAAATATGCCTGTGCTGCATTTGTATGCACCACCTCCATTGTATGCAAATGTACCTCATGCATATTCATTAGGGACAGCATGAAAACCTGAACAGTGTTTGGCCCACCAGACTGGAATTGGGAGCCTCTGCCCTATGGCAGTGGCCAACAGGGGCACACCCACACCCACACGCTCCACTATCCAAAGCCTCATGGAGAGTCAGGCTGTTGGGCCCTGCGCGGAGCAGCATCTGCCAATACTGGCACCTGCATACCTTAGCAATGCCGTCCTAAACCTAGGAACACGTACCACATATATCAAAAGGTTGCTATGATTAATGTCAGCTAACAAATCCTATGTTAAACACAATTTGTTGATAGAGATTCATCATAACAACCTTTCTGATATCTGTGGAGTGTGTTTCAGTTATTGCTTTTGACAGTGTTTACCACCCTGGGGAGTGACCCCAACAGTATTGTGTACCATAGCAATGCCCGCACTGTGCCCAGGACTGGTGTGGCAGCCAGGGTTGCCACAAACCTCCATATTTGCACAATGCTGGCATAGGTGTGGGAGTGTGTGTATGTCTATCCAGTGTGTTGTGGCTACCCACACCTTACTGAGCCCACACTTCTTGCACTGTTTCCAGTGTTAGCCTGCCAATGTGCATAATGAGGAGCAAGGTACTGTGGGTATGGCCCGGACAGGATGCATCTGCACAGGATATAGGGCAATGGCTGGGACATTGTTGTGCCCGACCACCACCTGCATGGACAGGGTGGCCACAGCATGTCATGCTGGGAGGTCACTCTCACCCTGACTGAGCAGTGACCACGGCATGGCTAGGTTCCCCCATAGTGATATGCAGCATTTCTCTCAAGTGATATTTATGGGTTCTTTTTTTCTGGGGCCCAATCACTAACATTCCTGCTTGGTGTGTGTGCTCACATCCCATTTTTGGGTGCACACTGTTCTTCCAGGAGCATGCGCTATGTAGTAGCTAGCAGACTGTCTGCAGTTAGCATTTGTATGGCTGGAACACCTTGCAGGGTGGAGACTGACTGTGCCCTCTGCTGGTGAATGTCAGATAGTGTTGGGGCAGCTGAGCTTCTCCAGCATTCTGCCTGTCTGCCATTGCCTTTTGTGATGTGTATAGATCTGCATCGACTGACCTGTAGGGTTCCATTCTCCAGTAGGACTGGAGTTGATGGTCCTCTCTACTGCCACCATTGCAGAGATGTGCAATGTGGATCTGTTGGTGGGAGATCCTGTTTCCCCCCACCCTAAGCCACAGAGATAGGTTAGGTGGTGCTACATAATCCACTTTTGGGTCCAAACACCCCTCTTCACCTATAACATGTGACCATGACACCCACACAGGATATGCACTATTCTGGGTACACCATAGTCCACAAGGGCTAAACATGACTGGGACATATAGATGGACACAGGTGTACCTGCAAGGACTATCTATCACACAGTGGCATTGATGGGGACCAGCAGCACAGCCTACCTCAGCCAATCTAGGTGCTGCAGACCTGGTGCTGGGTCCCCCACCTCACCCTCAGGGTGAGCACAGGACCCGCACAATGTCACGGTCTATAGCTACTCTGTGCCAGTAACACACATGGTTGGTTCCCCCTACCAGGACTAGGTGCTGTGGGGGTGCATACCCCATTATGTGATCAGCTGTAGACTGCTGATCTGCATGTGTAGTGCATCATGGGTACGGGTGGGTTTGCCCTATCCTGGTAACCACAGCAGACAGTTTGTGTGGTGACCTGCAGTCTTTCTGTAGCCAGCCAGCAGTGTGGCAGCAGCTATAGAGATGTAGCCTACTGGTTACTGCAATGACTATGGAGGCAGAGGTCATGGGTTTGATCCCACAGTGGTGTAATCTAAAAAGGCAGTGTGAGGCATTTTCTTTTAATTTAAATCAGTGCTGCCAGCAGAAACACCCTCACAGTGCTGTAGCCTAAGGTGCCTCATAGGCACCCTATACAGCGCCCTACAGGGCATACTATAGGGTGCCTTGGCAGACAGGGCACTTTATAATGTGGCTTATGGGGCGCCTTATGAGGCACCTTAGGTTACGTCACTGTGAGGGTGTTTTTGCTGGCAGTACTGATTTAAATTAAAAGAAAATGCCTCAGACAGCCTTTTTAGATTACACCACTGCAGGATCAAACCCATGACCTCTGCCTCCACAGTCATTGCAGTAACCAGTGGGCTACATTGTTATAGCTTCTAACATTATGCTGGCATGTACTTAGGGTTAACGCGTGTTAACATGCCACGGCGCCCACTATCTCTTGATACATATTCTTGCTACCTTAGGACTGGAATGCCCACTCCCTATATGGCATTCTTCACATTATCGCTGCATCTAGCACCGGTAACATTAGGACGGTTTAGTAAACATACCCCTTAGATCAGGGGTGGGGAACCCTGGTCCTGGAGAGCCGCAGACCAGTCAGGTTTTCGGGATATCCCTAATGAATATGCATGAGATATATATGCATTAGAGATATCCTGCCAACCTGACTGGTTTGTGGCCCTCCAGGGCTGGATTTGGAGACCCCTGCCTTACACCTCTGTCATTTAAGATTGTGAGTGGGCAAGGTGCAGATGTCCAAGACATCAAAAAGGTTAGATAGAATGTGTCACATTCCTCCTCATTTCTCACCACCACCAAAATATTGTCTATTTCACAACTTTTTGGTGGTGGTGAGAATCGAGGAGGAATGTGACACATTCTATATACCCTTTCGATGTCTAGGACATCTGCATCTTGCCCACTCACAATCTTAAATGACAGAGGTGTAAGGCAGGGGTCTCCAAATCCAGCCCTGGAGGGCCACAAACCAGTCAGGTTGGCAGGATATCTCTAATGCATATATATCTCATGCATATTCATTAGGGATATCCCGAAAACCTGACTGGTCTGCGGCTCTCCAGGACCAGGGTTCCCCACCCCTGCCTTAGATGTACTAATTTCCGAAAAGAATACAAAATATGACCTGGACAGGATTAATGGCACACTTCACTAATATTAGGCTGCCCTTTGCAGCGATGACAGCCTCCAATCGTTTCTTGTAGCCATCTATAAGTTTCATAATCTGTCTGCTGGTAGTTTCTCCCACTCTTCAATTGCTATTTGTTCCAGCTCATGAATGTTTCTAGGATACCTTTTTCCAATGGCAGATTTCAGCTCTTGGTTCTTGATTGGATTGAGATCAAGACCTATTGACGGCCAGTTCAAAAACAATTTTTTCCTTTTTAACCATTCTTTTGTACTTTTGGATGTATGTTTTGGGTCATTGTCCTGCTGGAGGACCCATGACCTTCGACCCAGATCTAGCTTTCTGAATCTAGGTAGCACATTTCGCGCAAAAATACCTTGGTAGTCCTCTGACTTCATGATTTATTTCATACATTCCAGGCCTTCAGGTCCCAAGACAGTAAAACAGCCCCACAACATTATGGAACATCCATCATATTTAACTGTAGGAAGGATGTTTTATTCCTTATAAGCTTTATTTCTTTGCCTGTAAATGTATCACTGGTCTGCATTGCCAAATAGCTTGTTTGGTGTCATCTGCCCACAGAACATTATTCCATAAGGATTGTAGTTTCTCAAAGTGGGTTTGGGCAAAGAACAGGTGTGCCTTTTATGTCTGTCTTTGAGCAGTGAGATCCTTCTTGACTTTTGCCCATGAAGTCCTTCTTTGTTTAGTGCATGGCATAAGGTGCGGTTTGAAACCACCACTCTAGATTGCTCCAGGTCAGCATTAAGCTGTTTGGATGTTGTACGTGACGTTTTTCCAAAAGTTTGCATTAACCTTCGAAAACTTCTTGGATTAATTTTCCTCTTCCCACCATGTCCTGGGAAGTTCCTGATAGTTCCATGAGCATAAAACATCTTAACTTTGGGAACTGTAGACATAAGAATCCCAAGGTCTTTGGAGATGGCCTTGTAGCCCTTTGAAGTTTGATGATTGGTGATAATGGCTTTTCTGATCATCTCAGGCAGCTCTCTTGTCTTCACCATTGTGAAAATGGAACAGAGAGTGAATTTGGCCATTTTAAAACATTAGAGCCATCATTCATTGGTTGATTCAAGTCATGTGAGTACTGACAATTGATCACAGGTGTCTAATTTTATTACAATGGGAATGTGGTTCTTTTGTTCAAACTGATTTGAATTGTTTATAAGGGTGCCAATAATCATGTCCTAAAAAATTGTTTTTAGAAACTGTGATTTATCTCGCACAATCGATAATCTAACAGAAGAGATAAATTATCCTTTCTTCATATGCCCTAAAGATAGAAAGAAAGAAAAACTATTTTTTTGTCGGATCGTTTGCCATGAGAAGGAACTTTCCTTCTCTCGAAGCAAACCCTCCTTTTTATCTTTAATAAACGAGTGCACTCACTCTTTTCTTCTTTTTTACTGAGACAAAATTAAGAATTTGTACTCAGTTTATACGAATACATCAAGTAGGTAGTACTTAGCTTGAAATCCTATGAGTGACCAATCTCCACTCTCCAACCCGTCCATACGTACGATTCAACTCCGCTCAGCTATATAGAAGCTGAGACCGGTACAAGGAGCATAGACACTACATGGATACAAGTCTATAAATCTAATCCCACAAGCTAATGCTTATCTTCTCCACGCCCCATCAGGCTTTATCCTTCAAAGCTGATCAGCAGGTCCTTCTTCATGCAACAAACATCTAAATCATCAGCTGAATCCATTCACTTTTGAAAGCAGCCTCGTTCACATGCATGGGCTATAATTGGCTATCTAAACGATCAAGTAAGGACCAGGAGGTTCATGGTTTGAAACACGAGATCATGTACAATTTTTTCATATACGTCTTTATAAGAAGATCTGCTGATCAGCTTTGAAGGATAAAGCCTGATGGGGCGTGGAGATGATAAGCATAGAACAGAGAGGGACAGACAAAAGATAGAAAACAAAAGAGGTCCAGAAAGGGGACAGAATGACAGGGGACGGGGAGGGAAGGGCAGGTGGGAAGCATTTGGGGGGAGGTTACGGGGGGGGGGGGCGTGGCTCGGGGAACAGCATTGAATATCCGGGCACCACTGCACCCACCAGAAAATGCCAAAGCTAAATGGGCAGAAGTGATATGGCATGCTGCCCGGTTAATTCCTGCACCTCAAAAATAGGCAAGGGTTTTTCTGATCCCACAGGTGGGCTATACATCCCCACAGGATCAGAATTGGGTGCAACCAACTTGAATGGGCAGGCCGTGCCCCGATTCCAAGCTGCTGTATGCCTTGCTCTCACCCCGTCCAACCAAGCCGAAGCGCCTGCATAGAGCTTCAGTGCCATGGTATCCTGTTGCCATGGCACCAGGATGCCATGCTGCTGCCCCAATTCCCCACAGAACCATGCAGATCCAAAATCCCTGCCACCTGACCATTGGAGGGGCTCTCCACAGCTAGGATTGGGTGGTGGGGAAGCCCCTGTGTATACTACTGCTACTGCAGGGTCCTCCAGTGATGTCCACCATCCTCAGGGGGGGACTTATTCTATCTCCGAGGTGGAATAAGTCCCTGTCTAACTGGCCAGGACCGGACATACAGGGCAGTCACTGGAATAGGCCCTGTACATCCAGATTGGGGGGGGGGTGTCACGCCTCCAGCCCGCCCTCACTCCTCCCTTGGCCCGCCCCCATACTGAGCTCCCTGCACATCTCGGCTGTACGTACAGGGAGTTCATCTGATGGCATCAGGTATAGGTGAATAGCAGGGGATGGATGTCTATGTTGGACGTCCAACCCTCACTATTCGGGTTCGGAATGATATCCTATGCCTCCGATTCTATGAGGTGAATAGCGGGGCTGCATGTCCCACCAGGATGTGCAACCCCTCTATCTGTCTTGCCAGTATTTTGCCTCCGTTCCTCACTGCATGCACATAGCCACTGTGCATGCTGTGGGGGATGGGGTGGAGAGTGGGAGGAGCATGGGTGTGATTGACCCCTGGAAGTACAGGGTTGATTCCACTCACTGCCCTGTATGTTTGGGGATCATTGGAGGGACGGCCTGTTTATTCTACCTCAGAGTTGGAATAAGTGGTGGCCAATCACCCGGATTCGCATATCAGGATATTAGGGCCAGCGGTGGAGTGGAGGGTGGGTCCCTGCCGCCTGATCATTGCACTGGCAGCCCCCATTGGGCATGGTGGCAGGGATTCAGAGTCACGGGGGTACAGGACATACGATGTCGTGGGGAAGATGCAACAATGCTGGGCTGGCCGGGCCATCACCAAGAGCCCAATCCTGCACCTGCGGGACCGTCTTGTTCTCGCGGTGCAGAATCAGGCGCTGACGGCCCTGTCTTGGTTGGGGCCGTCCAGACATCCCGGACATACCCTATTGTGGATCGTGCTCCACATGTTTGGCTCAGATACAAAAAAATTAGGTATGGCCTCGTCTGTCAGGGTCAAATGGCAGCCATTTTAGAGAATAAGAACATAAAGTAATGCTATACTAGGTCAGACCAAGGTCCAACAACCCAGCATCCTGTTTCCAACAGTGGCCAATCCATGTCACAAGATCCTGGCAGATTCCCAAAAAGGCACACAGGTTCCACAATGCTCATCCTGGAGTAAGCAATGGATTTCCTAGATACTCTAATGGTTTACAGACAATCAGCTCTATTTGTGAGATGGATATACAAAAACAGGCACATATATGTGCAAATCACAGAGATGTCCCTTGAGCCATCTTAGATGTCATACAGGGGCATTGTGGGACATGTCCAGTAAAAATATACATCTGCACCTGATTTCAGAAATGATGAGCATGTCTCTATTCAGCAGGGAATAAACAGACATCAGAAAAGCTCTTGTTTTGCCACTAAAACATATGGAGAGTGGAGAAGAAGGTACTCTGATATCACCATTACTTTTCTCAACTGTAAATAAAACTGAAGGGAAATGAGGACACTTGTTTTATGATCCTCATGTCAATACACAACTCCATTTGCAAAATAGCAGGCAGGGATGTGCTTTCTCAAGGACTAGATGTCCCTGTCCTGAAATATCATCACGGAGTTGTCTATAGGGCTGTTTCTACAGACATCCATTTTGGGCACTACACTGTTCTGAAATCATAAGAACATAAGTTATGCCTTACTGAGTCACACCAAGGTCCATTAAGCCCAGTATCCTATTTTCCAACAGTGGCCAATCTAGGTCATACGTACCTAGCAGTTTCCCCAAAAGACACAGGTTCTACAATGCTTGTATTGGGTCAAACATTGATATCCTGGGTCCCTTCTTAATAATGGTTTATGGACCTTTCCTCCGGGAACTTGTCCAAACCTTTTTTAAACCCAGCTACACTAACAGCCTTTACTACATCCTCCGGTAACAAATTCCAGAGTTTGATTACACATTGAGTGAAAAAATATTTTCTCTTATTAGTCTTAAATAGTTTACCCTGTAGCTTCATTGCATGTCCCCTAGTCTTTCTATATTCTGATAAGGTAAACAATCGATCTACGTTTACCCATTCCACTCCGGTCATTAATTTATAGACTTCTATCATATCTCCCCTCAGCCGTCTCTTTTCCAGGTTAAAGAGCCCTAACCTTTTTAGCCTTTCTTCAAAGGAGTATCCTTCCATCCCCTTTACTATTTTGGTGGCTCTTCTCTGAACCTTTTCTAATAACGCTATATCCTTTTTAAGATACGGCGACCAGAATTGCACACAATATTCAAGGTGCGGTCTCACCATGGAATAATATAGAGGCATTATAATATCTTTTGTTTTATTTTCCATTCCTTTCCTTATGATACCTAGCATTCTATTTGCTCTCTTGGCCGCCGCTGCACACTGGGCCGAGGGTTTTAACATGTTATCCACAATGACGCCTAAATCTTTTTCCTGGGTGGTGGTTCCTAATGTGAAACCTTGCATCGTGTAACCATAGTTTGGGTTCTTCCCTAGGTGCATAACTTTGCACTTGTCCACATTAAATTTCATATGCCATTTTGATGCCCAGTCTACCAATTTATCAAGATCCTCTTGCAATTTTCCACAATCCTCTTGGGTTTTAACAAATTTAAATAGTTTTGTGTTATCTGGAAATTTGATAACCTCACTCATTATTCCCTTTTCCAGGTCATTTATGAATATGTCAAAAAGCAGTGGACCCAGCACAGATCCCTGGGGTACACCACTGTTCACCTTTCTCCATTGTGAAAATTGGCCATTTAGCCCTACCCTCTGCTTTCTATCTTTTAACCAGCTCCTGATCCACAATAGTACACTGCTTCCTATCCCATGACTCTTTAGTTTTGCCAAAAGTCTCTGATGAGGGATCTTGTCAAAAGCTTTCTGAAAGTCCAGATACACTATATCAACCCACTCACCTTTGTCCACCTGTTTATTCACACCTTCAAAAAAACATAACATATTAGTAAGACAAGATCTTCCTTGTCTAAAGCCATATTGGCTGTCTCCCATTAGGCCATGACTATCTACATGCTGAGTAATTTTGTTCTTTATGATGGTTTCTACCATTTTTCCCGGTACTGACGTCAGGCTCACCGGTCTGTAGTTTCCCGGGTCACCCCTGGAACCCTTTTTAAAAATTGGCGTTACATTGGCGATCCTCCAATCTTCAGGTATTACAGATGATTTTAATGAAAATTCACAGATTACTAATAGCAGGACTGCAATCTCATATTTCAGTTCTTTCAACACCCTTGGATGTATACCATCCAGCCCAGGTGATTTGCTACTCTTCAGTTTATCTAATAGTTGTAATACATCTTTCCGATGTATCGATATTTCCTTCAATTCTTCCACACCTTTAAATACCACTTCAGTCATGGGTAACATCCCTACATCTTCCCCTGTAAAGACCGAAGCAAAGAATTCATTCAGTCTCTCTGCTATCGCCTTGTCGCCTCTTAGTGCTCCTTTAACCCCTCTATCATCTAATGGACCAACTGACTCTCTCACAGGTTTTTTGCTACGAATGTACTTGAAAAAGTCTTTATTTCACGTTTTTGCTTCTGCAAGCTTCTTCTCAAATTCTCCCTTTGCCTGCCTTATCAATGAATGCATTTGACTTCCAAGTGCTTGTGCTGTTTCCAGGTTTTGTCGTTTGGCTCTTTTTTCCCTGAAAGATGCTGTTTTGGCAACAGCAGCCTCTCTGACCTCACCTTTAAACCATGCTGGCAGTTTTTTGGACTTCCTTCCACTTTTCTTAAAGCGTGGAATACATCTGATCTGGGCTTCCAAGATAGTAGTTTTCAACAACACCAAAACTTGATGTAAGTCTTTAACCTTTGCAACTGCTCCTTTTAGTTTTTTCTTAACTATTTTCCTCATTTTATCATAGTCTCCCTTTCGAAAGTTAAAAGGTAGTACTGTGGATTTCCTTACTATCACTCCTCCACTAATTAAATCAAAGGAGATCATGCTATGATCACTATTGCCAAGTGGCCCCAACACCCTTATCTCTTGCACTAGATCTGGTGTTCCACTAAGGACTAGGTCTAATATGGCTTCCCCTCTGGTCAGTTCATGAACCAGCTGCTCCAAGAAGCAGTCATTTATTTCATCTAGGAACTTTATCTCCCTAGCATGTCCTGCCATGATACTGACCCAGTCGATACCGGGGTAATTGAAATCACCCATTATTATTACTGTGCTGTAACGTTTGTTAGCTTCCTTGATTTCTTTGAGCATTTCATCATCCATTTGTTCATTCTGACCAGGCGGTCGATAGTACACCCCCACTATGGGGTGATAGGAATCACCCCTGAACTTGCATGTTGCCATACGTTTTTAGGTGTTTTGGTCTGAACGTCCCAGATTGCACCTAGATATCATTTCTAAAATGCGCCTTCACATGTTTAGATGCCTATATTTGTGTACTTTTCATGCATAGCCACTGATACTGGGCACCTTTGTGTACAATGTTGGTGAATACTTTGATGCATAGCCATGCGCCTAAATTCAGCAGCACTGAAAAAAGGCATAGCCCCACTGAATATAGGCATAATCTGTAATGTCTAGATTAGATGCTTAAAATTATTATATGGATATCCTGCTTACAGACACACAGAGAAAGGGAGAGATATTTAATATGTGTCACTATCATTTGTCTCATCACTTAATTTCTTATATTTCATTCTTGCCCCTGGAGCTTTTTGTGAAGCCAAACAAAAGCAGCAGAACAAAATGGTCGCAGACCCGCTGAGTGGCAGAGAATTTACAACACACTTCGTAAACTTAAGTGTTTTTTAGACAGCTGTTCGTAAACATTACAAATTATTCTGTCTCATCTCAGTGCAAAACACACTTTATTCTATCTAGGGAAGCTGGCGATATTGCATTTATTTGTATATATGGGAAATACAGTCATAAACACCCTTTCAGCTCTGGACTGCAACCTTTCCCAGACTGTAAGGAACTAGAAGGGGATCACCTTTAAGTCTACCTTCTTACTGCTTTCTAACACTCCTTTAATAAGTTTGCTATAATGGAAAACGTTCAGACCCTTTTACAGCTATAGCAGGGAGTCGGTCCTATTCACTGAATACTTTAGAACAGACACAACTCCTACCCACCAGGTTCTACCCTATATATAATGTTATCATAGCCAATCACTGTAACCCAAATAGTTAATTGTACATTCCAAGTTATACTCACCCCTGTTAAATGTAATTAATCTAGTTCCTTTGTAAACCGCTTTGACTAAATGATAAAGAGGTATAGAAAACCTGTTAAATAAAAAATAAAATAAAAATCTGCTTAAGTATTATGCCTTCCATCTCTATGTCAAAATTATTTGGGGAATGTGATGAAGGTATAAAGGTTCCTCTGATTGTCTGAGACGTGAAATTCTCTCTCAGAGTGCAAGAGTTAAGGATGATCTTGATTCCTCAAAGCTCTTTGCTCTAAATCCAGAAGATTGGTTATTTTTTTGCTTTTACATCCACATTTCATGGTGGGTTTCCATCACTTTAGTCATAACTCTTCTCTTCCAATCTTCGCTCAGCTTCTCCCTCGTGTCTACCATCTCACTGCAGCACTGCAATTACAGTATTGATGGTCTCCCTCCAAAAAGTGTCCTTGAAGATGATTTTCAAAGGCATTCACCCCAGTAGATTGCCCTCCTTGAGAGTTGTTCCCCTCAGTGCAACTGAAAGTACATGTGGGCTTTTAGCTGGGTTCAATGGAGACAGCACTTTGAAAATTATCCACAAAGTGTATGTGTACAAATGCTTGCATGTCTTGCAACTAAGCCGACTTTTCAAAATTGTCCCCTTTGAGATGAATTTTACTGACAGGTTTCCTAGGCAGGAAAGGACTCGCCTATTTCATAAATGTAGCACAGGAACCTTACTGTATGTGCCATTATGAAACAATCTATGCCAAGGCTCCAGCACCGTTGCAGCTGCTCTATGCCAGGAGCGACTGTCTATGTTTTGGGGTCAATAAAGAATTGACATCTTTGTAAATATGCACCTGAGCACCAAGCACACACGCCACCCATTTTCCAACCCCTGGAGTGCCTACCTATATTAACAGCATAAAATAGGAGCTATGTTTTCTGAACACCTATGTTTTATGTGCATATCCTTAGACAATTTTATAAGCACACACAAGCACAAGTCACTTATAAAATTGTCCCACTGGCGGTACAGCAGTTTTGCAATTTCTATCACATAGGGCACACAAATTCTGCAGGACTCCTTGAGGATGTCCCTGCCCTACAAGATTGCTGCACCATCCCTTAATGTCAGAATACCAGTGGCAGAGTCCTGTGCATCTGAGAGGGAACATTGGACGCTAAGGGGCATGTTTACTAAAATCCGCAAAATAGCGCGCCGCAAAATAGCGCACGGCAACGCGGCACTGAAACGCGCAGAAACGCGTTTAAACGCCCCGCACACATGCGTGTCACCCCCGCACAGGTACGCGGCTCACTAACGGGCCCCGTACAAGTGCGGGCCCGCAAATGTCCGATAGAGGCGTGGAACGGCGAAAGGAGGGCGGAGGAAGGCTCCGGAGGGGCGGAGGGACGGGGTCAATGGGTGGAGAGTGGGAGGGGAGAGGCTCCCCGCACAGTATCGGGCCCGAATATGCATGTAAAAACTACCGCGAGTGAAACACTCGCGGTAGAAAGCATTTAAAGGGAAGAGAAACCATTTCCGTCAGCAATGTACAGGAAAACCGGGGAAACCAGCAAAACGTGAGCAGTGTGATACATGTGCACAGCACAAAAGTGAAAATAAAAATAGAAAATGACCACAACAGAACTATTAAAAATAGTAATTCAGCTGGGGAACAGTTATAGTGATGGGCAAATACAGAAATCACACCCAGCAAAGCTCCAGAAAAAAAGAAATGAATCTTGGAAGGGTCTACTGAGAGGAGACTCTTCCAAAAAACATTTCCACGTTTTGGAGCTTTCCTGGGAGTGTTTGCTATGGTTGCCCATTAATATCACTGTTGCCCAGCGTGGTGATATTTTGTCCCACATTTCCCGTGGTCATTTCCGGGGTTTATGTGCACATTTGTCACCAGACAGGGTGCATATGCCCACAGTAGAATTGCGTAGAGCAGGGTTTGTGACTCCATCCTGCCAGGCTTACTGCCTCCAGGGGCTGCACTGTCTCTGTGGCCAAAGTGTGGTACAGCGGACAGAGTCATTACCTCTAGGACCAGAGGGCAGAGGTTCAAAACCCAGCTGGGGCACCTGCCAGCCCAGTCCCTATATTTTACCCACCACTAAATAAAGATAGCGCAGACACCCCTGTATGCATGGGGAAAACACCCATATTTTACCCAACACCGCACACACACCACAACAATGGGCATTACCTACAGCCAAGTCCCCCAAATGCAGTCCCATACTGCCACATTGCAATCAGGTCAACTGCTTTTTCTGAGAGAAGTTCATGCCAGCATGTTGGCGGACAAGTACATGTGGTGCAGGGGGCAGTGGCTGCTAACCACAGAAGACAGAGGCCTAGCCATGTGCAGGCTGGCACAGTCCACTGCAACAGACAGGTCCTGCCGGATCCACAGTCATGGACAGTCCAGGGAATCCAACCAATCTGTGGCTACACAGTGGTGCAGTGCACACAGACAGTGCATACAAGAACAGAAGGTCACAGGTTCAAAGCCCAGCTGGGGCTACTGCCAATCCTGCCCACATATTTTTCCCACAACTAAACAGTGATAGTAAGGACACACCTTTCATGGCGGGGACATATGCAATGGTAAGACATCTATCTTTTACCCCACTGAGCACAGACACCATGAACAGGGGCAGTACCTAGAGCAGAATCACCCAAATGCAGTCCTGGTGGGCCACACACCAGTCAAGTTCCATGCTGACACTCATACAAATGCCTGTGCTGTATATCTATGCACCACCCCCATGGCATGTAGATGTAGCCCATGCATATTCATGAGGGATAGCAGGAAAACCCGAACAGTGTGATGCAAACCTGGACTGGAGTTGGGAATCTGTGCCGTTAAAGCAGCAGCCATCAAGGGCAGACACACCCACACCCACAGGCCCCATTGGCCAATGTCTCCTGGAAAGGCAGAACATTGGACCGTGCATGCAGCACCCAAAACGAGCACTTGCATAACTTACCAATGTCACCCTACACCTGAGGTATACGGTACACAGCTCGGAGACGTTTGCTAGGAGCACAGGCAGGCAGTTATCCATACGTTACGTACATACTGCTAGTTGACCCCATCCAAACAATCTGTTAGGTGTTTGCGGGGCATGCTCCAGGCCTGGCCTCTAACGGTGCTTACCACCCTGGGGAGTGACCACCAGCTGTAATGCGTACCATATCCATGCCTTGCCGTGCTCAGGACCGGTTTGGTGGGCAAGGCTACTTACCCCCTCAATCGTAGCACCATGATGGCAGAGGTGTGGAAGTGTGTGTCTGTCTATACAGTGGGTGTTGGCTGCAAGCCCCTTCAACAGCCCGCACTGCCAGCACTGTTGCCAGTATTGGCCAGTCAATGTGCATAATGAGGTGCAAGGTACCATGGGTATAGCCAGGGCAGGGTGGCGTGGCCAGGATGCATCTGCACTGGGCATAGGGCCCTGGCAGGGACATTGGCTGGGATATTGTAGTGTCCGGCCACCACCTACACAGACAGGGTGGCCAAAGCATGTCCTTCTGGGGGATCACGCTCACCCTGACTGTGCAGTGACCACAGCATGGCTAGGCCCCCCCATAGTGCTGTATAGTAGTTCTCTCATGTGATAGATATGGGTTTCTCTTTGGGGCCCAGTCACTGATCTATCTGCTTGCTGTGTATGCATCTCCATTGGGAACATGCACTATGGACTAACCAGCAGACTGTATGTAGCTGGTAAATGTCTTGCTATAATGGCTTGCAGGGTGCAGTGGCTGTTGGCTTGCTGCAGGGGAATATCTGGTGGTGGAGTGCAGCTTACCATACCCTGGGCTTATGTCTGTCTGCTATTGTGTTATGGCTGTGTATGGAGCTGCCTGCCTGGGGGGGGGGGGGTGGTGTTCCTCAGCAGGACTGGGGTTGATGTTGCCCTCTACTGCCACCTTTGCAGGGAGGTAGAGTGTGGATCCCTTGATGGGGACCATGTTTGCCACTGGGGGGGGGGTGCCTGATGGCGGCAGACAGGGATCTCCATGGTGTTTGTGCAGAAACTAGCTATCTTACACATTAACACTGCTTTGGAACGCCCGCTTGGCCTCCAGCAGCCATGGCAGGTGTTGTTGACCTGGTCCTGGCCACCTCATTGCACACTCAGGGTGAGCACAGTACCCGCACGATGTAACGGTGTGTGGCTACTCTGTGCCAGTAAAACACCCGGTCAGTGCCCCCTACTAGGCCAAGGTGCTGTGTGGGTGCACCCGGTCACTTCCCCCAACAGGGCCGAGGTGCTGTGGGGGTGCATTCCCCATCTTGTGTCCATCTGCGGACAGCTAATTTGCATGTGCAGTTCATCATGGGTACGGGTGGCCTAACCCTATCCTGTTGACACCAGCAGACTGTCTGTGAGGTGACGTGTAGGCTATCTGCAGCCAGCCAGGGGCCTGCTTACAGCTATGGAGCTGTAGTGCAATGGTTACATCACTGCCTGTGCAGCCAGAGGTCATGGGTTCAAACCCACAGTGGGTCCCTTTGGTAGGGCTGTCCACAGCTTTATTTTTATTTACTGTACATATGTCTATGCCGGCAAGACCACCCTCAGCTTACTATACCCATTAGGTGCCTCTGAGGGTGCTTCATAGGGCGCCCTGTAGGCCACCTTATGGTTGCCATCCCTATAGGGTGCACTATACATTATCCTGTGTCGCAACATACATGCTGCCCTATAGGGGTCATTCAAGGGTGCCTTGGCGAACAGTGCACTGTAACATGTGCCTTATGGGCCGCCGTATGTTAACATGCTGGGAGAGTGCGTTTGCTAGTAGTGATAACAAAATAAATTTATACAGCCTCCTACAGCACTCCACAACATACTACATACTGCCTCAGCAGGCATTTTTCACTGGGCATTGTGAGGTGTTGAACCCCTGATCCCTGCACCATTGGTCAGTGTTTTAACCATTGTGCTGTGGCTCTGTTCCTGTGCTTGTGCATCAGCGCGCCGCCTTGTGCCTATCAGCGCGCCGCCTTCTGCCACCCAAGGGGACCAGTGCGCCGCCTTCTGCTGCCCAAAAATAACTGTGCGCCGCCTTATGCCGCCCAAAAAGCACTGTGCGCCGCCTTCTGCCGCCCCAAAATAACTGTGCGCCGCCTTATGCCGCCCAAAAAGCACTGTGCGCCGCCTTCTGCCGCCCAAAAATAACTGTGCGCCGCCTTCTGCCGCCCAAAAAGCACTGTGCGCCGCCTTCTGCCGCCCAAAAATAACTGTGCGCCGCCTTATGCCGTTCCAAATTAATTTGCCTCCTAAAACAATGTTAATCATTACAATTACTGCCTCAGCTGACCTTTGTCGTTGCACACACTGGGGGATTGAACCCATGGCCCCTGCACCATTGGTCAGTGTCTTCACCGTTGTACCACGGCTCTGTTGTTTTGTATACTCAGCAGCGTGCCACTTTGCCTTTCCACGCGCTAATGTCGACCCCCGCACATTAGCGCGACGCACACACGTCCGGTTGCTTACTACCGTTTTTTTTCTATTTTCTGCCTGAACCGCCCACTCCTTATATGGCACAGGCACACTAGCACGGCCCCGCACATTAGGAATGTTTAGTAAACAGACCCGTAAGTCTTTGTATACGTTAGTAAGAACATTTGGCTTCCATGGCAAAGAGGGCTGGGAAGCCCTCTAGATACATTCCCAGCAACTTCTTTTACAGGCCCGACTGGTTGATCTTGTTGGAGCCGCCCAAGTTTAAATCCTCAGCAGAAACAATCTAAAGCTTTGACAGTACTGTCCCTATGTGTCAAAACTATAAAAAACCTTAAGGGTAAACGAAGCTAACATTTACCTTTTTGAAGTTGAACTTTGAGAATAAGAACTCCCCTGAAGAAGGCTGTTGAAGCTGAAACATAGATGTTGGGGCGGGCTTAAATTTTATTGCTATTGAAGAGCAGTGTAGCAAGATTTGCATCTTTTTAAGTTAAATATTATCATTTGAAAATATAAATTCTTTGTTCCAGTAATATTCTATTTTAAAAAATATAACCCCCCTGCCACATATTAGTTGTTCTCCATGGACTGCAGGATTGTGTCAGCCACACCTGGTGACGTCCTCCGGGTGGTGCCAAGGTCGGAAGTGCTCTCTAGAGCTCAGGTATCTGAGCGTGCTCCGGTAGCCCACCTCCCGGTCCCACCCCTAGTCTGGCCAGTTTTGTTCCTTCCGCCTTGCCAGCAAGACAGACCCTGCTCTCCACTTCACTAAGAATCAAAGAAAAAGAAGAAAATCTACAAGATATCAGATACTCACTGCAATGCCCAAACCTGGTTTTAAAAAATGCTCCTGCGGTAAGAAGATGAGCAGCACAGACTTGCACAAATTGTGTGTTCGCTGCTTGGGATCATCTCACAATGTCGATGGCTGCCCTCTCTGCACCAGGATGTCCCCGAGGGCGAGGAAATCAAGGGGACATGCCCTTAAGGATCATCTTGCCGCCCTGAGCAGCGCTGGGACCACCGGCCCTCCGGCCACAAAGATCACCGCCGCTGCAGCTATGGCCCAGGATGTGCCCCTCAGGGCCTCCATCCCCGGCCTGGCTTTGGATGCCTCCAATATGCCTGCCAAGGCCCTTGCATTTGCCCCTTCTATCAGGGAAGATGACAGGCCTGCCACAACCTTGGGATCTGCTTGCCCCTCTTCACCGGACCATGCGGCAGCTCCTGGCCACGCGGCTCATCAAGATGGCGCAGGGGGTAAGTCCTCCAACTCCTCCCACCTGCCTTCTACGCGCCAGGACCCGATGCTGAATATCGCCGCCAGCCCCGCCCACGCTGTGTGTCATCTGCTTTCGACTCCAGGCAACCCGCGTCATCAGGCCTCGACCCCTGGAAGCCCGTTCGGTGCCGGAGTCGGTGCCGAGGTGTCCCGGCCCCCATGACACAAGGCTCACAAGAGGAAGAAGAGCCGGAACAGGGGAGACAGCGATGACTTGCAGCATGCCGGTTCCCGGTGCGCACGCAAGAGAAGAAAGCGGAGGAGAGAATGCTCTACCAGCACCAGTGACTCAAGCTCCAGCTATGAGCATCACAGGGGGCACAGCTCAAGACGGCAGACGTCCAGACGCCACAGATCACATTCGCGCAGGAGCTCCTCCCTCTCCTCTAACCCGGCTATTATTCAGCTGCTCACACAGATTGTCCAACAAACTGCGCCCCCTTCAGCAGCTACTCCAACAGCCATCCCGATCTTGGGGGCCCTGCCATCAGAGACGACAGCCCCAGCACCACTACAATCTCCAGGAGTTCTCTCCCCAGACAGTTCTGCGGAGGAACAGGATGTTGAAGCGGCAGTCGTGGGCTCTGCTTCCACGGAGCTGATGGCTTCAGTGAACAGGCAATCCCCCGAGCCTGAGGGGCCTCTGCCCCCCCCCAGAGGATCTTACCTATCCAAAATTCCTCAACAAAGTTGCCACTACCTTGGGCCTGACACCACCTAACGCCTCGGAGGAGACAGAGCCGGAGGTCCTGAAGTACCTCGCTGCCCCTAAAGCCCCCTTTGCCTTGCCCCTGCACCACAAGCTAGGGGAGAGCCACTCCAGACTTTGGTTGACACCGGCATCAGGACGCGCAACCTCCAGGAGTATCAAATTCAACCCACTCCAGGATTCGAAAAGACACAACTTCCACACCAGTCCATAGTCGTCTCCTTGGTCCTTAAGAAAGCCAAGTCCTCGCGAACCCACACCAACAACCCGCCCGGACGGGACCACAAGCTACTCGATGACATCGGAAAGAAAGTCTATCAGGGAGCCATGCTCAGCCTCCCTCCTCCACCTCAGCATGCTTCGCACAGCTAGGGAGACAACAGGTGTGGCTGACGCAATCCTGCAGTCCATGGAGAAAGCAAGGTTACTTACCTGTAATGGGGGTTCTCCGTGGACAGCAGGATAAGTCAGCCACACAATCCCGCCCACCTCCCCTGGAGGAGGTCCGCCTGAAGAACTGCTCCCTAGCCGGGAAATCAAGCTAGGAAACAACTGGCCAGGCTAGGGGCGGGACCGGGAGGTGGGCTACCGGAGCACGCTCAGATACCTGAGCTCTAGAGAGCACTTCTGACCTTGGTGCCGCCCAGAGGACGTCACCAGGTGTGGCTGACTTATCCTGCTGTCCTGGTAGAACCCCCGTTACAAGTAAGTAACCTCGCTGTTCACAATTCGAGAAGACTTTTTCATAGTCTAAGGAATGCTTCCACGATATACAGGGACCCACAGAGGGAAAGGGGGTTCTGAAGACCTGGGTACCAAAACTGAAGACAGGGAATCCTGGGAGGTGGAAATCCTGTCCTGGGGAGGCTCTTTAAGACTGTACAGAGTAGAAAAAATGGCAGGAGGGAGGAGATTGAGAGAGACAGGAAACAGGAAGTACAAAGATTCACAGAGCAACTAGAGGAGTGGAGGAATAAGCAGAAGATCCTGCGGAATCTATGGAGACAGAGCCTTTGGAGCTGGAGACTAAGGGCTCTGCAGCGCACATGGAAATAGAAGCTATGGAATGGAACTTACCAGATGATAACAGTTTGTCAGACCTATCAGAGGACAGTGAGATGCAGATAAGTGGGGGTTCTCCTTTAACTTGTTTCTTTGGGGATTCTTTTATAACTCCTATATGGGGAAAGAAAGACTGACTGTTGATTATTTGATGTTTTTGTTTTATTTGGTGTTGGCAGGGCAGGAGGGTCAGTGTAAAATGAAACACTGATAGGGTAGTTGCTGCCACAGTCTAGGTGCTACTTGGATACTCAGGCTGAAACGTTTCCTTTTGAGAGTTTGGTGTTATAAATAATCAAGAGACTAAGGGGTATGTTTACTAAAGGGTGCTAACGTGCGCCCGGCGATAATGTGTAGGATGCCATAAAAGGAGTGGGCGTTCCGGTCTAACCGTAGCAAGGCGCATTACTGTGCGATAATGTGCACTGCGCACATTATCACCAGATAAAGGGGGCAGTGCACATTAACGCTTGGTAATCTTAAGTAGGCGCGCTAACATGCAAATAGAGCAGGTGTAGCACACTGGTTAAGACATTGCCTGTGGAAACAGGGGTCATGAGTTCAAGCTCCCAGTGGGCTCAGTAAAAAGATTGTGTGAGGAAAATCCTTTTGCTGCCTGGAAGAGCCAGACACATCCCAACAATCTGCATTGCCAGCCCAAAAAGCCTCACCCCAGTGCTGCAACCTAATGCACCGTTTAGGGCGCATCATAAGGCACATCATAAATCACCAAGGCATGTCACACTGTGCCCCAGAGGGTGACAGGAAAGGCTGGCACCCTCCAAGGCAGCATATAAGGCACCCCATAAGCTGGCCAAACCCTAAGGTGCCGTGAAAGATGCCCAAGGGATGCGAGTGGGACACAGGAGATGGTGCTCAGAGGCACAAAGGTGCCCCAAGGTCACAAGCATGAAATGTATGGCTCAAACATAGATGTAACCATAACACTGCACAGAGCACCAAGGAAAGGCAATGAACAGGTGATGGGAGGAAGTAGATGACGGAGCTCATGGACCTGCCAAATCTGCGTGCAGGCCATGTGGCAGCAGGTAAAGCGCACAAACATATCGGGGGTAGCTGTACCGATGTACAGGGTGATGGTAATGTACAGTGCAACAATGACAGTGTGTGGCAGAGGATGGGGATACGTGTTGTCACTCGGTTCCCGGTGACACAAAGTTTATACGCCACTAGGTAGCGCTGTTAAAGAACAAAGAGTCCAAGTGTAGGGTAATAAAGGCTTTTATTCCCCGTTTAAAGCAAGGTTCAACTAAGAGATATTTTAGATAACAGAAACAGTCCTTTGTTTCAAAAGGTACCAATATTCACCTGCTTGTTAACTGTTACTTCACAGTTTAAAGCAGTTTTTCTTCAAAGTAATATTCAGTATAATAAACATCAAATTATATTTCATTTATTCTTCTGTGGAGCATACACACTTTGGAGCATAGGCAGTGCACCAATCACATTCCATTTCCTCAGGCAAAGGTGAGGGAATAGTGCTGGGAGAATCCACTTCCATCAATTCCTCTCCCCTATACTGATTCAAAGGGCTTTTACTGTCCCTGTCTATTTCAGCATGGTAATCTACAACTTGGGAGTTTGGCTTCACATAACCAGGGACTCTTAAGGCTGGCGGTAGTTTAGTGAACCAGTCTTGACTCTTGTTTCGCTTAGGAGGAATACTTCTTTTAGCATAGCTTTTAACAGTGCAATCATTACAGTTACTCTTCAATGCCTCATACCTTGGCTCACTGAGTAAAAACTTCCGTTGCTTATAAAACTGCTTTTCCCCCTGAATAGGTGACACTGGGTAATGATCCTCTAGAGATAAGCTTCTGTCAGAACCTCCCTCTCTGGTTCTTAGCTTTCTTCTCTCTATGTTACAAACAGGCAGAGTATAGGAACTAGGCGTGGCAGACCCTCTCACCTTGGAGCAACTTCCACCAAACTCCCCTTGCACAACAGGTCCAGTTTGGGCTTTCTGGCTTCCTACCTTGTGAGGTCTGTTTCTCCTCCAGCTTCCAGCTTGGCTTCTTTCACAGCAATCAGGCTTATGTCCTTGATAGCCTCCAGGCTCCTCTGCTGTTTCTCCTTCTAGTCCAGCTCCAGTTCCTTCTTCCTCTTTCTCCTCCTTCCTCAGCTCCTGCTGTGTCCACTGCCTTCTCTTCCACTGCTGCTTATGCCACTGCTGTCCAGAAGCATTCTGCTCTGGCTTATAAAGTGAACCGTTACTGCTGACTTCCTGGTTCCCTTTCAGCTGCAGGTGATCAGTGAGGTTAGGTTCATTAAGACCAGTATGTCTGTCCCTGCTCCCTCTAGCTGTGCCTGGAGGTAACTGCACATCTAGTTCTTCTAAAACAGGATTTCTTTTCTTAAAACCAACTTTATCAGTGCCCGCATCATGACAGTGTCCACCAGAGGAGGTAGAGGTGGCAGGAGAAGTGCAATGACAGGAGGACAGAGGAGAGTAGTGCCAGGCACAGCACACACAGGAGAGGCAACCAGGGAGAGCTGCAATGCAGAAATGTGTACCAGTGCAGGACATGGGGTAGCAGCATGCACAGCAGGGTAGGGTGGCATACAGCTGGCAGACACACATAGACGGACAGAAGGATGGTTTCCAACTGTGATAAGGGTACAAGGTGCTAACAACACAGATCTACACAGATATGCCTGTCACAGGAATCAAAAGTAGCTGTGCAGCACAGGCAAACAAATCAAAGAGAACAGAGAGAAATCAAACCTATGACCATCAGCACAAGTGTCAATGCACAGACCGGTAAGCCACACCACCAACATGAGCTCAATAGCAAAGGCTGCATACAAGAATACTGCACTAGAAGCCTGCTGGCTGCCATGATAGGCAAACCTCCAACAGTAACCATGATCAAATGCGCATGCAGATCTGGTGTGTACAGATCTGATCACAGTCTGTAATTGGGACCACACCCAAATATACCTATATGCACACACACAATCAAATATTATGCAGTGGAGACAGCATGCAAAAGAGGAATGAACCTAAACCCAAAGGGTGGCTGGGGATGCTATGTGGAGCAGGGGAAAATAGGGAACACAACAAGACAGAATTGAACCTGCAAACAGGAGTGCCACAGAACAGCTGAATTGCAGCAATGCCAATCCCCCATGCGGACTGCCATATAAACCCCATAAAGTAAGAGACATATGTAACAACCAATATGTCATGGATAGGCAGAAGAGAGGGCACACTTTGGTGTACAGTGAAGAGATGGAAGTGTGTGTGCATAGGTGATGAAGCTTCAGGTTCCTAAGGGTTATGTTAGCCCAACAGAAACATTTAAACAAAAAACCCTTGTGGGGATCAAACCCACAACCTACAGTGTTATAGCACATGTCTGTAACCACTATCCCAAACAACCACTACAAACACAATGACAAAATAGTACCTCAAAGGGAATGTGTGTATGGGAACCTGCAACACCCAGTGATGTGGCAAACGCCTGGCAGATAGACAGGTGGCACCGTACAAGGATATGAGCACAGGTGGGCCATGGATATGACCAGTAAATCATTAAATATAAGTATCAGTGTGATCAAGCAGCATCCGAGACATATGTATGTAAAACACATATCTTTATTTTGGTTATTCATCACAGATAGTGCAGATACCGCCATCATAATACCAGGGTGAGTGGATCCCAGGTGAAAGAGCAAACAAACATTTAGCAGGGCACCAGCCCACATCCTACGTAAAGGTCACTGGCACCTCTACAAATGAGGGCAGGAGAGATAATGTGCATCAGGTGCATGTTGGGCAGTATGCCCCCACACACCACATGCTGCTGCACGCCTCAAATGTGTTACCCACATATGAGAGCATGTAGACAGTAGGCGGTGCATGATGAGGGCCCAACACACAGCAATCATGATCTGTACCTGAAAACATATCTATCTGGCAACACAGGAGACACACAAATGAAAACAGCATATGTTGTTAAAATGTTGAAAGTTTAAAAGCACATGTGGAAATTGATGTTACAGCTGCCACATAATGCCTCATGTAGGAATCAAAGCTGCAACAATGTAACCATAAACTATGGTCAAATGCACAATGAGGATATGCCAACAGGTAGCAGAGGCACATGAACACAGAAACCAATACAAAAAAACAACCTGCAGAACCATGCAGAGATAACACTATGCAGAAGGTCCCCTGCACTGGTTGGTGTGGATACAGTGTCTGTACACATATATCACAGCACATGGAATGCACAATTGAAGGAAGGCAATGGGCATTCACACTGCGACACTCCAAATGTAATGGGGCAATGTGAGTGTTGTCACCTCAGGGGATAAATAGGAGTGTGCAGCCATGCAATGCAAGGTTTGTAAATCCATGTTGAGCGTCACGTCTGTACAGTAAACAAACACAAGAACCAGTATATAGAGATGGAAAGTAAGGGCAAACATGTTACAGTAAACCACACAGAAGCCATATTGCTACATGCTGTGTTTCCCCAACATAGTTAGTCATATGCACATGCACCGTGTACGTCTCAACATGATACAGTGATGCCACACATGCACGAAAACACCCTTGGTCAGTGAAAACATCAATCTAAGCTGTTGGTGTGCAGTAAAGCATTGTCATGGCAAAAACTGTATCATGTGCAAGTGGAGAGTAGGTGGACATAGACAACAGGACCTCTCCATCGCACCCCCTATGCCAAACGCATGGCTGTATGCTCGTGTTGAACCAAACAGATGAGCGTATCCTGTGTTCCATGTCACGCACATGGCCAAAACACAACAACACAACGTTTGAGGAATGTATAACATACACCGACAATGTCAGTCCCTGCTGCACACGTGTGGACCAGTACACAGTGTCCAAAGTGCAAATTGTGTCTGCAATCCAACAAGTCAGGTGAAGACTGTCCTTGAAACCTCGGCATGCATAGTCAAGTGTCACATCCCAATATGCCACAGTACTGAAAAGGTCATGTGTGTCTCCTGCGATGAACACGACACCCAGCCAGAGCACGGCAGCAACAGTGTGTTGGACAGGTCTGTCATGGCCAAAGTACCACTCCAACAATGATACTGTCCATCCTAGGCATGTGTCCCACTCGCAGAGGTCCATCATCCTATGGCACCATTTTCCCAGGGAAAGTTCCATGGTGGTGGGTCCCCCAACAGGAGGATGATGGCGATGCCGGATGCACTCCAGTAGATATGGCCGGTTTGTTCTCTGCCCTGTGTCAGAAGAGGAGAAATAATGTATTGGTATGCTGCTTGCAACATCAGCACAAATTGCAGGCAGTCAAACATGAATATGCACATAATAAAACGACACACAGGCAAACATAACATGATCACAACACAGAACACACTGCATGTTGTTCAAATTTGGAATTGGAACTGCAGACACGGCTGTCACATGGATATGTTCATGTCCATGTCCATGCCCATGTTACACAAGCGTATCATAGCTCCACCCCTTGTGCATCAGCGTTTGTGAACAGAGAGGCAACATGAAATATCTGCGAAACAAACCGTAAATCATTAACATGTAAAGCCTGATGTCATTCCCCCCCAAAAAAGGTTCAACCTACCGTGTGCGTGCAGCATGTGTATGTCTCGGATCCCCTGGGTCACTCAGTGAAGGGAGACGATGTCATCACAATTGGTAGAATCACCATGTAACCATGTCCAGCCACTGTTGATGCATGTCCACATTATGGCGATATCTGTGATCCAAAAAATGCTGTTCAACAGTCGTATGTCACAACACAAGACACAGTTCTGCTGACAACAAACAACACATGTCCACAATGTTCACATGGTAAACAGCAGCAAGGTAGAGATAGCACAGTCATCACTGCTCCCCAGGTGTACAGACCCCTCACACCACATGATAATGTAAAATGCCTGCACACTGTATCAACACACAGCTAACCCTAAGAAACACACCCACACAGTATGCTAAGGTGAGCATGCCAGCAGTAGCATATGGCTGGTATGTGCCCAATTGGAGATTGTTGGACCGAAAGGCCCTGTGAAATACAATGATACACTGGTGTTGGCTGATGGTACAATGTCGGGGAAGGGTGTATGTGTAGCCCACCACCAAAACACCTACGACACCCGCACACATGCAGGGACTGTTGGATGTGTCACAGACACAGTGTTGCAGAGGACAAACTGGACAGGAACACAGGAGCTGCAACAGGTATGTCCTGTGGATTGAGAAACACAAGGGAAACATACATATGTAATTTTCTAGCTGTGCAACACACACTGCACCTTCCTGTCCTCAGCTCGGAGACCACCCAAGATCCTTCACAGACTGACTGTTCACAGCACACTGTACATATCTCTGTCATGTGAGAGTTATCTCTGAAGTGTGATTGCCAAACTACAAGGGTCTGTACTGTCTGTCCCCTCCCACACCTCTCTGTTGACGTACAAAAGGGTGAACAGAAGTGTTTCTTCACTACCTTGTCCCTGCATCAATCCAAGGCTACAGTAATATCCTGTGTCCCCCATATCTCCCCCAATGCCCCTCACTGTGTGTTCTGGTGTCTCAATGTTGTCTGCTACCCTGCTGTCAATTCCTGTAACACACAGAACTATGCAGGGGCACCTCCCCATCCTCTGACCATATACATTTCCATGGTGTGTATGTCTCATACCTTCACTTACATTAACAGCTGTGTGATGATGAGCTGCAAATATATATCTCAACGGCTGAGTTATGTCTGCCAAACCACACCCCGATGTGTGTATGTGACCGGACCATGATGGCTGCATGTCATACTACTGTGTGAATTCGATAATGGAAAAGCATGGATAGCCTATATGTGCACCTAAACCCTCCCCCCCCCCCCCCAATCAGAGCCTCTATGTGTGTGTGGACATAACTCTCCTTCTCTCGGGTCGGCAATGTAGTTGTTGTATTGGACTGCACTCTCCTCCTCTACACACCTACCCAGCTTGTATGTGAGTGCTGTGGTATATGTTTAGATGTCATCAGATAGATTTGCCCTGTTCCCCCTGAAAACACCACTAAAAACTAATTCTACACCCATATTTAGCCCACAGCTTGCCTACTGTAACCTACACCTTGCTGATCTGGCATGAATAATCTCTGTCAGCATGTAAATATGCAATACTGCACTGCATAGCTATTCTTTATCCCACAAAATTAGCACAATAATACTCCTCCTGGCTGGACACCTCACAGGTTTCCTATCCTTCTCCGCATCCCTGTGAGGGCTACGTGATGACCCTTACATTCAGGCACACTGTGGTGTTGTAGTAATTTCCGTTAAGGATATCACATACCAGTAATCCAATTACCACAGATCACGTAGATATTGGTACGTATCACATGTAGTGGCATACAAAAACAACTAATGCACAGACCCTGCACATCAGAGCATAACAACCCCACAATCAGCTAAAAACACTCAATGAACAACACACACATCTAGACAACTGGCCCCATCCATGGCTTGCTGTCCCACTGTTAACACCATACCACATGCCTTTCATCTTGCTGCACCTAAAGTATCAAAACGAACTACATGTGGCTGAACATTAGCCCCTATCACATGCAGCCACAACCCAGGTATGTCAGCCCAACACCTCACCCAAGCCTAAAACACCACACACACATAATCCACCTCCACCTGCTGTTGTGCCCTGTCCACATCTAATGTGTATCAGGCATGAGTAGATCTGAAGCTGGTATGGCTAGCCATTCTCAGTTACATGTCAGTGCAGTACTGCATCTTATGGATATTGTAATACAAATGGTAACTATTATTAGCAGTACACACATATCTAAACAAATGTAGGTGTGAACATATGCAGTACTTACATGAGAAGAGCTCTGCAATCAGCTGCCGCCTGACCGCTGTGCCCTCACGTGTGTCGCCACGGGCATGTGCAGGGGGGCACGTAGGGTCCTCCTCCAGACCCTCATTAATATCGACAGGGATATGGTGCCTTAGAGCAATGTTGTGCAGGATGCAACAGGCTATAATGATCTCTGCCACAGTCTGTGGTCTGTATTATAAGGCCCCGCCTGTTCTATCCAGACACCTGAAGCGACTCTTTAATACGCCAAAGGTGCGCTCTATGATGGAGCGGCTGGTGGCACGGGCCTCATTGTACCTCCTCTCTGCACATGTCCGTGGTTGACGCACAGGGGTCAGCAACCAGGGGCGACACCCATATCCTGCATCACCTGAAAAAAAAGAAATGTGTGACGTTAAAGCAGGAGCTCATGTCCTCCCAAATGGACACAGGTATATATGTGAAAGCAAATGCGTAACACATCCTGACATAAACATATGACATCACATGATGGGACATCAGAACTATGCATCAGGGTGTGAAGGTCAGACACACACGACAAGGGGTAGGTTTACGGATTGGAAACAACAGAATCTGTAACCACGACACAAATGCTAGCATCCATTAAACTATCAGAACAAAGCTCCCTAGCAAGATGGAGTTGGAGGTTCCCTCCCCCCCAACACACACCTTATATCACACACACACAGATGACATAACCACACAATGAGGGATACACCTACAAGACAGACATTTGCACATACGGTTAGTCACATGATGAGCATGTGCACATCAGAAATGATAAATACACACCCAGCAATAGACACTCCTCATACTGTCCAGCCTCAAATTGAGTGAAAAGTGCCAAGTGATGCAGGATATAGGAGTCATGGGTGGACCCTGCAAACCTGGGGACCACATTCAGAATATGCATATTTGCATCACATACAACCTGAACATTCAGGGAATGATAGTGTTTGCGGTTGCGGAACACTACCTCCCTGTCTCTAGGCAGGACCAGGGCAACATGTGTGCAATCAATAGCTCCCATCACATGTGGTATCCCGGCTAATGCCTCAAAGGCCTGGTTCAGGGTCCCCCACTGTAACCTAGTGTGGGGAATGGCTATGTAATTCCCCACCCGGCTGACCATGGCATGCAGTACCTGGTGCAGACAGCGTGAGAAGGTGGGGCGGCTCATGCCACCCACTGCGGCCACAGATGATTGGAAACAGCCAGAGGCAAAGAAATGTAGGGCACCAGGAGCTTGACCAAACCCGGTATGGCATGTGACCGACCAGTCAGGGGCTCGAGGTCAGGTCTTAGATCCTCGTAGAGCTCCCTAATAGCTCCCGTGCTCAGGCGGTAGAGGGAGATGACCTGGTCCTCACGCATGCCCTGGAACTGGGCCCTGGGCCTGTAGAGGCGAGGCTGGCGTGCCTGCACCTCTGCACATCTCCTGCCCTGTGCGGGTACAGCCCTGCCTGGCCTGCCCCCACAGCTGCAGGTCTGAGTTGCAGCAGGTCTACACCCATGCCTTGTGCCTCAGCCACATCGACACCATCTCCCCCGTCAGGCAACCGCAGCCCCTGCTCACTTCCCTCTGCAACCGCAGCAACCACGAAGGCTGCCATAGACTCAGCCCATCCAAACTCTCTACAACACTCAAACACAGACAGTCACCTCACTAACCAAGCCACACACCACTCACACCACACACACACAGCCAGCCACACAATCCAAACAACACTCACAGACACAGCCACTACACACAATACACCTTCCTTTGACTCTCCACAAGCTTCACTAATACGGCACGGCCCCTCTCACTTTCCTACACAAAACCCTCAATGTGAACCAGGTGTGCAGGTGTATTTAAAGCAGTAAAGCAGAACTTACGTATGGTGTCTCTGTGAGCATCTGACCTTCTTTGAGATTCCGCACCCACAGGAGCGTAAGGGACCCTGACAATATTAACAAGAATTGTTTGATATAGAGGTAAAATTTAAAAGATTTTCACTGTCACAAGTGTTACAGATGTCTTTATAAGGATACATTTTAAAATAATTATAGAACAGCTTTTAATAAAATAAGCAGTGTGGTATAACAAGGAGGCATATGATGAGTAATCTGGCCCAGGGTCAGCAATAAGTTCCCCGTAGAGACTTAAGTGTGATATCTCCTGTTGACATTTAATTATTTTTTAAAAAATAAGCACATGTAAAGAAAAAATAAATAAGAAAACCAAAATTATAAAGAAGAGTTTGATAGATTCATAGTGGTGATTGATATTAGCACAATTGTTTGGAGAATGATGTTCATGTTGTTGTTGTTATTGTTAAGTGCCGTCAAGTCGGTGTTGACTCATGGCGACCCTCTGGAGAGTTGTCCTAAATTGTGTTCGGTCTTCAGCCAGGCGGCTCATTGTTGACAGACTGGTACCCGTAGCTGCTGTTATTGTATTGATCCATCTCATTGCTGGCCTTCCTCTTTTGCATTGACCTTCTATCTTGCCAAGCACGATGTCTTTCTCTAATGATCTCTCTCTTCACATGATGTGTCCAAAGTATGAAAGTCGAAGTCTTGTCATCTGAGCTTCTAAAGAAAGCTTAGGTTTGATCTCCTCTAGTACTGACTGGTTTGTTCTTTGGGCAGTCCATGGTATACACAGTATTTGCCGCCAGCACCATAATTCAAAGGCATTAATTTTCTTCCTGTCTATCTTTTTCACTGTCCAGTTTTCACATCCATATGATGTTATTGAAAATACCATGGCCTGTACAAGTCGAATCTTTGTATGGAGAGAGATATCTCTGCTCTTGAGGATCTTGTCTAGGTCTTTCATAGCCATACTGCCAAGAGCAATGCTGCGTCGGATTTCTTGACTGCTTGTTGCTTCCTTATTGATAGTTGATCCAAGTAGGTTAAAGTTATTCACTATTTCAATTTCTTCTCCTTCAGCGATGAACCTGTTGATTTTGCCAGTTGTCATGATCTTTGTCTTCTTTACATTAAGGTGCAGGCCCATTTTGAGACTATGATTGTGAGAAGCAAATGTTTCAGATCATCTTCACTTTCAGCCAGTAATGTGGTATCATCAGCACAGCGAAGGTTGTTGATGAGTCTTCCACCAATCTTCACACCTCTGTCATCCTCATACAATCCTGCTTCTGTGATGATTTGTTCTGCATATAAACTAAACAGGTAGGGGGAAAATATGATGTTCATACTAATGAAATAACAAGTTTAAGTCCTGCCATCTTCTGAAGTCCATTGGGGCATGTTTACTAAGGGGCATGTTTACTAAACCTTCTTAATGTGCGCCTGGCGTTAGTGTGCAGGATGCCATATAAGGAGTGGGCGTTTCAGTCTAAAGTAGCAAAACGGGATTAGCGCGCGATAACGTGCGCTGCTGCGCACAATATCAGGCGAAGCGCCGCTAAGCACGTTACCGCGCGGTAATCTTAAGTAGGCGCACAGACATCTAAACATAGAAACAGAAGTATAGCACAATGGTTCATACACTGACTGATGATACAGGGGTCATGAGTTCAATCCCCCAGTGTGCCTAATGCATAAGGCTGGCTGAGGCATCAGCTTTGACATGTAAGTATTGTTTCTTGGGGCATTTTATTTGTATTTTAATTATTGCTGCCAGCAAACACACCCTCACGTGCTGTAACCTAAGGTGCCGCATAAGGCACCCTATAAGGCACTCCATAGGGCACATTATAAAGTGCACTGTCTGCCACGGCACCCTATAATGTCCCCTATAGGGCACACTATAAGGCGCTCCATAGGACACCTTATATGGACTGTAACCATAAGGTGCCTCAGAAGGCACTTTATAGGGCACCTTCTGAGGCACCTTATGGTTACAGTACTCTGAGGGTGTTTTTGCTGGCAGCACTAATGTACAGTAAACATAGACAATGCTTTGGACAGCCCTATCAAATAACCCCACTGTGGCTTTGAACCCATGACCTTTGACTCCACAGGCAGTGAAGTAACCAGTGGGCTACAGCTACTAACAAACCCCAGGCTGGCTGCAGAAGGACTGCACATCACCACACAGTCTGCTGTGGTCACCAGGATAGGGTTAACCCACCCATACCCATGATGCACTGCACATGCAAATCAGCAGTCTACAGATGATCACAAGATGGGGTATGCACCCCCACAGCACCTCGACCTGGTAGGGGGAACTGACCGTGGTGTGTTACTGGCACAGAGTAGCTACACACCATCACATTGTGCGGGTAGTGTGCTCACCCTGAGGGTGAGGTGGGGCGCCCAGCACCAGGTCCACAGCACCTTCCATGGTAGAAACAGGCCATGCTGCAGGTCCCCAGCAGTGCTAGTGTGTGAGATAGGTAGTTTCTGCAGACACACCTTGGATACATCTGTATTTCTCAGTCAGGTTTAGGCCTTATGGATCCATAGGTGAATTATGTACCACCACCCCACCCTCTGTGAGCTGAGGGTGGTAAACAGGGTCTCCCACCAACAGATCCACATTCTACCTCCCTGCAATGGTGGCAGCAGAGGGGGACCATCAACCCCAATCCTGCTGGGGAACAGACACCCTACAGGGCAGTCAATGCAGCTCTATACACATCCATAAAGCAATATCAGACAGACATTAGGCCTGGAAACGCTAAGCTGCACCCCCCCACTATCTGATATTCTCCTGCAACAAGCCTTCAGCCACAGCACCCTGCAAGGTGTCCCAGCAAGACACATACCAGCTGCAGACAGTCTGCTAGCTAGTCCATAGTGCATGTTCCTGGTGGAGATGCATGCACCCAGAACTGTGATGTCACATACACACCAAGCAGATAAGTCAGTGACTGGGCCCCAAAAGAGAACCCATACATATCACATGAAAGATATACTAGATAGCACTATGGGGGAACCTAGCCATGCCGTGGTCACTGCTCACTCAGGGTGAGAGTGATCTCCCAGCAGGACATGCTGTGGCCACCCTGTCTGTGCAGGTGGTGGCCGGGCACTACAATGTCCCAGCCATTGCCCTATGCCCTGTGCAGATGCATCCTGGCCAGGCCACCCTGTCCGGGCTATACCCATGTTACCTTGCTCCTCATTATGCACATTGGCAGGCCAATACTGGCAACAGTGCTGGCAGTGTGGGCTGTGGAGGGTGTTTGCAGCTACCACACACTGGATAGACAGACACACACTCCCACACCTATGCCAGTATTGTGCTACTATAGAGGTGTTTGGCAGCTCTGGCCACCACACCAATCCTGGGCACAGTGCAGGCATGGATATGGTACGCAATACTGTTGGGGTCACTCCCCAGGGTGGTAAACACTGTCAGACACCAGACCTGAAGCACACTCCACAGACATCAGAAAGGTTGCTATGATGCAGCTCAATCAGCAAATTGTGCTTAACTTAGGAATTGCTATCTGCCAGTAATCATAGCAACCTTTTGATAGCTGTGTACCGTATTCCCAGGTTTAGGGTAGCATTGCTTAGGTATGCAAGTGCTAGTATTGGGAGATGCACGCAGGGCCCAATGTCCTCCCTCTCCAGGAGGCATTGGATAATGGAGCCTGTGGTTCCCAACTCCAGTCCTGGTGTGCCAAACACTGTTCGGGTTTTCATGCTGTCCCTCATGAATATGCATGAGATACATCTGCATACCATGGGGGCGGCGCATAGAAATGCAGCACAGGCATCTTTATTAGAGGCAGCATGGAACCTGAATGGTGTTTGGCCCTCCAGGACTGCATTTGGGAGACTCTGCTCTAGGTAATGAGCCTGTTTATGGTGTCTGTGTTCTGTAGGGTAAAATGTAGGTGTTTTGGGCATGTTTACATCATCTGCAATAAAGGTTCTGTCTGTACTAGCAAGTTTTAGTAGTGGGTAAAATATGGGGGCTGGGTTGGCAGGAATCACAGCTGGGACTTGAACCTGTGACTTTCTGCTCCTGAACACATTGGCTGGGTGCACTGCACCACTATGTTGACACAGAGTCAGTGTATTCCCTGGGGATACCATGACTGTTCATCAGACAAGGCCTGTTGCAGTGCATGGCACCCACCTACACAGGGCTAGGCCACGGTCTGCTCTGGGCAGCTGCCACTGCCCCCTCCACCACCAGTGCCCATCTGCCACCCTGCTGACATGCCCTTCTGCTGGTGTGTGCTGGTGGAGCGCAGTCTCAGGCCATCCAGTGTGCGGGTAGGCGGCTGCCTATGGTGCAGGTTCTGGGGTAGGGGTGCCTGCATAGATGTCCACGCTCCCCCCCCAGCAACACCTGCCACTGTTCTGTGCCCTTAGGGGTCCCTACTGGGTACTATCCCCTGTGACACTGTGGGAAGCACACTTGTGCCCATGCTGGGCCCTCATCAGTTGCTGTCTGGCTGCTCTACTGTTTCAGCATTCCTATGGGCCACCTAGGCATCACCCTAGTCCGCACTGTGGCCCAGCTGCAGTACAGGATGTGCCGTCTGCAGCCTTCTGTGTCCCCTTTCCCAGCATCTGTCCAGTTGCCCATTCCGACATGCCTGCCCTGCTGTTGTGGAACATGTGCACGCCATAGGAAACCTGTCCAATGGAGAGGGAAACGCTGATGAGCGCAATTGCACTTGTGGGATCATTCACCTTGTATGGGGACGGAGCGTAGACCCTTCCAAAATTCATATCGTTTTTTTGGAGCTTTCTCGGGAGTGCTTTTTGATGTTTCCCATTACTATCACTATTGCCCAGCTTGGTTATGTTTTTTTTATATTTTGTTGGGGTAATTTTCAATGTTTATTTGCCCTTTTGTTCCGTGCACATGTATCACACTTATCACTTTTTTGTAGGTTTCCCTGGTTTTGCTGTATATTGCTGACAGAAATGGTTTCTCTTCCCTTTAAATCAACTCTAACGCCAGGGTTTCACTGGCATTAGTTTTGAGCCTCGGATTTCACAGCGTTAGTGTGCGGGGAGCCTCTCCCCTCCCACTCTCCACCCATTGACCCCTTCTCTCCGCCCCTAGGGAGCCTTCCTCCGCCCTCCGGGAGCCTTTCCCCGCCTTCAGCGCTCATTTGCGCTGCTGCGCGCGTTAACGCGTGCTAAGGTACCTGAGCGCCTGCTAAAGCGCCATTATCGCACGCTAAGGTACCTTAGCGCACGATAACGTCACAGAGCGCACATTAAGAAGGTTTAGTAAACATGCCCCATTGTTTTTTTGTCTCCTCCAGTAGGAATTGGGCTAAGTGAGAGCTGTGTGTTTTCACATCTTATGGGATTGGATGAATAGTCTTGTGGTTAGAGTGGTGGGCTAGAACCAGTGTTCAAATCCCACTAATGTTCCCTATGGCCTTAAGCAACTCACTTAACCTTCCATTACCCCAGGTACAAACTTAGAGGTTGATACAGAATTCCTGTGCTAAAGTTCTAGCACAGACATTTTTGCTCATCTATGCTGTAAGCAAAAATGCAGTGCTAAGTGTGTTGTCAAACAGCATGTACATGAGCTGCATGCTAAACTCCAGGAGAGCAAGCCAGGCACATGCACACAGGTGTTTGCATTAGCAACACCTAGATCCTGCACACAAAAAGGCACTTGTGTGCATGTGCTGGAATGCTGTGTGGCACATAAGAGCTTTGCCATTCTGCTCAAAGGTTCTACTCAGAATATCTCAGTCTGAGCAGAATGATTGCTCTTATGCGCCACATTGCATTCCAGCAGATGTGAATACATTGTTACAGCATGCTTCTCCTACTGGCTTTGTTTTTTTGAGGCCTCACTCACTTCAGTAAAGCCTAAAAAAAGGTACAGAGGTTGTCTGGTCAAAAAACAGGCATACATTCCTCCTCAGCACTGATCGCAGACCCTTTACATCTTCTCTGGTGTGGTGTCAAAGGTCCTGGCTTTGAGCTCAGCCATCTGCATCGCTGCACACTTCTTTGCATCTGGGTGGCATAGCTAATTGCTTAATTATCAGCTAGTTTGAATGGATTTACATGGGCTCTGCTTTTCCATTAGCGCTGACTTCTTTGCAGTGATTACACTCGTGGTAAATCCGTTTCTACATTTGGCTCTCACACTACAGAAAATTGTGCACAAATGCCACACAGATCCCACACCAACGGCAGGACAGTTTTCTGCATCAGCCTCTTAAATTGTAAGCTCTCTGGGGACAAGGAAATACCTGCATGTAACTCATCTTGAACTACTGTTGGAAAAGCATGAGCTAAGTAAGACTTTTCCAAAATCTTTACTCAGTTTTCCTTGCAGGAATGAACTCTCCAGAGCCACAGGAAAATGAAATAATGAGGGGAAAAAAACATGAAACAAATTCTTAAGCACTGTGAAGTCTTTTTAATTATTGATGGAAGAGAGAAGGCATCCATATTCTTATTTCATGATGTCTAATTCTCCAAAGTGCCAACCTCAGAGCAGCAGTGATAAGCACTTGACTGCATGTCCTCCTGTTAACGGACTGCTATGTAATTGGAGTGACAAGGAGTAAAATCAATTTGAATAAAGGAGGTCACCTGTTTTATAAATAAATCATCAAATCATTTTGTTAATACATACGTCCTCCTCTCTTCTGATAACATATGGGAGGAAGGAGAGCACATGCAGGATGTCTGTTGAGAGCTAGACAGCTGCTAGGTAGGTGCACATACTTCCAACAGAATAAATCAAGGTTCTGAACAGTATACAGTCCTTATTCTTGAATCAGCTGCTGTATAAAAACTTAAAACCTCTGGCTGGGGCATCACAGGTCTTTGGGCTAGATTTTGAATTCTCCTCTATGCCATAAATATGGGGTAATGGAGGGCACCATTTTGTATTGAGCATGGAATCAGGGCTAGTGCAAGAATGTTAGACACCCTAGACAAACCTTGCACCCCTCCCCCTCCCCTATTCCCCCGTAAGAACCTAAGAAATGCCATACTGGGTCAGATCAAAGGTCCATCAATCCCAGTATCCTGTTTCCAAAAGTGGCCAATTCAGGTCGCAAGTACCTGTCATCTTCCCAAAAGGTAGACAAATTCCACGCTGCTTATCCCAGGGGTAAGCAGGGGATTTCTCCAGTTTGCTTTAATAAAGGTTTATGGACTTTTCCTCCAGGAACTTGTCCAAAACTCTTTTAAACCAAGCTGTAGTAACAGTTTACTACATCCTCCAGCAACAAATTCCAGAGTTTTCTTATGCACTGAGTGAAAAAATATTTTCTCTGATTAGTCTTAAATGTGCTACACTGTAGCTTCCTGGCATGTCCCCTAGTCTTTCTACATTTTGAAGAAGTAAACAGATCTACATTTACCCATTCCATTTCACTCATTTCATAGACCTCTTTCATACTGTATCTCCCCTCAGCCATCTCCTTTCCAAGCTGAAGAGCCCTAACCATTTAAGCTTTTCCTCACAGTGGTATCCTTCCATCCCCTTTATCATTTTGGTCACTCTTCTCTCTGCTTTTTATAATTCTGCTATATACCTTTTGAGATATGGCAACCAGAATTGCACACAATATTCGAGGTGTGGTTGCACTATGGAGTGATACAGAAGCATTATAATATCCTTGATTTTATTCTCCATTCCTTTCCTTATGATTTGCTTTCCTGGCTGCCGCTGCACACTGGGTGGAGGGTATTATCCATGATGACACCTAAATCCTTTTCCTGCTGGTGTTTCGTAATGTGGAACTTTGCATTGTATAACTGTAGTTTGGGTTGTTCTTCCCTAAGTGCATAACTTTGCATGTGACCACATTACATTTTATCTGCCATTTGGATGCCCAGTCTTCCCAATTTCTCAGTCCTCTGCAGTTTTTCACAATCCTCTTGTATTTTAAGAATTTGATAATTTTGTGTCATCTGCAAATTTGATCACCTCATTCATTGCTCTTATTCCCAGGTCATTTATGAATATGTTAAAAAGCAGTGGGACCAGCACAGATCCCTGGGGAACTCCATTATTCATCTTTCTCCATTGAGAAAATTGGCCATTTAGCCCTACTGTCCGTTTTCTATCTTTTAACTAATTTCCAATCCACCATAGTACACTGCCTCCTATCCCATTACTTTTTAATTTCTTCAGAAGTCTCTCATGAGGGACCTTGTCACAGGCTTTTTGAAAATTTGACCAGCTCACCTTTATCTACCTGTTTATTCATAACTTCAGAAAATATAGCAGATTAGAGACACAAGATTTTCCTTGGCTGAATCCATATTGGCTTTCTCCTATTAAACCATGACTATGTGGTTTCTACTATTTTGCCCAGTATCAACGTCAGGATTACCAGTCTTTAGTTTCTCGGATCATCCCAGGAACCCTTTTGAAAAATTGGCACTGGGGATCTGGGTGTGCCAGACCTGCGCCTGTACAATGTGAGTTGTCCGTTGCGCTATGTGAGGGGTTGGTTGGGTGGGAGGGTAGAGGTGGTGGACGGGTTCCTGGAGGTTCAGCTAGTGTCACCATATAGTCAGACATTCACTTTGCATTCAGGGGTTTCTTGTCGTTACATGGTGGGCCCGCAATGTTTTTTTGTGCAGCCAGTGCGTTGGGCATAGCATTGAGTTTGGAAAAAGCTTGGCTTGCAGGCTGGGGTATCAGGCTCTCTACCTCTGTGAGGGAATGCCATCTTTGTGCCAAGTCTAGCACAATCTGTTTGCTTCCTGGGAACAGCAAGGATTGTGGTGGGTTGGACAGTTTCTGGAGGGTTGTGGGATCCAGATTTGGAGTTTTGATTCTTTGAGTCAGGAGTATCACTTGGGAGCTAGATAATTTTATGGCTACCTGCAGGCATGACATTACATGCTGCAGCAGCTTGGACACTATCCTCAGGCCTTCCAGGAAATGGCCTTTGAGGTTAGCCTCCTCAAAAATGCAATGTATGCCTTTGGTCACTGCCGACTCCTAGCAACCCAGCAACCTCTGGGTTTTCTTGGCAGTAGATTGCTAGGCCTTTCTTTCAAGGCAATGGAGGGTTAAGTAACTTGCTCAAGGCCATAAGGAGTGCTAGTGGGAATCAGCTGGTCTTGGCTACCAAGCCAAAGCTCTAATCACTCTTCTCCTCAAAAACCCCTCACTTGACCCTACTTGTCCTTCTAATTAATCAACCCATCTCCCTTCTCCCATTCATTTCCAAAATCCTTGAACATGCAGTTCTCTGCCGCTGTCTCAAATTTCTCTTCTCTCAAGCTCTCCTTGATCCACTTCAATCTGTTTTTTGTCCATTTTATTCTACTGAACAGCTCTTGCCAAAGTCTCCAATGATCTGTTCCTCGCTAAATCCAAAGACCTTTATTTGGTTCTCATTCTTCTCAATCTTTCTGCTGCTTTTGTTACTGTTGACCACCTCCTCCTCCTTGACACTATCCTCTTGGTATTAGAGGCCCTGTCTTTGTTCTCTTATCTCTCCAATCACTCTTTCAGTGTTTGTTCTGAAGGTCCCTCCTCTACTGCCATCCTTCTCTCAGTTGGTATACCTCAAGGATCTGTTCTGGGCCCTCTTTTTTCTCTATACCCAGTCCCTTGGTGCCCTCATCTCTTCCTATGACTTTCAGTATTATTTTTATGCTGATGACTCTCAAATCTATCTATCTATCTACACCGGACATTTCTCCTTCATTCCAAACTCGTATCCCTACTTGCTTATCTGACATCGCACCTGGATGTCTCACTGCTGCCTAAAATTGAATGCGGCTAAACTGAACTTCTTATTTTTACCCCTAAACCCTCCTCCCCCTTCCTCCTTTCTCTATCACTGTTGACAACACTCTTCTTCCTGTTTCCTTGACCCACAACCTTGGGGTCATCTTCAACTCCCCCTTTTCCTTCTCCACACATTCAACATATAGCTAAAACTTGTCATTTTCTGTTCTACAACATTAACAAAATTTGTTTCTTCCTCTCTGAATACAACTACTACTACTACTACTATTTAGCTCTTATAAAGCGCCACGCACGCAGCGCTGCACAGCTAACCTACAAGAGGTAGCCAACATACAAGAGACAGTCCCTGCCCGTCAGAGTCATGCTCATCGGAGCTTGCAATCTAGTTAGAACAGTACAGAGCATTAGTCAGTTCTGTGGAAGGTACGGTGTGGTATAGTTGGTCTAAGGTTTGGTCGTAAACGTAGACAGGGGTCATGGTAAGATGAGGATGGAAGTCAGGATCTGAATGCAACGGTGAAGAGGTGGGTCTTCAACCTGGATTTGAAGAGGGCCAGGGAGGGCGCCTGGCGCACAGACACAAGTAGGCTGTTCCAGGCGTATGGTGCAGCAAGGTGAAAGGAGTGCAGTAGGGAGTTCGCGGTGCAGGTGAAAGGCATTGATAGAAGTAATTTGTTGGTGGAGCGCAAATTTTGAGTGGGGACGTAGGGAGAGATAAGAGATAAGAGGTACTGAGGGGCCATAGAGTGAATGCATTTATAGGTCAGCAGGAGAAGCTTGAATTGGATGCGGAATAGGACAGGGAGCCAGTGAAGTGACTTGAGAAGAGGAGTAATGTGGGCATGACGAGGCTGGCAGAAGATTAGTCGAGCAGCATGATTTTGTATAAATTGAAGGGGAAGGAGGTGTCTCACGGGGAGACCAGCGAGGAGTAGGTTGCAGTAGTCAAGGCGAGAGGAGATTAAGGAGTGGATAAGCATTTTGGTGGTGTGTTCAGAGAGGAAGGGGCGGAATTTGCTGATGTTGTAGAGAAAGAAGCGGCAGGTCTTAGCTACAAGCTGGATATGAGCGGAGAAGGAGAGAGAGGTGTCGAAGATAACCCCTAGATTGCTGGCCGAGGGAACAGGAACGATAGTAGATCCATCAACCTGGATTGAGAGAAGGGGAAGTGGGGGGGGGGGGAGGAGTTGGGTGGAAAGACAAGGAGTTCAGTCTTGGCCATGTTCAGTTTCAATCGGCGATGAGACATCCAGGCAGCGATGTCCAGAAGACAGGCAGAGATCTTGGACTGGGTTGCCGGAGAAATGTTAGGTGTAGAGAGGTAGATTTGGGAGTCGTTGGCAGAGATGGTACTGAAAGCCATGGGAGGAGATAAGCGCTCCGAGGCCTTGGGTATAGAGAGAGAAGAGGAGGGGGCCCAAGACAGATCCCTGAGGTACACCTACCTGGAGCGGGGTAGGGGAGGAGGAGAAGCCACCAGAGCATACACTGAATGAGCGATGGGAGAGGTAGGAGGAGAACCAGGATAGAATGGAGTCTTTGAAGCCAAGCGAGGAGAGCGTGGCGAGGAGAAGGTAGTGGTCAACAGTGTCAAAGGCAGCAGAAAGGTTAAGAAGGATGAGGATGGAATAGAGGCCCTTAGATTTAGCCAGGAACAGGTCATTGGTGACTTTAGTGAGTGTTGTTTCAGTGGAGTGTAGGGGATGGAAGCCAGATTGTAGTGGGTCCAGGAGGGCCTGGGAGGTGAGGAAGTCGAGGCAGCAAAGGTGAACTGCTCGTTCTAATAATTTGGATATGAAGGGAAGGAGGGAGATGGGTCGATAGTTAGAAGGGGCATATGGGATCAAGTGAGGGTTTCTTGAGGAGGGGTATGATAACAGCATGTTTGAAGTCAGCGGGGATGGTTGCAGTGGAGAGAGAAAGATTGAGGATGTGAGTGATGGAGGGGACAATGGTGAGGGAGATGGAATGTAGGAGATGGGTGGGGATAGGGTCTGATGAACAGGTGGTGGGTTTGGAGGAGGAAAGAAAGAGTGCGGTTTCTTCTTCAGAGATCGGAGGGAAGGAGGAGAGGGTGGTGGGGGGGAGGATGGATGGGGAGTAGAATTGGGGAGGAGGGGAAGTAGATGAGGGGGTAGGGAATTGGAGGGTAATTTTGTGGATTTTGTCGTGAAAGTAGCCAGCTAGGGTTTGGGCAGAGAGGGAGGGTGGGATTGGGGGTGGAGGGACCTTGAGGAGAGATTTGAGGGTATTAAAGAGACGGCGAGGATCAGAGGCAAGGTAATTGGTCAGATGGATGCAGTAATTTTGTTTGGCAAGTGCCAAGGCTGACTGGAAGGAGCCAAGCATGAATTTGAAGTGTAAAAGGTCATCCGGGGAGCGGGATTTGGACCAAGCTCGTTCGGCAGAGTGGGCGCAGATGTGTAGGTAGCAGATTGTGGGTGAAAGCCAGGGTTGGGGAGTAGATCATTTTACAGGATGTGGGGTGGGAGGGGCAAGAGAGTCAAGGGCTGAGGATAGTGTAACATTGTATGAGGATAGTGCCTCATCGATGGACTTGGATGATAAAATGGAGGAAAGAGATGGAAAAATGGTGGAGGAGAGAGTCAGGGGATCAATATTATTAAGGTTTCTAAATAGGTCAGAGGAGACAGGACGAGGTTGGGACAGCGGAAGCTGAAGAGTAAATGTCAAGAGGTGATGGTCAGATGAGGGAAGGATTGAATTGCGGACATTTGAGGGAGAGGAATTGGAGAAGAGTATTAGGTCAAGGCAGTGGCCGTGTAGATATGTGGGAGCAGTGGAGCAGAGTTGGAGGTCGAACGAGGAGGTAAGAGCGAGAAACTTAGAGGCATGGGGGTCGGAGGGGTTGTCGATATTAATGTTAAAATCGCCAATAATAAGAGTAGGGGAGGAAGGATCCATAAAGGCGGAAAGCCAGGAGTCGAAGTCGGTGAGGAAGGTTGATTTGGATTTGTTGGTTGGGCGATAAATAACAGCTACTCGGAGCGGAGGTGGTGTGAGGAGGCGAATGGAGTGGACTTCGAAGGAGAGGGGGGAGTGTGATTGGGGTGGCAGGAGGGGTTGGAATTGGCAGGAGGGAGCGAGAAGGAGGCCGACACCACCACCGCAACCAGTAGATCGAGGTGTATGGGAGAACTGGTAGCCCCCATAGCAGAGAGAGGCAATGGAAGCAGTATCGTCAGGGAGGAGCCAGGTCTCGGTCAAGGCAAGAAGGTGTAGGGCATTAGAGATAAATAGATCGTGGATAAAAGTGTTTTTTTTTTTATGACTGAGCATGCGTTCCATAGGGCGCATGAAAACGGGAGAGCGGAGGGGGGGAGGAGAGGGTTATGGATAAGGTTGGATAAGTTACATGTGGAATTCTTATTGGAGTAGCGTGGGGGTCTATTTCTAGAGTAATACCGAGATTTAGAGGGAGCAGGGTGTGGGTGGGTATGTCTGGATGTATGTGCTCTCCAGGTGGGACATGAGGGAGGGGAAATGAGGGATAAATTGATGGTATCAGGTAGGTTGCATGAGGGATTATTTTTGGGGGTAAGGTTGGAGCTGATATTTATGGATGAGTGATTGTGGGATGAATGATTGTGGGATGAGTGTTTGTGGGATGAATGGGGGAGGTTGGAGTTGATATTTATGGATATAAAGGTTGCAATAGTAAAGACGGCTCTTGTCCACTCTTTGGTCACCTCCCGTCTTGACTATTGCAACCTCCTCCTTGCTGGTCTTTCTTAGTGTCATCTCTCTCCTCTTCAATCCATCCAGAACTCTGCTGCACGCTAATCTTCTGCCTGCACCAATACACTCATATAACCCCTCTTCAAAAATCATTTCACTGCTCCCCTTCTGTTTCTGTATCCAATTCAAACTTCTCCTTCTGACTTATAAATGCATTCACCCTACTGCCCCTCATTACCTTTCCTCTCTTCTCTCCCTACACACCCCCCCCCCCCCCCTTATGAACTCCGCTCCTCCTCGGGCTTTTTCTCTCTATGCCCTCTTCTTCTGCAATTCCAGACTTCGATCTTTTCACCTTGCTGCTCCTTATACATGTAACAAACTTCTATCTTTATGGTAAGTCTCTTCTCTTCCCTTTTTCAAATCCATGCTAAAGGCTTATCTCTTTGAGGCCCTATTTGGATCCCAATCCCTTGTTCTCCTTGTATTTCCTTCTCTATTTGAACCCCCCCCCCCTTGTTTCTCTTGTATTGTTCTGTCTTTCTTGATAAGATTGTAAGCTCTATGAGCAGTGACCATCTTTTTTATATGTTTGTAAAGTGCTGCATACGCCTTGTAGTGCTATATAAATGATTATTATTATTATGTTTATGTGTTTGTTTATTTATTTGATATACTGCCGTTCAATAAAAAACAAAGCGGTGTACAATATTCAAACTTACAAAGAAGGTCAGTGACCGAGAAAATGAAGGAAGTTACAATAAATGACAGGACAGAGGATAGTACAATCAAGCATACTAGACAGAAGAAGGAAGCAATGGTTGAGGGACTGGGAAAGACAGGATCACATGAAGGGAGAAGGGAGGTCAAACGCAGAAGAGAAGAGATAGTAGTAGTAGTAGGCTACTCCTCCACCTCAAGCAGTCACTAAAGATGAGGCTTATCTCCTGGTTCTAATCGTCAGCTTTGTGAGGAGTTGGCAGATGAGATTTTTTTCTGCAGTAGTTCAGAGATGGGTGCGTGAATGGCATAAAAGTCAAACAGGAAGTAAAGTCACACTGGACTGAAACTTAAATTTGCAACCAGATATAGCCAAAGCAGCAAGATCAAGCTCAAACTGTGAACAATTCAAGGACTCCAACCATTATTGAACAAGGAGAACCTCCGCACGATCTGTCAGGGCATGGTCATCCCGATGTTTACTGCAATTCCATCTATCCCCAAACTGGACCTCCAAAGGGTTGACTCCTATCGACCAATAGCTAGCATCCCCATCTTAGCCAAAATAATTGAGAAAGAAGCACAACGGCAAATTCAAGATCACATAGACTCTGTTGCTCCCTTAGATAACTGCCAACATGGGTTCAGAGAACATCATGGGGTTGAGACACTACTTACTGGTCTATTCAACAATATCATCACAGGAATTGACAACATCCATCAAGGTTTTGTCCTCATTTTCCTAGACATCGCCGCGGCATTTGACTCCGTGAGTCACGAAATCCTCCTTGGAAGACTAAAAGAAAAGGGTGTCTGCAACAATGCACTAAAATGGTGTAAGTCTTATCTGGACGATAGATGGCAATATGTGAAGTCTGGATCAGAAGAGTCTAGCCACTTCCATCAAAAGCAAGGGGTACCTCAAGGATCCTCACTATCCTCCTTACTCTTCAATATCTACATGCAGCCCATATGCAATATCATAAGGTCATTCAACGTAAACTGCATGATATATGCAGATGACATTCTGTTATACATGCCTTTCTCCACAACCCACATGGACCTGACCCCACTCACAGATTGTTTCAATGCAGTTTCAACATGGCTCCAGACACAGAACCTACGTATCCAGCATAAAAAAACAGAGGTCCTTTTCATCTCCAGAGACTCCAACTTTACGCCCCCGTCCCACATCAGTGTCAAGGAAGCCGATTTGCAAACTAAAGATGCAATAAAATATTTGGGAGTTACCCTGGACCAACATCTAGACATGAAACGCCACATAAGCAGCGTAGTCAAAGCCATCTACTTCAAAATCCGCTCCCTCAAACACCTACGCTCCCTGCTGGACCCAGACGATTTCCGTACCATATATCAAGCGCTGATCCTGCCGCATTTTGACTTTGCAAATGCCATCTTACAAGGTCTCCCCCAATCCACACTAACCCCTTACAGTTGGCCATGAATGCCGCAGCTAGGGTCCTCTCCGGTGCATCCAGAAACGACCACGTGACTCCTATTCTCAAACAACTGCACTGGCTACCAATTCACGGGAGAATCACCTTCAAATCCCTTTTATTAGCATTTAAGGCAATCAAAGGCACCTCATCCCTCTCACTCACGAATCTAATCCACATGGTCCCCCCCAACAGATCAAGAAGAACATCAGCTGTAAACTTGCTAGCTATACCAAAGGCTTCGACAAAGTACAACACGAACACCACAAACAGGGCATTCAGTTTTTATGTCCCAAAATGCTGGAACACCCTACCCCCCAACATTAGAACCATTACCAATCTATATCAGTTCAGGAAGGCTCTCAAAACATACCTTTTCTGCCAATACTTCCCAGACAGCAACTGAACTAGATATCCCCTCCAAGAAATGACCCAATCTAGAAATGCCCTCACACTGCAGTGTAGATAGATTATGTATATAGTTAACCCAGTTATCCAAGTTTGTACTCCTGTTCAATGTAAAACCTGACAGTTTGTCGTTATGGTCGTTGTTGTTATGATGTAAACCGCGCTGATTCTAAATAGCGCGGTATATAAGAAACTGTAATAAATAATAAATAAATAAATAAATAAAGGCTTACCAGAACACAGCATTCAACCACTACAACTAATACAAAACACTGCAGCAAGAATAATATCTGGCATACCAAGGGACACCCACATATTCCCAAATTTAAAACAGTTGCACTGGCTCACAATCATTCAAAGATCTAAATTCAAATTGTTCACCATCATCTTCAAGATAATCCACCAGCTGGCACCAATCACCCTTCAACCATTGATAGAAAAAGACCCAGAAATAAGAAACAGACAAGTGACAACCAGAAACCTATTGCTCACATCAAAGGCAAAGACAAAAGCAAAACAGTTAACCTGCGACAGAGCACTTTCCCTCTATGCACCAATGCTCTGGAACGCCTTACTGGAAAATATATAAGCCATCGCCAACCTTCAGGATTTTCACAAAGTATTAAAGACATTCCTATTCACAGAATACTATGCCAACATTACCTGATGAACACCTAGTTCCACCTTACTCCCCCTATCATCCTCCCATACCATACCCTTACCCCCTTCAATACTCCAAGATAATGATCTAAACCTGAGGGTCTAATGTTCCATTGTAATATACTACTGTATAATATTTCACTTCAATTCCTATGTTATATGTACTTTTCTCCAAGTTACTCCACCTGTTCATTGTAAAGTTGTCATTATTATTTTATAAACCGCCCTGAATGGAAGATAGGGCAGTATAAAAGACCTGTTAAATAAATAAATGTGGATTTCTGGGGTTGTGTGTATGGGGCGATTGAAGTGGTGGAGAGTTACAGTATGTATGGCGTGGGACCCATTTTAAATTTCTACTTAGGTTGTACATTTTTCCTCAGAGAGCATGTTGGGCAGGGATCGCCAAAGTGGTGACCTGCTCAAAGTGCATGACTGAGGTGGGGACATTTGTGCATTGTATTTGGTCCTGTCCCCATATTGTTGTGTTTTGGATGATCTGGAGTTGGGAGCATGGGCAGAGATTCTATTTGTTAGGAAAGCATGTTTAGTTGCAAAACATTATCTTATACAATGCTAGCTTGATGCTCAATCTCCAAGTTTGGAGGTATAGAGTGTGCAGATGCATATTCTCCTGCATATAGAACTCTTGATGTCAGGGTTGAAGAGATACCAGACCTTCTTGAAGATCTGGCATCCATTTCTGATGTCCTAGTTGTCAAGGCAACACAGTGAGCTCCTCAACTTGTTGTATGTTTAGTATGGATTTGTGTGTGTGTGTGTGGCGGTGGGGGAATGGAATAGGTTCCCCTCTGTTAAGGTATTTGGCCATCTAACACTATTGGTTGTGTGATTTGTACTCTGTATCCTTGGAATGTGCATTGCTTTCTTACTGTTTTGCTTTGCATGACAAAACTAAAAATTACTTGAACTAAAAACTGGTGCTACATTGGCCACTCTCCAATCTTCGAGTACTACAGATGATTTTAATGATAGTTCACAGATTACTAATAGTAGGTCTGAAATCTCATGTTTTAGTTATTTCAGCACACTGGGATGTATACCATCTGCTCCAGGTGATTTGCTACTCTGTAATTTATCAAATTGCTATATTACATCTTCCCTATTTATTGATATTTGTTTCAAATCCTCTGAAACATCACCTTTAAATATAATTTATGGCATGTGTAACTTCCCTATGTCTTCTTTAGCAAAGGCCAAAACAAAAAATTCAGTCTCTCAGCTATGGCCTTCTCCTCCTTTACTGCCCCTTTTCCCCTTCTGTCATCTAATAGTCCAACTGACTCTCCGTGTTTTTTGCTATGAATGTACTTGAAAAAGGTTTTATTGTGAGTTTTTCCTTCCACAGCAAGTTTCCTTTCAAATTCTTTTTCCTCCCTTATCACTGCCTTGCATCTAACTTACCAGTGGTTATGTTATTTCCTGTTTTTGTCATTTGGCTCTTCCCCCATTTTCTGAATGATGCATTTTTGATTAAAAACAATCTGACTTCACTTTAAACAATATCAGAAGTCGTTTTGCCTTCCTTCTACCTTTCGTAAAGCATGAAATACATCTAGTCTGGGCTTCCAAGATAGTATTTTTAAACACCTAGGCTTGATGTAAACCTTTAACCTTTGCAGCTGTCCTTTTAGTTTATTCTTAACAGTTTTCCTCCTTTTCTCATAGTCTCTTTTGAAAGTCAAAGCTAGCATTGCGGATTCCCTTGCTCTCCTCTCTCCATTTATTAAATCAAATGTGATCAGGTTATGATCACTATTACCAAGTGGCCCCAATATGTTCTCTCATACCAGATCCTGTATTCCACTAAGGACCAGGTCTAAAATAACTTGTATTGGTTCCTGAACCAGCTGCTCCATAAAGCAGTCATTTATTTCATCTAAAAATTTTATCTTTATAATATGTCCTAAAGTGACATTGATCCAGTTGATACCAGGGTAATTGAAATCTACTGCTACTACTACTACTGAACATTTGTATAGCACTACAAGACGTACACAGCACTGCACAGACACATGTAAAAAACTGTTCCTGCTCAGAGCTTACAATCCAATCAAGACAGACAACACAGTAGCTGTAGACATAGGATAAATCTAGGGGGAACACAAAAGAGATCAGGTGAGTCAAGATCCGAAAGTGGCAGTGAAGAGGTGAGTTTTCAGCCTGGATTTGAAAAGGGCTGGAGAAGGCGCCTGGCGTACAGACTCAGGTAGTTTGTTCTAAGCATAAGGAGCAGCAAGGTCAAAGGAACAAAGTCTAGAGTTAACAATAGAAGAGAAGGGCACAGATAGAAATGATTTGCCAGAAGAGCGGAGATCCCAAGGAGGGGTGGAGGGAGAGGTATGAGGGAAGGTAGTGAGGAGCTGCAGAGTGAATGCACTTATAGGTTAGCAGGAGAAGTTTGAACTGGATGCGGAAACACATCCATTATTACTGTGTTGTAACTTTTGTTAGCTTCCCTAATTTCTTTTAGCATTTCATCATCCATCTGTTCATTTTGGCAAGGTGGTCAGTAGTACATCCCCATTGACATTCCCTTCCCCTTTCCTTTTTATATGGAATTTCTATCCATAGAGATTCTATAATGTATTTTGTTTCCTGCAAAACCTTTATCCTGTTTGACTCAATGACCTCTTTAACATATAGGGGTATGTTTACTAAACTGCGTTAGTGTGATTCACGTTAGGAGCCGTGTTAGTGGAAGAAATGCCAAAAAAGGACATGGGCGGTACATCGTTACTGATAACGCGCGTTATAAGGCGCCGCGCAGCAACGATCATTACAGGGCGCGTTACTGCGCGTTAAGCTTAAGAAGGCGCGCTGACACCCAAATACAGAAAACAGAGCTGTAGCACAATGGTTACTACACAGACTGATGCTACAAGGGTCATGGGTTTGATTCCCCAGTGTGCCTAATGAATAAGGCTGGCTGAGGTGTCATGTGTAACCCTTTGAAGGCCTACTATAATATTTTATTCCACATTCTGCAGCCGGGTTAAAGTTTGCATATGTCAGGAAAATTGTGCCCGTCTTATTCAATATGTTCCAATAGTGACGTTCCCTCTGCCATGGTCATGTATTATATACCATTTGATAGGAATATTTAGGCAGAAGTTTGGATCCCGAAAGTGTTGGGCTTGGCCTGGAAAGGATTAAGTATTGGGCTGTGAGGAAGTTTAGTTGTACTTTAATAGTGCTGCCAGCAAACACACCCTCACAGTGGCGTAACCTAAGGTGCCACATAAGGCACCCTAGAAGGCACTCCATAGGGCACATTATAAAGTGCACTGTCTGCCAAGGCACCCTATAATGTCCCCTATAGGACACCATATAAGGCACCTTATAAGGCGATTTATAGGGCACCGTATAAGGTGCCCTATAGGGCGCCTTATGAGCCACCCTAAGGTGACAGTACCCTGAGGATGGTTCTGCTGGCAGCACTAATATACAATAAAAATACACCATGCCTAAGACAGCCCTATCGATGAACCCCACTGTGGGTTTTGAACCCATGACCTCTGGCTCCATGGGCAGAGAAGTAACCAGTGGGCTAGAGCTGCTAATAAACATCTGGCTGGCTACAGGAGGACTGCACGGCACCACACCCACATTCTGCTGTGGTTACCAGGATAGGGTCAACCCATCCGTACCCAGGATGCACAGCACATGTAAATCAGCAGTCTACAGATGATCACAAGATGGGGTATGGTAGCCTGGTAGGGGGTGCCGACGGTGTGTGTTAGTGGCACAGAGTAGCTACAGACCGTCACAGTGTGCGGGTCCTGTGCTCATCCTGAAGGAGAGGTATGGTGCCCAGCATCATTCGCACAGCACCTGGCTGTGCTGAGATAGGCTATGCTGCAGGTCCCCATCAGTGCCAATGTGTAGTCCTTGCAAACACCCCTAGGATATGCCTGTGTTCATCTGCATGGTCACATGATGTAAGTGAAGGGGGGTGTTGGGACCCACAGGGAGATTACATACCACCACCCAACACACCCTCTGGGGCTCAGGGTGGGGGAGAGGATCTCCTGCCAACAGATGCACTTTCTACCCCCCTGCAATGGTGGCCGTAGAGGGGACATCACCCCAGTCCTGCTAGGGATCAAATACCCTACAGGGCAGGCAATGCAGAGCAGTACACACCCATAACGCAACAGCAGGTCTGGAAATGCTCAGCTGCCCCCCACCATTATCTGACATTCTCCAGCAGCAAGCCTACAGCCGCTGCACCCTGCAAGGTGTTCCAGCAAGACACATACTAGCTGCAGACAGTCCGCCAGCTAGTCCATAGTGCATGGTCCTGGAGGAGATGCATGTACCCAGAACGGGGATATCAGCATACACACCAAGCAGATAGGTCAGTGATAGGGCCCCAAAAGAAAACCCATAAATATCACATGAAAAAAATGCTATATAGCACTATGGGGGAACCTAGCCATGCCATGGTCACTGCTCAGTCAGGGTGAGAGTGACCTCCCAGCAGGACATGCTATGGCCACCCTGTCCGTGCAGGTGGTGCCGGGCACTACAATGTCTGATCCATTGCCCTATGCCCTGTGCAGATGCGGCCAGGCCAGGCCACCCTATCCAGGCTATTCCCACAGTACCTTGCTCCTCATTATGCACATTGGCAGGCCAATACTGGCAACAGTGCTAGCAGTGTGGGCTGTGGAGGGTGTTGGCAGCCACCACACACTGGATAGACAGACACACACTCCCCACACCTATGCCAGCATTGTGCAACTATAGAGGTGTTGGGCAGCCCAGGCCACCACACCAGTCCTGGGCACAGTGCAGGCATGGCTATCATACGCAATACTGTAGGAGTCACTCCCCAGATTGGTAAACACTGTCAGACACAAGACCTGTAGCACACTCCACAGACATCAGAAAGGTTGCTATGATGCAGCTCACTCCGAAAATTGTACTTAACCTAGGAATTGCTATCTGCCAGTAATCATAGCAACCTTTTGATAGATGTGTACCATATTCCCAGGTTTAGGGTGGCATTACTAAGGTATGCAAGTGCTAGTATTGGGAGATGCACGCAGAGCCCAAAGTCCTGCCTCTCCATGAGGCTTTGGATAATGGGGCCTGTGGGTGCGGGTGTGTCTGCCCCTGTTGGCTGCTGCTTTACAGCACAGGTTCCCAACTCCAGTCCTGGTGGGCCAAACACTGTTCGGGTTTTCATGCTGTCCCTCATGAATATGCATGAGATACATCTGCATACCATGGGGGTGGCGCATAGAAATGCAGCACAGGCATCTTTATTGGAGGCAGCATGGAACCTGAATGGTGTTTGGCCCTCCAGGACTGCATTTGGGAGGCTCTGCTCTAGGTAATGTTCATGTTTATGGTGTCTGTGCTCTGTAGGGTAAAATGTAGGTGTTTTGGGCATGTTTACGTCATCTGCAAGAAAGGTTCTGTCTGTATTAGCACGTTATAGTAGTGGGTAAAATATGAGGACTGGGTTGGCGGAAACTACAGCTGGGACTTGAACCTCTGATCTTCTGCTTCTGAATACAGTGATTTTGTACACTGCACCACCATGTTATCACAGAGATGGTGCATTCCCTGGTGATACCATGACTGTTGGTCAGACAGGGCCTGTCTGTTGCAGTGCATGGCACCCACCTACACAGGGCTAGGCCACGGTTTGCTCTGGCCAGCTGCCACTGCCCCCTCCACCACCAGTATCCCTCAGCCACCATGCTGACATGCTGGTGGAGCACAGTCTCAGGCCATCCAGTGTGCGGGTAGGCGGCTGCCTATGGTGCGGGGTCTGGGGTAGGGGTGCCTGCATCGACGTCCACGCTCCCCCCCAGCCCCGCCTGCCAATGTTCCATGCCCTTGGGGGTAGCTGTTGTTTTTTAATATATTTATTAAGCATTTCCAAACACAAAATATCAACAAGCAATAAACAGAAACAAAAGAAATTTACAGTCCACATCACGGGGAGTATAAATAGGAATTACCACATACAAGCAGTAAGATAAGTAAGAAAATTCAAACAGTGTACGGAGAGAGGTACCTATAACCATAATTAAATAAACTCAAATTATTTCTAGCATGCTGGTAAATATAAACATATCAAAGCAAAAATGCATTTATCCAGGAGAAGAATGACTATTAAGAAAAATTTCCAAAGATGATGTCTCAGAGAAGACATATTTAGTTCCCCCCAATGTAACTAGGCATTTGCAGGGAAACTTGAGGAAAAATGTAGCACCAATCGCTAAGACACGAGGCTTTAATGAAATAAAAGCCCTGCGTCGAAGTTGCGTTTGCCTAGATACATCGGGGAACAAATTTATTGTCCCCCCACAAAAACTAACATTCTTATTCTGAAAATACAGACGCATAACTGTGTTCTTATCCATCTCAGAGTTGAAAGAAACAAGAAGGGTAGACCTGGAAGAAATCAGATCCTGCGAAGACTCTATAAATTCAGACACATCCACAGAGTCAAGCATAGGCATAACATTACGACCCTGCAAAACACCCCCAGGAGCTACAGCCAATTCAGGTAAATAAAACAGCTTATTAATCACGGGTTTAGTATCCTCTTGGTACCCCAAAACGTCTATCAAATACTTGTCAAATAAGATTTGAGGTGACAACAACCGCGTAAAAGGAAAATTTAAGCATCTAATATTTTTAGCCCTAAAGCTATTCTCCAATAACTCCTGTTGGGCATGCAAAGTGGTAGTATCCTTAATAAAAGATACATTAACATTCTGTAATGAAACAACCTGTGATTCCAATTTCTGACATGTAACATCTAATGCAGAAATCTGAGACTCATGTTGAGATAACTTTGCAACAGATTCTTTGGAAAACTCTGAAAATTGAGAAACTACAGTCATTAAAGAAGATTCAATCCGTGAGAGGACCTGCCAAAGATCAATTAAAGAAATCTGTTTGTCCCCAGATAAAGCAAATGTAGAAGCCTGTTGTGCCTTGGTAGCGTCCCCAGGAGCATGAAAAATACGTGGCATAGGAACCGCCACTATAGCTGGAACTTCTGACGAAGGCGCCGAAACAGGTGACAAGTCCGGCAAACTCAATTGCTCCTCCATAACAGGAGAGGAAGTCACCGGGCCAACATTGTCCACACCAGCAGGCGGGGCTGAGTATCCCCTTCTCCGGCATCTGTCCAGTTGCAGTTCCGACATGCCTGCCCTGATGTTGCGGGACATGTGCACGCCATAGGAACCCTGTCCGATGGTGGGGAAAACCCTGAGCAGCGCTATTTCACTGTGGGCCCATTTACCTTGTATGGGGACGGAGTATAGACCCTTCCACGATTTATATCTGTTCTATGGAGCTTACTCGGGGGGGGGGGGGAGGGGTTGATGTTTCTTATTGATACCACTATTGGCCAGCTTGGTTATCGTTTTTTTCCAGTTTGTTGGAGTCATTTTCAGTGTTTCTGTGCCCTTTTGTTCTGTGCACATGTATCACACTTATCACTTTTTTTTTGTTTCCCTGCCTGGGCTGTACATTGCTGACACTGAAATGGTTTCTCTCCCCTGTAATGTGCCTTTAACGGCAGGTTTTCATTCGCGTTGGAATTCAGCCCTGAAAATCAGCGCGTTAGTGTGAGGGGAGCCTCTCCCTGCCCACTCTCCGCCCACTGACCCCTTCTCTCCGCCCTCTCTCCACCTTCTGCGTTGTTTTACCACGCCGCGGGGCTTTACGATCATTAGCGCATCATAACGCGTGTTATATGATGTTAATGATCGTAAGCACAGCATAACACGCGTTATGCTGTGCTTACGATCGTTAACGTTACATAACGCGTGTTATTCACGATTACCGCAGTTTAGTAAACATACCCCATAATGTAACCCCTTCACCAATTTGGTTTGCCTCATTATTGTGACAATTTGTACACAGATATCACAGCATCCCATTGGTTGTCCTCCTTCCACCAGGTCTCTGAGATGCCAGTTATATCTAATCTTTCATTCAGTGCTATATATTCTAACTCTCCCATGTTATTCTTAGGGGGATGTTTACTAAACTGCGGTAACGTTACATAATGTGCGTTATGTAACGTCAACGATCGTTAAGTAATGTTAACACGTGTTATGATGCGTTAACGATCATTAACGTCTCATAACGCGCGTTAACGTTACTTAACGATCATAAAGTTCCGCGGCACGGTAAAACACCGCAGAAGGTTGAGAGAGGGCGGAGAAAAGGGGTCAATGGGCGGAGTGTGGGTGGGGAGAGGCTCCTTTCACACTAACGCGCTGATCTGAAGAGCTGAATCCTAACGCGATTGAAAACCTGCCGTTAAATACACATTTCAGGGGAGAGAAACCATTTAAGTGTCAGCAATGTACAGCATAGGCAGGGAAACCTACAAAAAGTGATAAGTGTGATACATGTGCACAGAACAAAAGTGCACCTAAACATTGAAAATGACCTCAACAAACTGGGAAAAAAACATAACCAAGCTGGCCTATAGTGATATTAATGGGAAACATCAAACCCCCCCCCCCCCGAGAAAGCTCCAAAAAAAGGATATTAATCGTGGAAGGGTCTATGCTCCATCCCCATACAAGGTGAATGAGCCCACAGTGAAATTGCGCTGTGCAGGGTTTTCCTCTCCATCGGACAGGTGTCCTATGGCATGCACATGTGCGGCAACAGCAGGGCGGGCATGTTGGAACGGCAACTGGACAGATGCCAGAAAAGGGGATACAGAGGGCAGCAGGCGGCACATGCTGTGGTGTAGCTGGGCCATAGTGTGGACTAGGGTGATGCCTAGGTGGCCCATACGAATGCTGAAACAGCAGAGCAGCCAGACAGCAACTGCTGAAGGCCCAACATGGGCACGACTGTGTTTCCCACAGTGTCACAGGGGATAGTACCCAGCAGCTACTCCAAGGGCACGGAACATTGGCAGGCGGTGCTTGGGGGTAGCGTGGACACCAATGCAGGCACCCCTACCCCATAACCCGCACCATAGGCAGCCGCCTACCAGCACACTGGATGGCCTGAGACTGTGCTCCACCAGCACCACCAGCAGAAGGGAATGTCAGCATGGTGGCAGAGGGTTACTGGTGGTGGAGGGGGCAGTGGCAGCTGCCCAGAGCAGACCGTGGCCTAGCCCTGTGTAGGTGGGTGCCATGCACTGCAACAGACAGGCCCAGTCTGATGAACAGTCATGGTATCACCAGGGAACACACTGACTCTGTGATAACATGGTGGTGCAGTGCAAAAAAACAGTGTATTCAGAAGCAGAAAGTCACAGGTTCAAGTCCCCACTGTGTTTCCTGCCAACCTAGTCCCCATATTTTTCCCACTACTAAAACGTGCTAATACAGACAGAACCTTTATTGCAGATGATGTAAACATGCCCAAAACACCTACATTTTACCCTACAGATCACAGACACCATAAACATGTGCATTACCTAGAGCAGAGTCTCCCAAATGCAGTCCTGGAGGGCCAAACACCATTCAGGTTCCATGCTGTCTCTAATAAAGATGCCTGTGCTGCATTTCTATGCACTGCCCCCATGGTATGCAGATGTATCTCATGCATATTCATGAGGGACAGCATGAAAACCCAAACAGTGTTTGGCACACCAGGACTGGAGTTGGGAACCTCTGCCGTAAAGCAGCAGCCAACAGGGGCAGACACACCCGCACCCACAGGCTCCATTATCCAATGCCTCCTGGAGAGGCAGGACATTGGGCCCTGCGTGCATCTCCCAATACTAGCACTTGCATACCTTAGCAATGCCACCCTAAACCTGGGAATACGGTACACAGCTATCAAAAGGTTGCTTTGATTACTGGCAGATAGCACTTCCTAAGTTAAGCACAATTTGCTGATTGAGCTGCATCATAGCAACCTTTCTGATGTTTGTGGAGTGTGCTTCATGTCTGGTGTCTGACAGTGTTTACCACCCTGGGGAGTGACCCCAACAGTAGTGCTTACCATAGCCATGCCTGCACTCTGCCCAGGACTGGTGTGGTGGCCAGGGCTGCCAAACACCTCTATGGTTGCACAATGCTGGCATAAGTGTGGGGAGTGTGTGTCTGTCTATCCAGTGTGTGGTGGCTGCAAACACCCTCCACAGCCCACACTGCTAGCACTGTTGCTAGTATTGGTCTGCCAATGTGCATAATGAGGAGCAAGGTACTGTGGGAATAGCCAGGATAGGATGGCCTGGCCTGGATCCATCTGTACATAGCATAGGGCAATGGCTCGGACATTGTAGTGGCCGGCCAACACCTGCACGGACAGGGTGGCCACAGCATGTCCTGCTGGGAGGTCACTTCCACCCTGACTGAGCAGTGACCACGGCATGACTAGGTTCCCCCATAGTGCTATATACTGTTTCTCTCATGTGATATTTATGGGTTTTCTTTTGGGGCCCAATCACTGTCTTATCTGCTTGGTGTGTATGCTGACATCCAATTTCTGGGTACATGCATTTTCTCCAGGACCATGCACTATGGACTAGCTAGCAGACTGCCTGCAGCTAGTATGTGTCTTACTGGAACACCTTGCAGGGTGCAGCAGCTGGAGGCTTGCTGCTGGAGAATGTCAGATAGTGGTGGGGGGGGGCAGCTGTGCATTTCCAGGCCTACTGTCTGTCTGCTATTGCTTTATGGATGTGTACAGCTCTGCATTGCCTGCCCTGTAGGATGTCTGTTCCCCAGCAGGACTGGGGTGATAGTCCCCTCTACTGCCACCACTGCAGGGGGAGTAGAATGTGGATCTGTTAGTGAGAGATCCTGTCCCCCACCCTGAGCTCCAGAGGATGGGGTGAGGTGGGTGTTGGTATGTAATTTGCCTGTGGGTCCAAACACCCCCCCCCCTTCACTTAAATCATGTGACCATGGCACCCACACAGGGTATGCACTTTTCTGGGTGCATCATAGTCCACAAGGGCTAGATGTGAAATACAGATAGACACAGGCATATCCTAGGGGTGTTTGCAAGGACTATCTATCACACATTGACACTGATGGGGACCTGCAGCATAGCCTATCTCAGCAAAGCCAGGTGCTGCGAAAATGGTGCTTGGTACCCCACCTCACCCTCAGGGTGGGCACAGGACCCACACACTGTGACGGTCTGTAGCTACTCTGTGCCACTAACACACCGTCGGTACCCCCTACCAGGCTGCGGTGCTGTGGGGTGCATACCCCGTCTTGTGATCATCTGTAGACTGCTGATTTGCATGTGCTGTGCATCCTGGGTACGGGTGGGTTGACCCTATCCTGGTAACCACAGCAGAATGTTTGTGTGGTGCCGTGCATTCCTCCTGAAGCCAGCCAGGGGTTTGTTAGCAGCTGTAGCCCACTGGTTACTTCACTGCCTGCGAAGCCAGAGGTCATGGGTTCAAACCCATGGTGGGGTTATTTGATAGGGCTGTCTGAAGCATTGTCTATTTTTAATGTACATTAGTGCTGCCAGCAAAAACACCCTCAGAGTACTGTAACCTTAAGGCGCCCCATAGGGTGCCTTATAAGGTGCCCTATAGGGGACATTATAGGGTGCCTTGGCGGACAGTGCTCTTTATAATGTGCCCTATGGAGTGCGTTATGGGGTGCCTTATGCGGCACCTTAGGTTACGCCACCGTGAGGGTGTGTTTGCTAGCAGCACTAATTAAAATAAAAGTAAAATGCCTCAACAATCACTACTTAAACATAAAGGGTAATGTCTCAACCAGCCTTATGCATTAGGCACACTGGGGAATCAAACCCATGACCCCTGTATTAGCAGTCAGTGTAGTAGCCATTGTGCTACAGCTCTGTTTCTGTGGTCGTATGGCTGCGTGCCTTCTTAAGATTAACACGCGGTAACGTGTCATGTAACGCTCGTTAATGTAAAGTGCCTTATAATGCGCGTTATCGGTAACGATGTACTGCCCATGTCCTTATTTGGGATTTCTGCCTCTACCGCAGATCCTAACGCAAATCACATTACCGCAGTTTAGTAAACATGCCCCTTAGGCTTCTAGCATTTTCATATAGGCATTTCAAAGTTTGTATTTTGTTCATATTAACAATCAGTTGACAGGGATCATTTGGAATCCTTCAACTCTGTCTGCTCTTTACTTAAAGGCATCTGGGTTACTTTCCTTATGTTGCAATCTTTCTAGTGGGATGCCCTAACTTCCCTGGTTTGCTAGCATCCTTCAAAGATGCAACATTCCAAACCATGCGCTCATGGACCACTGTCGGCTTTCTCCCATTATTTATTTATTTATGTATTTATTTATTTGGTTTTATACCGCAGTATTCAAGATCAGCACGGTTTACAAGGTAACATAGTACATGGAACAGTATATATTAACATTAACATATTACATTTCACATATTAAACAAGTGAACATGTGAACAAGGTATATATACAGTTAACTATTTACATTGGTAGATCAATGATCATTCATTGTAGCTTATATACTGGGAACTATTTACAGACTGATAGGGTTATGACTATAATATTGATGGGTAAATTTAGTACAACTTTATGTTATGTGGTCGAAAGCAAGTGGAAATAGATGTGTCATTATTGCTTTGCGAAAAGTGGTCAGCTCTGGTATGAGATGACTAGGAGGAGGTAGGGAGTTCCACAGTAGAGGGACGAAGAGGGAGAAGGCTCTGTTATTGGCGAATTGCGAGGTTTTTCTAGTTATGGAAGCGATGGTAAGTGTGTTTATCATATTTGATCTTCTCGCTCTGTTGTCAGGAGTCCAATGTAGGAGATTTTCCAGTGAGGGTGCTGATAGGTGGTGGAGAATCTTGAATGTTATTAGTAGAGTTTTGTACTTGAGTTGACTGTTTATTGGGAGCCAGTGTAGCTGGATTCGGAGAGGAGATACATGCTCATATCTGGATGCTCCATAGATGGTTCGTGCAGCCGTATTCAGTGCTAATTGTAATGGGTGGATAGAATGTCCTGGAAGTCCTTGCAGGATGATATTTGCATAGTCGAAAAGCGGAGTGATCAGTGCTTGAAAGACCGTGCGGAAGTCAGTAGGCTCCAATAAGGGTCGGAGATGACGGAGAGAGCATATTTTATGATAGATCGATTTTGTGATGTTGTTTATATGGGGCTCCATGTTTAGGGACTGGTCAAGCATGACGCCCAAATATCTAACCTCATTCTTAGATTTCAGTTCAGCATTCTTTACTTGCAGGGATGTCGGTGGAGTGAATGTTAGATCTTTCTTGATAAAAAGGACTTCTGTTTTTTTTATAATTAACTTGCAGGTTGTGCACAGCCAGCCATTCAGAGATAGCATTAAAGCAATCAATGATTCTGTTGAAGCATGGGTTTTCTGTTGAGAAAGGTGTGTAAATGAGCACATCATCTGCATAGATATGATAAAGGATACCGAAGGACTGTATGATTGTACAGATTGGTTGTACATATATGTTAAAAAGTAAGGCGGATAAAGAAGAGCCTTGTGGTACACCTTGTGTTTGTAGAAACATTTTTGATGTTTGGTTGCCGGTACATACTTCTTGATGGCGATCTGTTAGGTATGAGCGACACCAATATAGTGCTGAGTTCTTGATGCCCTTAAGTTCAAGCAGATTAATTAGTTGGCTGTGACAGACTGTATCAAAAGCTGAGGCAATATCCATAAATATTAAGATAAACCCTGTTTTGGATTGTTTAAGCCTAATATCAAGTTGTTAAGTAAGGATGTAAGTAAAAGTAAAGATGTTGTTGCGGATCAAGTGTTGCGAAGCAATCAACATGGTCTTGTATTTGTTGCTGCACTATCTCCTTTTTAAAGGTTAATGCCAGCAGCCTGGTTCCACCCTGTTAAGGTGGAGTCCATTCTTTCGGAAAAGCTTCCTCCTTCCTAAAAATGTTACCCAGTTCTTAAATCTAAACCCTCTTCCTTGCAGCATTATCTCATGCATTGAGACTCTGGAACTCTGCCTGCCTCTTGAAATGGGAAACATTTCTGAGAATGCTATCCTGGAAATTCTGGATTTCAACTTTCTACTTAAAAGACTAATTTTTGGCTTTCAGAACCTCCCTTTCACATTTTCCTATGTCATTGATACCAACATGTACCAAGACAGCAGGCTCCTCCTCAGCACTATCTAAAACCTTATGTAGGTGGCATGTGAGGTCTGCTACCTTTGCACCAGATAGTGAAGTTACCAGCGATCCTCATGTCCACCAGCCACTCAGCTATCTACATGCCTAATGGTTGAATCACCAACTATAACGGCCATCCTAACCCTTCTCTCATGGGTTCATGGCCCTGGAGACACCTTCTCAGTGCAAGAGGTTATTACATCACCTGGAGGACTGGTCCTAGCTACAGTATCACTTCTTGCCACACTGAGGTGATGCACTCCTTTTATGTGACCTTTCTCCTTCATGGCAGCAGAAAAGGCTGCCAGGCTGGAGGTTGGACTTCTCTACTACTATGTCCCTGAAAGGCTTGTCTATATATCTTTCTGTTTGCCTCAGTTCCTCCAAGTTAGCTACTCTAGACTCCAGAGATTGGACTTGTTCCCCGAGAGAAAGAAGCTCTTTGCATCTAGTGCACACATAAGACATCTCACCAACTGGGAGATACTCATACATGCAACACTCAGTGCAAAAGACTGGATAGCCCCCATCTCACTGCTGGACTGCTATCTGCATCTTAGTTTTATTGATTTTTTTTAGCTATTTTAAATTGTTCAGTTATTTGAAATTGCTAGGGGAATAGAGATAATTGAATCAATACAAATATACCTAATTTAATGGACTTTGTTTAATATTCACTTCAAGATGAACTGCGAGGACCTTATTCCTGCCTAATAACTTGCTGATATGATAGCTGGTTAAAGCTGGAAGTGAATAAGATATCTTCCTTTACTTACCTGGTTTAAGAGCCTATAAAGAAAAGATTGTGCCTGGGGCAGGTGGGAGTTGGGGTGGGGGGTAGAAAGTAAATGCAAACAGAAAGATAGCTTGTTATACTATGCTCAAATCAACTTTATTTTAAACTGAAAGTTATCCTGTTACACTATTCCCTGACTTAATAGAACATAGAATTTTAAAATAGATATAGATTTTATCAGCTTATACCCAACCAAATTCCCCTTTCTCCAAGATTTAGAAAATTTACCAACATGTAAATACTTAGAAGTGCAGATTCCTTCCCAGAAATAGTAGCATATGGTTTATCAACAGCTTTCAAGACTGAAAATTACTGAGCTCTAGTTGACCTTCTTATATCTGTGCTTCTAAGGCAATCTTTTTCAACAATTTCCTTTACTATAGCCTATTACTGTGCTATAGTAAAGGAAATTCTTTTCCCTCATACCTCTCCAGTGTCCTCAGATCTCTCACCACTTAACGCCTGTCTAACTCTTGTTGCGAATTGGCTTTCTTCCAATCTTCTCCATCTTAACCCCTCAAAGACATCAGTGATGTGGTTTACTTTCAACTCCTCCCCTCCTTCTTTGGCTCTTTTACTTCTTGATAACCCAATACCACTGGTATCCTACTTTCGATACCTAGGAGTAGTCCTTGACCAAGAATTGTCCTTCCACAATCATATTTCAGCTATTACATCTTGTTCTCTCTTCTTCCTCCATCAGATCAGAGTAGTTAGTGATGCCCTGTCCCCCTCTTCACACACCACACTTCTTCTCGCATTGGTAATTTCACATATTGACTACTGTAATGTTATTTTAACTGGTCTTCCCCAATATCAGATACATCACCTGCAACTGATCAAAAACACCGCTGCCCGAATCATTTCTCATGCCTCCCGTTAGTCATATACTCCTCATTTAATTCAGCTTCACTGGGTACAGGTTCCCCAAAGTATTTTCTTTAAATTTCTAATTCTGACTCATAAAGCTCTTTGCACCCACATATCACAATACCTAGCTGACTCTTTGAAGTTTTGTCCAGTGCCTCGCAGTCTCCGGTCCATTCACATTAACCGTCTTGAGCTTCCCTCCCCTGCACATGCCCATTTGGAACGCACCCACAATTCTGCCTTTTTCTTTCTAGCACCATCCTTATGGAACTCCCTCTCTCTTCCCCTCCATCTGGAACCATCCTATCCCAAGTTCAAAGTACTCCTTAAAACCCATCTTTTCTGTCTTGCCTATGACCTCCCACCCAGTTTTCCCAGCTAACACCTTCTCTCCTCTCACTTGCTCTCTCTCCCTTCTTTCGCTTCTTTTTTCTGCCTGGTGTGCTTGCTGCTCTCCTATCAAGAATTGCAGTTCTTTTCTGTTTCCTGTCAAGGCCTGGCCTTTATGAGTTTTGAACGTATTGTAAACCACCCTGCTGGTTTTTGAAGGTGTGGTATATTAAGAAAGTCAATAAAGATAAAGACATTGCCCTTGGTTTGATAGAGGGAGTCTTTGAAGTTACCCCTTTGATCTGTCACTTAGCTTTAACACTTATTTAAATCATTTCACAATTCTCTTGCCTCCTAAATTTTTAGCAAACAATTTATCTCTGTATACTCAAAGAATAATTACCCTACTCTATCTGTTTAAGTTATACTCCGACTTTGCTTTAACTGAAAGTTAGCTTGTTACACTATGCCCTAACTGATTTAATAAAACCACAGAATTTTAAAATAGATACAGATTTTATCACCTTATACCCAAAAATTCCCTTTTCCCCAAGATTTTGAACATTTCCCAGCAGGTAAATAATTATAAATGCAGAATCCTTCCCAGCAGTAATAATGGCTGCTTTCTCATAGTCATCTCAACACCATCCCTCCCAGAACAATTCTATAACAATACATATTTCAGCATCAAGCATTTAAATATTAAACTTTGTTTTATAAATATGTACATAATGAGGAAGGTTTCCAAAAGCCACTTACAAGGGTAAATGAACTCTTTTCAAATTGCCCATTCTTCTTTCAGGTAAAAGTACATGCTCAAGAGTCTCGGCTTGTGTGGCTCTTAGGGCCCATTCTTTTCTTTTCACTGTAGCAGTTTTTGCTGCCCCTGAGAGGCTGTAGCCACAGGCAGTCACTTAGGGGTATGTTTACTAAACTGTCTTAACGTAGCAGCGGTGATGTTATCGCGCGATACGTAACGTTACCGTGCGATACGTAACGTTACCGTGCGATACGTAACGTTACCGCGCGATACGTAACGTTACCGCGCGATAACGTCTCCAGCGGCAGTGGAGTAAGGCTCCCCAGGGGCAGAGAGAAGGGGTCAGTGGGCGGAGAGTGGGCGGGGAGTGGATCCATACACACTAACGCCGTGAAATGAAGCTCTGAAAATTAGTGCCAGTAAAAACCTAGTGCTAGGCACATTTGCAGGACAGAGAAACCATTTCAGTCAGCAATGTACAGCAAAGGCAGGGAAACCCAGAGAAGTGATAGTAGTGATACATGTGCAGGAACCAAAAAGGCAAAGAAACATAGAAAATGACCAGAACCACATCTGAAATCCCAATAACCAAGCTGGCCAATAGTGATATTAATGATAAACATAAAGCAACACTACTGACAAAGCGTAAAAAGGAAGATATCATGTTTGGAAGGGTCTATGCTCTGTCCCCCTACAAAGTGAATGATCCCACATTGAAATAGCGGTGATCAGTGTTGTTGTCATGTATATTGGGCAGGTTTGTTATGGCGTGCACATGTGCAGCAACAGCAGAGTGGGCACGTAGGAAACGGCAACGGTACTGATGCTGTAAATGGGATACAGGGGGCTGCAGGCGGCACATGCTGTGGTCCAGCTGGGGCACAGTGCGGACTAGACAGATGCCTAGGTGGCACATAGGACTGCCGAAACTGTAAAGCAGCAAGCACAGTGTCACGGGGATATTACCCAGCAGGTACCCCACGGGAACATAACATTGGCAGGCGGTGCCGGGGGGAAGTGTGCATGTCCATGTAGGCACCCCTACCTGACAACCCACACCATAGGCAGCTGCCTACTGGCACACTGGATGGCCTGGGACTGTGCACCACCAGCACCACCGGCATAATGGCATGTCAGCATGGTGGCGGAGGGGGCAGTGGCATCTGCCCACACCAGACCATGGCCAAGCCCCGTTTAGGTGGGTGCCATGCACTGCAACGGACAAGGTCTGCCTGACGAACAGTCATGGTATCCCCAGGGAATGACTTGCCCCTGGTGCAGTACACACAGCCAGTGTGTTCAGGGGCAGGTTCAAGGTCCAGCTGTGGCTCCTGCCAACCTTGTCCTCATATTTTACCCAGTACTAAACCGTGGTAATAAAGACGGAACCTATATTGCAGATAGAATAAACATGCCTGAAATGCATATATTTAACCCTACAGAGCCCAGGCACCATAAACATGTGCAATCCCTAGAGCAGAGTTTCCCAACTCCAGTCCTGGAGGGCCAAACACCATTCAGGTTTCATGCTGTCCCTAATAAATATGCCTGTGCTGCAGTTGTATGCACCGCCCCCATTGTATGCAAATGTATCTCATGCATATTCATTAGGGACAGCATGAAAACCTGAACAGTGTTTGGCCCACCAGGACTGGCATTGGGAGCCTCTGCCCTAGAGCAGTGGCCAAAACAGGGGCACCCACACCCACACCCACAGGCTCCACTATCCAAAGCCTCATGAAGAGTCAGGCTGTTGGGCCCTGCGCGGAGCAGCATCTCCCAATACTGGCACCTGCATACCTTTAGCAATGCCATCCTAAACTTGGGAACACGTTCCACATATATCAAAAGGTTGCTATGATTAATGTCAGCTAACAAATCCTAAGTTAAACACTATTTGTTGATAGAGATTCATCATAGCAACCTTTCTGATATCTGTGGAGTGTGTTTAAGTAATTGCTTTTGACAGTGTTTACCACCCCGGGGAGTGACCCCAACAGTATTGCGCGCCATAGTAATGCCCGCACTGTGTCCAGGACTGGTGAGGCGGCCAGGGCTGCCACAAACCTCCATATTTGCACAATCCTGGCATAGGTGTGGGAGTGTGTGTATGTCTATCCAGTGTGTTGTGGCTGCCCACACCTTACTGAGCACACAGTGCTTGTACTGTTTCCAGTGATAGCCTGCCAATGTGCATAATGAGGAGCAAGGTACTGTGGGTATGGTCTGGACAGGGTGGCCTGGGCAGGATGCATCTGCACAGGGCATAGGCCAATGGCTGGGACATTGTAGTCACCTAAACTTTAATGTATGAAACCCCTCCAAAACTAAGGTTCCCTGTAAAATAGTTATCTCCAAGTTATAATGCCCTATTCAATGTAATTTCAGTTTGTTCAATGTAAACCGCACTGATGCAGAATAGTGCGGTATATAAGAGAATGTAAATAAATAAATAAATAAGTAAAGATAGTCCGTTGATAATAAAATGGACAATCTCAATGTAGAAAGAAACCCATGGTCTCAGACTAAGTAGCTAGACGCTCTCAGATGTAATTTCACCGAAGAAGCGCTGCTAAAATTGCATCAATGACCATACAGATAGGTTTCTACTACGATATAAGAATCTCAAAAATATATATTAATATAAAACTTTCATATTAATTATTCGGACCATTCTTTACATTCTTTTCCAAAAGATTGTCCATTTGAGATTGTCCATTTTATTATCAACGGACTATCTTTACTTAGTTTTGGAGGGGTTTCATACATTAAATTTTAGGTGACTATTACCCTCTTTTGAACGACCTATATAATTTGTGATGGGACATTGTAGTGCCCGACCAACACCTGCACGGACAGGGTGGCCACAGCATGTCATGCTGGGAGGTCACTCTCATCCTGACTGAGCAGTGACCACAGTATGGCTAGGTTCCCCCATAAAGCTATACAGCATTTCTCTTAAGTGATATTTATGGGTTTTCTTTTCTGGGGCCCAATCACTGATATAACTGCTTGGTGTGTGTGTGCTCACATCCCATTTTTGGGTGCACACAGTTTCTCCAGGAACATGCACTTTGTACTAGCTAGCAGACCGTCTGCAGTTAGCATGTGTATGTGTGGAGCACCTTGCAGGGTGCAGTGGGTGGAGACTGACTGTGCCCTCTGCTGGTGAATATCAGATAGTGGTGGGGGGCAGCTGAGCTTCTCCAGTATTCTGCTTGTCTGCCATTGCCTTATGTGATGTGTATAGATCTGCATCAACTGCCCTGCAGGGTGCCTGTTCCCCAGCAGGACTGGAGTTGATGGTCCTCTCTACTGCCACCATTGCAGAGATGTACAATGTGGATCGGTTGGTGGGAGATCCTGTCTCCCCCCCCCCCCCCGAGCCACAGAGGGTGGGTTGGGAGGTGTTACATAATCTGCTTTTGGATCCAAATGCACCCCCCCCCCATAACATGTGACCATGGCACCCACACAGGATATGCACTATCCTGGGTACATCATAGTCCACAAGGGCTAGATGTGACTGGGAAATAGAGATGGACACAGGTGTATGCTAGGTACATCCGCAAGGACTACCTATCACACACTGATACTGACGTGGATCTGCAGCACAGCCTATCTCAGCCAAGCCAGGTGCTGGGTACCTGGTGCTGGGTGCCCCACCTCACCCTCAGGGTGAGCACAGGATCCGCACAATGTCATGGTCTGTAGCTATTCTGTGCCAGTAACACACACGGTCGGTTCCCCCTTCGAGGCCTAGGTGCTGTGGGGGAGCATACCCCATTATGTGATCAGCTGTAGACTGCTGATCTGCATGTGCAGTGCATCATGGGTACGAGTGGGTTTTCCCTATCCTGGTAACCACAGCAGACAGTTTGTGTGGTGACCTGCAGTCTTTCTGTAGCCAGCCAGCAATGTGGTAGTAGCTATAGAGATGTAGTCTACTGGTTACTTCAATGACTGTAGAGGCAGAGGTCATGGGTTCAATCCTGCAGTGGTGTAAGCTAAGAAGGCTGTCTGAGGCTTTTTCTTTTAATTTAAATCACTGCTGACAGCAGAAACACCTTCACACTGCTGTAGCCTAAGGGCACATTATAGGGTGCCTTGGCAGACAGGACCCTTTATAATGTGACCTATGGGGCGCCTTATAGGGTGCCTTATGAGGCACCTTAGGTTACGGCACTGTGAGAGTGTTTTTGCTGGCAGCACTGATTTAAATTAAAAGAAAATGCCTCAGATAGCCTTTTTAGATTACACCACTGCAGGATCAAACCCATGACCTCTTCCTCCACAGTCATTGCAGTAACCAGTGTGCTACATCATTATAGCTTCTAACATGCACTGGCATGTATTTAGGGTTAACGCGCCATGGCACTCACTATCGCGCGATACATATTCTTGCTTCCTTAGGACTGAAACGCCCACTCCTTATATGGCATTCTTCACATTATCACTGCAACTAGTGCCGGTAACATTAGGACGTTTTAGTAAACATACCCCTAAGTCTGCTAGTGGTTCTGCCGGCCCTGCATGCAGCTGTGCTCAGGTATTCATTTATCAACTTGCATCTGATTTTGCATTAGAATTAATATTTAAGACCAAAACGTCTCCTTACCCAATAGTGTATTTATTGGACTATAATTAGTCTAAGGGCGGTATTAGTACTGTCATGCCATAGGTTGTCTTTATATTGCAAAAACCAAAGTGACCACTTAGAAGTGGCCTATGGGTGTTATAAATGCATGGGTAAATTTTCAGTCTGGCTGGCAATTATATTTCCTTACATGCTGGCTGCAGTATTTTAAAAATATGTATATTGAGTGCCAGTATCGGGATAGGTCGCGGCACTGTCTATACATAAAATAGAGTCATCCGCACTAGCTATGGGGGTTATTTTAGAAGTTTTATTCACAATTCTCGCAAGGAAATTCCAGCATTTAGAGATGGAAATGGCACCCCTTGTAAATGGGGATTTTATAAAGGACTGTGTGAGGTATTTTAGAAGCTCTATTCGTGATTCGGATGTGCAAATCACAGAGAATTACCTAGATCCATTTTAGAAAGATGGGTTCCTGGTGCAAGCACATCCATGTAGCATGAAGGCATGGTGGAGGTATGAATTTGGTGGAACAAAAGAGAATTACATTGCGGTGTGATTTCAGAACGGCACAAGTACATCTGGCCTTGGTTGGTGAGGTGTCCATGCCTATACCTATTCCTGATCATGAATAAGGTGCCAAAAAGTGCTTGTTTCGTGGCTGCAACACTTTCAGGGGAACAGCAAAATTTGCTTTCATCATCACAGTTAATATTTCCTGGTCAGTGAGACCAGCATGTACGTAAATACATACTCCAAATGTATTACTGGCTTACCACAGCATGTCAGAGTATCTGAAATGGCAGGCCAGGATTTGCTAGTCTCATAACATAGCTGCCCTCCTTTCTGAAATATCCCTGTTGGCATGTCCGAGTATCTGTTTTCAGGCCGTACAATTTGGGGACTCTGCATTTGTGAAATGGCCTACAACTATGCACACATCCAGCCTCACTATCAGCACTGTGCCCATTTCCATAACTGGCTCCAGGGATGTTCATTTTCAGGTTGGAGATGGAGCTATTTCAGAAGGCTCTTATGCATGCCCACTTCACTGCTGCCACTCCCCCAGATTTTTGGACATTCTGTTTTGGACATCTCAGATTCTTCCTAGACATGCCTTCTAAAATTCCACTTCATATTTACATGTATGTCTCTAATACATAGAAATTGCAAGGGGATATGAAAGTGCCAGCAGTTATATATGTATGTAGGCATTTTACAAGCTTATATGTGTAAATGCTGCAAATTAATTACAAAGGCCACAGCTGTTAAGTGCTGTCAAATCAATGTTGACTTATGGAGAGCCTGCAGATAGTTGTCCTAAACTGTTTTCAGTCTTCAGTTAGGTAGCTAATTGTTGATAAAATTGCATCTATATCTGCTGTTATTGTATAGATCCATCCTATTGCTGGCCTTCCACCTTAATGCTGAACTTTACCCTTACCACTGGCAAAATCAGTCATTCCATCCTTGATGGAGAAGTAATAGAAAATTAGACAACGTTAACTTGCTTAGATCAGTAATCAATAAAGAAACGACAAGTAGTCAAGAAATCTGAAGACACATTGTTCTTGGCAGAACAGCTATGACTTAGACAAGATTCTCAAATGCAGAGATGTATCTCTGCAAACAAAAATTTGACTTGAGTAAGCCATGGTATTTTCAATAATGTCATATGGATGTGAAAGTTGGACACCGAAGAAGAAAGACTGGAAGAAAACTGATGCCTTCAAATTATGGTGCTAGTAAAGAATACTGTGTATACCATGGACTACTCAAAGAACAAATCAATCAGTACTAGAGGAGCTCAAACCTAAGTTATCTTTAAAAGCTCAAAGGACAAGACTTTAACTTTCATACTTTGGACACGTGATGCGAAAAGATCAGAGAAAAAGATCATGCTTGGCAAAGTTAAAGCTCAGCACTAAAGAGGAAGGCCAGCAGTGCAATGGATTGATACAATAACAGCAGCTATGAATACTACTCTTAACAACTGGCCGCTTGACTGAAGATCAAAGACAGTTTAGGATGACTATTCTGAGGGTCGCTATGTGTTGACAACTTGACAGCACTAACAGCATATGGCTTATTATTTATTATATTTATTTTATTTTTATTTATTTATTTGAGGTTTTTTTATACTGCGCTCTTTAAAATCAGCTTGGTTTACATTTCAAACAGATTTGTACAGTGCGGTGCAGGGATTACAACTTGGCTAACTGGGGAAACTATGTGGATCCTTCATTGGCAGACACAGTCTAGGACTAACCAAGAACCTAGGAGTCATGCAGGTATCGGTGCAAGATGGAAGCTATTCCAAGTAGGGTAGTCTTTTGTAGGATTTGTAGAATAGAGTTTATTATTTATTATTATTTCCAGATACTCAATATACTGCCCAAGGATAAATTTCCATTAGAGTGGTTTACAAAAGTAATATAAGGAGAGGAGAGAAAGGGGGGGAGGGGGGAGGAAAGGCAAGAAGGAGGTCTAAAGTAAACTATATAGGCTATCTATATAGCAGCTGAATATCTTCACTAAGGCGGCAATTCTGTAAGGCACAGCTAGATTTCCACCAGGGGCTCACGACCGCAACGCAAGGCAAAACCAAAAAAGCTACAACGGAGAAGCAAACCTACAACAAACATGCAAGGCAGTAACCCCCATCCAGACAACTCCCCGCACACTCCAGTCTCCTTCATGCTTCTCAACGCCAGGTCAATCAGAAACAAGACCCACATCATACACAATATCATCACAGATGCAAAACCTGACATCCTATGCATCACCGAAACATGGATCACCGATACGGACTCTGCTATCATCAACCAAATTACCAATCCTGGCTACGAAATCTATAACTGTCCCCGATCAAACAAGAGAGGTGGAGGGGTCCTCATCATCGCCAAGGCCTCCTACCTCCTAACAAACACATCCCAAAGTTTAAATGACGACATGGACTTTCTCAGAGTGGAAAATAAAACCACATCCATCTGTCTGATCTACAGACCCCCCTCATCCCCACACAAATGCCTAGCCACTGTCCTTGAACTTATCAGCACCACCTCAATCAAAGAGCAACAGATCATCCTAGGAGACCTAAACCTTGCATCAGTCTCAACAGTACAAGCAAAAAACTTCCTAGAAGCTATGGAACACCTTGGATATGAACAAATAATACACGACGCTACACATACCAAAGGAAACACCCTGGATATGGTGTTTCTGCCCTCCAAACGTCAGGAACTAAACCAAACCAAACTGCAAATAACTCAGGTACCATGGTCTGACCATCACCAAATAGAATTCTCTTTACACCTCCCCATCGCCCCAGACCGTTCTCAACCCAACCCTGCGGCAAACCTATGGAGGAGTTTCGAAAAATTCGATAAAGAAGCCTTAGCAACATCCATAATGTCGCACATAACCCTGGAACACTCGGACCTCGAGAAATTAGTGATGCAATGGAATACAGGAATCGAAGCAACCTCGCAACCATCACTAAAACCACCAGCCAAACCATCCTATACCAAAACCGAACCATGGTATACCCATACCCTAAGAAGGCTGAAAAAAGACCTGCGTAACCAAGAACGAAAGTGGAGAAAAACCAAAACTGAGGAACATAGAAGTGAATACCTTAAACTCCTTACAACATACAAGCATGAAATCAACCTGGCGAAAAAAAACCACCACACCAGCATACTCAATAAAGCCCTCAACAGACCTTGAGAACTTTTTGAACTTGTCAAATCTCTCACCAAGACATCCCAACCAACAAACCAAAATGGTACAATGACAGCCCAAACTCTAGCTGTCCATTATGCCAGCAAGCTTAACCCACCAGACAGCAAGCTAATACTGCAAACGCCTGCACACCTCACCCAAGGGATGGCTACAATCAACACCCAGCAAAAAACACTCACATCAAACAGTGCAAACCAGTACCAAGAGTGGGACACCTTCCGAAGCATAGACGACAGACAAATCATCAACATAATTACCAACTTAAACACCACAACTTCCCCCCTCGATCCCTGCCCAGCAGCCTGGATTAAGGCAGTGAAACAGGATGCAGCTAAGTATATCACCCATATAGTAAACCAATCTTTACTTCAAGGGATCATGCCAGCACGACTCAAGCAATCTCTCATACGACCCATCCTAAAAAACAAAACTCTTAACGAGAGCGACCCTACCTCCTACTGTCCGATATCCAGCATACCCTTCTTAGCCAAGATTATCGAAAAGGCTGTCCAGCAACAGCTGCAGGACCACATTGATGTTAACAATGCCCTAGATGATCATCAATACGGCTTCCGCCAACATCATGGCGTGGAAACTCTCCTACTAGCCCTAATGGACAAACTACACAAGGGTCTTGAAAACAAAAGCAAAATGTATATGCTCATTTTTATAGACATATCAGCTGCCTTTGATTCAGTGCATCATGCAACGCTCCTGGACAGACTTGCCTCCATAGGCATATCGGGGACCCCCCTGAAATGGTTCGCATCTTACATAAATAACAGAATGCAGCAAGTCCAATTCAACAACGCAAAGGCCTCTGCTTTCCCTCAAACTCAAGGCATACCACAAGGCTCTGCCTTATCCTCACTTCTGTTCAACCTATATCTACGACCTATTTGTGAAATCCTACAGGACCACAACATCAGTTACCATATCTACGCAGACGACTTGATGCTTTACACTCATCTCGACATAAACAACCCCAACCTCAATCAGCTCGAAAAATGCCTAAGTGAACTACAACACTGGCTACAACAGAATAATATGTCAATAAACCATAAAAAAACAGAAGTGATGTGCTTTTCCAGAAAACCTGACTTTAACCCACCACCAACGGTCACCATGAACAATAATGTCTATACCACAAAGCCTGAAATAAAATACCTAGGCGTAATGCTGGACAGTAACTTAAATATGGAAAAGCACCTCCGAATCACCAATCGGGCCATCTTCCGCAAACTAAGAATCCTGCAACCGCTACGGAATATTATTGACCACTCTGACTTCAGGACAGTGGCACAAGCCCTCATCATTCCTCACCTGGATTACTGCAACGCTATATTACAAGGCCTGCCCAAAAAAACCCTTAACATACTTCAACTAGCACAAAACGTAGCTGCCAGAATTATCATGAAAAAAGGCCTAACCGAACACATCACTCTAGTACTAATCGAGCTTCATTGGCTCCCCATCAAGGCCCGCGTCCAATATAAGCTCTTAGTAACCACGTTCAAGCTCATTCATAATGTAGCACCCTCATATCTAAACACCTTAATATCCGATCAACCAATCACCAGAAGCAGGAGAACAGTAAATAGCAACACCCTTCATGTCCCGAGTAGCCTGAGAAATTGCAACGCAAACACCACCAACAGAGCGTTCTCATTTATTGCACCAATACTCTGGAACCAACTGCCCCATGAACTGCGAGCAAACAAGGACTTGAAGGACTTCAGGAAGAAGCTGAAGACTCACCTCTTTCAGACCCATTACAACCTAACCTAGTCAGAGTGTTACTCTATTCGGGCACCTTGCCAGCCTAAATAACACACAGCAATATGAAACGCTTCTTGTAATATGTAATATATGTGTACATGTATATATGTAAAGCCTCCTCACAAACAATCAAATGTATATATGTAAAGTCTCCTCTGATACAATCAAATGTAAATATGTGACCGTTTGATGCTTTTTACCCACCCCTGAAATCACACTGTATGTTCCAAATCCGGCCTGTACAGCCACACCACTATGTATAGAAAGCCGCTGCTGATCGCTGGAAGTAGCGGGATACAAGTGTACACTAAATAAATAAATAAATGTGTTTATGCGCATAAATCATGTTATTTCAATGGTTTACATGCATAAATGATCATTTACTTACGGAGGTTAGTCGATTGCTATAATGGAAGTATGTGCTATGGACTGATGACACGTATTTTCCCTAAGGGCATGCATAGGAGTGACAATTTGGAAAAGCATGGGCAGATCGCAAATTTACCGAATATGGCCCGATGAATGTAAGATATGCATGGTTATTTCCACTTTCTCAAGAGCTGGTGTAAGTGACCACAGCTTTATTTACACGTGTTCGTAGCCACTTAAGCCAGTATTCTAGTATAAAGTAGTATGATAGCTGTGTCAGTCCACTTTAATGGTAGTTAAATAAAAAGACAAAATAGGAAAATAAATTGATACCTTTTTATTGGGCTAACAATGTATTTTTGGACTAACTTTGTTCAGGTCAGGACTGGATAAGCAACACATGACAATACCATAATATGTAGGTGAATCACAAAAATATTCCATTGAGACTCTGGGGAACTAAGTGTGGGGGGGGGGAGGAAACGGGAGCTCTTGATGAGCAACATTATGCGACAGATGCCACCATCTCTCCAGCCTGCGAAGGCTATGCTTCAATTTGTGACTTGTACTCATGTACCAAGGATCTACATGGTCTTCACACACAGGCATCCTGTTATGAAATTACCCTCCACGGGCGCAGTAGTCTTGAAGGACTACAAAAGGGGACTGCTACTTCTGGAGAGAGATCTCCAATTGTAAGTATTTACTTCTGGGAATTTTTCTAAATCTTGAGGAAAACGAATTCTTTAGATTATAGCTGATTAATCTGTGAACCCAGTGTATTTGTTAAATCAGTCAGGGCCTAGTAGCAGCAAAGAGCTTTCAGTTTAAATTTAAAACACAGAAGAGAGCTTTCTGGTTAAATTTAGACCCCAAGACTCCCTCTATCCAAGCAAGAGCTGTGGGACGCTCCTTGGAAATTGGTCACAGATTACCTTGGAAGCACAGGGCAGGGTATTCTGTAGCAGCCAGCTTTTCATAGATCTTCTTTCCCTTCCTCCCCAACACCCAACCACTCCTGGGATAATTGTAGCTTTATAGGTGCTTAAACCTCTTAAAAGAAAGGAGGTGTCATATTCACTCTCAGGCGCAGCTGTTTATCCTCATCAGCCATACATTAAGGACCTGAGATTAATTAAGCTTCAAGTGAATAAAGTACATTAAACGTATTAGGTATCGTTTTATTAGTATAAGTATCCCCAGCAACCCTTAGTAAGTAAGAACTTAAATATCTAAACATAACCTTAAACCTAAAATGCAGACAGCAGTCCAGCAGCGAGATGAGGGCTTTCCAGTCTTTTGCATTGAGTGTCACATGTATTCTTTTCTCCCAGATGGTGAGGGGTCTTATGTGTGCACTAGGTGCAAGGAGCTCTTTGCTCTCAGGGAACAAGTCCGATCTCTGGAGGCTAGAGTAGGAGACTTGAACATAAGGAAGACAGAGAGGTACATAGACAAGACCTACAGACAGTTTAGACAGTTTTGTATACCACCTTATACCAGGGATGCAGTCCTGAAGTCCCACCTCCAGTCTGGCAGCATCCCTGTTGCCATGGAGGAGAGAGGTCACGTGACAGGAGAACATCACTCTGCAGTGGCAGGAAGTGATCCTGTAGCTAGGACCGGTCCTCCAGGTGATGTAAAACCCTCTCACACCAAGGAAGCTTCTCCAGGGCCATGTGCCCATGAGGGAAGGTTTAGGAAAGCCGTTATAGTTGGTGATTTGATCATTAGGCATGTAGATAGCTGGGTGGCTGCTGGACATGAGGATTGCCTGGTAACATGCCTGCCTGGTGCGAAAGTAGCGGACCTCACGCGCCACCTAGACAAGGTCTTACATAGTGCTGGGGAGGAGTCTGCTATCTTGGTACATATTGGTACCAATGACATAGGAAAATATAGTAGGGAGGTTCTGGAGGCTAAATTTTGGCTTTTAGGTAGGAATTTGAAATCCAGAACTTCCAGGGTAGTGTTCTCTGAAATGCTTCCTGTTCCACATGCAGGACCCAAAAGGCAGGCAGTGCTCTGGAGTCTCAATGCGTGGATGAGACAATGGTGCAAGGATGAGGGTTTTGGATTTTTTAGGAACTAGGGAACATTCTGGGGAAAGGAGGGGCTCTTCTGAAGGGATGGGCTTTACCTTAACCAGGATGGACCCAGGCTGCTGGCATTAACCTTTAAAAAGGAGATAGAGCAGCTTTTAAACTAGATAATAGGGGCGAGCTGACAGTCGCCCAAGAGTGCATGGTTTGGAACAATGTATCTTTAAAGGATACTACCAAAAGAATGAAGTTAGGGCATATCAACAGAGAGGTTCCAATAAAGACAAAAGTAGCCCAAATGCCCTTGAGTATGGAGCAGACAGAGCTTAAAAATTCCAAATTATCTCTGTCTACTGATAGCCAGATTAATATGAATAAAATACAGTCTCTAAAATACTTGTATGCAAATGCTAGAAGGCTAAAAAAATAAGGTGGGAGAATTAGAATATATAGCACTAAATGAGGTTAGATATGATTGGTATCTCAGAGACATGTTGGAAGGAGGACAGCCAGTGGGACACTGATACCTGGATAAAAACTATATCGCAATGATAGAGCTGATCAAATTGGTGGAGTGGTTGCGCTCTATGATAAAGATGGCATTGAGTCACAAAGGATTAAAGTTTTGCAGGAAACAAAATTTGCTGTAGAATCTCTATGGATTGAAATTCCATATAAAAAGGAGAAGGTGATGGCAGTGGGGGTCTACTATTGACCACATGACCAGAATGAACAATGGATGATGAAATGCTCAAAGAAATTAGGGAAGCTAACAAAGGTTACAGCGCAGTAATAATAATGGATGATTTCAATTACCCTGGTATCGACTGGGTCAGTGTCACAACAGGACATGCTAGGGAGACAAAGTTTCTCGATGAAATAAATGACTGCTTCTTGGAGCAGCTGATTCATGAACCGACCAGAGGGGAGAGTGGATAAATTCTTTGCTTCAGTTTTTACTGAGTAAGATGTAGGGATGTTACCCATGACTGAAGTGGTATTTAAAGGTGATTGTGCGGAAGAATTAAAAGAAATATCGATACACCAGGAAGATATATTACAACTATTTGATAAACTGAAGAGTAGCAAATCACCTGGACTGGATGGTATACATCCAAGGGTGTTGAAAGAACTGAAATATGAGATTACAGACCAGCTATTAGTAATCTGTGAACTATCATTAAAATCATCTGTAATACCTGAAGATTGGAGAATGGCCAATGTAGCGCCAATTTTTAAAAAGTGATCCGGGAAACTACAGACAGGTGAGCCTGACGTCAGTACCAGGAAAAATGGCTGTAACCATAATAAAACAAAATTACTGAACATGTAGATAGTCATGGCTTAATGGGAGACAGCCAACATGGCTTTAGACAAGGAAGATCTTATCTTACTAATCTTTTATATTTTTTTTGAAGGTGTGAATAAACAGGTAGACAAAGGTGAGTTGGTTGATATAGTGTATCTGGACTTTCAGAAAGCCTTTGAAAAGGTCCCTTATCAGAGACTTTTGGCAAAACTAAAAGGTCATGGGATAGGAGGCTGTGTACTATTGTGGATCAGGATCTGGTTAAAAGATAGAAAGCAGAGGGTAGGGCTAAATGGCCAATTTTCCCAATGGAGAATGGTAAATAGTGGAGTACCCCAGGGATCTGTGCTGGGTCCACTGGTTTTTGACATATTCATAAATGACCTAGAAAAGGGAATAACGAGTGAGGTTTTCAAATTTGCAGATGACAGAAAACTATTTAAAGTTGTTAAAACCCATGAGGATTGTGGAAAATTGCAAGAGGACCTTGATAAATTGGAAGACTGGGCATCCAAATGGCAGATGAAATTTAATATGGACAAGTCTAAAGTTATGCACCTAGGAAAGAACAACCCAAACTATGGCTACACGATGTAAGGTTCCACATTAGGAACTACCTCCCAGGAAAAAGATTTAGGCGTTATCGTGGATAAGATGTTAAAACCCTCTACCCAGTGTGCAGCAGCGGCGAAGAGAGCAAATAGAATGCTAGGTATCATAAGGAAAGGAATGGAAAATAAAACAATGGATATTATAATGCCTCTGTATCGTTCCATGGTGTGACCACACCTTGAATATTGTGTGCAATTCTGGTCGCCGTATCTGAAAAAGGATATAGCGTTATTGGAAAGGTACAGAGAAGAGCCACCAAAATGGTAAAGGGGATGGAAGGATACTCCTATGAAGAGAGGCGACAAAGGTTAGGGCTGTTCAACCTGGAAAAGAGTCAGCTGAGAAGAGATATGATAGAGGTCTATAAATTAATGAATGGAGTGGAACGGGTAAACATTGATTGTTTACGTCATCAGAACATAGAAAGACTAGAGGAAATTCAATGAAGCTACAGGCTAAACTATTTAAGACTAGAAACATAGAAACATAGAAATATGACGACAGAAAAAGACCACATGGCCTATCTAGTCTGTCCTTCCATAACAATAAGAGAAAATATTTTTTCACTCAACGTGTAATCAAACTCTGGAATTTGTTACCGGAGGATGTAGTAAAAGTTGTTAGTGTAGCAGGGTTTAAAAAAGGTTTGGACAAGTTCCTGGAGGAAAGGTCGATAAACCATTATTAAAAGTAATCCAGGATATCACTGCTTGACCCAATACAAGCATTGTGGAACCTGTGTCTTTTGGGGAAACCACTAGGTACGTATGACCTAGATTGGCCACTGTTGGAAACAGGATACTGCGCTTAATGGACTTTGGTCTGACCCATTATGGCATATCTTATGTCCTTTTTAATTCCTATATTGAAAGTTCCAGAAGGCATTTATTTTATCCCTATTTTATAACGGCAACATAGGCGCCTATGTACCTTTATAAATAGGCACCCAGAGCCAGCCTCCACCTCAAATGTGCAAATGTATACTTACTCCATAAAATATGCAAATATGTGCATGTACTCTATGAGGCCGATTCTATACTGGCCGTTCAGCCCCTGTATACTGATCAGAATGGGGTCGTAAGAGGTAGACCATATTCTGATCCTGTCAGGGCTAGACATGCCACGGGATCAGAATCAGGTCTACAGCCTGGACATGCAGGCCAGGCCACAATTCTGATTGGCTGCATGCTCAGCCCATGTACCCGGCTAACTGAGCCAGACTCCTGAATGGAGCCGCAGTGCCATGGTGTCCTGTTGCCATGGCACCGTGGCTCCATTCAGGAGCTGCGATCCCCACCCGTCAGCAACACTGTCCTTTCCCCACAGCCCGGCCCCTGATATGGCCTCCCATGGCCAGGGTCGGGCTGCGGGGATCCCTCTGCAGCCCCTCACCTTCTGTCTCTGCCTGGCGCCACGGTCCCCCAATATCCATGGGGACTTATCCCACTTCCAAGGTGGAATAAGTCCCTCAGATCTGGCCCTGTAGTTCCGGGGTCACTCTCTGTCCACCACCCGCCCTCACTCTACCTCTGTCCTGCCCCCTTCCTCCCTTGAGCAGAGCTACCTATACAAATCGCCTGTTTGTTCGGGGAGCTCTGTCCCTGGCAGGCTGCTCGGCCGTTTAGCAGGTTTGGACATCCAGACCCGCTAAACAGAGTTCAGAATGAGCCCCTATGGGCATGCCCAAATATTCCATCAAATATGTACGTATACTACAACTCTGTCCCTGCTGTTCCCAAACCATGCCCTCGGGAACAACTATGCTCGGATCATATAAAGGCAGATGCGATCTTTCAGTCTGCCTACCGTTTACACCAGGGCTTTTTTTGCCTGCTAAAATTGATCCATGGTCCTCATGTATTAATGAAAGAGCCATGCATACAAATACCGGCAACCTTTTTTACACATATAAAGTATGCAGCCATACAATTTTGTAAAAACCTTTTACTGAATGTAAAATGTGTGGCTTGATCTCTCTTTTGTTTTAATTTGAGGAGGCAGTGCAGGATTAATTTGTATGTATGTACAATTCAGCAAGCTGGTGGCTAGTAACATTCATTCAGACTCACATAGCAACTATTAATTAGCAATTAACAAATGCCAGTTGTTGCATCAAACTCACCTCCAGGTCTGTTCTGATTGTAAAATAAAATTGGAATTCATGGATCTCATAATTACTTACACCAATTTACTGACTACCCATATTTTGTATCTATGCAATTTCTGATAAATATGCATTTTTCCTGACATCCTGAAGGGTGTGCATAGGAAAAAATGTGTGTGTTTCAAGAAGAAACACTGATCCCTGTGTCACGGCTGATTTAATTATTTTCTATCATGTGCTCTCTGCTCATAAATCTTACAGCTGTTTTCATTATCCTACATGGTTTCTTTTTCATTTTACTCTGGAATATTGCCTAAGCCAAAAAAAAAAAAAAGGAGGGGGTCATTAGAAGGATAACCCTAGGCGAGTCTGTGGTCTCCTCATCTGAATTAACCATATACCTATGATTTGGACAGAAGCTGAAGGGGTCTCACGCCCCAGATCCATAAATATTTCCTGGAACAGATGTGCTGATAAGCCCAGCCCCTGACCTTCCTCCTCAGTGGCCTCTGCAGCTGCTGGAGTAGGTAATGAACTCCTACTAACAATGCCCACAGGGACCTTCAGCTGACCAATCCATATGTCTCTACACAGGCGATTTATGCTCATTTATTGAAGCTACACTTCTGCCAAGAAGCATTCCACATTCTCCCTCCAAGCTTTATCTTTCTACAGCTGCACACACACAACAGCCTTCATATAAAACATTTTGCTTAATTCTCTGGTTTTTTTTTTTACCTGCCTGATTCACTCGTAGTTACTCATTGGTCTGTCTCACCTGAGCAAGTAGGGTAGCCCCTAGGGAACTTGGCACTTGAGAACAGAACAATACAGCAAAGGCCTTGAAAGACTAATAAATAACATAGAAAGATTCAGGAAAAAAAAAAGGGAACATGATATCAGATAAGGCCCATAACACCCATCTAGTCTGCCCAATTTAATTTTTGTTGCATTGCCTTAAACTGACCTTGCTAAAGCTTTCAATCAAACTTACCTCTACTCAGTGAATTCTCAAAGAATATCTTAGCATCTGGCTACTAAACTACCCATTCTGGACAGAACACTGCTGTCTGGATACAGAAGATGCACATTTTAGGAAAAATGGAACAAATGAGAATGACACACAGACAGAGCCAGATTCTATGAGGGGCACATCCGGGCTGCCCGGACGGCCCCAGGCAAGACGGGCCTGTTTGGACCTGATTCTGGACTGCGGGAACAAAGCGTTCCCACAGTAACCGGAATTGGGCCCAAGGACAGCCAGGCGTGCCTCTTCCGCCTGCGGGGACATCCTTCCTGCAGGCACCCCCATCATCTGTGACCCCGGCCTCCTCATTTCCCTGCCACCCGACCCATGGCTGGCCTGCTGCAGCTTTGATCGGGCAGTGGGGACCCTCCCACACTCAGCCCCAGAGGGGGGATCCTCTGGCCCAATTGGCAGCACCTACAGGGACATGACCTGAATTGGTTCTGTAAGTGCTGCTGGTCGAGCCTGCCCCCGCTCCATCCCCTTCTGCCCTCTGTCAGCTCTCCCAGTCCTGATGCACAGGACGTATGGGAAGAGCCAGTGGGGGAATCAGCCCAGACGCCTTGCGGGACTGCACATCCCGCCATGATGTGCAGCTCCGCAACCCACATATGTCTAACAAAGGGTAAGCTTTCTCTTTACCAATGTGATGCCAGCCTAAGAAGATAAACCCATAAGTCCAGAGCATCAAAGTAGCTATCATTTTAAAACATTATGAAAAGCCGTAGTATTCAGAGAAGGTGGCACAACTGGGTTGTATTAGATATGGATCTAGCATGAAATCCATGATGGAAAACTGTACACTGAGATATTGTACGCAAGAAAAGTAGCGTGTACAAGGCCCAGAGCTTACTTTGTGCAATTTGTGAAAGGAAAGTTTTAATTTCTAGAACATAAGTTCACAGAACTGACAATTCTCATTCAGCAACAGAGGGGGTCTTTTACTAATGGGCTCTAGCTGGTAGCGAGTGTTCTGATGCAGGTGATGGTGCTCTAGGATACGCATTGCCAGCACGGGACTGTGACAGTGCAGGATGATTCCTGCACTAACTGTGCAACCTGCAGTAGGTTCACAAGTGGGCGGGTTAGGAGAAGAGAGCAGAGCTGGTATGCTCAGAGCAGTTAGCACTGGATTCACATAACGCCACCTCACTAGGTGGAATTAAGTGCACCTGTGCTATTGTGGTGCATGTTAGGCAAACGGGCTCCACATTAAGAGCCAGGAAAATGCTTTCCACTGCCCCGACAGTTAACGCAGTAGTGTTGCACCTAATGCACTATGGGAGGAATTGTAGAAGGGATGTCCAAGTGCAGTCTGGGACATCTAAGCCAGAACGTCTGAAACAAATGCAGGAATGTCCCAGTGCAGACATGATTTCACAAACATGGACGTACCTGGTAAGGATGGCTGCAGGAGCATCTACATAAATGATCCCAGAATAGCATTTTAGAACCTGGATATCTAGGAATAGCCTAACGGTTAGAGTAGTGGGCTAGAAAGAGTAAAGCCAGTTTCATAATCCCACTGTTATCATTGAAATTGTATTGAGTATTTCTCTATACCATCTGGATATTTTTCAGCCCAAACAAGCACTTTTCAGATGCCTGTTCGTGCTTGGAGCAGGTCTAAACTTAGATGCGACTCTGGATGTCCAGGATGTTTCTGATGGGGCTGTTTAGGTCATGCCCCAGCCATGCCTCCGAAATGCCCCCTTAAGAACATAAGAACATAAGATATGCCATACTGGGTCAGACCAAGGTCCATCAAGCCCAGTATCCTGTTTCCAACAGTGGCCAATCTAGGTCATACGTACCTAGCAGTTTCCCTAAAAGACACAGGTTCCACAATGCTTGTACTGGGTCAAGCATTGATATCCTGGGTCCCTTCTTAATAATGGTTTATGGACCTTTCCTCCAGGAACTTGTCCAAACCTTTTTAAACCCAGCTACACTAACAGCCTTTACTACATCCTCCGGTAACAAACTCCAGAGTTTGATTACACGTTGAGTGAAAAAATATTTTCTTTTATTAGTCTTAAATAGTTTACCCTGTAGCTTCATTGCATGTCCCCTAGTCTTTCTATATTCTGATAACGTAAACAATCGATCTACGTTTACCCGTTCCACTCAGTTCATTAATTTATAGAATTCTATCATATTTCCCCTCAGCCGTCTCTTTTCCAGGTTAAAGAGCCCTAATCTTTTTAGCCTTTCTTCATAGGAGTAGCCTTCCATCCCCTTTACCATTTTGGTGGCTCTTCTCTGAACCTATTCTAATAACGCTATATCCTTTTTAAGATACGGCGACCAGAATTGCACACAATATTCAAGGTGCGGTCTCACCATGGAACGATATAGAGGCATTATAATATCTTTTGTTCTATTTTCCATTCCTTTCCTTATGATACCTAGCATTCTATTTGCTCTCTTGGCCGCCGCTGCACACTGGGCCGAGGGTTTTAACATGGCCATCCTCACGCTGGGGACGTCCACAGACTCGGCTTCCAGAATGGCTCTGGAGACCTCTCTGTGCTTTAAAAGTTTCTATGCCCATTTTCAGATGTCCAAAGCACAAATAGGGCTTCCAAAATTACCCTCTATGGTTTCAGCGCTTTTGGGGCATTAGGTGCAACACCTTAGCACAGTTTAGCAAAAGACCCCTAGAGTGTCACTGGGATCTAAGTGGCATGAAATACAAACATGTTTTCCATGAAAAAGGAAATAGCAAACCATGAGATTTGTTTATCCTTTGCATAAAAAGTCCCCACAAATGTCTAGGGCTGCAAACCTCTCTGCCTTGTAGTTTAGTGGGAGGGTTTTTGAGGAAATGGGTGAAAAACTGCTAAGTCTCTTTTGTTGCATTGCATTTCCTTGGAACAATAAAAAGTTTAAACATATACAATACTAGTGTATGTGGCAGAGAACACACCTTAAATGTGGGCATGAACAGGTGTAAAGGTTTACGCGTACTTTACGCACATACACATGTAGAGTATTTCATTATCTACATGCACACGTGAAAACATCATCCATGCTCTGCCCAGACCGCACTCCTGGATATGCCTATTGGCAAAGTCCATACCTTCATGCCAAAGCGTGTACTTTTACACCAATCTTGCTTGTGCACATATGTGAGCACATAGGCACGGGAATGACTTCATAAAATTATCCCCAACATGTCTAAACATCTGCATCCCTGTTTTGTAACATTTCATGGAGCTGTACAGAAATCTGATTACCTGGAAATATTCCTCGTGGGAGACGGTTTTCTCATGCTATAGTAAAGGATATCTGGTCTGCCTTAAGGGGAATATTCCACACTGTCCTGCATAATTTAATACTGTAGTCAAATTTACATATGATACAAAATTATTAAAAGTGGTTAAAATGCAAGCTGACAGGTTAGAAATTACAGAAGGACCTTGTGAGAATAGGGAATGGAGCATCTAAATGACAAATGATATTTTGCGTAAGCAAATGCAAAGTGATATACTGCAAGTAGGAAAAAAAATCCAAACTATAATGCACAATGTTTGCTTTCATAATAGGGGTTACTGCAGACAGTAGTTTGAAATCCTCAGCTCAATATGCGGTGGTGATTAAAACAGCAAAACAGAATCTTAGGAGTTATTTGGAAATGAACAGAAAGTAAATGAGGTAATACAATACTACTTTTGTATGATCCATGGTGCAACTGCACCTGGGGTACTGTGGGCATTTCTGGTCACACATCTCAGAAAAGATATAGCAGAACTAGAAAAGGGAAAGAGGGCAGCAAAAATGATTAAGAGGATCCAACAAAGCTTTTGGAAATGTATCCCTTAGTGCTTACATTTGTAAAATACATTCACAATGCTGATTACTACTCATTCAAGCTACATTATTCAGAAATCAAATTTGAGGCTAGAAAAGATACTTGTCTACCTGAAAAGTTGAAATGTGCAAAGGAGTGTGTTTCACTGATGGAGTGCATGGTTGCCATATGGGAGTGAGTAGATGGAGCGCTTACAACTTGCAAGAAGATGAATGAACTTATACAAGTGTGTGACAAAACAGTGTGTGTGTGTGTGTGCTATAGGGGTGTCTGGCATGTATATGTGTTTGTGGTGCAGGGGTGGGGAGTGTGACCTGCAGTATTTTCTCATCCTATGCATAGCTTTGTTTGCACATGACCAAAACCAAAGCTATGCATACAGACAGAGACAGATAGGGGTATATTTACTAAACTGCGGTAACGTTCCCCGCATTAGGATACCTGGATTCCCATATAAGGGAATGGGCGGTGCATCATTATGGCAAGCTGTGTCAGTTAACGCGTGTTACAAGGTGCCTTAGGCTAACGTGCTTTATAAGGCACAATACAAGGCACGTCATAAGGCACAATACAAGGCACCTTAGTAGACACAGTACAAGGCACGTGCCTTGTACTGTGCCTAGTAAGGTGCCCTGTAACGTGCCTTATGATGTGCCTTGTACTGTGCCTAGTAAGGTGCCTTATAACGTTATATAGGGAGTGATGGCAACTGTGGTAAGGGTATTATGGGCTGGCAGCATGGATCTGCAAAGATATGTCTGTCATAGGCATACAAAACATCAGACATGGACAGGAAGGAACAACGAGGAATCAAACCCCATGACCACTGCCTAAAACAGAGCTACTCAAATCCAGTTCTGGAGGTCCACAACCCTGAAGGTTTTCAGAATATCCCTAATGAATCTGCATGAGATATATATGCATTAGAGATATCCTGCCAACCTGACTGGTTTGTGGCCCTCCAGGGCTGGATTTGGAGACCCCTGCCTTGCACTTCTGTCAGCTAAGATTGTGAGTGGGCAAGGTACAGATGTCATAGACATCAAAAGGGTAGATAGAATGTATCACATTCCTCCTCAGTTCTCACCACCACCATAAAGTTGTCTAATAGACAATATTTTGGTGGTGGTGAGAAGCGAGGAGGAATGTGACAAATTCTATCTAACCTTTTTGATGTCTTGGACATCTGCACCTTGCCCACTCACAATTGTAAATGACAGAGGTGTAAGGCCACAAACCAGTCAGGTTGGCAGGATATCTCTAATGCATATATAGCTTATGCATATTCATTAGGGATATCCTGAAAACCTGCAGGGTTGCGGACCTCCAGGACTGGATGTGAGTAGCTCTGGCCTAGAAGGTCAGTGTACTAACTAGTAGGCTATACCTCTATGGCAGTGGTTCTGAACCAGTCCTCCTTGAACCCCTAGGCCAGTCGGGTGTTCAGGATAGCCCTAATGAATATGCATGAGGTATATATGCATTGGAGATAGCCTGCCAACCTGACTGGTTTGTGGCCTTACACCTCTGTCATTTACAATTGTGAGTGGGCAAGGTGCAGATGTCCAAGACATCAAAAAGGTGGTGGTGGTGAGAAGCAGAGGCATGTGACAAATTCTATCTAACCTTTTTGATGTCTTGGACATCTGCACCTTGCCCACTCACAATCGTAAATGACAAAGGTGTAAGGCAGGGGTCTCCAAATCCAGCTCTAGAGGGCCACAAACCAGTCAGGTTGGCAGGATATCTCTAATGCATATATATCTCATGCATATTCATTAGGGATATCCCGAACACCCGACTGGCCTAGGGGTTCAAGGAGGACTGGTTCAGAACCACTGCTCTATGGCTTGTTGCACAGCACTGGCTGGGTGCAGATGGACTGCAGGTTACCGCACAAACCGTCTGCTCTGTGTGCCAGGATAGGGTAACCCCACAAGCACCCATGGTGCATTGCACATACAGAACAGGGACCTACAGCTGACCACCAAATGGGGTCTGCACCTCACTCAGCTCTCTCTCACTGCTCCAGTTGCCTTCCGGTTCCTGCCTGGCCCCTCCCCCTGCAGCCCCACGGCCGCGTGAGTGTGCCCGCGCCCAGAAAGGTACCCTGCACGCCTCCCATAAATTAACAGCGCCTGCGGCGCCTGGCTGCTTGTATTATTGTTTGCCTCTGTGTTTATGCTGTCCTTCTGCCTGCCGTTATTATGTGCATGTCTGTGCTTTTTTTCTAGAATCAGCTCTCTCTCACTGCTCCAGTTGCCTTCCGGTTCCTGCCTGGCCCCTCCCCCTGCAGCCCCGCGGCCGCGTGAGCGTGCCCGCGCCCAGAAAGGTATCCTGCACGCCTCCCATAAATTAACAGCGCCAACGACGTGCTCCTTAGGTGCGCTCCTTGGGACCGCTCCGTCCGCGTAGGCCCTGCCTTTGCATGGTTCCCTCTGCTGTGTTTCTTTCTGATCCCTTCTTGGCATTTCATTCATCCACCGTCTCCTACGGTTTACTTGTACCCATGACCCTTTGAGACGTCGTTCTCCTTGCCGTCAGTGGGCATTCCTTTCACTTCTACCCCTCTAATTCCCCTCGTCTCCCCCTCTCTTCCCTCATCGATGGCCCCCATACCTGTTATTTGGGGAAGTCGCCCGGTCTTCTCTGTACCACAGTGCTCTCGTTGTCTGAGTCACCTCCTTCCCTGCCATACCACTACTATTACCCCTCAGGCCTCTCCCCTTTCTCACCCCTCACCCCCTCTTCTGATGGGGCTTCTTAACTGTAGATCACTTAGGACTAAAACGCTTCTCGTCCAGGACCTTATTGTCCAAAACTCCTTGGATCTCCTTCTTCTCACGGAAACTTGGCTAAAAGAAGGGGAAGCCGCTCTTCTTGCCCGCTCTCTCCCTTCTGGTTATTCAGCAGTCTCTGTTCCACGTTCTGGCCGCTCTCTCCTTTACACAAGTCTCCTCCTCTTTGCTCCACTACCCTGAGGCTTTACTCCTCCACCTCCACTCTCCTTTCTCACTGCATATTCTCCTTGTCTATTCTCCGCCCACATTGCGGTCTGATCTCTGGGATTCCTTAATTCTCACTATTTCTGACCCGACCCTTGCTTTCCCCCAGCTCCTTATCGCCGGTGATTTTAATCTCCATCTTGACTCTCCTGCATCCTCTAGGGATCATGCCTTCCTTTCTCTCATAGATGATCTTTCTCTCTTCCAACATGTCTCCTTCCCTACCCACATTGCTGGGCATACCCTTGATCTCCTCCTTACCCTTCCTTCTTCATCCCTTCGTCTTTCCACGTTGTCTTCTCTTACCCTCCCTTGGACAGATCACTATTGCTTGCTTTTTACCTGCTCCCTTTTTGGTTCTCCTTCTCAGTCATCCACACCGGTACCCCCCCCCCCTCCCAGCGTCTCTCTCGCCGCATCACCCCTTCTACCATACAACAATTTCTCCCCACGTCCCTCCTTTTCCCCCCTGATTTCCCTTCCCTCTCCCCTGATTCCGAAGCTTCTCTCTGGTTTTCTACTCTTTCTGATGCACTCGACGCTGTGGCCCCCCTCCAACCCCATCTTCCAAAGCGTCGCCCTTCACAGCCCTGGTACCATCCTGGCCTCAGACTGCTCCGCTCTCAGCTCCGGAGAGCCGAGCGGCTCTGGCGCAAGGCTCCTTCTCCGTCCACTCTCTCATCATTTAAGGCCCATCACTCCAATTACCGTTCTCAGATACACGCGGCTAAAATAGATTATTTCTCCAATGCCATCTCAAATGCTCCCAATCAGACCTGACATCTTTATAATACACTTCACTCCCTTACCTCCCTCCTTCCCTCTGCTTCTATCCCCTCCCCCCGCCCTTCTCCCCCGCCTTCACTTCTTGCCACATTCTTTAATGATAAGATCCTCAACCTCAGGGCCACCCTTCCGTCGTGTCCCGCCCCGATCTCCTCCCCCCTCCTATCATATCCCCTCCTTCATCCTCTACTCTCTCTCACACCTGGTCTTCTTTCTCCCTAATAACCTCTGCTGAACTTCACCAACTCGTCTCCTCTTCCAATAAGACTTTCTGCTCCCTTGATCCCATCCCCTCAACCTGGCTTTTAGATCCATCCCTGGCACTTCTTCCTTCCCTTCTTTCTATGCTCAACTCCAGCCTTTCCTTGGGCATCTTCCCCCACTCTTGGAAGCACGCACTGATTCGCCCCATTCTAAAAAAGCCCTCCCTTGATCCCATGATTCCCTCCCACTATCGTCCAGTCTCTAATCTTCCATTCGTCTCTAAACTTTTAGAAAAATTTGTATTCGCCCAGCTTTCTCACCACTTAGATGACATCAATTTCCTTCACCCACGTCAATCCGGTTTTCGTCTGGGTCACAGTGTAGAAACTATTCTTCTTGCTTTCACTAATGCCCTTCACGTAGCTCACGATCGCGGTGATATCTCGGTGGCGGTTGCTCTTGATCTATCCGCTGCCTTTGATCTTGTTGATCACTCTCTTCTTCTCCTCCATCTCCAAGAGGCGGGTCTTTGCCACACGGTTCTTCATTGGTTTCACTCTTTTCTATCCTCACGGTCCTGTTCTGTCCTCTCTTCCTCCCCTTCTATCCCTGCTTCTGACCCTTTTCCTCTGTTCTGTGGTGTTCCTCAAGGTTCTGTCCTTGCCCCTCTTCTCTTTAACCTCTTCCTAGCCCCCCTCACCCTTCAGATTCAGCAAACTGGGATCAGCGCCTTCTATTATGCTGACGATATTGTTCTCCTTCACCACACCTCTCCTTCTCACCCTGATCTCTCCTTACTTAATTCCTGTCTCTCCACGGTCACTAACTGGTTATCACAAAACTGTCTTCATCTTAATCTCACAAAAACCACTGCCATCTGGTTCTCCCGTGGTGGTTCTCCTCCCTCCCTCGCTCCTTCTTTCTTAGGTTCTCCCATCTCATTGGTCTCCTCTTTTCGCTACCTTGGCGTTGTCTTTGATTCCCACCTGTCTTTTCATGATCACATCTCCCACGTCACCAAAACTTCCTTCTTTTTCTTACGCCAAATTCGTGCTATTCGCCCTTTTCTTACTCCCTCTGCACTTGCTACACTACTTCTTTCCCTGGTTATGTCTCGTGTTGACTTTGCTAACTCTCTTTTCCTCGGTCTTTCTAAATCACAACTGCGCAGACTTCAACGCATTCAATATACTGCTGCCCGTATTGCCACTTACTCCTCTATCCGTGATCACGTTTCACCTCTCCTCTCCCGTCTCCATTGGTTGCCTTTACCCTTCCGTTTCCACTACAAACTGCTTACGCTTTTCCATCGAACCTTCCACACCAACACTCCACAATATCTGGCTGACCTCCTCACTTATCATACTCCCCAGCGCACACCCCGATCGTTTCATCTCAACCGCCTCACTCTCCCCTCCCCCTCATCCGCCCACCTACAGTCCACCCGCTCCTCTGCTTTCTTTTCACAGCCCCTGCTCTTTGGAATTCTCTTCCTCCCTCCCTTCGGCTTGAACCCCATCATCCCACCTTTAAATGTAATCTGAAAACCCACCTCTTCTCCCTTGCCTTGGACCTTCCCTCCCCTTTTGTTTGACCTCTCTCTCTTAGCTCTTGTGTTGTGTTCTTTACCTCCCCCTCTTTTCTTTTTAAGATTGTAACTTCCTTTCCTTTTTTTTCTGGCTATTGTCTTTTAATTGTTTTATATGGTTTTTATTTATGATTTTATATTGTAAACCGCTCTGGTCTTCTTGAATGGGCGGTATATCAAATTTTAATAAACATCAAACATCAAACTGGTACTGCAGCGTGGTAAGACGGACTGACAGTGCATGATACTGGCACAGAGTAGCTACAGACCATGCCATTGTGCAGGTTCCGTGTTCACCCTGAGGGATAGGATGGGCGCCCAGCACTAGGTCCACAGTACATATGGTGCTAGAGATAGGTTCTGCTGCACATCCCCATCATTACCAGTGTGTGACAGGTGCTCCTACCAGTGCAACTGGAAGTACTTCTGTTACTATCTGGGGTCTGTGATCACATTGTGGCCCTGTGGGACCAAACACCACTCAGATTAGTGTGTATGCAGTGTTAAGGCCTGGCTGCCATGGGTACCTGTTATCAGGGCAGGAGGGGGCTAGACTCGCATGAGGTTTAGGTAGTACTGCCTCTATGGGTCTAAGTGGTATGCCTTATATGCCCACAATGACCCCTATCGTAGATGAGGGTGTGGTGGGACAGGTGCCTGCACCCTGCAGAATGGCTATAATACCAGCAACCACAGTCCTGCTGGCCAATGACAGCACTCCAGGGCTGATGGGCCAGAGCCAAACATGCGACCATGGCAGACCAGCAGTGCTGCTTGGGGTCAACAGGGGAAGGCTCTACTCCACCAGCATAATCAGACTGCACCTGCAGCAGCCTACAGGGGAGTCCCACCATGCACAGACTAGCTGCAAACAGCCCACTAGCCAGTCCATAGTGCATGCTCATGAGGGAACCCTGTGCACGCAGAGGTGGGATGCACAGCACAAACACCAAGCAGGCAGCTCCATGATTGGGCCCCAGAACCAGGAACACACAGATATCACTAGAAACAAATAATAGTTGGTACTAAGTGGGAACATGGACATGCCATGATCTCTGCTCAGTCAGAGTGAGAGCGACCTACCAGCATGACATGCTGTGGCCACTCTGCTCATGCAGGTGGTGGTTGAGCACTACAGTGTCCCAGCCATTGCCCTCCACCCTGTGCAGATGCATCCTGGCCAATCTGCCCTGTCTGTGCCATACCCACAATTCCTTGCTCCTCATTATGCACATTTGCAGGCTAACGCTGGAAACAGTGTGAGCAATGTGGGCTCAGTGAGGTGTTGGCAGACACAAAACAATGGATAGACATTGTGATAAGGAAGCTTATCATAGTTCAGGAGGGAGCTATAAAAGAGGTGAATTGGCTTTGAACAAGCAACCTGTCTTTGCTGGTAGAAATACTAAAACAGAATGTTTTCATAAAAGACTACCAGTCCCAGAATGCACCAGGTTTCGAACAGCCTCTAGAAGAGCTGAAGTGGGGAAACGTGTGTTCAATCAGGAGGGCTATGAGGTAATCCCCAATCACTCATCTCCAAGGGCAGGGCTTGATTTAGCACACCTGGGCTGTGCTAGGGTGGAGTGTCCCTCTAAGCCAGGGGTAGGGAACCCTGGTCCTGGAGAGCCGCAGACCAGTCAGGTTTTCGGGATATCCCTAATGAATATGCATGAGATATATATGCATTAGAGATATCCTGCCAACCTGACTGATTTGTGGCCCTCCAGGGCTGGATTTGGAGACCCCTGCCTTACACCTCTGTCATTTAAGATTGTGAGTGGGCAAGGTGCAGATGTCCTAGACATCGAAAGGGTATATAGAATGTGTCACATTCCTCCTCGATTCTCACCACCACCAAAAAGTTGTCTAATAGATCAATTAATTAATTATAATTAATTATCACTCGATCAATTAAGGAATTCCTCTGAGCCAGACCATGATATTGATTCCATTATATTTGAGGAAGAAGGAGATATATCAAATGATCAGTTGGAATACATGGACTGCTCTCTGTCTAGGCTGCTGTTTTAAAGTAGTTTCTCACTAATACAACAACCACCAAAAGGAACTGTAACTTGTTCTTTTATCTACCCAGAAAAGTCTCTGCAAGAAAGCTTTAGGGTAGGATTGAGCCACGTAGAGAGAGTGAACCAGCAAAGGGGTTTGCAGCTGGCTAATTATTTGTAATTGAGCCAGTCATAAGTGCACGTGAGCTCTAGAAGGAAACTTCTTCCTTGTGTGTGTGAATAGAAGAAAGTTATCCTTGATAAAGTACAGTTTTTTTCTACTTTTGGGTTTGTTTTTGCTTTTTGGAACACTGCTAAGACAGGCATTAGCAGGAGCCATCAAAAAGACCTTTTCTGTTTCCCATCAAGGTCTTTATTGATTTATTGCTTAAGAAGTTCAGTTACCTTATAACATGTTTTGTTTTTCCTGAGTATAATACTTGAAGCAAGTGTCCTTTTGTGTTACCAAGTAAATCTGTGTGGGAGAATTAACCCCATGAATAAAATCTGTATTTCTTTGCTTACACTCGAGCATCACAACTCATTATTTTGTGAACGGCTGATTCTGGTATGAATGAACTACATTCCCCACAATCCTTTGCAAGTCATAATAATATTTTGCCTTTGCTAAGACTGTGGACCTTCATGACCAGCACCCCCGCTTACAACATACACACCCTCCCACACCTATCTCAGCATTGTGCAGAGATAGAGGTGGTTGACAACCCTGCCCATCACACTGGTCCTGAGCACAGTGCCGACATTGCTAATCTGTGCAGGGGGTAGTAGTAGTGCTCTGGTGATAACTGCAGCTCCGTGCTGGGGCCAACAGCCTGACACTCCATGAGGCAGTGGATAGTGGAGCCCGTGTGAGTGGGTGTTTGTACCCCTGTGCACCGTTGCGTTGGGGTTTGCACATGTTGCTGTTGTGGCTGCATTGTGGGATAAAACTATGGGGTGATGCTCTGCAGGATCCACGGATGGGACTTGAACCTTTTGCTCTTGGACATACTGGCTGAGTGTATTGCACCACACTGTTGCCACAGCAGCATTGTGGTCCCTGGGGCTACCCTTACGTTCCCCAGCCAGACCTCTTCTGTTGCACTGCACACCATGTACTGGTACAGGGCATGGGCTAGGTCCACTGCAGGTGGATGCCACTACTCCCTCCAGCACAAACCCCCCCCCTGCCATGCAGCCATGACCATATGCTGTCGGTGCCAGTGGTGTGCAGTACTAGGTCATCCAGGGGGCAGGTAGGCGGCTGCCTAAGGTGTGGGTTCTGGGGTAGGGGTGCCTACATAGCTGTCCATGCTTCCCCTGGCACTGCCTGTCAATGTTATGTGCCCCTTGGGGTTCCTGCTGGGTAATGTCCCATGGATGGAACACTGTGGGACACAGACTCATGGGCATGTTTGACCCTGGTCTGTTGCTGTTCCTGTCTTGCTGGTATCCATTTCCCGCGTTCCTATGTACCTAGTCCACCCCGTGCCACAGTTGCCCCCACTGCATGTCCCGCCTGCAGTCCCCCTATGCCCCATTTGCACCATCACCATAGTGGCCCTTTGTACATTGCCACTATGCTGTTGCTGCAGATGGAACACTATCACCTTTCTCGGGCTCCCTGCCTATGTCCTACATTGCTGACACTGAAATGGTTTCTCTCTCCTGCAAATGTTCATTTAACGGCAGGTTTTCATTCGCGGTAGGATTCAGCCCTTCAGTTCAGCATGTTAGTGTGCAGAGAGCCTCTCCACGCCCACTCCCCGCCCATTGACCCCAGCTCTCCACCCTCTCTCCTCCCTCTGCGGTGTCTACCGCGCCGCGGAACGCTTCCGCGTGGGTTGTAACGTGTGTTAACGTTACATAACGTGCGTTAATGTTACCTACCGCGCGTTAATGCTACCTACCGCGCGGTCTGTAACGTTACCGCAGTTTAGTAAACATATCCATAGAGTGACAATAGGCAATTTCACCTGATGCAAAACGCCTAAAAAGGCAAGACAGCTGTGGGAGGAACAGAGCAGCTTTAATACCTTGCGGCCCTGCTGGTCCTGCAAAAGCTGACTTGGCCCCACTCATTACAACACACTCCTCCCCCTCATGATGTTAGCCCTGATTTCTGGCTTTAAAAAAATGCCAGCTCACCAGAGGTGGATCATCTCTGAAGGGGTCACCTCAAGTGGGTTTGCCCTGGATTTGCCCTTTGAGTGCCTCTTAGCCAAGATTGGGAGTACTGTAATAAACTGGGTTTTATAGGCTTTTGTGAGGTTTTAGGGCAGTTACTGCTGGGGTTAGAGTGAGGTGTAAAGGGATTGTATTTTTACTGATATAAAGGGGAATTTATTAAACTGTTCTTTCTAACTACAGCCTGACTTTTTCCATGATAAGAGTAGGGGATAGGGCAAGTTTGCATTAGGGATTTTTAATCTATTATTGCATTGGTTAGCTTGGGAGCAATTTCTCCAAATGGGTTAGTTTGTGCATGCCATAACAGTCATGAACCTCGCTCCTAAGCCAGAATATGTGGAATATGATCTCAGTCTCTCAAATTTACTGCTAACGCTTGCCATAATACTTGCATCGTGCTAAAGAGAGCTTTCTTCTGGAGTTCATAAGATGTAACGTGCATAGGTAATTTGTCCAGATGTGAATGGAAATTCTTCTTATTCAGGCCTAAGGCTCCCAATACAATGGGAAATATTTCTGTATCTTTCTGCCACATTTTCTTGGTCTCTTTTGCTGCGATGTATTGATTTAGTTTTATGATGTATCTGTATTGCTTTTTATGATGTAAACTGAATCCCCCCCCCCCCTTTCTGGGGAAAATGGTAATATATAATAAAAATAGGATTATATTCTACAGGAATATTTTACTTTTTTATTCTTTACTTCATTTTTCAGTGGTTTTCCACTTGTCCCTTATTTATCCAACCAGTTGGCTGGAGCTTCACAGCTTGAATACTGTATCAGATAACACACCACTCAATGCAAAGGTTTGTTCCACCCTAAGTCAGCACCAGAGACCCCCCAATCTCAGCACGAGGCAGACAGTGTGACCCGGGACGTCAGCTGGGCCTGTGTGCAAGAAAAGGCAAGGAGAAAGAGTTACATTGTGGTGTGCAGATGAAGAACAGATGTCTTAATTCCTGAACAGAGAAGCACAATGAAAGGTTAATGTTTAGCTGTTTTGCAGCTGTAGCAGGACAGCAGCAACTGTGAAGGTCTCACTGGCAGGGCTCTCACCTCTTGTCTCAGGGTTTAGACTCAGTAATCTCTGCCAGTAAAACAGGGGTGTTTGAGTTTGTGCATCCATATTTACAAAGATGTGCAGCACATGCTGAAATGAGATCCCTCTGTCTCTATGGTATTACTTTCAGCATTAACATTTCCACTTCATCTTGCCTAGTAACACAAGAGGCCATTTCTTCCACTGTTACATTTTTTTTCCCCTCCTCGAGCCTTGCCAATGATATAATTCCTAATCTCATATCTGATGCTCTTGCTATCCAAATCCAATGGCCTCTGTGGTCTCCATTCAACCTAATTTCATTTAGGTGGCAGCGTTTATGCCAGCGGACTTTCCCCTTAAGATCATCACATGTGCTGGAAAGTAGATGTCCCAAATTTATTTTATTTACGTTCTCTTATATACTGTGCTATTCTGCATCAGTGCGGTTTACATTGAACAAACTGAAATTACATTGAACAGGGCATTATAACTTTTGGAGATAACTATTTTACAGGGAACATGGGCTATGGAGGGTTAAGTGGCTTGCCCAAGACCACAAGGAGCACCTGTGGGACTAGAAACCCCAGTCCTTCCGGCCCAAGGTTGCTGTCCACTAGTGGGATTTGAACCCCCGACCTTCCGGCCTGAAGTACCTTGCCCCAACCACTAGGCCACTCCTCCACTCCAAATTAAAGGTGAGAGAGCATCTGACATACGGGAGAATGTGAGATTATCTGGTTTAATGGCTCAGCAGCGGTGCTAGGTGGTGCAATGCCGTAAATTTCACCCAAGCCAACCCTGCAGTGCAGGGGGCCTCAGGGAAAAAAGGGGGCCCATTTATAGCTGTTCCCATATCTTCTGATGTGGATTTACCTTGCTCTGGGGACCCTTTCAGACATTTTGCTTGGGGGTCCTCAATCTGAATTTCTACTGTGGTAGCTGCTACACTACCACTGATTTGATGCTATGCTACTTTACCCAGCTCAGTCCTAACTTTGCCTCACAGAACGCAGGGAAGTAATTCTGAATGTCTTAGGGAAATCAATGGGAAAATCAGACCTATAAACTCATGCATAACTGCGGTCAGAACTAAGACTGGATCAGCCTATTCTGCTGACCTGGGTTGAAGTATCAACCCCAATGCAGAGAGATGAGTTTGATTCCTGAACAAGGACTCTGCAAACTTTCTTTCTGAAACCTGGTGTAAAATGTGAATGTATATAGTATTTGCAGACGTGGAGCCCTTTTTCTAAAGCCCGTTAGGGTGCTGCACTTAACGTGTAACTGGTGTGAAAACATATCCACATTAAATGCAAAACCTCCACAGTAACTATCTGGAGTGTCACCAACATGTCTCTGACAGTTACCACCCGGATGTGTACCCTAATGTGCGACACAATTAACACTGGAGCACCTAATGCCACCACTAAGGTATTGCTAGATGCCACATTGATAGTGGGTGATATGTGCCCCCTTGCCAACCACAACGTGCTCTCCACACCCACACACTGTCTATATCCAGAGCTGGCGCTACCATTAGACAAACCAGGCAGTCACCTATAGTGCCTATGGTCAAAGGGTGGGGCATTGCTGCTGCTGCCACCCCTCTCCGGAAACTGCAGCAGTGGCAATTACTTCAAACAGCCCCACAGCACTTATCAAAACCTCAGACACTGTAGGGCTGATACAAAAAACCCTTTTAAGAGCTCCCAGTCAGAGAGCTAGCAATGTAATATAATAAAAACAAAAATACAAACCCTCAAATCCTTACTGTTTGTTGATCTGTAGAGCCCTGGTTAGGAAAACCTCAACAGGGCAAGGCACTGGAGCCTTTTATGCAGGCCTCAGCTGCACTCAGGAAATCAAGCCCACTAACTCCTGATTAGTTGTTAGCAGTTTCTAAACCTGAGGAGGTTACTAGAGTTCAGCAAAAGGTCCCCTAAAGCACCAAAAAGAAAGTAACCTTGCTTTAAAAAAGATACAAAAAACCCTTTTAAGAGCTCCCAGTCAGAGAGCTAGCAATGTAATATAATAAAACAAACAAACAAACCCTCAAATCCTTACTGTTTGTTGATCTGTAGAGCCCTGGTTAGGAAAGCCTCAACAGGGCAAGGCACTGGAGCCTTTTATGCAGGCCTCAGCTGCACTCAGGAAATCAAGCCCACTAACTCCTGATTAGGTGAGCAGTTTCTAAACCTGAGGAGTGCCGTAACCTGAGGTGCCGCATAAGGCGCTCTATAAGGCACTCCACAGGGCACATTATAAAGTACCCTGTCCACCAAGGCACCTTATAATGTGCCCTATAGGGCGCTTTCTAGGGCGCCTTATCGGGCGCCCTATTGGGCACCTTATGAGGCACCTTAGGCTAAGGCACTGTGAGAGTGTTTTTGCTTGCAGCACTGATTTAAATTTAAAAAAGGAAATGCCTCATTAAATAACACCACCGTGGGATCAAACCCATGACCTCTGCTTCTGCAGTCATTGAAGTAACCAGTGGGCTACATCTCTATAATGTCTAACACACCGCTGGCTGGCTACAGAAAGACTGCAGGTCACCACACTGTCTGTTGTGGTTACCAGGATACGGTAAACCCACCCATACCCATGATGCACTGCACATGCAGATCAGCAGCCTACATCTGCTCAAAAGATGGGGTATGCGCTTCTATTGCACCCCGGTCTGGTAGGGGGAACTGACCGTGTGTGTTACTGGCACAGAGTAGCTACAGACCATGACATTGTGCGGTTCCAGTGCTCACCCTGAGGGTGAGGTGGGGTGCCCAGCACCAGGTCCGCAGCACCTGGCTTAGCTGAGATAGGCTGTACTGCAGATCCCCATCAGTGCCAGTGTGTGATAGGTAGTCCTTGCAGACACACATTGAATACACATGTGTTCATCTGTATTTCCCAGTCATGTCTAGCCCTTGTGCACCCAGAATAGTGCATATCCTGTGTGGTTGAAATGGTCACATGTTATAAGAGAAGGGCGGTGGTTGGACCCAAAAGGGGATTATGTCACACCGCCCTACCCGCTCTCTGTGGGTCAGGGTGGGGGACAGGATCTCCCACCAACAGATCCACATTCTACATCTCTGCAATGGTGGCAGAAGAGGGGAACATCAACCTTAGTCCTGCTGGGGAATAGGTACCCTAGAGGGCAGTCATTGCAGATCTGTACGCATCACATAGGGCACTGGCAGACAAGCAGTAGGCTTGGAAAAAGCTCAGCTGCCCCCCCAACACTAGCTGACATACACCAGCAGAGAGCACAGTCAGTCTCCACCCACTGCACCCTGCAAGGTGTTCCAGCCATACACATACTAACTGCAGACAGTCTGCTAGCTAGCACATGTTCCTGGAGGAACAGTGTACACCCAAAAATGGGATGCAAGCACACACACCAAGCAGACACGTCAGTGATTGGGCCCCGAAAAGAAAACTCATAGATATTATTTGAGAGAAACAGTACACAACACTATGGGGGAACCTAGCCATGCCATGGTCACTTCTCAGTCAGGGTGAGAGTGATCCCCCCCAGCATGACATGCTGTGGCCACCCTGTCCATGCAGGTGGTGGTCAGGCAGTACAAAGTCGCAGCCATTGCCCTATGCCCTGTGCAGATGCATCCTGCCCAGGCCACCCTGTCTGAGCCATACCCACAGAACCTTGCTCCTCATTATGCACATTGGCAGGCTAACACTGGAAACAGCGTAAGCAGTGCGGCCTCAGTAAGGTGTAGGCAGCCACAAAACACTGGATAGACATACACACACTCCCTCACCTATGCCAGCATTGTGCAAATATAGAGGTTTTTGGCAGCCCTGGCCGCCACACCAGTCCTGGGCACTGTGCGGGCATTGCTATGGTACGCAATACTGTTGGGGTCACTCCCCGGGGTGGTAAACACTGTCAGAAACAAAAACTGAAACACACTCCACAGATATCAGAAAGGTTGCTATGGTGAATCTCTGTCAACAAATTGTGTTTAACTTAGGATTTGTTATCTGTCATTAATCATAGCAACCTTTTGATATATGTGTAACGTGTTCCCAAGTTTAGGATGGCATTGCTAAAGTACGCAGGTGCTAGTATTGGGAGACGCAGGGCCCAACAGCCTGACTCTCCATGAGGCTCTGTATAGTGGAGCCTGTGGGTGTGGGTGTTTGTGCTCCTGTTGGCTGCTGCTTTAGGGCAGAGGTCCCCAACGCTGATCCTGGTGGGCCAAACACAGTTCAGGTTTTCATGCTGTCCCTAATGAATATGCATGAGATACATTTGCATACAATGGGAGCGGTGCATACAAATGCAGCACAGGCATATTTATTAAGGACAGCATGAAACCTGAATGGTGTTTGGCCCTCCAGGACTGCAGTTGGGGAACTCTGCTCTAGAGATTGTACATGTTTATGGTGTCTGTGCTCTGTACGGTAAAATATAGGCATTTATGGAATGTTTATTTTATCTGCAATAAAGGTTCCGTCTTTATTACCACGGTTTAGTACTGGGTAAAATATAGGGACATGGTTTGCAGGAGCCACAGCTGGGACTTGAACCTCTAACCTTCTGCCCCTGAGCCCACTGGCTGTGTGTACTGCACCAAACTGTTGCCACAGAGGGAGCTCATTCCCTGGGGATACCATGACTGTTCATCAGACAGACCTTGTCTGTTGCTTTGCATGGCACCCACCTAAACGGGGCTTGGCCGTGGTCTGCTGTGGGAAGATGCCACTGCCCCCTTCGCCACCAGCACCCCTCCGCCACAATGCTGACATGTCCTTGTGCCGGTGGTGCTGGTTGTGCGCAGTCCCAGGCCATCCAGTGTGCCGGTAGGCAGCTGCCTATGGTGCGTGATATGGGGTAGGGGTGCCTGCATAGACATCCACGCTTCCTCCCTGGCACTGCCTGCCAATGTTATGTGCCCTTTGGGGTACTTGCTGGGCACTTTCCCCTGGGACACTGTGGGAAAGACACTTGTGGCCATGTTTGCCCTTGGTCAGTTGCTGTCTTGCTGGTTTTCCGCTTCTACATTCCTATGTGTCACCTAGGCATCTGCCTAGTCCACCCTGTGCCCCAGCTGCCCCACTGCATGTCCCACCTGCAGCCCCCTGTACCCCATTTGCAGCCTCACCCTAGTGCCCTCTCGTACTTGGGCACTATGATGTTGCTGCACATGTATCACTACTATCACTTTTCTTGGTTTCCCTGCCTTTGCTGCACATTGCTGACTGAAATGGTCTCTCTCCCCTGTAAATGTGCCTCTAGCGCGAGGTTTTCACTGGCGCTATTTTTCAGACCTTCATTTCACGGCGTTAGTTTGCATGGGGCCTCTCCCCGCCCACTCTCTGCCCATTGACCCCTTATCTCCACCCCTGGAGAGCCTTACTCCGCCCTCTGGAGAGCCTTACTCCACCCTCTGTGCGCCTTAATGCCAGTGGAGACATTATCGCGCGATACGTGACGTTCTCGCACGGTAATGTGCCATTATCGCACGATAACTTCGCCGCTGCGATGTTAGCGCTGTTTAGTAAACATACCCCTAGGACGGCTTAGTAAACATACCCCTACCTGTTCAGCAGACCGGGTCTCCAAGAGGCTCAACGGTGCCCTCTGCTGAATCTGCTCTTGAACCAAGACATCCATAGTCCCAGAAATAGCTAAAAAATCCTCCTTTACTTTAACAGCATTCAAAGTGAGGAAGAGTTCAGGCCGGCAATGGCATCCCATAGTATATCTAATGTTAGCACCACCGCGGGTCTCTCTAATGTACCAGGAACCGAAGCGCCTCTTGTCTGGTCTCTGAGGATCAATTCCTTCTCCTCCAGGCCTCCAACAGGTGTTTCTCCAGCACAGATATCTACTCCTTCCCACAGAGATGAAGCAACAGTGCGGGCTCCCTCGACATGCACTCAGGACTCTGAAATGAGGTTAACCTGGAACTACTTCTTTCCTCCTCTGCCAACGCTTCCAGGTCTCAATGATGCAACAGCGGTCATCAGGGCTCAAAGACACCCCTGGATGCTCGGGTCTGGAAGGGTAGTCCCAACCAGACCGGCTAAAGAAACAGTCATTTCCTCAAAGAACAAAGGCATCCAGGATCCGCTGAAACTGCGCTGGCTGCTTTAGCGTCACCGAGGTGAGCTTCTTAGATTTGCGTTTCCACGACGGCATGTCAAGGAAAATGCCAGCCATACAGACCAGAATCCTAATGTGCAGCAAGAGTATCCTAACATGCTGCCATCTTGCCTCCATAGGAGTTCCTTTAAGGGAGGGGGAAGGGCAAGCCTAGGAGAGCAGAAAAACTCCTGAGGCGTACTAATTGGGAGGTGGAGCAGCAGTTTTACTAGGACCTTGTAAAATACTCCCTGGAGGCCTGCAGGGGAAGGGCATGCCCTCCAGCTGAAGCAGTGTCCTGGGAACTGATGGAGCCAGTGGAAGCTCAGAAGAGCATCTAAGTGGATCCAGAGATGGTAGCCTTTCTAATATTGATACCGATGAAACTGAATTTATTGAACAAGGTACTGGGCTCAGTGCCATATCTAGCCCTGTGTGAGCGGTGCAGCTGCACAGGGTGCAAAGAATTAGGGGCGCATTTCGGGCTGCTGGCATTGGCACCTCCCCAACTGCCTGCTATTGCCCTGTCACTACCACTTTTTGTTTTGTCGACAACAGCGCTGGAAGCAGTGGAGCAGACCTGACTTCAAATTTTAAAAAAACCACAAACACGCAGATCTTTCCAACTCCACGATTGTATGAAAGTTTGGTCCCTCCCTCCCTTCTCTGATGTAGGTCACATCAGAGGAGGGAGGGACCAGACTAGCCATTCAAACATGGAGTTGCAAAGACCTGCATTTGAATGGCTGGTCTGGTCCCTCCCTCTGATGCGATCTGTGTACAAGCGCAGAGTCAAAAGACCCATGTGGGTTGTTGTTTTTTTATTTGAAGTCAGGTCTACTCTGCTGCTGCTGGCTCCACTGCCAAGAGAACAAAAAGTAGAGGCAGCAGGGCAAGGGCAGGCAGCTGGCTGGACATGGAGGTATGGGTGAGATGGGGGGGGGGGGGGGAAGGGAGCGAGCCAGATGTGCAAGTTGCACAGGGCGCAATTATGGCTTGGTACTGTGGTAGGCTATGGCCTAGCATGGCCTGCTACTATGAAAGGTCTGTAAGTTAGGCCTGGATCCTAACTCCCATTATAGCTAGAAAAGAACCAAAAATCTGTGGAAAATGAGAAAACTGCTTTAAACTGCTTAATAAGAAGTTTTTATGAATTCATAAGTCTTCCATTATTCTCTTGTGTGTGAAAGAACAGAAATGTTTCAATATATTCATTCCTGGAGCTAGGTATAACCTTGCAGTAGAGAAGTAACGAAATCAAGAACTGTACCATTGTTAGAGCAATCCTAAGGGAGGGGGCTGGTTGCTAGGCTTCGGAGGGATTTCTAATTGGACAAATGAAGGGAATGTAAAACCAATGAGAAGTTTGCATGTATCGAGTTGGAACCAATAGAAAGTTCTCATGTATCAAACTGAAAAAGAGGTATAAATGGTTATGTCTCTGTATAAACATTTGCTCAGTTCCTTTTGAAGCTTTGACTGACTGGGCCTGTGCACAATAAACTGTCTTGGACCCTGTCAATTGACTCCTGGACGTATTCGTTGATTGCACTTTGCTACAGCATATTGGTGCATTGGCCGGGAAGTGCGAGTAGTAAATGGTATTCAAGTGAATAATCCACGCAATTCACCTTGAGGTTTGGCCCGGTTGGAACCGTGTCTGTCCGACCGCGGGGGAAACCTCAGGCGCCGCCGGCCCCTTTGTGCCGGAGAGGGTTCCGCCTGCCTCGGCGGGCCATCGGGTCCAGCTGGCCAACACCTCCGACCCGGGGGAGTCCAGGTTCCAACTCAGAAGCTGGTGTGGTATCGGGGACCAGATCCGGTGAGTAGACATTTTCGTGATTTAATAGAAAGAACAGCCTGGGACAACATCTTGCGTGCGCAGGACTGATTTGGTATATTTGGTATAGACTAACTGGGAAATCTCGCATGAGTGTGGGCGAGACAAGGGAGCCTGATCACCTCCCATAAGGGCGGTCCTAGTAAGCTCCGCGTAAGGAAAGCAGAAGCCGAAGCCATCGACCCTTCTTGTTTGGAATAGTCAGTTAGTCAGAAAACCTGGGCACTTGAAATATTGAAATATGATATCTTGTTGAAATATGCTTGCTTGTGTGAGTGAGAGGTCTTGAAATACAGACCGAGCGAGAGCGGACTCCTAATTAGCGCAGTTCCTGGCCGGGCGACCACGCCCAGGTCTCGAACAGGAGGAAGCGAGTGGTGTTTGTCCCCCCAGTGTTCTGTGGGCTGTACGGACCCCTTACCTACAGCCATACTACCTATCCTTATTGTTCATTGTCTTGTATGTCATTACGTGTATGTAGGGTACGTAATGTACGCAGGTACATTGAGTACGTAGGTAGTGTACGTAGGTACGTTTAGATTATGGGAGGGACGGAGTCCACGCAAACTCCGTTGGCATGTATGATCAAGAATTTCCGTAAAGGATTTTCGGGTGATTATGGTATGAAAATGACTCCATCCAGATTAAAAATGTTATGTGAAAAAGAGTGGCCCGCGCTAGCTGCTTCATGGCCCCGTGGGGGCACCTTTGATTTTGAGACAGTTTTACGAATTCATCAGCTTATACTAAGGGGTATGTTTACTAAACTGCGTTAGTGCAATTCGCGTTAGGAGCCGCGGTAGTGACAGAAACCCCAAATAAGGACATGGGCGGTACATCGTCACCACTAACGCGCGTTCAAAAAATTAACGAGCGTTACCGGGCGCCGTGGCGCGTTACTGCGCGTTAATCGTAAGAAGACGTACAGACACAAAGCACTGAAACAGAGCTGTAGCACAATGGTTACGGTACTGACCGCTGTTACAGGCAGCATGGGTTCGAGACCCCAGTGTGCCTAACGCAGAAGGCTGTCCCAGGCATCACCCTGTACAGTACAGAGGGAATGAGGAGGCATGTTTTTCGTTACGTTGAGTATTGGTGTCAGAAACACACCCTCGGAGTGTGCCTAGCCACGTACATTGGTGCGTGCGAGGCTGCGTGCGTTGGTACGGGCGTAGCCCCGTGCGTGGCTGCGCGCGTACAATCGTGCGTGGGTACGTGTGGTTTTACGTGCGTGGGTACGTGTGTTTTTACCAGTGTGGGCATCTTATATTACAGACTCTGTGCGGGTACTGTGCTCACCCTGAGGGTGCAGTGAGGCGCCCAGCACTAGGTCCACAGCACTGTCCATGGCTGAAAGAGGCCATGGCGCAGGTCCAAAGCAGTGTTACTGTGTGAGAAGGTGTTTGCAGCCACCACACACTGGATAGACAGACAGCCACCCCCACACCTATGCCAGCATTGTGCTACTATAGAGGTGGTCAGCAGCCATACCCACCACACCAGTCATGGGCATAGTACAGGCATGGATATGGTACACAAGGCTGTTGGGGGGTCACTCTCCAGGGTGGTGAACACTGTCAGAGACCAGACCTGCAGCACACACCGCAGACATCAGAATGATTGTTATGGTGGAGCTCAATGAGCAAAATGTGCTTAACGTAGGAATTGATATCTGCCAGTTATCATAGGGAACGTTTGATAGCTCTGTACCATATACCCAGGTGTAGGGTGGCATTGCTAAGGTATGCAACTGCTAGTATTGGGAGATACAGGCAGGGCCCAATGTCTTGCCTCTCCAGGAGGCATTGGCCAATGGGGCCTGTGGGTGGGTGTGTGGCCCTGTTGGCTGCTGCTTTACGGCAGAGTTCCCCAACTCCAGTCCTGGTGTTCCAAACACTGTTCGGGTTTTCATGCTGTCCCTCATAAATATGCATGAGCTACATCTGCATACCATGGGGGTGGTGCATAGATATGCAGCACAGGCATCTTTATTAGAGGCAGCATGAAGCCGGAATGGTGTGGGGCCCTCCAGAACTGCATTTGCGGGACTCTGCTTTAGGTAATGTGCCTGTTTCTGGTGTCTGTGTTTGGTGTGGTAAAATATAGGCCATGCGTATGTTCTCTGCAATAAAGGAGTGTCTTTACTATCACTGTTTAGTGGTGGGTAAAACTATGGGGACTGGGTTGGTAGGAGCCCCAGCTGGGATTTGAACCTGTGACTCTCTGGTCTTACAGGCACTGGCTGTGTCTGTTGCACCACACTGTGGCCACAGAGACAGTGCAGTCCCTGGAGTTAGTTAAACCGGCCTGACGAGTCAGAAATCCTGCTCTGCAACAGGATTACTGTGGCCTTATTTACCTTGTATGCAGACAAAGGTGCACATAAACCTCAGAAAAGGGGTACACACCCATAACCAAGCTGGGCAACAATGATATCATTGGGCAACATTACACAACACTCCCAGGACAGCTCCATTACAATGAAATGATCTTTGAAAGGGTCTGCGGAGCGTAGACCCTTCCACACATCATTTCTTTTTTATTTGGTGCTTTCCAGGGAGTGTTGTTCCTTGTTGCCCATTGCTATCACTGTTGCCCAGCTGAATTATGCTTTTTAAAATGTTTCTTGTGGTCATTTTTAACGTTTTATGTGAAATTTTGTTCTGTGCACATGTATCACACTGCTCACGTTTTGTGGGTTTCCCCGGTTTTTCTGTACATTGCTGACGGAAATGGTTTCTCTTCCCTTTAAATGCCTTCAACGACAGGTTTTTATTCGCGTTGGAATTGAGCTCAGAAATTCAGCGCGTTAGTATGAGGGGAGCCTCTCCCCGCCCACTCTCCGCCCATTGACCCCTTCTCTCCGCCCACTCTCCACCTTCTGCGCTGTTTTAACGTGCCGCGGAGGTTTACGATCGTTAACTGCGGTTAATGCGCGTAAAGTACGTTTAACGATCGTTAGCACGTCAGAACACGCGTTCGGACGTGCTAACGATCGTTAAACGTACTTTACGCACGTTAATCACGATTACCGCACTTTAGTAAACATCCCCCTAAGAGTGTATCCTGACCAGTTCCCCTATATATATTCCTGGTTAAGTGTGTGTGAACAGCAGCCCTCATGGATGAAGCGCTGTTATGAGGAGCACTGTAAAATATTTGTAGCTACTACTAGGGGAACCAAAAAAGCTAAGGAAAAGAAGCCGCCTGTGTATTCTGACCCAGAGTCCCCAGATATTCTGGATAGGTTACCCCAGCACCCACAGAAGTTAGTTCCTACAGCACCACGACCTGAAGTAGAGCCAGAAGAAGAGCCCCAGAAAATACCAATACAGCAGCCTAAGAAGCGCCCTACCCCGAGTGAAAGTCCCGAGTCAGGCCCAAGCACAGCAGGGGGACTCGAGTCCTCTGACGAGATAGAAAGCGGAGGCTCTCCTGCCAGTTCAGGGTCACCCACCAAGGAGATTTGTGTCCAGGAGCCTTATGATTTAAGAAGCGTAACTCCCAAGAAGAAGGAGAAAGCAGGGCACCTAATGCCATTATGCCAAGTGCCTGGAATGCCTGTTTTAAATGATCAGGGCCAGATGGCGCCAGGACCAACCAGCTTAGTTTATGTACCTTTTTCTACCACAGATTTATTAAACTGGAAAATGCATTATGCATCCTACACAGCCAAGCCCCAGGAATTAACAGAATTAATGTCTAGCATTATGCAAACCCATCAGCCTACCTGGGCCGATTGTCGCCAGCTCCTGTCTGCCCTCTTCACTACTGAGGAGCGAGGGCGAATCAGGCAAGCAGCCCTCCATTGGTTAGAAGAGAACCCTGTAGAAAGGGGAGGAATAAATCCCCCACAAGCAGCTGTTGCAGAATATCCCAATGAAGATCCCGGGTGGGACCCGAATGATGAAAGGGGGGCGGCGGCCCTAACCAGATTTCGCCAGGCCTTATTGCAGGGCCTGAAGAAGGGAGGCCAGAGGGCCATGAATATCGGGGAAAGTATCGGAAGTTCTCCAGGGTCCAGATGAGAGCCCAGCGGCCTTTTATGAGCGGTTGTCTGAAGCTTATAGATTGTATACCCCATATGATCCCGCCGCTCAGGAAAATTTATGCATGGTAAATGCGGCCTTTGTTAGTCAGTCCCAGAGAGACATAAAACAAAAATTGCAGAAATTGGATGGATTTGCGGGCATGAATACAGCTCAGTTAATGGAAGTCGCTCAGAAAGTATTTGTGAATCTTGAAAATGAACGAGACAGAGAAAGTGAACGAAAGATGAAGAAGAAGGCAGATCTTCTTGCTGCTGCTATAACCGAACGACGTGGAGGAGGTTTTCCTAATCAAAGGACCCGAGGACGTGGAAGAGGCCGCGGAAGCGAAAGGCCTCAATTGGGTGCAAATCAGTGCGCCTACTGCAAGGAAGAAGGACATTGGAGAAATGAGTGCCCGCATCTGGACTCCGCCCCTGCAAGGGGAGGAGGGAGTCCCTGGAGGCCAGGAGGACGATTTCGAAGGAGGGGAGGAATGAACCGAACACAGTTCCAGCAGGAGAGGGAGGAAGCCATTGAGGGAGTGGCAGTAGCAACGGGCTATGACCTGGACGACATAGATGAAGACTAGGCCAGACCGGGCTCCAAGTTCACCCTGGGTCCCCAGGAGCCTATGGTCAGTTTAAAGATAGGGGACCAATACATGGAATTCATGGTAGATAGAGGAGCAGAACATTCAGTAGTAGCCAAGCCAGTAGCTCCTCTGTCCTCACGATCTGTCACCATTGTGGGAGCCACTGGAAATAAAGCCACAAAGTCATTCTTGCAGAACCGCATGTGTGAACTAGGGGGACAGAAGATAACGCACCAGTTCTTGTATATGCCTGAGTGCCCTATTCCACTACTGGGCCGAGACATGCTTGCCAAGCTCCAGGCACAAATATCCTTTGCTGAAGGGGGAGAAATGAAAATGACTGTGAACCCAAAGCCTGCTGGATTGATGGTGCTCACTGTTCCCCGAGAAGAAGAGTGGCGGTTCTATAGTGCACCACCAATAAAGTCAACTAGTCCCTGTATACCTACCAACCTCATAGCCCCACCTGAAGTATGGGCAGAAGATAATCCACCGGGCCTAGCGAAGAACATAGTCCCTGTCATTGTCACCCTCAAGCCAGGAGCGGAACCAGTGCATGTGAAGCAGTATCCTCTCCCTCAATCAGCCATTGAAGGAATCCACTGCCATTTGATGAAACTGCTGAAGTACGGACTTCTCAAGGAATGCTAGTCACCTTGGAACACTCCCCTTCTCCCAGTAAAGAAGCCTGGGGCAGGGGACTACCGCCCAGTACAAGATCTAAGGCGAGTAAATGATGCAGTTGAAACTATACACCCAGTAGTACCAAACCCTTATACTCTCTTGGGACTGATCCCCGCTGAGGCTACTCACTTCACCGTCCTGGACCTGAAAGATGCCTTTTTCTGTGTGCGCTTAGCCCCCACCAGTCAACTTTTATTCGCTTTTGAATGGCAAGACCCCACAACAGGAAGGCGGGGTCAGCTCACCTGGACCAGATTACCCCAAGGATTCAAGAATTCACCTACTCTCTTCAGTGCTGCCCTGAATCAAGATCTCTCAAGTTACCCAGTGGACCCAGGAAAGAGGGTTCTTCTTCAGTATGTAGATGACTTGCTCATAGCCACCAACTCAGAAAGTGAGTGCCTACAAGCTACTAGTGAACTTTTGTACCTTCTCAAAGATGCTGGATGCAAAGTCTCAAGAGCCAAAGCACAACTATGCCAAACTGAAGTCTATCTAGGATTCCAGTTGTCCAGTGGGATCCGACGTTTAGGACCAGAACGCAAAGAAGCTGTATGTAATATCCCCATTCCAACCACTAGGAGGCAAGTGAGAGCCTTCCTGGGGGCCGTGGGATATTGTCGCATATGGATCCCCAACTTTGTCCTGATTGCAAAACCACTATACCAAGTCACCAAAGGAATGTAAAAATCCCCACTAGACTGGGGACCCGAACAAGATGTAGCATTCTGTACTTTGAAAAAGGCCCTGATGTCATCCCCAGCTTTAGGTCTTCCAGATGTTCAGAAGCCGTTCCATCTTTTTGTCCATGAGTCACAAGGAAACGCATTGGGAGTATTGACTCAATCTCTTGGGGGTATGTTTACTAAACTGCGGTAAACGTGAATAACGCACGTTGTATGACGTTAACGATCGTAAGTGCAGTATAACGTGCGTAATCACGCGCCAACGACCGTTAACGTCATACTACGCGTGTTAACCGTAGTTAACGATCGTAAAGCCCCGCGGCGCCTTAAAACAGTGCAGAAGGTGGAGAGTGGGCGGAGAGAAGGGGTCAATGGGCGGAGAGTGGGCGGGGAGAGGCTCCCCTCACCCTAACGCGCTGAAGTGCAGAGCTCAATTCCAACGCGAATGAAAACCTGTCAAAGGCATATTAAAGGGAAGAGAAACCATTTCCGTCAGCAATGTACAGCAAAACCGGGGAAACCTACAAAACGTGAGCAGTGTGATACATGTGCAGAGAACAAAATTGCAAATAAAACTTTAAAATGACCACAAGAAACAGTATAAAAATTATAATTCAGCTGGGCAACAGTGATAGCAATGGGCAACAATAAAAAACACTCCCAGGAAAGCTCCAAAAAAAAAGAAATGATGTGTGGAAGGGTCTACACTCCGTAGACCCTTTCAAAAGCATTTCATTTTATTGGAGCTTTCCTGGGAGTGTTTTTTAATGTTGCCCAATGATATCATTGTTGCCCAGCTTGGTTATGGGTGTGTGCCCCTTTTTCGAGGTCTTTTTTGAGGTTTATGTGCACGTTTGTCTTCATACAAGGTAAATGAGCCCACAGTAAAATTGTGCAGAGTAGGGTTTCTGACTCGTCAGGCCAGTTTTCCTACCTCCAGGGACTGCACTGTCTCTGTGACCACAGTGTGGTGCAACGGACACAGCCAGTGCCTGTAAGACCAGAGAATCACAGGTTCAAATCCCAGCTGAGGCTCCTGCCAACCCAGTCCCCATAGCTTTACCCACCACTAAACAGTGATAGTAAAGACACTCCTTTATTGCAGAGAACATACACATGGTTAATACGCCTATATTTTACCACACCAAACACAGACACCATAAACAGGCGAATTACCTAGAGCAGAGTCTCGCAAATGCAGTCCTGGAGGGCCCCACACCATTCAGGTTCCATGCTGCCTCTAATAAAGATGCCTGTGCTGAATATCTATGCACCACCCCCATGGTATGCAGATGTAGCTCATGCATATTTATGAGGGACAGCATGAAAACCAGAATAGTGTTTGGAACACCAGGACTGGAGTTGGGAAACTCTGCCGTACAGCAGCAGCCAACAGGGCCAGACACACCCACCCCCACCCCCACAGGCCCCATTGGCCAATGCCTCCTGGAGAGGCAGGACATTGGGCCCTGCCTGTATCTCCCAATACTAGCAGTTGCATACCTTAGCAATGCCACCCTACACCTGGGTATATGGTACACAGCTATCAAACGTTTCCTATGATAACTGGCAGATATCAATTCCTACGTTAAGCACATTTTGCTCATTGAGCTCCACCATAACAATCATTCTGATGTCTGCGGTGTGTGCTGCAGGTCTGGTCTCTGATAGTGTTTACCACCCTGGGGAGTGACCCCCAACAGTATTGCGTACCATATCCATGCCTATACTGTGCCCAGGACTGGTGTGGTGGGTATGGCTGCTGACCACCTCTATAGTAGCACAATGCTGGCATAGGTGTGGGGGTGGCTGTCTGTCTATCCAGTGTGTGGTGGCTGCAAACACCTTCCACAGCCCACACTGCCAGCAATGTTGCCAGTATTGGGCTGCCAATGTGCATAATGAGGAGCAAGGTACCATGGGTATAGGCCGGACAGGGTGACCTGGCCAGGGTGCATCTGAACAGGGCATAGGGCACTAACTGGGACATTTTAGTGCCCGGCCACCACCTACACGGACAGGGTGACCTCAGTATGTCCTGCTGAGAGATCACTCTCACCCTGACTGTGCAGTGACCACAACATGGCTAGGCACCCCCATAGTGCTATATAGTATTTCTCTCATGTGATAGATATAGGTTTCCTTTTGGGACCCAGTCACTGATTTATCTGCTTGCTGTGTATGCTGACATCCCAGTTCAGGGCGCATGCATTTCCACTGGGCACATGCACTATTGATTAACTAGCAGGCTGTTTGCAGCTGGTATGTGTCCTGATGGAGTGGCTTGCAGGGTGCAGTGGCTGATGGTTTGCAGCAGGAGACTATCAGATAGTGGTGCAGCTTACCATATCCAGGTCTAATGTCTGTCTGCTATTGTGTTATGGATGTGTACAGAGCTGCATTGACTGCCCTGTGGGGTGTCTGTTCCTCAGCAGGACTGGGGTTGATGTTCCCCTCTACTGCCACATTTGCAGGGAGGTAGAATGTGGATCTATTGTTGGGAGGCCCTGTTTGCCGCCCTGGGGGAGGGGGAGGGGGGGTGGTGGTACATGGGCCACCTAGGGGTCCATGGGGGCTGCACCTGCCTGAAAACAGATAGAGATATCCAAGGTGCTTCTGCAGAAACTACCTATCTCACACATTAACACTGCTTTTGACCTCTGCCATTGCCTCTTTCAGCCATGGATGGTGCTGTGGACCTGGTGCTGGGCGCCTCACTGCACCCTCAGGGTGAGCACAGTACCCGCACAATGTGACGGTGTGTAGCTACTCTGTGCCAGTACAACACACGGTCAGTACCCCCTACCAGGCCAAGATGCTGTGGGGGTGCACATGGTCAGTTCTCCCTACCAGGCCGAGGTGCTGTGGGGGTGCATTCCCCATGGTGTGTATCTGTGGACAGCTGATTTGCATGTGCAGTGCATCATGGGTGTGACTGGCACAATCCAACCCTGTGAAAATCCAGCACCTGCTCACAGGCTCTGATAAACCATAGGCCATCACACGTACATCTGCTAGCATAATGCATAGGTGCAAGACACCCTAAAGAGTCTGTAATATAAGGTGCCCACGCTGGTAAAAACACACGTACCCACGCATGATTGTACGCATGCACCAACGCACGGGGCTACGCCCGTACCAACGCACGCAGCCACGCACACTGCGAGGGTGTGTTTCTGACACCACTACTCAATGTAAAGAAAAACATGCCTCCTCATTCCCTATGTAATGTACAGGGTGATGCCTGGGCCAGCCTTCTGCGTTAGGCACACTGGGGACTCGAACCCATGCTGCCTGTAACAGCGGTTGGTACACTAACCATTGTGCTACAGCTCTGTTTCAGTGATTTGTGTCTGTACGCCTTCATACGATTAACGCGCAGTAACGCACCATGGCGCCCTGTAACGCTCGTTAGTTTTTGGAACGCGCGTTAGTGGTTACGATGTCCCGCCCATGTCCTTTTTTGGCTTTCCTTTCACTAACGCAGCTCCTAACGCGATTTGCACTAATGCAGTTTAGTAAACATACCCCTTGGATCCTGGCAACGACCAGTAGCCTATTTGTCAAAACAATTGGATGTAGTTGCAAAAGGATGGCCCCTTGTTTGAGAGCTGTTGCAGCAACAGCCCTCCTAGTGGGCGAAGCAGACAAACTCACACTAGGACAAACTCTTCAAGTCACCGTGCCACACTCTGTTCTGACTCTCATGGAACACAAAGGAAACTTCTGGTTAACCAATGCACGAATGTTGAAGTATCAGAGCATGTTGTGTGAAAACCCCCGGATACAGTTGAAAGTCAGTCAAGCTCTGAACCCTGTTACATTGTTTCCAATTGGTCCTGGGCCACCTGATCATAATTGCTTAGAAACCATGGACACTGTATTTTCAAGTCGCCCTGATTTGACCGATGTCCCTCTAGAGGACCCTGAATGGACTTTCTTTGTGGATGGAAGCAGTTTGGTCATCAATGGACATCGTTGTGCTGGATATGCAGTGGTGACCCTTGATCTGGTAGTTGGGTCCTCAGCCCTGACCCCAGGAACTTCCGCACAGAAAGCTGAATTGATAGCCCTCACCAGAGCCTTCACATTAGGAGAAGGACTCTGCATAAATGTGTACACAGATTCCAAATATGCTTTCACTACTTTGCATGCACATGGAGCCTTATATAAAGAGCGAGGGTTGATCACCTCAGGGGGTAAGGTCATTAGGTATGGGCCCGAGATATTGATGTTATTAGATGCTGTATGGGCCCCCAAACAAGTGGCAGTCATGCACTACCAAGGTCATCAGGCAGGAGCATGAAAAGTTACCCGAGGGAATAGATTTGCAGATGCCACAGCCCAGAAGGCAGCTACCACAGGACAAGTTAGGACCCAAGATACTGTAATGCAAGCAGCCCTATTCCCTGTGCCCCTCAGTTCCTGGGCACCCCAATACACTACAAGAGAGTTAGACTATTATTGTGAAAAGGAGGGAGGCGTCTTGACAGAACAAGGTTGGATAGTGTTGCCACCCCCAGAAGGTAGTCCACCTCCAGGTCCTACAGTCATCCCTGAAGCATTAGGACCAGCCTTTGTTCAAGCTTTTCACCAAGCCACACATTATGGAAAAACAGCCATGGAAAAAGCCCTGAGACCCCATTTCTGTATTTCACTGCTGGGATCCCTGACCACATCGGTGGCACAGCAATGTCTGATATGTGCCAAAAATAATGCCAAGCAAGGTCCTGTTCCACCCCCAAGAGTTCAGTCAGTAGGGGTGACCCCAATGAGTGATATACAGATAGACTTTGCTGAAATGCCCCGTGCAAATGGATATCACTATATGTTAGTGTTAGTCTGCACATTTTCAGGGTGGGTAGAAGCCTATCCCACCCGAACTGAGAAAGCCCGAGAAGTTACTAGGGTATTGCTCCATGAGATCATTCCCTGATTCGGAATACCATCAACTATAGGGTCAGATAATGGTCCATCATTTGTATCCCAAGTGACCCAACAGTTAGCTCAAGCTCTGCAAATAAAATGGAAGTTACACACTGCTTACAGACCCCAGAGCTCAGGGAAAGTAGAACGTATGAATACAACCTTGAAAACTCAGTTATCCAAGCTTTGCCAAGAAACACACCTGAAGTGGCTCCAAGTTCTCCCCATAGCCCTCCTTAGGATACGTTCAGCTCCCACCAGATCCTTAGGAATCTCCCCTTTTGAGATTTTGTATGGGCGACCTCCACCCATAGTGCAGGGAATAAAGGGAGACATGAGACAGATAGGATCTGAAATAACTCGACAAGAACTATTAGCTTTAGGTTCTGTTTTGCAGAAACTCCAAACGTGGGTGCAAGATCGACTACCCATCAACCTGATCGAGCCTCTGCATCCCTTCAAGCCAGGAACATCCATGTGGATGAAAGAGTGGAGAAAGACCCCGCTGGCGCCGCATTGGAAGGGACCGTACGTCGTCATCCTGTCAACCCCCACGGCAGTGAAAGTTGCAGAATTCGAACCCTGGATCCACCACAGTCGAGTGAAGCCGGCAGCTGCTCCTGATCCTGGTCAATGGACGTCAGTGAATGATCCCGAGACTCCATTGCGACTCACCATGAGGAGACAGCTAGCTTTATAGAGAATCTTCAGAATCCACCTACGTCACGCGAGAGTGATCATCGCAGCGGAAATAGAAGACTCAACAAGTTCATCATACCCAACTTTCCAGTTAATCTCCAAGAACTGTAATCATAATGTTCTTCCACTATTGCTTTGTGGGAGTGGTGATCCTGGGAATCCTGGAAAAGACTTTTGCCCTACCCCCTTTTGCAGCCTGCATAACCACCACCCGAACAGGACAAAAGATTACTCAGACTTTGCTCTATCACTCCTACTATACTTGCACTGGTACAGTCAGCCGGTGTATTTATAATGGTACTGAACTGAATATTTGCACAAAGGGGAAAAGTAAGACTTGTTATAACCCTCGACAAAACCCTTCATATTTGAGATACGTTGGAATGAGGAAGATGGAGCCATCCTGAATGCAACAAAACCCCTCACCAACCCCACAAAACCTATTATCTTGAACTTTGATGCTTGTGATGCAATCAACAGAAATGCTTACCACAGATGTGGGTCATGGGAGCGAGCATACTACCATGATGATAAATACATGTGTCCAGAAGGAGCCTATGGATGGGGACAGTGTACAGGAAAGAGTTCTGCAGCCACCATTTACACCACTGCATCTAGACATGATTACTTTTGCCCAAAATGGGACTGTGTATATTTTGCTACCTGGAAGAATGCACCTATGGGATGAGATGGTGATCATCGCAAAGGCAGCTTAACAAAGATTAGACTACCAGAACCCAAGAAATGCCAGAAAGGTGCCTGTAATCCTCTGCAACTTCTCATAGTCAACCCCAGCCACTGGAAGCAAGGATACAAGTTTGGGTTGCGTATTGCAGGAGGAGGTATAGATCCTGGGACTATCTTATATCTGCAATTAAACACCAAGACCCATGAATCTTCACCCTATCGTATACATTACTCCTTCTATGAAGCCATGAAATCAGAGTTTGAAATTCCTCCTGCCTCCCAGAACTTATTTCTTGAATTAGCAGGAGCAGTTGCATCTAGTCTCCATGTTTCAGACTACTTGTTTTGTGGAGGAACAACGATGGGAGACCAATGGCCTTGGGAGGCACAAGAACTGAACTATTCTATTCCATATAATCAGACTAATATACACAATACCACAAGTGAATGGGTATTGGCCCACTCCATTGTGGGTAACTTATGTTTTTCTCGCTATGGACCAATGTTTAATATGGAAGTGGGGCAGCTGGTCTGTCTCAATCAGAGGTTCTACAACAGTACCACTAAGAAGACATCTTGGTGGTCAGGAGTCAACGCTACTGAACCTTCCAATCCTCTAGTTCAGTTCCCCAAACTTGCCAGTATCTGGACTAATTTAGCAGCATATAATTCCTGGCAAGCGCCACCTGGACTTTACTGGATTTGCGGAACCCGAGCATATGCCAGACTTCCTCACCACTGGGGAGGCGCATGTGTATTGGGAACCATACGACCTTCCTTTTTCCTTCTGCCTACATCCCAGGGAGAACAACTGGGGTATCCTGTGTACAGAAGTCGACAGCTGAAGGAGGCCTTGAAAATAGGCCAATGGGACAAATGGGACGCGTCATCTGAAGAATGGCCACCTGAAAGAATCATCTCATACTATGGACCTGCTACTTGGGAGCAGGATGGGACTTGGGGATATCGTACTCCTGTTTATATGATTAATCGAATAATACGTTTGCAAGCTGTTGTTGAAATAATAACCAATGAAACTAGTAAAGCACTAACCCTTCTGGCAAAGCAAAGTACGCAAATGCGCACAGCCATTTATCAAAATCGTTTAGCTTTAGATTATTTGTTAGCAGCTGAAGGTGGGGTATGTGGGAAGTTGAATCTAAGTAATTGTTGTTTACAGATTGATAATAATGGGCATGTAGTTGAAGATCTAGCCACCCAGATGAGAGAGCAGACATTTGTGCCTGTCCAGACCTGGCACAGTTTAAAGATGGATGGGTGGTTTGGTTCATTGTTTTCCTGGATTGGTGGTCTAAAAGCCCTTATGTTAATTGTACTATTCATATTAGCCATGTGCTTATTGCTCCCTTGTCTCCTACCCCTTTGCTTACGCATAGTAACATCATCAATAGATAACACTATAGAGCGGAAGGCAGCTGCGAAGGTATTAGCTATGTGGCAATATTACCCTATACCCCATGACGATGATGCTATTACACCAGTATAATGTGTTAATTGACTAATGAGTGATTTAATTCTCACCCTTCCTCACTTGCGGGTGAGAATAATCAAAGGGGGGAATGTGGTAGGCTATGGCCTAGCATGGTCTGCTACTATGAAAGGCCTGTAAGTTAGGCCTGGATCCTAACTTCCATTATAACTAGAAAAGAACCAAAAATCTGTGGAAAATGAGAAAACTGCTTTAAACTGCTTAATAAGAAGTTTTTATGAATTCATAAGTCTTCCATTATCCTCTTGTGTGTGAAAGAACAGAAATGTTTCAATATATGCATTCCTGGAGCTAGGGATAACCTTGCAGTAGAGAAGTAATGAAATCAAGAACTGTACCATTGTTAGAGCAATCCTAAGGGAGGGGGCTGGTTGCTAGGCTTCGGAAGGATTTCTAATTGGACAAATGAAGGGAATGTAAAACCAATGAGAAGTTTGCATATATCGAGTTGGAACCAATAGAAAGTTCTCATGTATCAAACTGAAAAAGAGGTATAAATGGTTATGTCTCTGTATAAACTTTTGCTCAGTTCCTTTTGAAGCTTTGACTGACTGGGCCTGTGCACAATAAACTGGCTTGGACCCTGTCAATTGACTCCTGGACTTATTCGTTGATTGCACTTTGCTACAGCAGTACAGCTTGACTTGGCTATCTTGGTGACTGGCTGTTGAAGTTATACCTTTGAGTTTTCCTTTCTTTTTTTTTCCTTTTAAGGCCTACCTGGTAGTTGCAGTTAGGTTGTGCTGTGCTACTAAAGTGGGTGGTGTGCCTCGTAGAAACATGAGGGTAGAAAAAGACCATTCAACCTTTCCAGTCCACCCTTCCATACTAATTACTATAGTCCCTTTTTTTTCCCCTTTAGAGATCTTCTGTGTTTGTCCCATATTATAGAAACATAGAAACATGATGGCAGAAAACGACCATATGGTCTCAAACTAAATCCCCTGAGCATACCTGAAGCCAAAAGGGAAGAGATTGTTTATGAACCAAGTAAGAGGCTTTTGCTAGCAGATTTTGGAAAAGCAGGGCTTTTTTGGATTAGTGCTGCAGGGCTAAAGGTTTAAAGGCAGCTTTCTAAAAGGGGCTGGAGGGGATCAGTTACCCAGTGGGAAAGAGTGAGCACACTATGCAGGAACCTAAGCGCAGTCTGGGGTTTCATTTAAAAGATTACCTGCACGCCTGCAAGCTGGGCCTGTGCACTAAGCAAGTATTCCAGGGCATTTCAGCTTTGTAAGAGCAAGAAACCTCAATCGATTGGGTCACTAAGAGCACATTTAGTCAGCTATGTAATCAAGAGAATATGAAAATAAGAAGATCCCTTCCAATTACTCAAGCACATCAATACATAAAGGTAAGCAACTACTTCAGGCTAACCACTTTCTTCTATCTCTGATTCTCTAGCACAATAAATTACCCTGACTCATAGCCAGAGCACATCTAGCTATCATAAATCGCATCACTCACCAGAAATAAACATATCAAGTAATCTTTATACATTTTGCATCGTTGCATGCATAATATCCATAATCACGCACAGGGCTATACCAAGCGTGAATCGCGCCCTGTGCGACTTGCTCATTGGGCGTGCGCCCCCCCCCCTGCCCCCGCTCAGCCACTTTCTGGACGGCGGCGGGAGAGAAGAGGCGTGCCCGATGTGCAAGTCACCGGCACTCTAAGCAGATCTGTCCCTCCTTGCTCTGATGTCGTGTCAGAGGAGGGAGAGACCAGACCTGCTTAGAGTGCCACAAGAAGGCTTAAGGGGCACATTTCAGCTGTCTGCCATTGCCTGCCGCCACTGAGTGAAGAAAAAGTGGCAGCGGCAGGCAACAGCAGAAACTGAAATGTATCCCTTAAGCCTTTGTGCCCTGTGCGGCCGCCCCGCTCGCACAGGGCTAGCTACGGTCCTATCACGCAAGCCCGTGCCCAGGTTACATTCCAATTATCCATGGATATGGTAACCATGGAAGAAGGAGCCCCAACCACAGAATGAGAAACAGAGGTCAAAGCACTTTGGTACAAATTCAGCTACAGGAGTTTACAACACTAAGGCATGACACTTGTATGTCATATAATTGTCATAACCTAAAGGGCATACTAATCAATGCACGCTCAGCCAGAAACAAGATTCTAATCTTATCAGACTACTTAATAGATCATGACAGACATTATGGGGAGGATATTCAAAGGCATTTATGCGGATTGCAGACCTGCAAACTGTGAAAATGCTAGTTAGTGGGATATTCACTCTTTGGCTATCCACAGGTGCTACCGCTATTCGCCCCAATGCTACGCACTTAGCATCAGGGCATGTCATGGGCGTTCTGGGGAAGAGCAGAGACGGCACCCATCAATAACTGGCCAGCGGCAATATTGAGCCACTGCCCGGTTAGCGCAATAAAGGCTGGCCTAAGTTTACCTGTAGGAGCTAACCGGGCAGCAGCGCAAATTGCCACTGCCTGGTTAGCTTCCAGGCTGTGCGTCAATCCAGATATTCAATGCTGGTGGCCAAATATGTCCTCGGTATTGAATATCTGGGGTTAGTATTCAGTAGCAATGGCTATGCACTTTACAGATGCTAGCCGCCGCTGCTGAATATCACACCCTATGTGTTTAGCTGAATATTGGTTCACTGAAACAGATATCATACTAACAAATCAACTTAAACTAACAAACAATGACATATTTAACTGTCCAAGAATTGGATGTAGAGGTAGAGGTGCATTCATTCTAACAAAAAGCAAATTAAAATTCTTTACAATATCAGCAATCAATACAGATGGATTTGACATGATCACAATATTAAATAAATACCTACAGGTACCCTTATGCATCACATTCAGATCACCTACAGCAGGCCTTGAAAAGCTGTCTGCTCTTCTAGAAACTGTGTGCTCAAACACAAGACAAAACAAACATCTAGTGCTTTTGGGTGACCTTTATCTTTTCACAACATCTCAAAAACAAACTAAAGCCTTCTTAGAAGCTATGGAATCATTGTCAACAGTCCATCTCATGAAAGAGGAAATATATTGGACCTTATCTTTGTTCCAACACAACTAATCAGAGGAAATGTAACATCTGCACCCCATGTCGCCTAAGTATCGTGGTTTGATCTCTACACAATTACCTTCCACCTTCCATACAAGCCTCCCACATACAACAGTCTCGCTAAGCCACCTGGTCGCTAATTTCGACACTTTGATAAACAAACCTTGCTTGATGAAATTATTCCCTACCTAGACATAAAAACAAATGATCTAGATGACATCAACAACAATTGGAACAAAGTTGTAAGTGAAAATGCCACAGCACCACCACTTAAACAAGCAAGGTCACACCACTATGCTGTCTGGTCCAAACTACAGGAGCATTGAAATAAGATCAAGAACACCAAAAAGAATATTGCACAAAGCTCATCATGAATTCTATAAACAGACCCAAAAAACTATTTGATATTGTAAAATCACTAGTGAAAAAAAACAACCAGGCCACAAAGGACCACAGGAGCTGGCCAACTTCTTCCAAACTAAGGGGTATGTTTACTAAACGGCGCTAACGTCACAGCTGCGATGTTATCGTGTAATATGTGATGTTATCGCACGATAATGGCGCATTACCATACGAGAACATCACGTATCGCCCGATAACGTCTCCGGTGGCGTTAAGGTGCGCAGAGGGTAGAGGAAGGCTCCCCAGAGGGCGGAGTAAGGCTCCACAGGGGCGGAGATAAGGGGTCAATGGGCAGAGAGTGGGCGGGGAGAGGCCCCATGCACACTAATGCCATGAAATGAAGATCTGAAAATTAGCGCCTTTGAAAACCTCGTGCTAGAGGCACATTTGCAGGGGAGAGAGACCATTTCAGTCAGCAATGTGCAGCAAAGGCAGGGAAACCAAGAAAAGTGATAGTAGTGATACATGTGCAGCAACATCATAGTGCCCAAGTACGAGAGGGCACTACGGTGAGGCTGCAGGCGGGACATGCAGTGTGGCAGCTGGGGCACAGGGTGGGCTAGGCAGATGCCTAGGTGACACATAGGAATGTAGAAGCAGAAAACCAGCAAGACAGCAACTGACCAAGGGCAAACATGGCCATGAGTGTGTGTCCCACAGTGTCCCAGGGGACAGTACCCAGCAAGTACCCCAAAGAGCACATAACATAAGCGTGGATGTCTATGCAGGCACCTCTACCCCATATCAAGCATCATAGGCAGCCGCCTACCGGCACACTGGATGGCCTGGGACTGCGCACCACCAGCACCACCGGCACAAGGGCCTGTCAGCATGGTGGTGGAGGGGTGCTGGTGGTGGAGGGGCAGTGGCATCTGCCCACAGCAGACCACGGCCAAGCCCCGTTTAGGTGGGTGCCATGCACTGCAACAGACAGGGTCTGTCTGACGAACAGTCATGGTATCCCCAGGGAATGATCTGCTCCTGTGGCAACAGTTTGGTGCAGTACACACAGCCAGCATGCTCAGGAGCAGAAGGTCACAAGTTCAAGTCCCAGCTGTGGCTCCTGCAAACCATGTCCACATATTTTACCCAGTACAAAACCATGGTAATAAAGACGGAACCTTTATTGCAGATAAAATAAACATGCCATAAACGCCTATATTTTACCCTACAGAGCACAGACACCATAAACATGTGCAATCCCTAGAGCAGAGTTCTCCAACTGCAGTCCTGGAGGGCCAAACACCATTCAGGTTTCATGCTGTCCCTAGTAAATATGCCTGTGCTGCATTTCTATGCCCCGCCCCATTGTATGCAAATGTATCTCATGCATATTCATTAGGGACAGCATGAAAACCTGAACCATGTTTGGCCCTCCAGGACTGGAGTTGGAGACCTCTGCCCTAGAGCAGCGGCCAACAGGGGCACAAACACCCATACCCACAGGCTTCACTATCCAAAGCCTCATGGAGAGTCAGGCTGTTGGGCCCTGCGCAGAGCAGCATCTCCCAATACTAGCACCTGCATACCTTAGCAATGCTGTCCTAAACTTGGGAACACGTTCCACATATATCAAAAGGTTGCTATAATTAATGTCAGATAACAAATCCTAAGTTAAACACAATTTGTTGACAGAGATTCATCATAGCATCCTTTCTGATATCTGTGGAGTGTGTTTCAGTTTTTGCTTCTGACAGTGTTTACCACCCCGGGGAGTGACTCCAACAGTATTGCGTACCATAGCAATGCCCGAACTGTGCCCAGAACTGGTGTGGCGGTCAGGGCTGCCAAAAACCTCTATATTTGCACAATGCTGGCATAGGTGTATTAGTGTGTGTATGTCTTTCCCATGTTTTGTGGCTGCCTACACCTTACTGAGTCCACACTGCTTGCACTGTTTCCAGTGTTAGCCTGCCAATGTGCATAATGTGGAGCAAGGTACTGTGAGTATGGCCCGGACAGGGTGGCTGGGCAGGATGCATCTGCACAGAGCATAGGGCAATAACTGGGGCATTGTAGTCCCCAACCACCACCTGCACGAACAGGGTGGCTACAGCATATCATGCTGGGGGGGGGGGGGGGGGTCACGCTCACCCTGACTGAGCAGTGACCTTGGCATGGCTAGGTTCCCTCATAGTGCTAGACAGTGTTTCTGTTAAGTGATATCTATGAATTTTCTTTCCTGGGGCCCAGTCACTGATATACCTGCTTGGTGTATGTGCTCACATCCCATTTTTGAGTGCACACAGTTCTTCCAGGAACATGCACTATGTACTAGCTAGCAGACTATCTGCAGTTAGCATGTGTATGGCTGGAACACCTTGAAGGGTGCAGTGGGTGGAGACTGACTGTGCCCTCTGCTGTTGAATGTCAGATAGTGGTGGGGGCAGCAGAGCTTTTCTAGGCCTACTGCCTGTCTTCCAGTGCCCTATGTGATGCATACAGATCTGCATTGACTGCCCTGTAGGGTGCCTATTCCCCAGCTTGACTGGGGTTGATGGCTCCCTCTACTGTCACCATTGCAGAGATGTGGATCTGTTGGTGGGAGATCCTGTCCCCCACCCTGATCTACAGAGAGAAGGTTGGGTGGTGCTACATAATCCGCCTATGGGTCCAACCACTGCCCTTCTCTTATAACATGTGACTATGGCAACCACACAGGAGATGCACTATTCTGGGTGCATCATAGCCCACAAGGGCTAGATGTGACAGAGAAATACAGATGAACACAGGTGTATTCTAAGTGTGTCTGAAAGGACTACTTATCACACACTGGCACTGATGAAGACCTGCAGCACAGCCTACCTCAGCCAAGCCAGGTGCTGTGGACCTGGTGCTAGGTGCCCCACCTCTCCCTCAGGCTAAGCACAGGAACCACACAATGTCACGGTCTGTAGCTACTCTTTGCCTGTAACACACAAGGTCATTTTCTCCTACCAGGCTGGGGTGCTATGGAGGTGCATACCCCATCTTTTGAGCAGCTGTAGGCTGCTGATCTACATGTGCAGTGCATCATGGGTACAGGTGGGTTTACCCTGTCCTGGTAACCACAGCAGACAGTTTGTGTGGTGACCTGAAGTCTTTCTGTAGCCAGCCAGTGATGTGTTAGACGTTATAGAGATGTAGCCCACTGGTTTTGTCAATGACTGTGGGGGCAGAGGTCATGGGCTTGATTCCACAGAGGTGTTATTTAATAAGGCTGTCTGAGGCGTTTCTTTTTAATTTAAATCAGTGCTGCCAGCAAAAACACCCTCACAGTGCCGTAGCCTAAGGTGCCTCATAAGGCGCCCTATAGGACGCCCTATAAAGCGCCCTATAGGGCACATTATAAGGTGCCTTGGCGAACAGGGCACTTTATAATGTGCCCTATGGAGTGCCTCATAGGGCGCCTTCTGCGGCACCTTAGGTTACGGCACTGTGAGGGTGTTTTTGCTGCCAGCACTGATTTAAATTTAAAAAAGGAAATGCCTCAGACAGCACTGATTTAAATGAAAAGGAAATGCCTCAGACAACCTTCTTACATAACACCACTGCAGATTTGCACCTGTGACCTCTGCCTCCACAGTCATTGCAGTAACCAGTGGGCTGCATCTTTATTGCTTCTAATACTGCGCTGGCATGAACTTAGGGTTAACGTGCGTTAACGTGCCACGGCGCCCACTATTGCACGATAAAGATTCTTGCTACCTTGCCTCCGGAACGCCCACTCCTTATATGGCATTCTTCACATTATTGCTGCAACTAGCGCCGGTAACATTAAGACGGTTTAGTAAACATACCCCTAAATTTGATAATTCTCTTCCAATTTCAGTAAAACCACAATACACAAAGGGGTATGTTTACTAAATTGCAGTAATGTCACCGGCGTTAAGTGCAGCGTTAAGGTACCTGAAGCCATAAAAGGCAATGGGCAGGTAGGGGGCGTTCCCTCGAAAAGGGAGCAATGGGCGTCATGGCTGTTTGGCATAAAAAAAAGAACAAAAGGGAATCAAACCCATGACATGTGGCTTGGGAGCTATCAGTATTAACCAGTAGACCAGTGTTTCCCAACCCAGTCCTACGGGGCACACCGGCCAGTCAGGTTTTCGGGATATTCCTAATGACTATGCATGAGATATATATGCATTAGAGATATCCTGCCAACCTGACTGGTTTGTGGCCCTCCAGGGCTGGATTTGGAGACCCCTGCCTTACACCTCTGTCATTTAAGATTGTGAGTGGGCAAGGTGCAGATGTCCTAGACATCGAAAGGGTATATAGAATGTGACACATTCCTCCTCGATTCTCACCACCACCAAAAGTTGTCTAATAGACAATATTTTGGTGGTGGTGAGAATCGAGGAGGAATGTGTCACATTCTATATACCCTTTCGATGTCTAGGACATCTGCACCTTGCCCACTCACAATCTTAAATGACAGAGGTGTAAGGCAGGGGTCTCCAAATCCAGCCCTGGAGGGCCACAAACCAGTCAGGTTGGCAGGATATCTCTAATGCATATATATCTCATGCATAGTCATTAGGGATATCCCGAAAACCTGACTGGCCGGTGTGCCCCGTAGGACTGGGTTGGGAAACACTGCAGTAGACTACACCTCCACAACTCTCTGATTTGCAATCTGCTGGATACAGAAGGATGATGTGTTGGGACAGCAGCTTAGATGGGCTTCCCCATGGCTGATGTGCAGTCCTATATTAATCTGAGACCTATTCTTCCTCTCAGATTCTGTTTCTGTTTTGTGCTCCAGTATTTTCTACCATATGCATGTTGATGTTACGATGGAGTGATCGTTTCTTATCTCCGGATATAGAAAGACTGCAGGTCACCGCACGACATGTCTGCTGTGGTTACCAGGATAGGGTTAACCCACCAGTACCCATGATGCAATGCACATGCAGATTAGCAGTCTATAGCAGGTCACCAGATGGGGTATGCCTCTGGGCTGTAACTGTACTGGAGGGCAGAGAGAAGGCGGAAAGAGAGGGTCAATGGGCGGGGAGTGGGTGGGGAGAGGCTCCTGCTGCACTAATGCTGTCACATTAATGCTGGAACAGTACCGCGAGTGAAAACCTCTCGGTAAATGCACATTTGTAGGAGAGAGAAACCATTTGATGTCAGCAATGTATATCACAGGCAGAGAGCCTAAAAACAGTGATAGTAGTGCTATACGTGCAGTAACAGCATAGTACCCAAGTATAATAGAGCACTATGGTAATACTGCAAAGGGGGCTGCAGGTGGGACATGTAGTGGGGCAGGCAAGGTACAGGGAAGACCAGACAACCACCTAGGTGGCACAGAGGAACACAGAAAATGGAAAACAACAAGACAGCGGCTGACCAAGGTCAAACTTGCCCAGTAGTCTGTGCTCCACAGTGTCCCACCCAGGGGAGATGTACCCTGCAGCTACCCCAAACATCACACAGGAAACACAATGCCTGTAATGGGGCAAGCAGTGCACATCTGGGAACCACTCTAATGGGGGTCCACGTACTCACCCCAGGATACATCCCAAACTGTCCGAACACCCAGCTATATGAACACCTGTCACACCAGCCCCTGGGAAGGTCAGTGCAGGGAGCAGCCACGTGTTGCCTGACACATGTATACACCCAGCAGTCCAAAGTAACCGCCTTGATTACAGGAGAAGGCGGTATATAAATCCTTTTAAATAAATAAAATAAATAAAGTGGATACACTGTACCCGCATTGCATACCCTAGTCTGTCCACAGTCTGCTGGCAGAACACAATCTATCTACAAGGCCCACCCTAGCCAATAGTTGCTAGATCACTTACCTGCCACCCCCAACCATCTCCCCCCCATGTGGAAGGGCCATAATAGCGGCAGGCGGTGATGGGGAGACATGTGGATGTCCATGTATGCCCCCCCCCCAGATCCCACACCCTAGGCACCCGCCTACCTGCACAGTGGATGGCCTGGGACTGCGCACCACCAGCACCAACAGCATATGGGCACATCAGCATGGTAGGAGAGGGGGCATTGGTGGTGGAGAGGGCCGTGACACCTGCCCACAGCGGACCAAAGCCATGCCCTGTACCAGTGCATGGTGTGCAGTGCAGCAAAGGTCTGTCAGATGAACGGCAAAGGTAGCCCCAGGGACTACCATGCTTCTGTGGCAACAGTGTGGTGTGTGTCTTGGAACAGAAGGTCACAGGTTCATGTCCCAGCTATGGCTCATACAGACCATGTCCCTACATTTTACCCTACGTTGCACACACAACATCGTCATGTGCACTCCCCAAAGCATCGGCCAACAAGAGCACAAACACCCACACCCACAGGCTCCACTATCCAAAGCCCCATGGATTGTCAGATTGTTGGGCCCGGCATGGAGCAGCAGTTTCCAGCAAAGCAGCACTACTAGCACCTGCATACCTTAGCAATGCCTGCACTGTACCCAGGACCAGTGTGACGGGCAGGGCTGCCAACCACCCCTATCTTTGCACAATGCCAACATAGGAGTGGGAGTGTGCGTATGTCTATCCATTGTTTTGTGGCTGCCTACTCCTCATTGGGCCCACAATGCTTCCAGCATTAGCCTGCCAATGTGCATAATGAGGAGCAAAGGTAGTGTGGGTATGGTGTGGACAGGGCGGACTGGGCATCTGCACACGGTGTGGGGCAATGGCTGGGAGATTGTAGTGCCCGACCACCAACTGCATGGACAGGGTGGCCACAGCATGTCATGCTGGGAGGTCACTCTCACTCTGACTGAGCAGTGACCATGGCATGTCTAGGTTCCCACATAGTGTTATACAGTGCTTTTCTCAAGTGATATCTTTGTGGTCTCTGCTCTGGGGCCCAATCACTGAGATATCTGCTTGGTGTGTGTGCATACATCCCACGTCTGGGTGCACAGAGTTCCTCTGGGAAGATGCACTGTGGACTGGCTAGGTGACTGTCTGCATGTGTATGTCTGGAATGCTGTGCAGGCTGTGCAGGCTGAGTATGCCCTCTGCTGGTGTATGTCAGTTTGCGGTGGGGTGCAGCTGAGCCCTTCTAGGCCAGTGCCCTTGTGACAAGTACAGATTTACATTAGCAGCCCTGGTTACTGGTCCCACAACCCATCATCATGTACCTCCTTTGCAAAGATGTGGAACGTGAGGCTGTTGGAGGCCAGATCCTGTCCACTACCATGGCCAAGTGAGGGCAGTCTGGTAGGTGGTGCTACATAACCTGCATGTGGATCCAGACTCCCCCCCTGCCCCTGTAACAAGCAACCATGGCAATCACACTGGATAGGCACCAGTCCAGGTGCATCATGGGCTACAGGACCAGACATGATTGGAGAACACAGGAGGATCCAGGAATATCCTAGGTATAGCTGCAAGGAATACCTAACACACAGCAATGCATATCTCAGCCAACCTAGGTACTGTGGACCTGGTGCTGGGCACACCACCTCACCCTCAGGATGAGCGCAGAACCCACACAATGGCATGGTCTGTAGCTACTCTGTGCCAGTAACACACACGGTCAGTACCCCCTACCACGGTGCGGTGCTGTAGAAGTGCATACCCCATCCGGTGACCCGCTGCAGACTGCTAATCTGCATGTGCATTGTATCATGGGTACTGGTGGGTTAACCCTATCCTGGTAACCACAGCAGACATGTCGTGCGGTGACCTGCAGTCTTTCTATATCCGGAGATAAGAAACGATCACTCCATCATAACATCAACATGCATATGGTAGAAAATACTGGAGCACAAAACAGAAACAGAATCTGAGAGGAAGAATAGGTCTCAGATTAATATAGGACTGCACATCAGCCATGGGAAAGCCCCTCTAAGCTGCTGTCCCAACACATCATCCTTCTGTATCCAGCCATTGCAGATCAGAGAGTTGTGGAGGTGTAGCCTACTGGTTAGTACTGATACCACCCAAGTCATGGGTTTGATTCCCTTTTGTTCTTTTTTTTTTTAAATTTGGTTTTTTTTTGTTCTTTTATTTATGCCAAACAGCCATGACACCCATTGACCCCTTCTCTCCGCCCTCTCTCCACCCTCTGCAGGACCTAACACCACCGGCGACGTTAACGCGCACTAACGTTGCATCGGGTGACGTTAACGCGCGTTAACGTTGCATCGGGTGACGTTAACGCGCGTTAACGTTGCATCGGGTGACGTTAACGCGCGTTAACGTTGCATCGGGTGACGTTAACGCGCGTTAACGTCACTTTACGCACGATAGCGTAGCTGCTGCTACGTTATCGACGTTTAGTAAACATACCCCTAAGTTATCCAATATTTCCCTGCATATATTCCACCCAATAATTCCAGAAAACTTAAAGAACATCTTTCTTAGTTTAAATACAACATTTCTACTTAACCCATGTCAGGAAAATTGGATTAAAATTGCACAAGCTAAGCTAACAAGATAATACCTCTCTCGTTCACACAAGGCCTCATACCCATGCCCACCAGCCTAAACAGTGCATCTATCTGCCCAATTCTGAAAAGCACCAAATTAGAAGCAAATAACAAAAATAATAAAAAAAATCCAACACTAGCTACAGGATCATATTAATGTACACGCTCCAATAGACTCAAAGCAATTTGGATTCAAATACTACTAATCTCACTCGTGACCAGAGTCATAAAAGGCATTGAAACCCCCAACCTAGGCTTTATTCTAATATTCTTGGATATAACAGCTGTGTTTGACTCAGTCTTTCAAGAAATTCTACTTTCATGACTACAAGCTATAGGAATTCAGAATATTGCATTAGAATGGTTCCAATCATACCTAACTGGACGGCATCAGCAGATGAAGATAGAGTGATGCAAATCTGTTCCACATATACAAAGACAAGGTGTTCATCAAGGTTCTACACTCTCTTTTTAATATATGTATCCAGCCAATAGTAATATCATGCAGATTCATAATATCTTCTATCATATATTTGCAGATGACATCATGATTTACACTCCTTTTTCCCACCACAAAAGCAAGTTACTCAACAATAATAAATTGCTTAAATGCAATCTCGCTCTGGTTATTGGACCATCTACTAACAACAAACTATAAGAAAACAGAAGTACTTTACATTATAAGGAACCAAAACATCATACCACTAACAATCCTAATAATCAAGAATACAGAATTAAAAATAAAACCTGAAATGCAATTACTACTCCATCTCGGGTCTGGTTCTGTATCATTGTCTCCAGATCCAACATGCAGGCCTCCTAGCTTGCACCATCAAATAAGACACCATCAACCACCCCTTAGAATGATTCTTACACACACCACCCCACCTAGCAGGGAGATCTATCTCTGGGGTTCCCCTGTAAGTTAGGGTGAGTGATCCAATAGTTCCCAAAGTCCAGGTTTGGTGGGATCCCTTCCAACACTGGGGTCTACCTTCCACCTCTCTGGGCAACTGTCCGTTCCCCAGGTCCAAAGTTGCCCTCACCAGGGTCCTTTGTATCAACACAAAATGTGAATAATATGCAAATTACATCAGAACTATGCAAATGGCATCTTCCCAACATCCTTCAGTTTAGACAAATATACTCATCCAATATCATACTAAATTCCCCCCCTTTTAAGTCTTAGATTCAGCCAGGGGGTGTCCCAGATGTGGAATTACCTGGATGCCCCGCCACCTCCCATATAGCTGCTTGTTGTTACTACCACTCCAAGTCTGATGGGTTATCCACCAGCTGAATGTCCATGGGTATCTCTTCAGGTATTAGTTGTTGCTCATTTTCCAGCTTCATTTTCTGCTGGGGGGCCTACCTTCATGGGCCGGCCCCAGAGTAAGTTCTTCACCTCCTCGTCATCTCAGATGTGGTTAGGAACAGCCAGGTCCTAGGTCTCTTGGCTGGTGAGGGAGTAGTGCAGGGGTGGGGAACCCTGGTCCTGGAGAGCCGCAGACCAGTCAGGTTTTCGGGATATCCCTAATGAATATGCATGAGATATGTATGCATTAGACCAGTGTTTCCCAACCCAGTCCTACGGGGCACACCGGCCAGTCAGGTTTTCGGGATATTCCTAATGACTATGCATGAGATATATATGCATTAGAGATATCCTGCCAACCTGACTGGTTTGTGGCCCTCCAGGGCTGGATTTGGAGACCCCTGCCTTACACCTCTGTCATTTAAGATTGTGAGTGGGCAAGGTGCAGATGTCCTAGACATCGAAAGGGTATATAGAATGTGACACATTCCTCCTCGATTCTCACCACCACCAAAAAGTTGTCTAATAGACAATATTTTGGTGGTGGTGAGAATCGAGGAGGAATGTGTCACATTCTATATACCCTTTCGATGTCTAGGACATCTGCACCTTGCCCACTCACAATCTTAAATGACAGAGGTGTAAGGCAGGGGTCTCCAAATCCAGCCCTGGAGGGCCACAAACCAGTCAGGTTGGCAGGATATCTCTAATGCATATATATCTCATGCATAGTCATTAGGGATATCCCGAAAACCTGACTGGCCGGTGTGCCCCGTAGGACTGGGTTGGGAAACACTGCATTAGACTAGGCCAGTGTTTCCCAACCCAGTCCTACGGGGCACACCGGCCAGTCAGGTTTTCGGGATATCACTAATGACTATGCATGAGATATATATGCATTAGAGATAACCTGCCAACCTGACTGGTTTGTGGCCCTCCAGGGCTGGATTTGGAGACCCCTGCCTTACACCTCTGTCATTTAAGATTGTGAGTGGGCAAGGTGCAGATGTCCTAGACATCGAAAGGGTATATAGAATGTGACACATTCCTCCTCGATTCTCACCACCACCAAAAAGTTGTCTAATAGACAATATTTTGGTGGTGGTGAGAATCAAGGAGGAATGTGTCACATTCTATATACCCTTTCGATGTCTAGGACATCTGCACCTTGCCCACTCACAATCTTAAATGACAGAGGTGTAAGGCAGGGGTCTCCAAATCCAGCCCTGGAGGGCCACAAACCAGTCAGGTTGGCAGGTTATCTCTAATGCATATATATCTCATGCATAGTCATTAGGGATATCCTGAAAACCTGACTGGCCGGTGTGCCCCGTAGGACTGGGTTGGGAAACACTGGACTAGGCTGTTTCCAGTGTTAGTCTGCAAATGTGCATGATGAGGAGCAGAGGATTGTGGGTATGGCCTTAAACAGAGCAGTTTGCTCAGGATGTGTCTGCATTAGAGGTAGAGTCAATGGTTGAGACTTTATAGTGCCTGTCTGCCATATGCATGGCCTGGATGGTCACAGACGTTCATGCTGTGAGGGCACTCTCACTCTGACTGAGCTGTGCACATGGCATGGCTATGTAGCCACATAGCATCATATGCAGTCTAGCTCTAGTGATATGGCTGTGCTCCCTGTTCTGGACATCCAATTGCTATGCAAAATGCTGACTGGTCTAAGCCAGGGTGTACTGACTAGCCCTTGTTGCTATATGCATGGCTGAAGCAGTCTTGTGGTGGATTGGTAGTTTTGCATGGCTGGGACAGCAGCTGTTCCTGGTCTGGTCATGGTGGGACTGTAGCAGCAGCAGCCCCAGGCAAGTCTATAAACCCCAACTGCATTTGGCAGTTGCAACACTGGACAATGACATGTGCTGATCTAGAAGGGTCCCTGCCAACGGGGCCCAGATATGACAGGCACCTACAGCATATGCAATTGGGCAGGAAGCAAGGTGACTAGCAGAACACACTATAGACAATATATGTCACACACTGGCAGTGATATGGATCTGTAGCACAGCCAGCAGAGACCATCTCTAGCAGTGCAAGCTCTGGGGATCAGGTGCTAGGCGCCCATCCTCACCCTCAAGATGACCGCTGAAACTGCTCAGTAGCACGGTTTGTAGCTGTTCTGCGTTTGTATCACACACCGTCAGTGCATCTTATTGAGCTGAGGTGATGAATCAGTGCATTCTCCATTTGGTGATCATCTGCAAACTGCTGTTCTGCATGTGCAGTGCATAATGGGTACTGGAGGGGCTAACCTATATAGGCACACCCAGCAGACATTTTAGAGAGTTACCTGCAGTCTCCTGGAATCCAGCCTTTGCTAAAAGGAGAGGTATGGAGGTGTCGCCTACTGGTTAGTGCACTGTCTCTATAAGCAGGGTACAGGGTTTGATTCCCACTTCTTGTTTTGGTGACTGTGTGCTACTCAGTTCATTTTCATGCCTGTAACAGTCTGGGCTGTGCTGTTACTGCCAGATACACATCCTTAGAGTTTGTTATGTGTTCTGGCCACAGTTTGGGTCAGCAAACAGACTATTCAATATCATGCCCTTCCGAGAGCATGGCTTTATTGGCTCTGCTACAGCCCATTGCAGGCGTTCAAACATATTCACCCTGCAGATGTATGGCAACTGCTTGGAGGTGTGGCATAATGGTCATGGCACAGGCTTGGGACCCAGGGTTCGAGGTCCTTTAGCACTCATTTTGCAACAATTTGGAATGTTTTACTGTGGCGTTTTATGTATGCCACAACCTTGTGATCTTGGGCAGGTCATCTAACCCTCCATTGTCTCAACTGACTACAGGTTCTTATAGTCCCTGTCTTCATCAGACATTACCACGTTTTCGGTTCAACGTAACCCTATGTGACTGCACTGATGCAGCAGTACACTAATAGGCAGTTACATGCATACAGCTGTAACCTACTTGTGCAACATGCAGCAGGTATGACATCATGACTGTGACTGAATAACTTTGGCTCCATCACATCTCTGCATTATATACAGACACATCTTACCCCTGAGATCTGTACATGCCCCTTTTACCCAGTTTGAGCGACTCCTGTCCAGCTGTTCTATGCACATTTGTCAGGGTTGTTGTATGGTAGTTGAGTTGCTAGGACAGGTGTGAGACCCACATGTCTTGTATCAGGCCTTACACATGGCACTGACACACATTTCTCCCACACAGTACACATGTGTTGGGGATGGCACTTCTGGTACATCAGTGCTGCCAGCTCATGCCACATTCTCTTCTGCCACCATCCTTCCTGTAGCCCATCCATCAGCCTCAACAGCTATGTGCAGTCATGTCTTCTCATGCAAGCAGCTACACCATAGCCTAAACAGGTACTCTTTTCCAAATTTGGATACTTCATTCACGCGTCTCCTGTGCTTGATCTTCATGTCACCACTCCTGCTCCATCCTCCTTTCAAAGCACACATCGTACCACTTCTGACTCTGCTGGGGCACACGTCTTCTCCATCCTATGCCACACACTGACATTATGGCATTTTACGTGGGCACCCCCAGTGCATAGATACAGATGCCTCCCACATGCTCATCACACTTACTGGCTGGCCCATCGGATGCTCAATGATCTGTCAGTCCCTTCAACTCTCCCCTGTCCTTCCATTCATCACCTTTACATTGACTTTTGCTGGGGCTCCCTTATCTAGTAATAAAGTGACAGCCATTTTTGGGCATTAAAGTGCACGCTTGAGATCTCAATGCCCGATGTCCTGTTAATACCCATTAAGTGGCCCATTGCGCCCTTTACGCCGGAACATCTCCTACCCACCCAGAACCTTTCTCACATGTAACACCCCTTATCGCTGCCATTAACGCCCTTTAGTAAACTTACCCCTTAGACTACTGCAACATTTACCATGGAATACCCAAAAGTACTCTACACTCTACAAATAGCCCAGCACATAGCAGCTCGAATCCTTCAGGGTGCATCTAAAATTAACCACATTATACCGATTTTGAAGCAACTACACTGGCTTCCACTACTGTGCCACATTAAATACAAAGTACTAATAACCATCTTCAAAATATTGCATAATTTAACCTTATAGTGTACCACCAAATAACAGATTCAGGAGAAGCTATACACTGAAAAATTTCATAATACTACTCGAAAAAACCAAGAGCAACCAAACTGCTTGCTCATGATCTTTCTCATTATATGCACCAGGACGATGGAATGCTCTCCCAGAAAAAAAACTAGAGCTATATCGGACCTTATATCATTTCACAAGGAATTAAAAACACTACTTTCAAAGAACACTTTGAAATCAAACATACACGGTAAGCCTATCAATGACCAAATGATGACCTAACAGTCCGACTAGTGTCCACTGAACATGACCCTTTAATAAAAGATCTTGGTTACATAGACAAGGTTATCAGTCAAAACCCATATACACATATTAGAATATACTATGTTTAAGATTTGGTCATGTTTATCATGTTTCTCTTTAAGTGCATTATGTTCTATATAAAGCTGTCATGTTTGAATGTAAACAGCATTAATCTGTTTAACATATTCTCTCATTAAGGGGTATGCTTACTAAACTGCGGTATCGGTACATAACGCACGTTATGTAACGTTAACGATCGTTAGCACATGATGCGCTAACGATCATTAACGTTACATAACGCGCGTTATGATGCGTTAACGATCGTAAAGCTCCGCGGCGCAGTAAAACACCGCAGAAGGTGGAGAGAGGGCAGAGAGAAGGGGTCAGTGGGCGGAGAGGGAGCGGGGAGAGGCTCCCTTCACACTAACGCGCTGATCTGAAGAGCTAAATCCTAACGCAAATGAAAACCTGCCGTTAAATGCACATTACAGGGGAGAGAAACGATTTCAGTGTCAGCAATGTACAGCCTAGGCAGGGAAACCTAAAAAAAGTGATAAGTGTGATACATGTGCACAGAACAAAAGGGCACATAAACACTGAAAATGACCTCAACAAATTGGAAAAAAAACATAACCAAGCTGGCCAATAGTGGTATTAATGAGAAACATCAACCCCCCCCCCCCCCGAGAAAGCTCCATAGAAAAGATATAAATCGCGGAAGGGTCTACACTCCGTCCCCATACAAGGTGAATGAGCCCACAGTGAAATAGCGCTGCTCAGGGTTTTCCACTCCATCGGACAGGGTTCCTATGGCGTGCACATGTCCCGCAACATCAGGGCGGGCATGTCAGAATGGCAACTGGACAGATGCCGGAAAAGGGGATACAGAGGGCCGCAGGCGGCACATGCTGTGGTGCAGCTGGGCCACAGTGCGGACTAGGGTGATGCCTAGCTGGCCCATACAAATGCTGAAACAGCAGAGCAGCCAGACAGCAACTGCTAAAGGCCCAACATGGGCACGACTGTATTTCCCACAGTGTCACAGGGGATAGTACCCAACAGCTACCCCAAGGGCACAGAACATTGGCAGGCGGGACTGGGGGGGAGCGTGAATGTCTATGCAGGCACCCCTACCCCAGAACCCGCACCATAGGCAGCCGCCTACCTGCACACTGGATGGCCTGAGACTGCGCACCACCAGCACCACCAGCAGAAGGGCATGTCAGCATGGTGGCTGAGGGATACTGGTGGTGGAGGGGGCAGTGTCAGCTGCCCAGAGCAGACCATGGCCTAGCCCTGTGTAGGTGGGTGCCGTGTACTGCAACAGACGGGCCCTGTCTGACGAACAGTCATGGTATCACCAAGGAATGTACTGACTCTGTGACAACAAGGTGGTGCAGTGCACAAAACCAGTGTATTCAGAAGCAGAGGGTCACAGGTTCAAGTCCCAGCTGTGGTCCCTGCCAACCCAGTCCCCATATTTTACCCACTACTACAACGTGCTAATACAGACAGCACCTTTATTGCAGAGGACGTAAACATGCCCAAGACACCTATATTTTACCCTACAGAGCACGGACACCATAAACATGCACATTACCTAGAGCAGAGTCTCCCAAATGCAGTCCTGGAGGGCCAAACACCATTCCGGTTCCATGCTGCCTCTGATAAAGATGCCTGTGCTGCATTTCTATGTGCCACCCCCATGGTATGCAGATGTATCTCATGCATATTCATGAGGGACAGCATGAAAACCCGAACAGTGTTTGGCACCGCAGGACTGGAGTTGGGAACCTCTGCCGTAAAGCAGCAGCCAACAGGGGCAGACACACCCGCACCCACAGGCCCCATTATCCAAAGCCTCCTGGAGAGGCAGGACTTTGGGCTCTGCGTGCATCTCCCAATACTAGCACTTGCATACCTTAGTAATGCCACCCTAAACCTGGGAATATGGTACACATCTATCAAAAGGTTGCTATGATTACTGGCAGATAGCAATTCCTAGGTTAAGTACAATTTTCTGAGTGAGCTGCATCATAGCAACCTTTCTGATGTCTGTGGAGTGTGCTAAAGGTCTTGTGTCTGACAGTGTTTACCAACCTGGGGAGTGACTCCTACAGTATTGTGTACCATAGCCATGCCTGCACTGTGCCCAGGACTGGCGTGGTGGCCTGGGCTGCCCAACACCTCTATAGATGCACAATGCTGGCATAGGTGTGGGGAGTGTGTGTCTGTCTATCCAGTGTGTGGTGGCTGCCAACACCCTCCACAGCTCACACTGCTAGCACTGTTGCCAGTATTGGCCTGCCAATGTGCATAATGAGGAGCAAGGTACTGTGGGAATAGCCTGGATAGGGTGGCCTGGCCTGGCCGCATCTGCACAGGGATAGGGCAATGGCTCGGACATTGTAGTGCCCGGTACCACCTGCACGGACAGAGTGGCCACAGCATGTCCTGCTGGGAGGTCACTCTCACCCTGACTGAGCAGTGACCATGGCATGGCTAGGTTCCCCCATAGTGCTATATAGTATTTTTTTCATGGATATTTATGGGTTTTCTTTTGGGGCCAGATCACTGACTTATCTGCTTGGTGTGTATGCTGACCTCCCAGTTTTGGGTACACGTATCTTCTCCAGGACCATGCATTATGGACTAGCTAGCAGACTGTTTGTAGCTAGTATGTGTGTTGCTGGAACTCCTTGCAGGGTGCAGCGGCTGGAGGCTCGCTGCTGGAGAATGTCAGATTAGGAGGCGGGAGGGGGGGCAGCTGTGCATTTCCAGGCCTTCTGTCTGCTATTGCTTTATGGATGTGTACAGCTCTGCATTGCCTGCCCTGTAGGGTGTTTGATCCCTAGCAGAACTGGGGTGATGGTCCCCTCTACTGCCACCATTGCAGGGGGGTAGAATGTGGATCTGTTTGCGGGAGATCCTGTCCCCCACTCTGAGCCCCAGAGGGTGCGTTGGGTGGTGGTATGTAATTTCCCTGTGGGTCCCAACACCTCCCTTCACTTACATCATGTGACCATGGCACCCACACAGGTTACGCACTTTTCTGGGTGCATCATAGTCCACAAGGGCTAGATGTGACATACAGATGAACACAGGCATATCCTAGGAGTGTTTGCAAGGACTACCTATCACACATTGGCACTGATGGGGACCTGCAGTATAGCCTATCTCAGCAAAGCCAGGTGCTGTGAGAATGGTGCTGGGCACCATACCTCTCCCTCAGAGTGAGCACAGGACCCGCACACTGTGACGGTCTGTAGCTACTCTGTGCCACTAACACACACCGTCGGCACCCCCTACCAGGCTGAGGTGCTGTGGGGTGCATACCACATCTTGTGATCATCTGTAGACAGCTGATTTACATTTGCTGTGCATCCTGGGTACGGATGGGTTGACCCTATCCTGGTAACCACAGCAGAATGTGGGTGTGGTGCTGTGCAGTCCTCCTGTAGCCAGCCAGGTGTTTGTTAGCAGCTCTAGCCCACTGGTTACTTCACTGCCCATGGAGCCAGAAATCATGGATTCAAAACCCACAGTGGGGTTCATCGATAGGGCTGTCTTAGGCATTGTCTATTTTTATTGTATATTAGTGCTGCCAGCAGAAACACCCTCAGGGTACTGTCACCTTAGGGTGCCTCATAAGGCGCCCTATAGGGTGCCTTATACGGCGCCCTATAAAGCGCCTTATAAGGTACCTTATATGGTGTCCTATAGGGGACATTATATGGTGCCTTGGAAGACAGCGCACTTCATAATGTGCCCTATGGAGTGCCTTCTAGGGTGCCTTATGTGGCACCTTAGGTTACGCCACTGTGAGGGTGTGTTTGCTGGCAGCACTATTAAAGTACAACTAAACTTCCTCACAGCCCAATACTTAACCCTTTCCAGGCCAAGCCCAAAACTTTCGGTATCCAAACTTCTGCCTAAATATTCCTATCAAGTGGTATATAATACATGACCATGGCAGAGGGAGCGTCACTATTGGAACATATTGAATACGATGGGTTCAATTTTCCTGAAATATGCAAACATTAACCCGGCTGCAGAATGTGGATTAAAATATTATAGTAGGCCTTCAAAGGGTTACACATGACACCTCAGCCAGCCTTATTCATTAGGCACACTGGGGAATCAAACCCATGACCCTTGTACCATCAGTCTGTGTAGTAACCATTATGCTACAGCTCTGTTTCTGCATTTGGGTGTCTGCGCGCCTTCTTAAGCTTAACGCGCAGTAACGCTCCCTGTAACGATCGTTGCTGCGCAGCGCCTTATAACGCGCGTTATTGGTAACGATGTACCGCCCATGTCCTTATTTGGGGTTTCTGCCTCTAACACGGATCCTAACGCGAATCACACTAACGCAGTTTAGTAAACATACCCCTAAGTGTCCTATGTTAAATTTAAAAGCACTATGGTTAAATATAAACTGCTTTGATCTAAGCAAAAGTGGTAGACTAGGTGGGCACTTTGACAAGCCTGGATGAGCTGTGTTTAAAATAAATATGAAGGACTTTTGGGGGGAGTTTTGTCATAAGCAAGAAAAGAGATATGGGAATGACTCTGCCCAAGCTTTCCTGAGTACACAGTGTGGCCTTCTGTTACAGTGCCAAAGGACAGAAGGGTACATGTGCTTTCCGTGCCCATACCCATCTGCCAAAGAAGGCCTTGATTTAGGCACTGACAACATAAGCAACTGCCTAGCGCACCAGATTCTGAAGGCACAAAATATCTGGGCTAAACAGGAGCTGGATTCCATTTGCTTTAGAACCATGTTTTATCATCTCTGAGCTTCCGTTCCCCATTGCTCTCCAGTACTGCCTATGGGCACCAAATCTTCATTCCAGCCCTTTGCACAAGTTAGGCAGCCTACAATAAAATTGCCCTCTTGTGGTACATGCATCTTCTATTAGCCTAAAAGGTGTTTCGACAAGAGCTGGTCAGCGAGCCATTATGGTGCTATTTGTATGGGTTGGCTATCTGACCATGAGGGGGTTACTGGACTGATGGTGTACTAACTACTGTTTGTCAAAGAACAAAGAACAAAACCAGGGTAGTCAGTATACAGGGAGGGCGGGGTCTAGACACCCAACACCCCATGCATCCCTCTTCCTGTCCAGATGCCCTCCTCCCCCACCACCCATGTCACTCGCTCCAGCCAATTGAAACCCCATCTTCATAATTTCAAATATCCACAGTCTGAAATCATCCTCCCCTCCCCCCCTATTAACTGCCATTCCTAACTCCCCCCCCCCTCGCATCCCCCCAGCTACTTATTCCTCCTCCTTGCTGGCCAACCTCCACCCTTTCCCTAGAACCACCTAGGCCCTGGAAATCTGTTAATGGCATGGCTGCCGCCCCCCCCCCCCCATAACCAGGCACCGGGACCATAGCCCACAGGCCTCTGGCACTAACTAGGGAAGCCAGTATACAGGGGGGTCCAGACCCCCAGCACACACATCCACCCTTCTATCTCCTCTCCACTCCTTACCAGGCCCAATTCCCCCTCCCCATATTCCATTTTACACATACACCAGAGACGCATTACTTTGGTAAAAACAATGGGTCCCAGCTTTATTGTACAACAAAGAATGAAATAACAGACAACAGCCCGAGCCAATTTAAAGACCTGTTAGACATTCTGCTTCCATTCCTCCATATAACTGTATAAGGATTAACACCCACCATGCTACTAGCAATGCCAGCCCGTTGCCTTGCTGACAGCCTTGCCATATTACTAGCTAAAGTCAGTCCCCCCCCCCCCCCCCGAGGTAAGGACCCTGACAACTGGACATTCGTCTCCCATCTGCCTCTAAGAAAAGATCACCTGATCCCAGCTCAACCGCATTGAACATGAAGAAACCCTTACACCCTTACATAACCTATTGGCTTGAGTAACCACTACAGGTACAGGGCAAGAGTCACTTGTTCCTTTTCTAACTCCCCCCCTCCACCAAATTAAAGCTGCATCCAACTATGGACACCATCGTAAGCAGATTCCAAAGCCTCTTGCCAGCCATTAATCAACAACTTTTCCCAACCAGGAATAGATGGATCCTGTGCTTGCCATAAAGGCCCTGACATTCCATATCCACCCAGTTATGCTGAATCAGCTGCTCACCCCTGTACATTACCCACCACCCAATTTTGCAGTTGAACTTTATCAACCCTTGGGACCATCTCTTTTGTCCTTTGCAAGAAGACCTTGGAATGATGCCTGACGAATACAGAACAACCCCAAGGAACAAAGATAGCAATGTTTCAAAGTCTTTCTTTGCAACCCAGATCAACTGCTTGCAGGTCGATGAGGTTAGGCTGTTTCCATCCAAATGAATAATAATCCCTGCTGGATACCATCATAGATAAGCTTGATGCTGGAGTAAGGCAATAGCAGGTACCACCACATACCCCACTAAGGAAAATGTTGAAAAGAAGCGGTGCAAGAATAGATCCCTAAGGTACCCCACAGGACAGGTGCTGAGGGGCTGAAGAGATGGAACTAGTAGAAATGGAGAAAGTTCAAGAGGGAGAAATGAGGAGAACCAGCATAAGATACTGTCCTGGATGCCAATGTCAAATAGTTGGGTAAGAAGAATAGTGTGATCCACCAGATCGAATACATCTGACAAGTAGAGGGAGACAGCTAATGCTAACTGACTCCTGTAAAGGAAGCTGTGGATAGTGCTAAGTAGGGAGGTTAGAATGGTTTCTGTACTGTGTCTAAGCAAAAGTCTGGTTGCTTAGGGTGCAGTACGTTAGAGTTTTCTATGAAGATGGCCAAAGATTATTTTCTCAGCAAGTTTGGAAATAAAAGGGAGATTAGAGATTGGGCAATAATTGGCTGGTAAGGATGGATCAAGGTTGGACTTTTTCAAAATGGCATGCACAATTGCCTTTTACAAACAGGAGGAACAACCCCTGTGGAGAGGCTGTTTTGAATGATTTGATGAGCATAAGGAAGGATAGAAGTGGCTGGGTCACGCACACACTTAGAAGGGATGGGATCCAAAGGACAACTTGTTTTACGAGACTGAGAGTAGCACTTACCAAGAGAGAAAGCAGTCAGTGGGTAGAAGGAGGACCATATGCGTGACACAGATGAACAGAGTATGGCAATCCTGGATTCTCTACAGGGAGAGCTATTCAAGCAACTGGTAACACAACCCACACATGATGGGGCCATACTGGACTTAGTGCTTACCAATGGGGAAAGTGTTTCTGATGCTACAATGGGAGATCATCTTGCATCCAGTGATCACCAGATGGTATGGTTCAGTTCTACTTTGGAACAGTTTAAAAAGCATGCCAAGGATTTGAAGGCACGTTTAATGGATAGAGATTACCCCCAGGAGTGATTAAAAGGGCATATAAGAGAGCGCGCTTCAATCATCCAGAATGGTGGGATGAAGGGATTACAAGTCCCACTAGTTTGAGTGCTGAGATGACTTTACCCTACGTTGGGATTTTACCTTATATGCCGAAGTCTTCAATGATAATGGATATTTTTTAATTTTAATTTTTATTAATTTTCAGCTTTTACATGCAAATTCATCAACTGTTACATGCTTATTCATACTCCCTCTCTCGCCTCCTCTCACCTCCTCTCACCTCCTCCCCGCCTTCCATCAGGTAACATTGAACATTTAACATTTATCATGTAACATATAACATGAACTCAGCCTTCAACTTCATCCTTTATCCCCCAACCTGCTCTTCCCTCGTCCCTTTATACACTTCTTTATACTCATTTGCCCTTTATCGTACATCATTTTTTTATACACTATCTCCATTCTACACATACGAGGGGGTACCCAAAAAAAACAGGAATAACATTGCCGTAGGTGGAGCTTGTGTAGTACGCACTTCTGCTGCTAGGCGTGTATAGTGCAACTCATTGTCAGTTCAGTGCCGCCTGTGTTGTCAACCTGGCTTGTTCTGTTCATCTGCAGTGATTGTTTTTGCTAGCGCTGTTTTGTTCTTGTTTCTTTTTTTATGATGACAAGTTTAAGTGAACAACGTGCAGCTGTGAAATTTTGTTTTCTACTCGGTAAAAATGCTGCTGAAACTGTTTTAATGTTGAAAACAGCTTATCAAGATGACGCTATGGGAAAAAGTCAAGTGTACCAGTGGTTTGCTCGGTTTAAAAATGGCGACATGTCGATTGATGACAAACCTCGTTCTGGGCATCCATCAACTGCCCGAATCCACGAAAATATTGAAAAAATTAGAGAGCTTGTGCTCACAGACCGTCGACAGACAATTGATCAACTGTCAGAGATTAGTGGGTTATCTTGGAGCTCGGTTCAGCGAATTTTAACGGAAGATTTGGGAATGAAAAGGGTTGCTGCCAAGTTTGTTCCTTGGGTTCTGACTGACAATCAAAAGGAACATCGAGTTGAAACATGTCATGTTTTGAAACAACAGCTTGAAAACTGATCCAGATTTTCTGTCAAAGGTCATTACAGGTGATGAGTCATGGTGCTATGGTTACGACCCAGAAACAAAGCAACAGTCAAGCCAATGGAAGACGTCATCGTCACCCCGTCCAAAAAAATGTCGTCAAGTCAAATCAAACATCAAAACAATGCTGATTTGCTTTTTTGATGCCAAGTGGGTAGTTCATTCAGAGTTTGTTCCCCCAGGTCAGACCGTCAATCAAACCTTTTATTTGGAAGTTTTAAGAAGATTGCGCAACAGTGTTCGTCAAAAAAGACCCGACTTGTGGCAGACAGGAGACTGGTTCTTCCACCACGACAACGCACCTGCACACACAGCCATCTCTGTTAGACAGTTTTTGTCTAAAATGGCATGGTTCCGCTGCCCCACGCACCTTACTCGCCTGACCTGGCTCCGTGCGACTTTTTCTTATTTCCACGCATGTAAAGGGGCATGAAAGGACACCGATTTGACAACATTGAAGAAGCCAAGAAAAAAACGAGGGAGGAGCTGTCAGCCGTTTCTAAAGATGACTACAAAAAATGTTTTGAACAGTGGAAGCACCGGTGGGACAAATGTATCAGTTGTAATGGAGAGTATTTTGAAGGGGATAAGGTTGTTTTGTAAAGAATTTGAAATAAATAGCTTTTAAAAAATAATTCCTGGTTTTTTTGGGTACCCCCTCGTATACCTTAATACTGTATTCATTTATTATGCATTTTATTATATTACTAATAAATCTAAGTGATCCGAGTTTCACTCCCCCCGCACCCTTAATAACTTCTTCTTGTCCTACCCCCTTCCCCCCCATTCCCCCATTCCCCCTCCCTCCCTATTTTCCTACCCCGTTCTTCCCCCTCCCCTCCCCCCTTATACCCATCCCCCATTCCCACTAACCCATCACTCTTCTCCCTTCTTACCCCCCTCATTTTTCCATACTTGCTCCACCCCCTTCCCCCTCCAAATTTTGTGCCATTTCCACACCTTTGCATGCTTTCCTACCTGTCTGCTATGCTCTTCAATCATACACATACTCCACAGTTGTTCCAACTTACTCACTACCTCCCTCATCGGAGGCACCTCCACATTCTTCCACCATCACATAAGACTCATACGGGCTGCTCTAATTCCATAGCCCATAAACATGTCCTTATCACCTTCTCCAAATTTCCCCCCCCCCCCCCCTCATTCAGCACAACCATTGCCAGTGTTAATAGTATCGGCCCGCCGATAATCTCCTCAAATAGCCTTCCCACCTTCCCCCAGTATCCCTGCACCTTTGGGCACTCCCATACCATATGTATTAGATCCCCCCTTACTCCACACTGCTTCCAGCATTCACTTGGGCTATCTGCAAATATTGCCCGAATCCGCACTGGTGTCCAGTACATCCTAAACCTCAACTTCAAACTATTTTCTAGCATTGGAGTTCCCCTTGCCAACTTATACGTTCTCGCATATACTTCTGCCCAGCGACTCTCCTCCCAACTTCTCGGAATATCTTCTTCACACCTCTGCTGCCACTTCTCCTTCTCCCTCCCCTTCTGTAAGAGCATTTTGTAAATTTTTGATACTACCCCTTTTTCTGACCACTGCTTCCACATCATCTCCTCAAAGGGCATAGGTTTCTTTTCCATATCTGATTTCACCTCCCTTGCATTCATAAAATACAACAATTGAACATATACATAATGATCCTTTTTCTCTATCTGATATTCTTGGTGTAGTTCCTCAAATGTTTTTATATCCCCCCCTTTGCAACAGTTGTCCCAACCTCTCCAGTCCTTTATCATTCCACCCCTTGAGCACTTTATAGCTCCCCCCAGCCCTTATCTCCGACCCCACTTATAAATGTATAGCGCGAGTACTTTTTCCCTCCCAATAGGAACCCCCTCCATTTTTTCCACACCTGAAACATGAGCTCCCTAAATGGATTATCTTCCCTGTCACCCTCTCTCCACCCTCCCATATCCCATATTCTCCTCTCCTTCGATTCTTCATCCCCTGCCTCAATTTGTACCCAACTTAATTTATCCGCCCCCTCCCTCCACTTTAACAGCACCTGCAATTGTGCCGCCTCAAAATATTTCAACAAACATGGCACCCCCAACCCCCCTTCTGCCCTCATTTGATACAAGGTCCCTCTTGCAACTTTGGGATGCTTCCCTTCCCAAATAAACTGCATAATCATGCTTTGTAGCTTCCCTATCTCCTTCTTAGACACCTTACAGGGCAAGGAGGGAAACATAAACAGCAGTCTTGGTAAAACATTCATTTACGGCCCAACTATGATAATCTTATCCCCCCCCCCCCCCATCTCGCCAAATCTCCCCTTATATATGCTGTCAATGCGTGATAGTTCCACTGTTTAATCTTCTCTATTGGTTTCCCCAGTTGTATCCCCAAGTACCGAAACTGTTGCTGCACCCATTTAAAATTAAAGTGGGACTTCAACCGTTCCTCTAGCCCCCCTTCCAGGTTAATCCCCAGAACGTCCATTTTACTGGAATTAATTTTATACCCTGCTACACTACTGAACCCCTTTATTATTCTCATCAATACTGGTAAGGTAGTCAGGGGCTGTACTAGTGAGAATATCACATCATCTGTGAATAACACTATTTTCTCCTCCCTCCCTCCTATGACCACCCCTTTCACATCCACTTCCCTCCTGACCACTTCGGCCAAGGGCTCAATGGCCAGCGCAAAGAAAAGTGGTGATAGAGGACATCCTTGCCTAGTCCCCCTCCCAAATGTGAACTGCTCCGAATATCGGATCCTTGCCCTCGGATGCTCATATAAAGCTTTTATCCATGCTATATACTTGTCCCCAAATCCCATCTCCTCCAATACTTGAAACATATAGGGCCGTTCAACTCGGTCAAACGCTTTCTCCGCATCCACCGTAACCAATACCACCTTTTCTCCATTGCCCTGAAGGTGCCATGCAATGTTCATCACTTTCCTGATATTATCACTCCCTTGCCTCCCCTTTACAAACCCTGTCTGATCTCTATGTATGACCGTAGGTAATATCTCCTGAATTTGATTGGCTAATACCTTAGCAAATATTTTGGCATCTAAATTTATCAATGAAATGGGCCTATACGAGCCACACACTCCCTTATCTTTATCCGGTTTTGGTAACACAGTGATCCCTGCTTCCCCCATCGTCTGGGGAATCCCCTCACCCTCCAATACCCTATTAAATAATCGAGTCAGGATTGGTGTAACTTGATCCACCATCTTCCTATAGAACTGCGCTATAAACCCATCTAACCCCGGGGCTTTTCCCAATTTCAAGGCCTTTATAGCTACCCTCACCTCTCCCTCCGTTATTTCCTCCCCTATTCGTTCCCTGTCCTCTGGACCAACCTTACACAGCCCACACTCCTGCAAATATCTCTTTATCTCCTCTTGTCCTTTTTTCTGCTCACTTTGGTACAACGTCCGGTAATATTCCTTAAAAACCTGACTTATCTCTTTCATACGATGTACCATCTGCCCCTTATTATCCCTGATTCCTGCAATATGTGCTACCTGCCTTTGGGCCTGCATCCTACTTGCCAATACCTTCCCTGCTTTATTTCCTCCTTTGAAATATTTTTGTTTCAATACCCTTAATTTAAATGCAATTTCCTGACCTCTCAGCTTACTTAGCTCTGCTCTGGTTTTGATCATTGTTGCCATTACCCCACTTTCCTTTGTCTGTTGGTGCTGGGCTTCCAACTGCTTTATCTGTCCTAACAGTTTGCCTTCCACTCTCTTCTTCTCCCTTTTAACTCTCGCTGCTATACTAATTAGTTTTCCTCTGATGACTGCCTTTAGGCCATCCCAAATAGTTTTCAACTGGACATCTCCCGTATCATTAAATGTCAGATATTCTTTGGTAGCTGCTCTTACCACCCCCACATGTTCCTCCTCGTCTAACAATGAGTCATTAAGCCTCCAAAACGTGATCCCCTCCTGCTCCTACATCAAAAACCACATTTACGGGTGCATGGTCTGTCCATGTAATTTCCCCTTGTTCTATCTCCTTTACTTTTGATGACCATTTGCCACTCCCCATATCATATCCAAACTGCTATATGTACCATGCACCTGTGAGTAAAATGTGTACCCACGCTTCCCTGGGTGCCTAGCCCTCCACAAATCTATCACCCCTAGTCTCTCCTGCATCCTCCTCATACTTGCTCTATCCTTCTTCCCTCCACTCCCCTGCCCTCTACTATTATCCAGTCTTGGGTTACTAGTTAAATTGAAATCTCCCCCCATTATTAACGGAGCATCCCCCAGTGCCTCCAATTCCTGTGTTATTTTGTCAAAGGCTTCTCCTTGACCTTCATTCGGTCCATATACACTTATCACCCATACCTCTTCCTCCCCCACTCTCAACTTTACCCCCACCCATCCTTTCCTCTAATCTCCCCTACTATACAGTGTGCAAATGCTTCCCCCACCAAAATTCCGACCTCTCCTTTCCGAGGATTGCCCTTTGCCCCGCCAACACCACTCTAGGATATGTTTTTGCTTGTATCAAGCACTCCTGCCCCACTCGTAAATGAGTCTCCTGCATACATATGATGTCTGTATTCATACATTTTCCCTCCCGCTCCAGCATTCATCTTTTTTGCCACGTCCTCAGCCCTTTTACATTAATGGTAGTTACTCCTAATTGCTTAGCTTTCCCTCCGCTCCTATGCCCTCTTACCTCCCTTCCTCTTCCCCCCTCTTCCCTTCCCCTCCAACCTCACCTCCTTTATCTCTTCTATTAGTCCTCTTTATCTTCTGTTTCCCCGTCCCCTCTCCTCCCCCCCTTCCAATCCCCTCCTCCTCCCTCCCTTCTCCCTCCTTATCCAGGAGTTTTTAGAGTATTGTGTCACCTGCTCCCCCCACCCACCCCGCCTCCCTCCTCTTTGTCTTCTTTCCCCCTCCTGCTTCTGCAACTTCACCCCTATACCTCCCCGCTCCCTCCCTTCCCCCATCTCTCCTCCTTTTCACAAACAGCATATACAAACTTTTAACAATTCAACCATTCTTAACAAATTTTTTGCACACATTTCTGTCACTATAAAATATATTCAACACATCTATTTTATCACTATTTTCTCATCGTGTCCTTTTCCTTCCTCTCCCATCATGCCCATCTGTAGACACTCCACACCCTTATCAGGTCACCGTTTAATTCGTTCTTTGCTGTCTTTACTCCGTCCCTTCTTCAGGTCTTGCTGTTCCTCCCCACCTGAACACGTTTCCATCCCCTTTCCTGTTTTATCCATATCATTTCCACTGTTACCTTTCTCAGTCCTCATCCTCGCTTCTTGCAACGCCGCTTTCGCTTCTTCCACAAGTTTTCCCTTTTACTGTGAAGGACAGTCCAAAGGGGTGCAGCCACCTGTACTTAATATCACCATTTCTCAATGTCTGTGTAACAGGTTGCATGGCTGTCCTTCTCTGCAATGTTCCAGTGGACAAGTCCTCGTATATAGTTACTGGGCATCCTTGCCAATTCAAGGCCCCAGGCTCTTTATTTTTGTTACAACCCTTTCCTTCATTTTGTATCCAGTAAAACATATAATGATATCTCTGGGTCTATTGACTCTCGCCACCCCCAATGCTCTGTGTGCTCTATCCAATACAATCTCCTCAGGGCCCACATCTTCCCCACTCTTTCTAAGGATGCCCGAACATATTGAAGCCGGTACTCCTCTAATCCGCAAGTTGTTCCTCCGAGACCTATTTTCCAAATCCTCCAATTTATATTGCATCTCCTTTTGCCACTGTTGTATTCCTTGGACTCCTTGTTGTTGCTCCACTTGCTGCTGTTCTAAACTTTGCAGCCTATTCTCATGATTTCCTGCTGTGTACGTCAATTTCATTATGTCTTCTTTCAAATTTCCTATAAGTTCACTGAGCTCTGTCTTAATCGCTTGCACCTCTTTCTTTATTTCAGTGAACCACTCCTTTAGCTCTGCTCTAGAAATATCCTTAACAGTATCCTTTCCTTGTTCCACAGTGCTTCTACCTGTAGACCCCTCTGGCGTCTCCATTTGTTCTGTGTTTTTGCTTTTATTCTCCAAAGCACTATGTTCACCCGCACCCCCCGCACCCCCCCCCCCCCCGACACACACACACACTTTGAAAAGCATATTCTCTCAAGTCCATAGTTTTCCTTCTTGTAGCCATGATATAATTCTTATCTCACTTTCCATCTTCCCCTTCGGGCCCTGCTCCTCTATGTGCGTTTGGCGTGCACTTCAATCTCTTTTAGACCCAGAGGCGCTTGAGTTTCTTCAAGATTATCCACGCTATTCTTTCCTACTCCAGAGCTTCACTGCTCACCTTGATTTAGTTTTATTCTTCGTTCTCCTTTTTTTGTTTTTATCATTCCTTTTATTGTATTGCCCACGTTGCTGTTGTTCTCCCTCAACGCTCTTTCCAATTCTTTCACTAGGGTGCTTTAAGAGCTTTTCTATTTTATTTCTTCTTCCTTCGCACTCTGCTCCAATTTTACTACTTGTCTTATTATTCTTTTGTTCTCTATATTCCCAATCTGTACACGAAGCTATCCACCCTGCTGTTTTCCACAATTCTCTGTCCACGACTTGTCCTAGTCGATTACAATAGCCATTCAGTCTTTTTTTTTTAGCTTTACCCTTCCCCTGTGCTCTCTTATTCGCCTTTCCCACACAGTCTTTTACTGTAACTTTCCTTTGCAGCAGGTATCACTCACTTCTGTTGCCTGTCTCTGCTCCATCCACTTCACTTCTCCATCTTGCCGACCATGCGGTCACCATTCATCATTTTGTTCTCTGTTCCGGCGGTTTTTACTTGTCCCCGAATCACTTTCTCCATTATCCGCACCCCACGATGTCATCAGTACACTCCTCCACCACTCCCGATGTTGGCGGTCACATCAGCTCCCACCGCTCCTGCTGCTCCAATCCACTCTCCCTACTGATCACTCTGCTCGCTCTCCTTCACCTCTCAGAGCCCTCCGTCACTGCCTGCGGCTGTTTCGCCACTCCCCATTCACTGGCTCCTCTCCTATCGTGCTGCCTCAGTTCCTCTACTCTTCACATCATCCACCACCGTTTCCTCCACTTTGCCGCTCTCTTCGAGGGTTTTTTCTCAACTTTTATAGTAGGGGTAGCCCAAAGCGGTATCCTCACACTGCCTTCGGGTTCAGTGACGTCACTTCGACAATGGATATTTTGAAGAAACATTGGGGTGTTTTGGCCTTGCACCCTTGCTTTCGAAAACCTTTAATGTTTGCGTTCCAGTGGGGGAGGAATATAGCAGATCTATTAATTCATACAAAACCAGATGTTACAGAGCTTTCAGAGAAGGGACATTATTGGTATGGCTCCTGTGATTTTTGTAACACTGTCTTAGAAGGAGCAGATTGGGAAGATCTGACAACTGGGATCAGAAGTGTCAGTCATTATCGGACTACTTGTTTGAGTACTTTTGTGATTTATGACATCATTTTCCCCTGCCATAAGAATTATATAGGGCGGACTTCACGTTTAATGAAGAGGAGATTACAGGAGCACAGATCTAGAATTAATAATAGAGTTCTTTCAGCTCCAGTGGCGATACATTGTCAGGAGCTTAATCATTCGTTTCAGGAATTGACATGGCGTATACTTGATTTTGTTCTAGAACAGGTTCATGGAGGGGATCGTTTATCTCGTCTACATTTTAAGGAGCAATCATGGATATATCGACTGCGCACAGTAACACCAGGAGGTTTGAATTTAGCCCTAGATTGGTGGGGTTTGGTTAACTGAATTGATTTAGCAGACAGCCAATGAGAGCCCAGGCCTGTGACCACGGGAACGGGGTTTGACTTTAAGAATGGAAGAACAGGGAGTGACGTTGTTTGCATGAAGAAGGACCGGGAGCATCAAGGTCTGAAACACGACGTTGTGTACAGTTTTTCATGCATCCTCGAAAGGTATTCTGTTTAAGTTATGGGATGCTTTGAAGTGAGAGGAAGCTGAAGAGTGCGAGTAAAAATAATATGTGGCATAAGAAGCCTTGGAATGAGAGCTGGATCCAACAGAGAAAGATCTGCTGAAGAGTGGCATTGTTCTTGTATATGGACACTGGTGTTTGATGCTGAGTTTGCAGTTTTTTCCAGGCGATTGTTGAAAGAAAAAGGCTTGCTGCAGCTAAGTACTTCTCAGTATATTTCTTCTTGCGTTAAAGTATCTGAGGATAATTTTGTAATTATACCTTGGTGTGGTGTTATGAAAGTAGGCACTCTCTTTTAAATAGGATAAAAGAGGATTTGCTGCGAGAGAGGAAGATTCCTCCGGTGCCCATGGCATGTCGCCTCTCCACCACCATGTGTGCACACGGACACCACGCTTAATATCATTAAACCTTTTCCTGAGGCTATCCAGGTCCCTCGTTGGCCCCCCTGCCTGGGCTATGGCCTCCTGGATCTCCTCCCACACGTGTATCTGTGTGCCCACAGTGGTGCTTGTGCTCAGCCGGCCGTAGAGCACCTCATACCGCTCCAAAACACTGGCCAGCAGGATGTTGTTTTCCTGCTGGCTGAATCTAACAGCCCTCCTCTGGTCCTCGGCTGGCACCGGTATACGCTTATGTTTGGCGCTGGGTGGCCCACTGGATGGGCTGCGACACACAGGATGGACCTGCAGCCACCAACACAGGCCCACCTCTCCCTGGCCGGCTCTGGGTCCCGCTGAACATGTGTCTCACCCTCCTCCCCCCTGCCATGTCCTGCCACTCCATTTCACCGCCCTCTGTGCCCTCTCCCTCCCTGTCACACATCTTCACCCCTCCTGTTCTTCGCCTACTCCCCCCTCCCTTGCCCCTCGGCTCCTCTGCTCCACCTCATGCCTGCACCTCACCTCACCTCCCCTCCTCTCCCTTGCGTCTGCTCCTCAGATCACCTCCTGTCTCTCTCTCCTGCTCCTAGCCTCCCCTCCTCTCACTCTCTCGCCTGCTCCGCAACATACCTCTCCTCACCTGCTATAATCCTGATCTCACACTCGCCTGCTCTACAACTCACCTTCTTTCTCCGTCACCTACACAAACCCCTCAGCGTGTACCATGTGTGCATGTGTATTTATCTGTTTTTTTACGTGTGCGCGTCCTTGCGCACGTTGCGCATGCGCAGCAGCGCAAGCATGGAGGCTGAGCGTGTTGCGCACGTGCAGGGGTGATGCAGAAGATGTGTGCCTGGGACCCATGTGATGAGTGCCAGTCCATGCATGTGATGTAAGGCCGGCCGCATGCGCGTAACGGCATGCAGCACATGCACACCTCTCATGCTCACACATGGAGCGCCTGTGCAATGTGGTGTCCCCATGCACTCACCTTCCACATCACCCCTGCGCGTGCACAATGCGTGCAGCCTCCATGCTCACACTGCTGCATAGGCGCAATGCATGCAAGGACGCGCACACGTAAAAAAACACAAAATACACATGCACATGTGGTACACACTGAGGGGTTTGTGTAGGCGAAGGAGACGAGGCGTGCGGTGTTGGTTGTTGGTGAAGCAAGGGAAGTGTCAGAGGCAGGTTTGGTGTGGAGAGAAGCTGGGTTGGTGAGTGCTGGTGGAGTTGTGTGGCTGGGTTGGTGACTGGTGGGTGAGTTGAGTGTCTGAGTTTGAGTGAGTTTGAGGAGTTGAGGGGAGTGGAGTTTATGGCGGGCTTTGGGATTGCTGCATGTGCAGTGGGAGGTGATCAGGGGCTGCGGTTGCCTGACAGGGGAGATGGTGTCCATGGGGCTGAGGCACAGGGCATGGGTTTAGTCCTGCTGCAACACAGACATGCAGCTGTGGGGGCAGGCCAGGCAGGGGCTGTGCCAGCACAGTGCAGGAGGCGTGTAGAGTTGCAGGCTCGCCAGCCTTGCCTCTAAAGGCCCAGGGCCCAGCTCCAGGACATGCGTGAGGACTAGGTCATCTCCCTCTACCACCTGAGTACGGGGGCTATTAGGGAGCTCTATGAGGAACTAAGACCTGACCTCGAGCCCCTGACTGGTCGGTCACATGCCATACCGGGTTTGGTCAAGCTCCTTGGTGCCCTACATTTCTTTGCCTCTGGCTGTTTCCAGTCATCTGTGGCCGTAGTGGGTGGCATGAGCCGCCCAACCTTCTCACGCTGTCTCCACCAGGTACTGCGTGCCATGATCATCCAGGTGGGGAATTACATTGCCATTCCCAACACTAGGCAACAGTGGGGGACCCTGAACCAGGCCTTTGAGGTATTTGCCGGGATACCACACGTGATGGGAGCTATTGATTGCACACATGTTGCCCTGGTCCCGCCCAGAGACAGGGAGGTAGTGTTCCGCAACTGCAAACACTACCATTCCCTGAATGTTCAGGTTGTATGTGATGCAAATATGCATATTCTGAATGTGGTCCCTAGGTTTGCAGGGTCCACCCATGACTCCTATATCCTGCATCACTGCTACCTCATCAATGCATGCAGCACCCTTTATTCCAGGGTGCTCAGGCTTTTATTTGGGAGAGGGGAGCTGGCTGTTGGCCACATGCTTCTCCTTAGCCTTCAGCTAGAGGACCCACTACTTTTTCTTAAGGTCTTCCACTTCACAATTTTGATTGTACACTGTGTTAGCTTTCCTGGCAATGTCTTATCAGGCATGTAGCTTATTGTGGGCATCACAGGACCCATAGAGTTTGCCTTGTTCCCTAATGATCAGGCCAATAGCCATTTCTGTCTGGAGAGGTTAGCCTTTATGGAGCCAGGTATCCTGTCAGGGCACTGGAATGGGAAGGGTAGGCTAGATGGACAGCATTTTAAGTCTACCGGGATACGTACTGTTTAAGGAGTCCCACCCCCAGACAGATTTATGCTAATAGCTTGAAAATGGCTTATACCTCTCAGAAATCAGCTAGCTGGCAATATTTGTTACTGTATCTGCATATTAGTAAACTGGATAGTTTGAAAAATGCTACCTAAATGTCATGATAGAGAACCATTATAGATTACAGATCACCTGTGGTGCCTCATTGTATGCATGATTGGTGTCCCTTGTTGCTATCAGGTTTCACAGGTGTGCTGCTGATGTCAGCACATTCCTACAGGCATGGCTGTGGATATTGTGATCTGTCGTAGGTGTGTTCCATCACAACTGAGCATGGATCCATTTGTCTCCCACAGGCACAGGTGGGCCGAGTTCAACAGCAAGCTATTGCAGGGAGGCCACATCCCCCTCATCTGCAAGTTGAGGAGGCAGAGAAATGGGTATGATCTGCTGAGATGGGTACTAGGAACAGCAGGTATGCTGGGGAGAGAAGGAGGAGCCTGGGATGTCCTGGTGTGTTCATTCTGGGAACAGCAAGGGCAGTTAGCAACATAGATAGGGAGCAAACCCTAACTAGCATTGTGTGACACAACCAGACTTGACAGCATGCTGTTGGTTGGAGGGTTCCCCCAATGCGGCATGGGTATGGGCTATCATGGCAATTTGAGGGAATGCCTTGGTAGCATTGTGTTGCATTCGCACAGTACATGGGCCACTCAATTGGCATCCATATTGGCCTGCTTCTTGTAGTAGTGCCCAGTTTGGCTCATGGGTTTATGCTTTGTGCAGAGACACATGTGATACTGCATTACAGTGGACCTGGGCCACCTCATCCTGAGGGTTGGCTATGTGCCTACTGTAGTTCAGTATCACATGTGTCTCTGCATAAAGCAAAGGGTATAGAGTTTGCTCTGATCCCCTTGCAGACCAAAGGCATGTTGCTAGTGTACAACTCATGGTTGGGTAGTGAACAGCACACCTACCACCCCTGCCTGACAGATGCCTATACTATCTGTTTGCTCTTATTTAGTGATGAGTGTTGAGTAGGCAGTAGGCTCTTCACAGTCCATACCATCTGACATTTGCTATACATGTTCTCTACCATCTACCCTTCTGTACTCCCAGAACCCATGCTGTATGTGTCTGACTCCTCTTCCCATATGCCCTGCACATCTGTCAATCCCTCCCACCATTGCAGCTATTGCTCTTCAGCATTAATTGTTTTGCCTTTGAGTCATGCATGCTGTGACAGGTGCTCACACAGCTAGAAGCAGTCTCTATGCATAAGGGCTAGCCTGATGGCAGTACTGCATTATCACTGCTGTTCCTAAATGGTGTATTCTGCAGCCTCACTGCTATTATTCTCTCCCCATTGTAGGATGTCTATCATGCTCTCTAGATGTATGCTTGCTGCCACCCTGATGCATTGAACCAACCATCTGTGTGTATGCAATGGTGGGAACAGAGAAGCCATGTCTCCTCTGAGATAGTGCTGCTTTCTGACGGAGTTGCAGATGGATTAGCTCTCACCTACTCCAAAGAGAAAATGAACACTGGACACCTCCAAGAAATGTGTTTGAACCTTTTTTTAAATTAATGTTCAATATCAACATATTGTAGGTAAAAGCGGAAGCCAAGGACCACGGCCAAACATAGTAGGGGTGTTCAAAAGACTTTATTAGCAGACCCAACTCAAAAGTTTCAGCCTGAGGCCTTCTTCAGGGGTCTAAGGACAGACACAAACATAAAATTAAAATATAAAAATACATAATATAAACCATCCAGAAATAAAACACATTAAAAAATCTTCATTATTGCATAAAAATAAAATACATTACCAAAGAAGACAAAAAGCAATGTATAAAAGGTGGACCAGACCACTCTTCCCAATGTATGGGGAAATAAATAAATAAATTGAATATAAAAATCTAAACATCTATACAGGTGATCCATAACATAAATGCAAAAAACAGTATGACATACTATATGTATTATATATACAGTGGACAACTTGAAAGAAATGCAGTTCATAAATAATATAATAAAAGAAACTCCTAACACAAACAGCACAAAAAGCATATTGAAAACATATAAAAAGAAAATCAAAACTAATATCAAGAAAAAGCAATAAATTACATATAAATGCATACAATATTCAAATATAAGCTCATGTGCAAGCATTACAGGCCCGATTAGCAAGTAATATAAAGCATGACAGTAAAAACAATGAGGTGTCTGCGTAGCTTTCTCACCATAAAAACACAGGGAACAGAGAAAAGAAGAAATACCCCAAACACCTGTGAATGCAGTAAAAAGTTAACAGAACTTGAAAAAACAGTCTGTGATAGAATAAAACACTGGAAAGAACCTATGCAATTGGAAAATAAATACCTAAGAGTAAAAGGTATGGACAATAGTGTTCATAAAGCACAAAATAGACTATAAGTGATAAATGTCTATAGAAAATATAAAGATAACTGACTCATAAGGGAGGAGCTGTCCAAAAATATCGTATATAAACACATCGAAAATGTGATTACAGATAGAAACAAAAAACAGTCTGTGAATATCAAAAGGATTAAAAAGTAAGATAAGCTGTCTAGAACAATCAACAAAAAATGAAATAAGCACACTAATCAAAAAAGGGAAAAAAACGCTATAAACTTGAACCATAAAAATATTGGCACAGAACAGACTGTGAATAAACAATCTTTATAAATAGAAACGGAACATGTGAAAAATAAAAAAGATCGGCAAATTCTTAGAATAGAACAAGCACTGTGTAGGTGTGATCATTTATATGGTGCGTACAGCACACAGAAAATAGAATACTGTCAAAAGCCCTTAAATGAGAAAACGTTAAAAAATGTATCTATTCAAAGATTGAGTGAACACTACGGGGGATGTTTACTAAAGTGCGGTAATCGTGATTAACGCGCGTAAAGTACGTTTGACGATCGTTAGCACGTCTGAACACGCGTTCTGACGTGCTAACGATCGTTAAACGTACTTTACGCGCGTTAACCGCAGTTAACGATCGTAAACCTCTGCGGCGCGTTAAAACAGCGCAGAAGGTGGAGAGTGGGCGGAGAGAAGGGGTCAATGGGCGGAGAGTGGGCGGGGAGAGGCTCCCCTCATACTAACGCGCTGAATTTCTGAGCTCAATTCCAACGCGAATGAAAACCTGTCGTTAAAGGCATTTAAAGGGAAGAGAAACTATTTCCGTCAGCAATGTACAGAAAAACCGGGGAAACCCACAAAACGTGAGCAGTGTGATACATGTGCACAGAACAAAATTTCACATAAAACGTTAAAAATGACCACAAGAAACATTTTTAAAAAGCATAATTCAGCTGGGAAACAGTGATAGCAATGGGCAACAAGGAACAACACTCCCTGGAAAGCACCAAATAAAAAAGAAATGATGTGTGGAAGGGTCTACGCTCCGCAGACCCTTTCAAAGATCATTTCATTGTAATGGAGCTGTCCTGGGAGTGTTGTGTAATGTTGCCCAATGATATCATTGTTGCCCAGCTTGGTTATGGGTGTGTGCCCCTTTTATGAGGTCTTTTCTGAGGTTTATGTGCACCTTTGTCTGCATACAAGGTAAATGAGGCCACAGTAAACCTGTTGCAGAGCAGGGTTTCTGACTCGTCAGGCCAGTTTAACTAACTCCAGGGACTGCACTGTCTCTGTGGCCACAGTATGGTGCAACAGACACAGCCAGTGCCTGTAAGACCAGAGGGTCACAGGTTCAAATCCCAGCTGGAGCTCCTGCCAACCCAGTCCCCATAGTTTTACCCACCACTAAACAGTGATAGTAAAGACACTCCTTTATTGCAGAGAACATACGCATGGCCTATATTTTACCACACCAAACACAGACACCAGAAACAGGCACATTACCTAAAGCAGAGTCCCGCAAATGCAGTCCTGGAGGGCCCCACACCATTCCGGCTTCATGCTGCCTCTAATAAATATGCCTGTGCTGCATAGCTATGCACCACCCCCATGGTATGCAGATGTAGCTCATGCATATTTATGAGGGACAGCATGAAAACCCGAACAGTGTTTGGAACACCAGGACTGGAGTTGGGGAACTCTGCCGTAAAGCAGCAGCCAACAGGGCCACACACCCACCCACAGGCCCCATTGGCCAATGCCTCCTGGAGAGGCAAGACATTGGGCCCTGCCTGTATCTCCCAATACTAGCAATTGCATACCTTAGCAATGCCACCCTACACCTGGGTATATGGTACAGAGCTATCAAACGTTCCCTATGATAACTGGCAGATATCAATTCCTACGTTAAGCACATTTTGCTCATTGAGCTCCACCATAACAATCATTCTGATGTCTGCGGTGTTTGCTGCAGGTCTGGTCTCTGACAGTGTTCACCACCCTGGGGAGTGACCCCCCAACAGCCTTGTGTACCATATCCATGCCTGTACTATGCCCATGACTGGTGTGGTGGGTATGGCTGCTGACCACCTCTATAGTAGCACAATGCTGGCATAGGTGTGGGGGTGGCTGTCTGTCTATCCAGTGTGTGGTGGCTGCAAACACCTTCCACAGTCCACACTGCCAGCAATGTTGCCAGTATTGGGCTGCCAATGTGCATAATGAGGAGCAAGGTACCATGGGTATAGGCTGGACAGGGTGGCCTGGCCAGGGTGCATCTGCACAGGGCATAGGGCAGTGACAGGCACATTGTAGTGCCCGGCCACCACCTACACAGACAGGGTGACCTCAGTATATCCTGCTGAGAGATCACTCTCACCCTGACTGTGCAGTGACCACAGCATGGCTAGGCACTCCCATGGTGCTATCTAGTATTTCTCTCATGTGATAAATATGGGTTTCCTTTTGGGGCCTAGTCACTGATGTATCTGCTTGCTGTGTATGCTGACATGCCAGTTCTGGGTGCAGGCATCTCCACTGGGCACTAGCAGGCTGTTTGCAGCTGCTAGGTGTTGTGATGGAGTGGCTTGCAGGGTGCAGTGGCTGATGGCTTGCACCAGGGGAATATCAGATAGTGGTGGTGTGCAGCATACCATATCCAGGCCTAATGTCTGTTTGCTATTGTGTTATGGCTGTGTACAGAGCTGCATTGATTGCCCTGTGGACTAGGGTTAATGTTCCCCTCTACTGCCACCTTTGCAGGGAGGTAGACTGTGGATCTTTTGATAGAAGACCCTGTTTGCCACCCTCAGTGGGTGCTACACCTGACTGAAACAGACAGAGATGTCCAAAGTGGTCCTGCAGAAACTACCTATACTCACACAGTAACACTGCTTTGGACCTGCACCATGGCCTCTATCAGCCATGGACGGTGCTGTGGACCTAGTGCTGGGCGCCTCACTGCACACTCAGGGTGAGCACAGTACCCGCACAATGTGACGGTGTGTAGCTACTCTGTGCCAGTACAACACACGGTCAGTACCCCCTATCAGGCCGAGGTGCTGTGGGGGTGCACATGGTCAGTTTCCCCTACCAGGCCGAGGTGCTGTGGAGGTGCATTCCCATGGTATGTATCTGTGGACAGCTGATTTGCATGTGCAGTGCATCATGGGTGTGACTGGCACAATCCAACCCTGTGAAACTCCAGCACCTGCTCACAGGCTCTGATAAACCATAGGCCATCACATGTACATCTGCTAGCATAATGCATAGGTGCAAGACACCCTACAGAGTCTGTAATATAAGATGCCCACACTGGTAAAAACACACGTACCCACGCACGTACAAACACACGTACCCACGCACGTAAAACCACATGTACCCACGTACGATTGTACACGCGCAGCCACGCACGGGACTACGCCCGTACCAACGCACGCAGCCTCGCACGCACCAATGTACGTGGCTAGGCACACTCCGAGGGTGTGTTTCTGACACCAATACTCAACGTGATGAAAAACATGCCTCCTCATTCCCTCTGTAATGTACAGGGTGATGCCTGGGACAGCCTTCTGCATTAGGCACACTGGGAACTCGAACCCATGCTGCCTGTAACAGCGGTCAGTACCGTAACCATTGTGCTACAGCTCTGTTTCAGTGCTTTGTGTCTGTACGTCTTCTTACGATTAACGCACAGTAACGCACCATGGCGCCCGGTAACGCTCGTTAATTTTTTTAACGCACGTTAGTGGTGACGATGTACTGCCCATGTCGTTATTTGGGGTTTCTGTCACTACCGCGGCTCCTAACACGAATTGCACTAACACAGTTTAGTAAACATACCCCTACATATTTATTTTCTCTTATATACTGTGCTATTCTGCATTAGTGTGGTTTACATTGAACAAACTGAAATTACATTGAACAGTGCATTATAACTTGGAGATAGCTATTATACAGGGAACACAAGGAGCACCTGTGGGACTAGAAACCCCAGTCCTTCCAGCCCAAGGTTGCCATCCTCTAGTGGGATTTGAACCCACTACCTTCTGGCCTGAAGTACCTTGCCTCCAACCACTAGGCCACTCCTCCACTCCAATGTTAATTGAAAAATCTAAAAGTAGAAGTCCAAATAGCAAGCATTATTAACAGAACTGCTTAGGAGGGAGATAAAATTTAAAACATGTTAGAAAAAGGAACATAATTTAAAAAAATCAAAAATAAAAGGCACTACCAACGATGTTGCTGAGGCGGGAAAATGTCACGCAAGTGCAGAGAGGAAGAAATAAAGGCGCAGGAGACGACCTCCCACTGCAAACGTCATCATGATTGGCAAGGAACATAATTTAAAAAATCAAAAATAAAAGGCATTACCAACAATGTCGCTGAGGCGGGAGGAACATAGTTTTAAAAAATCAAAAATAAAAGGCATTACCAACAATGTCGCTGAGGCTGGAGGAACATAATTTAAAAAAATCAAAAATAAAGGCTGGATATCAACATATGAAAACATATATATTCAGAACATAGGGAACATCTGCATGATTTACAATGCAAAATGGAAATAGCATCATAAAATAAATATGGGGGAAAGGGAATAACATAACACAAAGAGTGCTTGAGGATATTCACCTCTTGAAAAGGGACACAGTGCAGTGTGGTCTATGGGTAGACGTATGGGCCTCATGCTGTTTCAGAATGTCTGTGAGGGCTCACACATCAGCCCCCAGTGCCTTGACAGCAATAGTGAGTCATTGGTTGATTTCCCTTAAGATGCACCTCTTGGAGGATGAAAGGCAGATCCAGGGGAAAATGGTACCCACAGGGTGCAGGTGACACAGTGGGAGGCTGAGTGCCAGCTGTGGTCCCTGGTGGTTGCTGCTGTGAAGGTGCCTATGAGGCAACAGTCTGGCCCCCTAATGAGTCTATGGTCTGCTGTTGCTGCCTCTCATTATTTACCTCCACATCCCCCTCTCTCTTTTCCTCCTTCTCCTCCACCACTATTTAGCTCTGCTTCCTCCACTGCCACATCCTGGCCCTGTGCTTCCTTGTCTTTCTCATTCTCTTCCTCCTCTGCTGCTGAGCTACTTGAGGGGAAAGAGGAGGAGGAGATGGAGGAGGAGGAGGGGAGGAGGATGTGGAGGAGGTTGTCTCTTCCTCCATGCTTTCCACAGCCTCCTGATCCCCTTGGTGCTGTGTCTGGGGTGCAACCTTGGCATGGGTGATAGCATATGCATGGATGAAAAGGCAGAGTGGAAGTCAGAACACAAGTGGTGGGAAGGACATATGGGTTTTTAGGCAAGTTATGTAGGCACTATATGAGTGGGGCAACCTCCACATGCATCCATTGTTGTTACTCAGTGCTTATGAATGGGGTGCGCATAGCTGCCTCATGTGTTGCACCTCACAGCACTGTATATGCACCCGCCATCATGGACCTCTGCAGAACCTAAGGTAGGTGCCTATGCCATAACACAATGAATTGGGTGCACCCTACAAATGTGAGTGGGCATGTATTTTGTACCTGCTGTCACTCTCAATTTCTGTGTCCAGTTTTGGATGTGAGATTGGCAGTTAGGCTATGGAGGCTTCAGTGTGGTATTCACAAGTGCCTGCACTCACAGAATATGCTGATGTTATTTGTTGTTGATGGCATTGTGACAATTACACATTGCTTGTTTTTGCTACCATTTGTGTTGTTGTTTAATATCTCTGGCAGCAGAATTCCTGTTTTCATAGACAAGGGACATGGTGAGGTAGGCCTTTATAGCTTGGCTGTAATCATAGAAACATAATAGCAGAAAAAGACCACATGGCCTATCTAGACTGCCCTTCCATATCAACCACTACAACAGCCCCCTTTTTTCCTTAAGAGATCCTCTGTGTTTGTCCCATGCTTTTTTTAATTCAGATACTGTCCTCATCTCTACCACCTCCAATGGGAGACTATTCCATGCATCTACCATTCTTTCCATAAAGAAATATTTCCACATATTACTCCTGAGTCTATCCCCTTTCATCCTCATCCTATGTCCCTCATAGCAGAACTTGCTTTCAATCGAAAGAGGCTTTCCTGGATCTGAGCCTGTAGCACTGTGGCCCATACTGCCATGGCTGCGTATTTGACAGTATGCCATCCAACATCTATATGTGTGGGTGTATGGTATGGTAGCTGACTGGCTTGGCATTTGCTCCACAGCTGGTTGATGTGTTGCTGTGATATGGCTTCATTGGCCATATGGCCATGACATTGGCAAGTATTTCTACATGTAGCTTCCCAAGTTTGCTGCCTACACATGCAGTATACTGACTGGATATTGTTTGTGGGATCCATATTAGCATACACAGATAGTGCCTCTGTATACACAGGTAGCTGCAGAGAGAGGTAAGGACCCCCTAGTTATGGTGGGCCCTTACCTCTCTCTGCAGCCACCTCCTCTCTGAAGCACGTACCAGCTCTGGCCTCCTGTCCCTCAGCAATCTGGATTTAGCTTTGAAAGCCTCCTACTGCCAATGTACTACAAACTCCTATAAGATCTGGCATTTCCCTGTCCCTTGCTACCTCCCCTACATGTACCACTGGTTGGCTATCCTTTGCAGGCCGCACTGCATCATGTCCATGAAAAGGCCCTCCACCTACTAACCTTACAGCTATCAGCCTGCAACACATGTCCTTTCTCTACCATCGACAGCTCACCATAGCTTAAGATGCATGTGCATGCAGTTGTCAGGGGCAGGGGGTTGAGTTAACATGGGGCCAGCAGGGTGTGGGTGACATATTTCTCCTGTTTGAGACCAGTCATCTTATGGCACCTTGCAGTGGTCATTCAGCATGCCCCCAAGGTGTGAATGTCCAGCTAACCTACACACATTGGATATGACACACCACACACTGGTGCTGCACTTACAGAGCTGGGAGTGCCATGCATAGGGGGTATGGCTATGTTTCTGGCACATCATGTGACAGACTCATGCGACACGGTGCTGTAGGTGGGTGCCCACCTCCCCCCCAGGGAAAATGGTGGGAACATTGGTCTGATGGATGTGTTCATATGAGGGCTGCCTATTTCCTAAACCCATGGTTATGTGCATCACAACAACCTGTGCTAGGTATGCCATGATATGGCCAGGTTTTTGATACTATGGTTTTCGATGCTCTGGCTGACACTTCAGCCTTGTGCCCTTTGGCAATTGGTGTTTGTGCTCATGGCGCACCCCGCCCTGGCAAGCTCTTGATTGGTGCCATCTATTGTTATAATCTTGCCACCATTCCTCCCAGAACAATTCTTTCAAAATTCTTATTTCTACATTACTGTTTTCCATAGTCAACATTATTTTTTAAATGTATATGTCATAGGGTGGCTTTCAAAAGGCCACTTATGAAGGTGACTGATCTATCTACATCGTGCCAATTTTGCCTCCATCTTCAGGTCAGCACTGCTGACTTGGGGCTTTAATGTGGCTACCTAGGCCCATTGCTTTGCTTTGCTGCCCCTTCAAAGGCTGCTACTCTAGTGACCACCTAGTTTGCCTAGTGTTTGGCCCTGCCATGTATGTGCCACAGACTCATGTACTTACTGGTGCAGCTTCTCTTGGATCCCTCTCTAGATCCTTGTGGTCAGGGCTAGATTGGCCCTCCTTCTTCCACATGGGTAGAAGATGTCCTTCCATGCCACCACCAGGCACACTAGCCGTTCACTCTCCTCAAGTGAGAAATTGACTAGGCGATGGGGAGATGCCATTTTGGCTGTATGGTCAAAGAAGACGCTTGTCCACAGAACCAACCAATCCAGTGCAACCTGGCATATTTGGGCATATCAACCACTGTCCGGACAGGGACTGGCATTATCTGGACACCTTCCTAGCACTGAGGGACTAACTTATGGACTGGCATGGCCATGGCACCCTGCCCCAGATGTGCAGCAACAGCTGTGCCCATTAAGCCACCCATTTCTGTGTCTCTCTAGTGACATTCAAAGCTATGTGGTCATTTCTATGGGGGATATTCAGTGCTGGGCCAGTTTGACAGAATATATGGATGTTTTCAAAATCCCCCTACCCAGTTATCAGAGAGGCCAGCGTGAATTTTCAGTGTGCCATCTATGGGCATTTTTGAACCTGTGATGCTCAACGCCTATATGGGTATCTTCAACCACAGTCCTGATATTTATCTTTTCTCTGAAAATTCTGGCTCTTTTTTGTGCTGCGTTTATTGTCTGGATATTGTTCTGATGAGCAGTTTGCTGCATATTGGACCTCTTGTTTGCTGCAAGCATAATGCTGAAAGAGAAGGCAATAGGAAAAATGGTTCCTTGTAATATTTCTGTACTCAACACACTTTCAGTGTGGCATCAGAGCTCACTCACAATATAATAGGTTAAATGTAATGATCTGTTTGTTTGCAGGCAATCAGAATGGTTGGAAAATAGGGTCTTATCAAGACAGAAATGCCAAACTTAAATTTTAGTCTGCCTGCATTTCAATATTATCGCAACAAAAGTCAAATACATTTTATCTTATGATAGCAATAATCCACTTGGAACTTTGATTGTTGCCCTGTTGGAGTCAAAAGGCCCTTAGCTTTTGGCTTATCTAGCAAATTCACTGACTAATTAATTCAATAAATTAGACAGGTACCACTGGGGGTAAAAGTGACAAACAATCCTGAGCTTTTTTTGTGGTGATAATTTGGAAGCTGTGCTGAGAGGCGGCCTTTTGGTACTCTTCTGCTACCTCTATGCCTAGAAAAGACAAAATCTTCACTTTGCATATTTTGGGCTTGTTAGCAGCTAGGGATTGCTTTTGCTCTGCTGCTGAGGATGCTGAGTACCTCTCTGCTTCACCATGGATCATGTGAGGTGTGATGCTGTAGTAAAGTACGTCTGCAGTCCATGGCCCTAACAGTAGGTGATAGGGCCTCGAGTGAAAAATGTCATATGAGCAGGAGATGAGTGAAATGCAAGCATGGGCTGAGAGAGGATGGAGAGCCAGAAAGAATACTGCTCTTCTTCTCCTATGTGCATTGAGGGCAGAAAGAGAAAGAGAAATGGGGATCCGAGTGGAGGGAGAAAGGAGCAAGGATTGGAACCGAGGGCGCCTATTTATAGCTACCAAACAGCAGCCATCCTGCTAGTGGGATAAGATCACTCCAGTATCAGAGGTTACATATGAACAGCATAAAATAGAGTTTAACATTATATATCTAGGTGAAAAATTAACATATAAGAAACTTATTCTCTAAGCATGATAAGCCAGAGTCCAGTAGCTGATAGCCCAAGAATCTCAAGACAAAATCAGCAAATGATGCCCCACTGGTCGCAGCATTGAACTGTTTCTCTACTGATATTAAGAAAGTGTCTCAGAACCAGGACATCTTCATAAGCCCCAAGGCATTAAATAAGCCCTGAGCATCATTTATTTCCTATACGGGCTACCAGTCCGTTTTTTAAAACTTCCTTTTACACTTTATTAAGTTGTCCTGCAAAAGAGAATGATGAGGTAACGCGAGACAAAGCCCAGCATCAAAATGCTTGGAAATAACATCTTGAAGCCATTCCACCATCTGTTCTATTTTCACGGCCATTAAGCAGGCATCATCCATGCTTGGCACCAGCCTGTTCCTACCCTAGGGTGGCAGCCCCTAGGATTTTAATGGCATTGTTCCCAAAGCAACGGAATTTCTTATTAGTAAATCCTACCCATCTGAACCGAATCACGTCCAAAATTTCAGTCTTGCTGAGGCTTTTTAACAACTGTACTTTAGCATTATTATAATTATTTTTCTTAATTGCTGTTTATCTCTGAAATATCACTAGCAAGATATCAATGGCACAATAGTAATTGCGACAGAAAGATCAGGTTGGTCATCACTTGACCTCCAAGGAGCAGTGGAGCAATTCTTCTGTCTGCGCTCATGCCAACTGAACTACTATTGGCAGGGAAGCGTTAGGAGGTAGGAGGTGCATTTTACTCAGGGGAAGATGCTAAACCAACTAAATCAATATCCTATCTGTGAGTACCTCTCCAAGTCTCAATTTCAGTCCCTCCCTTTAGAACACCTCCCAAATGTGTACATACGAACGCAAGTGCTGGGCAATTTTCAGAAGTCCCATTTCTCAAAAAGGGTTCACAGTTATTTATATGGGTTAATAGCAATTTACCTGGGGAAACTGGTTATCTGAAAACTGCAGCCCCTTAACCTGAATAAAAGCACAGGCCTTCTTCTGCCGAGTATGCACGTTTAGCCATATGTCGGGGGAGGATCATGTGTTTTGGACAGGATCAGAAAACAACATGTACAGACTGTAATTTCTTTTTTCTTTTTTTAACTTTTTTTTATTAAATACATGAAAAGCATTAGACTTGTAATTAGAAAAATAAATAGCAGAACGATAAGAAAACAAGGACATAAAAATCCCATGTATATAAAATAAAGATACTAACCGCAGTCCATTGTGAGAGAGAGAGAGAGATCCAACATTACCAAAACACAAAATTGGCAACAAGAGGTACAACAGTGCCAGACAAACACTGCTTAGCCACACACACACACCTTATCCCACCTGGGAGCCTGATTTTTTAATTAAAGTGAGATTTTAACTTCTAAAGGTTGTAAAAAATATATCACATATTCTGAAATTTAAGCAAACATTTATACAGAAAATGTAAGCAGACTGCAATTTCAAATTTTCCTACATTATTTTCCATAAAACTTTTACATGCACCATAGCAGGAGCAAAAGGTCATGGGTACCCTACATAAGGAAAGCCCTGCTGAGTCAGACCAAGTCCATCGAGCCCAGCATCCCATCTCCAACAGCGGCCAATCTGAGTCACAGTACCAGCAAATCCCAAAAAGTAGACATATTTTCCATACTTTATTTCCAGGGATCAGCAGTGGCTCTCCCAAGCCTAGACTTTTCCTCCAGGAACTTGTCCTCTCCTCTTTTGAATCCTGCTATTTTAGTCAACTAATCACATCCTTGAGCAACAGATCCTACAGCTGTTCCCTTTGTAATCTGGTACAAATCTGCAGGGAGTATAAACACAGACAGGGACAGAAATGGCAAAGTAGCTCCGCTCTGAAAAATATATATTCCAGTAACAAAGGCATTCCATCCTCTCTGATCCTCTTGTGCTCCAATTAGCATAAATGCTCTGCCTGCTACCCTGAATCCTGCTGAACACCTAGAGGGCACCTTTCCCTCCTTGCAAACTGGTCATTATAATTCCGCATCTGCAAAGAAGTGCATGCTGCAGAGAGGTAGGAGAAGGACAGGATCTCCTCCCAGGGACCAATAAGGAAATTAACTTTGCCGCTGTTGTGTAGCTCATTTTTTAAACAAATTACATAAACTAGTGTGGGACTAATTTTAAAATAACCACAGCATGCATGCAAGAACTATTATACAAAAGACCGTCTTGGTTTTTTTTTTTTTTTAATTAAAACAGATACTATAGAGGATTTTAATATGCCTAGATTTTACAAATGATCCTATTGGTTAATGAGCCATCCAACCATCGGGAGGTATGACTTATAAGAGAGGCTGAAATCCGGTGAGAAATTGTCATGTCAAAGGTCATTGCGGTCTCAGGGCTGGGCCTTTCACTGAGAGTCCACTGGGCACCCCTCCCCCCTTCCCCAGTACTGAATTTCTTTCAGGCCACAATACTCTTTCATCAGACCAACAAAAGAACCAACTAATTGTTCGCGAGCTTTCTCCTTAGATCTTTTCTTCATCTCCTGCTGAGAAGTAATGCAAAATGCAATGTGTGGCATCGGAAGGCCTAGAAATCTACTTCCAGCTGCACCTTGCCACGAAAACCTAGGGGCTGAGAAGTAATGGCTATCCTGTGAAAAAACTGACTACATTTAAAGTATTCTGAATCCTGCACCTTAAGCCACATTTTCTTTTATGGCTATATGCCTGTGAACTGCCCATCAAATGACAGGGTAAAATAGCATTCCTTCTATTGGACCACCCACCCTTCTCACCCTGACTTTATATGCTTCCCATCTCCCCCTCAAAAAAACAATGTTAAAAACTACCCCTGCTTGAGTGTGAAAAAAACTTAGGGCTCACTCCCTCCCATGTTTATCCCTTACCCCAGTTTAAAGTGTAGCAGCAAAGCGCAGACAAACCAATGATACCAGGAGTCTGTTCAGAAGGTCCAAATCATTTATTTGTGCACAAGTCTCAAGCAAGGCAATTTCAAAATGGCTGAGCAAAGTTTTCAAGCATTACAACAACTTTTATAGACTTCTGTTCCATTCTAGGTATAGAAAAACATTTCATTGGTCCCGGTACTGTCCCGTACCTCCCGTAGCCCTTCTATTGGTCCCGGTACTGATAAGTTTCTCCAATTATGTTCCTTCTGTGGGCTTCTGTAGGCATGACACCTGCCTGCCCCCCTTCTAGTCCCAATTACAATGGTCAGTTCATCAACTTGTTACTTTCACACTTTCAAGGTTATGGGACCAAGTTGTGCGTGCAGAAGAGTAAGGTTCTGTAACTCATCTGTCAGCACTCCTCATTATTTCTTTGCAAATGTACTTTTTCTTATCAGTAACTTTTAAACATGTCTTTTCTGTATTTTTCCATTTCTTAATTCTGCAGTTCTGCTTACCTAAGCTAATTCAATATTTCTACTGAGTTCTCTCTTACAATAGCAGCATATTGGGGGATGTGCAATCCTATATGCCTCTCCACAGGCCTCATTTACAGGTCAAGCTAGCCATGCTGGCCTGCCTATGTCAGACACCGTGGATCACAGGCCTGCACCTGCCACAAAAGCAGGTCTTCATCTGCAAGAGTGATGACTTTCAGCATGATGCTAGTTGAGCTGTGATGTTCCTTTCTAAGGCAGCCTGATCCTATCGGCCATTTTCAAGTGGGTGCTGCAGGAGTAGGAGTGATGAGGGCTCGCTCCTGCCCCATACTACCCACCAGGGATACGTTGATAGGTGCTGGGAAAGAGTACGGGTTGAGGAGGCTTTCAACTATTTCATCAGGGATTGGGAATCGAGGATGGGGGGTACCTATTTCTTCAAGGATATGAAGTGTGATGTCAGCCTGAGGTGGGCACTATTTTCTTTTAAGGGATTGGGGTGGGGAGGGGCAATCTTTTTTGTACATCGCCAACCTGGCCCTACAAACGTTATCAGGGCACAAGCTGGAACCTGCTAGCTTTACACTGCTGCGGTCAGGGACATACAATGTTCCTGGGCCACAGCCATGCAAGAAAGAAGTTACCTGGTTTGGTGAATCGCATGATAAATAAAACAGCACATCGCTAACTCACAGTAAAATAATGCATTTAACAAGGGCCTAGGTTGTAGCTATGGCAACACAGGGTGAAGTGATTTGCTGAAGGTCTTAAGTAGTATCAGCAGGGTTTTGAAGCCAGGCTGGTTCTTAGCCTGCTGCTCTAACCCCGATTCCCAGCTGTCTGTCCCAATTGCAGCCTCCTGCAATTGGGACAGAGGGTGTAGAAAATAATTTATATTTTCAATTTAGTCATTTGCATTTATCATTTTTTAGAATTTACATCCATTCTCGTTATTACTACTACTACTACTACTACTATTTAGCACTTGTATAGCGCCACGCACGCGGCGCTGTACAGCTACCTACAAGAGGCAGCCAAAATACAGAGACAGTCCCTGCCCGTCAGAGTCATGCTCATCGGAGCTTACAATCTAGCCAGAACAATAAAGAGCAGTTTAGTGCAAGGCACGGTATGGTCTATACAATTGGTCATGAGAAATGACGGAGTTTAAGATAAGAAGGGGATGGAAGTCAGGATCTGAAAGCAACGGTGAAGAGGTGGGTCTTCAACCTGGATTTGAAGAGGGCCAGGGAGGGTGCCTGGCGTATAGACACAGGTAGGTTGTTCCAGGCGTAGGGTGCAGCAAGGAGAAAGGAGCGAAGTCGGGAGTTAGCGGTGTGGGTGAAAGGCATAGATAGAAGTAATTTGTTAGCGGAGCGCAGGTTCCGAGAGGGAACGTAGGGAGAGATAAGAGATGAGAGGTAATGAGGGGCCATAGAGTAAATGCATTTATAGGTCAGTAGGAGAAGCTTGAACTGGATGCGGAATTGGACAGGGAATCAGTGAAGTGACCTGAGAAGAGGAGTAATGTGGGTATGGCGGGACTGGTGGAAGATTAGTCGAGCAGCATGATTTTGTATAGTTTGAAGGGGAAGGAGGTGGCTGATGGGGAGACCAGCAAGGAGCAGGCTGCAATAATCGAGGCAAGAGGAGACTAAGGAATGGATAAGCATTTTGATGGTGTGTTCAGAGAGGAAGGGGCGGATTTTGCCAATGTTGTAGAGGAAGAAACGGCAGGTCTTAGCTACATGCTGGATATGTGCGGAGAAGGAGAGAGAGGTGTCAAAGATAACCCCTAGGTTGCGGGCCGAGGGAACAGGAAGGATAGTAGCTCCATCAACACAGACTGAGAATAGGGGAAGAGGAGGGGAGGAGTTGGGGGGAAAGACAAGGAGTTCAGTCTTGGCCATGTTCAATTTCAATCGGCGATGAGACATCCAGGTAGCGATGTCGGAAAGGCAGGCAGAGATCATGGGCTGGGTTGCTGAAGAGATATTAGGTGTAGAGAGGTAGATTTGGGAGTCATCGGCATAGAGATGGTACTGAAAGCCATGGGAGGAGATAAGCACACCAAGGGCTTGGGTGTAGAGAGAGAAAAGGAGGGAACCCAGGACGGATCCCTGGGGTACACCTACATGGAGCGGGGTAGAAGAGGAGGAGGAGCCGCCAGAGCATACACTGAATGAGCGATGGGAGAGGTAGGAGGAGAACCAGGATAATACCGAGTCCTTGAAGCCAAGGGAGAAGAGGGTGGTGAGGAGAAGATTGTGGTCAACGGTGTTAAAGGCAGTGGAGAGATCAAGAAGGATGAGGATAGAGTAGAGGCCCTTAGATTTAGCCAGGAACAGGTCATTGGAAACTCTTGCGGGAGCCATTTCAGTGGAGTGTAGGGGACGGAAGCCGAATTGTAGTGGGTCCAGGAGGGCCTGGGAGGTGAGGAAATTGAGGCAACGGCGGTGGACGGCCCGTTCTAGTAGTTTAGATATGAAGGGAAGGAGGGAGATGGGTCAATAGTTGGAATGTTTAACAGGAAGAAAGAAGGTCTGATGGTTCCTAAGACACATGCTCCTCCCCATTGTGGCGGGAGTTGCGCATATGCTCGGTTTCCACAGATCCAATATAGGCCAGGTGGGGCTTGCCAGGCTTGGACTTTGGCAAGGTTAGTCCATAGACCTGCAAGTTCAGGAAATCTAGCTAATGGGTTAGGAGGTTCAGGATGTCTAATTCCTGACCACCATGCTATCTTCTTGGTCGTGGCATTATAGTACTTCTGGCTAAGACAGACCAGCTGTCCTACCTTTTGGGTGAACTGGGGTCCAGTTCTGGCAAAGCAAAGACGTCCAACGATTGAGTGCGCTAACACCCATTCACTGGTAGTCTTGTGTAATTCAGTCTGGTTATAAATCATGGAATAATTCAATTCTTGGGCTTCCCAGGGCCATTGATCTCCCATTTGGGTTCCGCCACAGAAATAGCAATCTGTGATCTTAAGACTAGAGACTACTGCTCCGGCTAATTCTAGAAACAAATTCTGTGAAGGGTGAGGGATCTCAAACTTATTTACATGCATAGCTTCATAAAAGGTATTATGAATATGATATTTAGATGACTTGTGGGCTTGAGTATTCAATCTAATATACACAATGGTCCCTGGATCTGTTCCTCCTCCAGCAATACGTAAACCAAACTTGTATCCTTGTTTCCATGCATGGGGATTATGTACACGCAAGTGTAAGGGGTTACAAGCATCTTTCTGACATTTATCATTTGTGGTTGGCTTGGTTAGAGTAGCCATCCGTTTATCTATTTTCTCATCAGTTATACCAGTGTTCCAGGTAGCATAGAAAACACATTCCCAATATGGGCAATAGTAATCTGCCGCTGTAGCAGTACTATACCCTGATCCTGTTTTCCCTGTACACTTCCACCAATTTGTGGCACCTTCTGGACACATATACTTATGGTCATTTCGATACGCTTTCTCCCATGTACCACAGGTGGACTGACTATCTCTATTAATAGCATTACATGCATCAAAATTCAAAACAGCAGGTTTAGTAATGTCCTTAAGTGGTGGTGTAGCAGCTAATATAGGTCCATCTGCATCCTTCCATCTTATTTCCAATGTGTAATAGGATGGATTCTGATGCGGATTATAGCATGCTTTGATTTTGCCATGAGTGCAAACATTTAGTTCAGTGGTGTTATAGATACACCGAGTTATTGTTCCCTTGCAGGTATAGTAAGAATGGTAAAGCAAAGTCTGAGTTACTTTCAGTCCAGTTCTAGTAGAAGTAATGCAAGCGGTGCATGGAGGTAGAGCATAAGTCTGTTCAAAACCTCCAAAGAAGGCAACCAAGGCAAAGCAGAAGCAAAGATACATGTTGATGTTGATTGGAGTTCTTCTGAATCCTCAGCTTGCTGATCTTGATCACGACGGTCTATTATTCTTCGTCCCGTTTGCTAATGAAGCAATTTAACGGGTGCTGAGTGTTGATTGAAGATCCTCAAGATGTCCAGCACACATTAACCAACTTAGCAATTCAGTTGGCTTGTGAAGTCTGGCTTTAGCCAGTGTAGTCTCAAAGTAGTGTGTCAAATCACACACACAAATTGGGTTCGTTGAAACAAAACTGTTGCTGTATGGAAAACAGCAATCCTCTTCGAAAGACTTGGCTACTGCAAAGCACTTGTGATGAAGTGTCTATGCTGCTGGTTGCCGTCTCAGAGTAACTCGCAAGGGTACATCAGGGTGCTGCTCTGCTGTCCACCACTCTGGTTCAGGATCGGCGGCGGGCTTGACTCTGCTGTGGTGGATCCAGGCGTCGATCTCGGCTACCTTTACTGCAGTTGGGGTAGACAGGATGACGGTGTACGGTCCCTTCCAATGGGGTTCCAACGGTATCTTCTTCCAATCTTTGATCCACACCGAAGTTCCAGGCTGGTATGGATGCAAGGGTTCCGTCAAGTTGATAGGCAACTGGTCTTGGATCCACGTATGGAGAGTCTGCAGAACAAAACTAAGAGCTAGGAGTTCTTGTCTGGTTACTTCTGAACCAATCTGGGCTAGACTTCCTTTGACTCCCTGCACTATTGGTGGGGGTTTACCATACAAAACTTCAAAAGGGGAAAATCCTGTTGACTTTACAGGGGCTGAGCGTATTCTGAGTAAAGCTATGGGGAGCACTTGGGGCCATTTCAAGTGTGTCTCCTGACAAAGCTTAGACATTTGGGCTTTCAACGTACGATTCATTCGCTCAACTTTCCCTGAACTCTGGGGTCTGTATGCAGTGTGGAGCTTCCACTGTATCTGCAAAGCTTTTGCTAACTGCTGAGTAACTTGGGAGACAAATGAGGGTCCATTGTCTGACCCTATTACTGCTGGAATTCCAAATCTGGGGACAATCTCTCTCATTAAGGCTTTGGTAACTTCTCGGGCTTTCTCAGTTCTGGTTGGGAATGCTTCTACCCACCCAGAGAAAGTACAAACTAATACTAGTAGGTAATGGTATCCATTGGCTTTTGGCATTTCGGTGAAATCAACTTGGAGGTTGTGCATGGGGGTCACACCTCTTGACTGAACTCGGGGTGCTGTAATAAGGCCTTGCTTGGCATTATTCTTGGCACAAGTTTGACATTGTCGTGCTACTGAAGCTGATATGGTTGTCATCAGAGGGATGTAGAAATGTGGTCTGAGTGCTTTCTCCATAGCACTCTTCCCATAGTGGGTGGCTTCGTGGAAAGCTTTGACAAAAGATGGTCCTAACAGTTCAGGAATTACTATTCGTCCTGGAGGTTGACTGCCTTCTTCTGGTGGCAGCTCAATCCATCCGTCTTTCAATACTCCATTTTCTTTGTCACAATAGTAATCTAATTCTTTGGTGGTATATCGTGGGGTCCATAGATTCAAGGGTACTGGAAACAATGCTGCTTGCATTGGCATAGCTTGTGGGGCAATTTGTCCTGTCATAGCTGCTTGTCGTGCTGAGGCATCTGCAAATCTATTTCCTCGAGCAACTTCTCCTTTTCCTGCTTGATGTCCTCTGCAATGCATGACAGCTACACGTGTTGGGGCCCAGACTGCATCAAGTAACATCAATATCTCGGGACCATATTTGACTGATTTTCCTCCGGATGTGATGAGTCCTCTTTCTTTATAGAGAGCTCCATGGGCATGCAAGGTAGTGAAAGCATATTTGGAATCTGTATATACATTTAACACAAGTTTTTCTCCTAACAACAATGCTCTGGTGAGTGCTATCAATTCGGCTTTCTGGGCTGATGTGCCTGAGGCTAGAGCTGATGATTCAACTACTTCATGTTGAGTGACGACTGCATATCCGGCACAGCGTCGTCCATCAAGGATGAGACTGCTCCCATCAACATAATAGATCTGGTCGGGATTGTCTATGGGCACATCTGTCAAATCAGGTCGGCTGGAGAACACAGTCTCCATGACTTCGATACAGTCATGTTCTGGGAGTTCTTCACTGATGGGTATCAAGGTAGCTGGATTCAAGGCATGGCTCACTTCAAGTTGTATTTGTGGGTTTTCACATAACATGCTCTGGTACTTCAACATTCGGGAATTGGTGAGCCAATAATTTGCTTTTTGTTCCATAAGGGCAAGGACTGCATGTGGCACAGTGACTCGTATGTTCTGTCCTAGTGTGAGTTTGTCTGCTTCACTCACTAGTAGTGCTGTAGCTGCAACTGCTCTCAAGCAGGGTGGCCATCCCTTGGCCACAGGGTCCAATTGTTTCGATAGGTAGGCTACAGGTCGCTCCCAATTTCCTAATTTCTGAGTCAACATGCCTAGGGCATTTCCCTGTGTGTTTCATGTACAAACAAGTGGAAAGGTTTGTGGACATCTGGTAGTCCAAGTGCTGGTGATGACATCAATTCTTCTTTCAATTTCTGGAAGGCTGTATCCTGCTCAAGTCCCCACTCCAGTGGTGACTTCTCTTCTCCTTTTGTGGCTTCATACAGTGGTTTGGCAATTTGGGCAAAGTTGGGTATCCAGATTCGGCAATATCCTGCTGCTCCCAGAAAGGCTCTAACTTGCTTTCTGGTTGTTGGAGTTGGAATTCTGCATACTGCTTCTTTTCTTTCTCTGCCTAATCTTCTGCTTCCTTGGGTAATACGAAAACCCAAGTATTTCACTTCTGTTTGACATAGTTGTGCTTTGGCTCTGGAAACTTTATATCCAGCTTCATTTAGTAACTGCAAGAGATCTTTGGTGGCTAATATACATTCTCTTTCTGATACGGCAGCTATCAACAGATCATCCACGTACTGGAGAAGTACTCTCTTCCCCGGGGTTACTGGATAGCTTGAAAGATCTTGATTCAGTGCAGCACTAAAGATGGTAGGTGAATTCTTGAATCCTTGGGGTAATCTTGTCCAGGTGAGTTGGCCCCCTCTTCCAGAGATGGGGTCCTGCCATTCAAATGCAAACAATATTTGGCTTACAGGGGCTAATCTTATGCAAAAGAATGCATCTTTCAAATCCAGTACAGTGAAATGGGTAGCTTCAGCAGGTATCAGTCCTAGAAGAGTGTAAGGATTGGGCACAACTGGATGTATAGTTTCAACTGCATCATTTACTCTCCTCAAATCTTGCACTGGGCGATAATCATCTGTCCCAGGTTTCTTTACTGGCAAAAGTGGGGTGTTCCATGGGGATTGACATACTTTTAGTAGGCCATACTCAAGCAATCTTTGTAAGTGGCGATGAATGCCTTCAATTGCGGCTCTTGGGAGAGGGTACTGTTTGACGTGCACTGGGGTAGCACTAGGCTTGAGGGTTACAATCACTGGAGCTATATGCTTGGCTAGGCCTGGGGGACTGCCTTCTGCCCATACTCCAAGTGGTGCATGAATGTTCTTTAAAGTTTGTTCAAAATAGGTATCTTGAATCGAATCATCAATGTAGTATCTCCATTATTCTTCTCGGGGAACTGTCAGCAGCATTACTCCTGCTGGCTTGGCTTGGGAATTTACTGTCATTTGCATTTCTCCTTGTTCAGAAAAAGATATTTGTGCTTGAAGCTTGGCTAGCATATCTCGTCCCAGTAGTGGTACTGGACATTCGGGCATGTAAAGGAATTGATGAGTTACTTGCTGTCCTCCTAGACTACATATTCGGTTTTGAAGAAAAGACTTTGTGGCTTTGGCACCAGTTGCTCCTATAATGGTGACTGCTCTTTTAGTGAATGGGGCTATCTTTTTGTCTATTACTGAATGCTCTGCTCCAGTATCAACCATAAAGTTCATAATTTGGTCTCCTATTTGTATTCCGACCATAGGCTCCTGGAGACCTAAAGCAAACTTGGAGCCCGGTCTGTCCTAATCCACGTCATCCTCATCATGGGCTTGTGTGGCCAATGCTTGGATGGCTCCTCCTCCCCTCTCTCTCTGGAATTGTTCTCGGTTGGCTCCTCCTCGGCCTCGGGGACGGCCTCGTCTTTCTTCTCGCCACTGATGATCGTTGTTGTCATCTTTCTGGGCGTCTTCGAGTTGCGGGCACGTATCTCTCCAATGTCCTTCCTCTCTGCAATAGGCGCATTGGTTCACGCCTAGTCTCTGGGTCCGGCCTCCGCCTTGACCCCGCCCTCTTCCTCTGCTCCTTCGACTAGGGACACCTCCCCTTTTCTTTTCAACTATGGCCGCAGCCAAAAAATCAGCTTTCTTCTTCATCTTTCTATCACATTCTCTCTGTCTTTCAGTATCACGATTCACATACACTTTATGAGCGACTTCCAATAACTGTGTTGCATTCATGCCCGCAAACCCTTCTAATTTCTGTAATTTACGTCTAATGTCTGGTTGAGACTGGTTTACAAAAGCAGAATTCACCATGCATAAACTTCCTGGTGCCTCGGGATCATAGGGAGTATACATTCTGTAGGCTTCAGTTAATCTTTCATAATAATCTGCTGGGCTCTCATCTATTCCTTGGATAACTCCTGCGACTTTGGAAAGGTTCATAGCTTTTTGGCCCCCCCTTTTCAGGCCTTGTAAAAAGCCTTGGCGAAAACGGGCTAGGGCTGTGGATCCTTCATCTGTATTTGGATCCCATTGGGGGTCTTCATTCGGGAATTCTCTCTGAGCTGCTTCTCTACGATCTATTATATTCTGTCCCTGTGCCGGAGCTGCAGGGTTTTCTGCCATCCATTCAATAGCTGCTTTTCTAATTCTCGCTCGTTCTTCTGTAGTGAATAGGGTGGTCAGGAGCTGACGGCAATCTGGCCAAGTGGGTTGGTGAGTATCCATAATACTAGTTACTAATTCTGTCAGCTCCTGGGGCTTGCTAGTATAGGAGGCATAATGCGACCTCCAATTTAATAAATCAGTTGTAGAGAAAGGGATATACACATAGGTTAGGGGTCCCGCTACCACTTCATCATTATCATTCTTTACGGGCACTCCCGGAACTTGCCTTAAGGGAAACAGTTTGGCTGTCCCAGGCGTCATTTGGGATCTAAGGGTTATTGTCGTTGCCTTTGCAGGAGTCGCTTTCTTTTTCTCAACTGGTTTTGCTTTGGGTTTCTCTTTCACTGGCGTGCTAGTGCTAGCGCTAGCTTTCTCAATTATTTGTACACTGTCCTCTTCCTCTTCTGGGGAATTTCCTTCTTCTCCTCCTTCTATCTCCGCTTCTGACTCACTTTTTACGTCCTCCACTTCTCTTTCCACTGATTCTTCCTCTTTCTCTTCTCTAGGAGGGGGACCGGGGGTTGGGTCCCGCCTCGGCTCTGGCCGTCTCTGGGGTTCTGGGGCAGGACGCCGCCAGGCTATTCTTACTGGGCCTGGGGTTCGGGGCTGCCTGAGGACTACTTCTGGGGAATCAGGATCTGCCAGGATGGGTTTCTTCATGGCTTTCTTATCCTGCTCTTTCATTCTAGGCTGTTCCGTTTTCTGTCTAGAATCTGTTTTAGCTAACATTATTCTGCACTGTTCCTCATAACAGCGCTGCGCCCAGGAGGGCGGATCTTCACAAATACTTAACCAGGAATCTATATAGGGGTACTGATCTGGGTGCGCTACCCGCACTCTACGGTGTATTGACTGAATAATCTCTACAGTGAACGTTCCTTCTCGGGGCCAGATGGGGTCTAGATCGGGCCACTCCCTAGTACACAAAATCTGCAAACGGGCTGCTGTCATTTTAATACCATAATCTCCTGAATATCCCTCTTTAAAATGTGCGATCATACATTCTAATGGAGTGTTTCTAGTAGACCCCGCCCCTCCCATTTCGATGTGTGCGTGCAACAACAGACAGAAGGGAAAAGGAGGGCGGACCGTGGGTAAGGGGTCCTCACGGCCCTGGAAACGTATAGGGAATACAAATAACAAGACAAGACGACAATCGCTTCCCCCTTTTCGCGACCTGAACGCGGTCGCCCGGTCAGGAAATGCGCTAATCAGGGGTCCGCCTTCACTTGGTCCGTGCTGCCAGACCTCTCATTCACACTTCGTTCACACAATCATGCTAGCAACGTATCCCAGAATGCATTCGTTTCTATCTGTTCTGACTAGTCTTTTTCCCAATTACAAAAAGGATGAGGGTTTCACCTAGCGAATTCCCATGCCAGGCTACTCGGCTCTTCCTTGAGAGTTGATCATGCTCTCTTACCAATTCCCAATATCTCGAGATTACAAATTCCAAATTCCAATGGCAGTACTGCTCTTTCTATTTCTGTCTAGACCCAAAATCAAAACTATACTCACCGGATCCGGTCCTCAAACTTCCCAAGCAGGCGCATGAGTTGGACCTCGGACTCCCCTCACTCGGGTTCGAGGCGTTGGCTCCAACCGGGCCCGGCACCCGCCGAGGTCCGACCAGCTCCCTCCGATACAAGGGACCGGTGGCGCCAGGGAGCGGCCCTCGTCGGAAGGGCGCGATCCCGGCAGGACCAAGCCTATAGAGGCGGAAAGTCGTGGTATATTGCCCTATATACACTTTGATTCCACAACTTCCCGGCCAACGCACCAAGGAATATGTAGCAGCAAAGCGCAGACAAACCAATGATACCAGGAGTCTGTTCAGAAGGTCCAAATCATTTATTTGTGCACAAGTCTCAAGCAAGGCAATTTCAAAATGGCTGAGCAAAGTTTTCAAGCATTACAACAACTTTTATAGACTTCTGTTCCATTCTAGGTATAGAAAACATTTCATTGGTCCCGGTACTGTCCCGTACCTCCCGTAGCCCTTCTATTGGTCCCGGTACTGATAAGTTTCTCCAATTATGTTCCTTCTGTGGGCTTCTGTAGGCATGACACCTGCCTGCCCCCCTTCTAGTCCCAATTACAATGGTCAGTTCATCAACTTGTTACTTTCACACTTTCAAGGTTATGGGACCAAGTTGTGCGTGCAGAAGAGTAAGGTTCTGTAACTCATCTGTCAGCACTCCTCATTATTTCTTTGCAAATGTACTTTTTCTTATCAGTAACTTTTAAACATGTCTTTTCTGTATTTTTCCATTTCTTAATTCTGCAGTTCTGCTTACCTAAGCTAATTCAATATTTCTACTGAGTTCTCTCTTACAATAGCAGCATATTGGGGGATGTGCAATCCTATATGCCTCTCCACAGGCCTCATTTACAGGTCAAGCTAGCCATGCTGGCCTGCCTATGTCAGACACCGTGGATCACAGGCCTGCACCTGCCACAAAAGCAGGTCTTCATCTGCAAGAGTGATGACTTTCAGCATGATGCTAGTTGAGCTGTGATGTTCCTTTCTAAGGCAGCCTGATCCTATCGGCCATTTTCAAGTGGGTGCTGCAGGAGTAGGAGTGATGAGGGCTCGCTCCTGCCCCATACTACCCACCAGGGATACGTTGATAGGTGCTGGGAAAGAGTACGGGTTGAGGAGGCTTTCAACTATTTCATCAGGGATTGGGAATCGAGGATGGGGGGTACCTATTTCTTCAAGGATATGAAGTGTGATGTCAGCCTGAGGTGGGCACTATTTTCTTTTAAGGGATTGGGGTGGGGAGGGCAATCTTTTTTGTACATCGCCAACCTGGCCCTACAAACGTTATCAGGGCACAAGCTGGAACCTGCTAGCTTTACACTGCTGCGGTCAGGGACATACAATGTTCCTGGGCCACAGCCATGCAAGAAAGAAGTTACCTGGTTTGGTGAATCGCATGATAAATAAAACAGCACATCGCTAACTCACAGTAAAATAATGCATTTAACAAGGGCCTAGGTTGTAGCTATGGCAACACAGGGTGAAGTGATTTGCTGAAGGTCTTAAGTAGTATCAGCAGGGTTTTGAAGCCAGGCTGGTTCTTAGCCTGCTGCTCTAACCCCGATTCCCAGCTGTCTGTCCCAATTGCAGCCTCCTGCAATTGGGACAGAGGGTGTAGAAAATAATTTATATTTTCAATTTAGTCATTTGCATTTATCATTTTTTAGAATTTACATCCATTCTCGTTATTACTACTACTACTACTACTACTATTTAGCACTTGTATAGCGCCACGCACGCGGCGCTGTACAGCTACCTACAAGAGGCAGCCAAAATACAGAGACAGTCCCTGCCCGTCAGAGTCATGCTCATCGGAGCTTACAATCTAGCCAGAACAATAAAGAGCAGTTTAGTGCAAGGCACGGTATGGTCTATACAATTGGTCATGAGAAATGACGGAGTTTAAGATAAGAAGGGGATGGAAGTCAGGATCTGAAAGCAACGGTGAAGAGGTGGGTCTTCAACCTGGATTTGAAGAGGGCCAGGGAGGGTGCCTGGCGTATAGACACAGGTAGGTTGTTCCAGGCGTAGGGTGCAGCAAGGAGAAAGGAGCGAAGTCGGGAGTTAGCGGTGTGGGTGAAAGGCATAGATAGAAGTAATTTGTTAGCGGAGCGCAGGTTCCGAGAGGGAACGTAGGGAGAGATAAGAGATGAGAGGTAATGAGGGGCCATAGAGTAAATGCATTTATAGGTCAGTAGGAGAAGCTTGAACTGGATGCGGAATTGGACAGGGAATCAGTGAAGTGACCTGAGAAGAGGAGTAATGTGGGTATGGCGGGACTGGTGGAAGATTAGTCGAGCAGCATGATTTTGTATAGTTTGAAGGGGAAGGAGGTGGCTGATGGGGAGACCAGCAAGGAGCAGGCTGCAATAATCGAGGCAAGAGGAGACTAAGGAATGGATAAGCATTTTGATGGTGTGTTCAGAGAGGAAGGGGCGGATTTTGCCAATGTTGTAGAGGAAGAAACGGCAGGTCTTAGCTACATGCTGGATATGTGCGGAGAAGGAGAGAGAGGTGTCAAAGATAACCCCTAGGTTGCGGGCCGAGGGAACAGGAAGGATAGTAGCTCCATCAACACAGACTGAGAATAGGGGAAGAGGAGGGGAGGAGTTGGGGGGAAAGACAAGGAGTTCAGTCTTGGCCATGTTCAATTTCAATCGGCGATGAGACATCCAGGTAGCGATGTCGGAAAGGCAGGCAGAGATCATGGGCTGGGTTGCTGAAGAGATATTAGGTGTAGAGAGGTAGATTTGGGAGTCATCGGCATAGAGATGGTACTGAAAGCCATGGGAGGAGATAAGCACACCAAGGGCTTGGGTGTAGAGAGAGAAAAGGAGGGAACCCAGGACGGATCCCTGGGGTACACCTACATGGAGCGGGGTAGAAGAGGAGGAGGAGCCGCCAGAGCATACACTGAATGAGCGATGGGAGAGGTAGGAGGAGAACCAGGATAATACCGAGTCCTTGAAGCCAAGGGAGAAGAGGGTGGTGAGGAGAAGATTGTGGTCAACGGTGTTAAAGGCAGTGGAGAGATCAAGAAGGATGAGGATAGAGTAGAGGCCCTTAGATTTAGCCAGGAACAGGTCATTGGAAACTCTTGCGGGAGCCATTTCAGTGGAGTGTAGGGGACGGAAGCCGAATTGTAGTGGGTCCAGGAGGGCCTGGGAGGTGAGGAAATTGAGGCAACGGCGGTGGACGGCCCGTTCTAGTAGTTTAGATATGAAGGGAAGGAGGGAGATGGGTCAATAGTTGGAAGGGCATGTGGGATCGAGTGAGGGTTTCTTGAGGAGGTGTGTGACAACAGCATGCTTGAAGTCAGCGGGGATAGTAACAGTGGAGAGTGAAAGGTTGAGGATATGAGTGATGGAGGGGACAATGGTGGGGGAGATGGGGTGTAGGAGGTAGGTGGGGATAGGGTCAGCTGAACAGGTTTGGAGGAGGTAAGAAGGAGTGTGGTTTCTTCTTCAGAGATTGGAGGGAAGGAGGAGAGGGTGGCAGAAGAATTATGGATGGGGGAGAATTGGGGAGGGGGGAGGTAGCTGAGGGGGTGGGGAATTGTAGGGTAATCGTGTGAATTTTGTCGTGGAAGTAGTCTGCTAGGGTTTGGGCAGAAAGGGAGGGCGGGACCAGGGGCGGGGGGACCTTGAGGAGAGAATTGAGGGTATTAAAGAGACGGCGAGGGTCAGAGGCAAGGGAGTTGGTCAGATGGATGTAGTAGTCTTGTTTGGCAAGTGCTATGGCTGACTAGAAGGAGCCAAGCATGAATTTGAAGTGCAGGAGGTCCTCCGGGGAGCGGGATTTGGACCAGGCACGTTCGGCAGCACAGGTGCAGGTGCGTAGATAGCGGGTTGAGGGCAAGCGCCAGGGCTGGGGAGTAGATTGTCTGACGTGGGATGAGTGGGCCAAGAGTATCAAGCGCTAAGGATAGTGTAGCATTGTAAGAAGATAATGCCTCGTCGATGGATTTGGAGGATATAATGGAGGAAAGAGATGGAGAAATGGTGGAGGAGAGAGTCAGGGGATTAATATTATGAAGGTTTCTAAATAGGTCGGAGGAGACAGGACGAGGTTGAGATGGCAGAAGCTGAAGAGTAAAGGTTAAAAGGTGATGGTCAGATGAGGGAAGGATTGAGTTGCGGATGTTTAAGGGAGAGGAATTAGAGAAGAGTATTAGGTCAAGGCAGTGGCCGTGTAGGTGGGTGGGGGCGGTGGAGAAAAGTTGGAGGTCGCATGAGGAGGTGAGGGCTAGGAACTTTAGTGCATGGGGGTCGGATGGGTTGTCGACGTGAATGTTAAAGTCACCAAGAATAAGAGTGGGGGAAGGGGGATCCAGAAAAGCGGAAAGCCAGGAGTCGAAGTCGGTGAGGAAGGTTGATTTGGATTTGTTGGATGGGCGATAAATGACAGCTACTCGGAGGGGAAGAGATGTGAGGAGGTGAATGGAGTGGACTTCAAAAGAGAGGGGGGAGGGTGACTGAGGTAGCAGGAGGGGTGGGAATTGGCAGGAGGGAGAAATTAGGAGACCAACACCGCCACTGCGACCGGTGGTTTGAGGTATATGGGAGAACTGGTAGCCCCCACAGCAGAGAGAAGCAATGGATACAGTGTCATCTGGGGGGAGCCAGGTCTCAGTCAGGGCAAGAAGGTGTAGGGCATTAGAGATAAAGAGATCGTGAGTAAAAGGAAGTTTGTTAATGACTGAGGATGCGTTCCATAGGGCACATGAAAACGGGAGAGAGGAGGGGGGAAGGAGAGGGATATGGATAAGGTTTGATACGTTACGTGAGAATTTCTTATCAGAGTAACATGAGGCTTTATTTCTAGAGTAGTGCAGAGATTTAGAGCGAGCAGGGTGTGGGTGGATATGTCTGGGTGTGTGTGCCCTCCAAGAGGGATTTGAGAGAGGGGAAGTGAGGGGTGAATGAGGGGTGATATTGATGGTATCAGATAGGTTATGTGAGGGTTTCTTTTTGGGGATAAGGTTGGGGTTGATATCTCTGGAAGAGTGATTGGGGGATGAGTGAGGGAGGGCGGAAGGGGGGAGGAGCGGGATGTGGATGAGATTGGAAAAGGTACGTGAGGTTCTTGGAGTGAGAAAGAAATCGAGGGGAGCCAGGGATGGGGTTGACATTACCTGATGAGAGAAGGAGGAGGAGGAGTAGAGAGCGTGGTAAAGCGGAGACAGTATGGCGGAAGCGAGGGTGGGGTTGCCTTAAAGAGAGAGGGGCTGGCTGAATGCGGGGGATGGTGTGCTGAAGCTCAAAGGCAGATGCTAGGCTAGAGGACATAATGGAGGGAGAAGTGAGGAAGGTGGGGGGAGGGGTAGGGGGGAGAGGAGGGAGGGTGTTGGTAGGAGGGGAGGCAGTTGGGGAGGATGAGGAAGAGAAGGACAATGTGATGTGGGGCCATGGCAATGGGTAACAATTTCTATGCAGGCAGTGGGTAGCAGTTCTATGCAAACAATGGGTAGCAGTTCAATGCAAACAATGGGTAGCAGTTGTCGTGAGGGCTACCCTGGTGGCTAGTAGAGGTCAGGGCAGGTCAGACACAAAAATTATAAAGTTGAGATTGGCAAGTATTCCAAAGGCCCAATTGACTTTTGGTCCTAGTAGTTTCCTTGATACCAATCTTCAATGAAAACAACTGCTCAGAGTGGTGGGAAAAATAAAGGCTTTTTATTTCCCTTCTTCGCAATGGTTCAAATGATTGGGATACAACTATAAAGCAAAATGAAAAGGAACCAATTATACTGGGAGACTTCAATCTCCCATCCCTCCAGGACGCACAAACGGAAACATTCCTCAACGCCATGACAGCAATGAACCTATCGCAGATCATAACTGAACCGACACACGAAAAAGGAAACACACTGGACCTCATATTTCTGAACTCCCAGACATCCTACCCATGCAGCAGTCCAACAATCTCACCAGTCCCATGGTCAGATCACTACCTCATACACCTCTCCCACACATATCAACTGAATACAAACAGAGGAATCACGCCACACACACGGAGATTCAAAGCATTCAACAAAGAAGACTTCCTGACACTGACCCTACCTAATCTACTTACGAGTTCAAACAACCTTGATGACCTCATGGACAACTGGAACGCCACAATATCCTCAGCATCCAGAGCAACTATAAACAAAACCGGCAACAAACCCATCTCATCAAGGGCCCGCTGGTTCACCCCCGTCCTCCGAAAACTGAAAACAAAACTTAGAAGAGCAGAAAGAAAATGGAGGAAGACCAAAAATGACGAAGACAAAAAGCAATACCTACATGAACTCACTGCCTTCCACTCAGAAACCGATAATGCAAAGAGAAACTATCACACCAAAATTATCACGACCGCTGCGAACAAACCTCGAGAACTCTTCCAAATTGCCAAAAAGCTGACAAAGGCACCAACCACCTCCGATCAACTCCCAAATATCCCCGCAGATATCTTGGCTCGACAATACAAACAATTCCAGCAACCTCAACAACCTCACCGATGCGCTACAACCACAAGAACAAACTTCGGAATCGCCATAAATACTGACTGGAACACATTCAATGAAACCTCAAAGGAAGAGATATCCTCCACCATCTCCTGTCTGAACACCACCACATCCCCACTAGACCCCTGCCCCACCGAATGGATAAAGAAAACCAAGGAAGAACTAAGTGTCCCACTGACTCACATTCTAAACGAATCCTTTCAACAAGGATACATACCTGATGCCCTCAAAACATCAACCATTCGACCAACCATAAAGAAGAACAACCTGGACCCCACGGACCCCACCTCATACAGACCAGTGGCAAGCCTCCCCCTCGCCACCAAGATAATAGAAAAGATAGTCCAACACCAGCTTCAAGATCATCTAGACACCAACGACATACTTGACCCGCAGCAACACGGTTTCCGACCACTACATGGAGTTGAGACCCTCATGACCATCCTAATGAACACACTCATCATCGGAACCCAAGAGAAAAACTCTGGATACATCCTGATCTTCCTAGACATATCAGCGGCCTTCGACACAATCTCACACGAAATCCTAATACACAGACTACAAGCAATTGGAATCAAAGACACTGTACTCCAATGGTTCAGACCCTACTTAACTAACAGACAGCAACGGATCCGCACCCTCTCCACAACTTTGCCCCCCTACCAACAACTACAAGGAGTACCCCAAGGATCCACCCTATCCGCCATGTTGTTCAACATATATCTCCGTCCACTATGCTCAATCATACGCACCCACGACATCAACTTCCACATCTACGCGGACGACATAATGCTCTACGCACCAATTACAACCACCAACCCGAAAAACGAACAGCTGTCTGCCTGCTTCAATGACGTAACCAACTGGCTGCAGGAGAACAATCTATCCATCAACATAAAGAAAACCGAAGCCATAATAGTAACAAAAGAACCTGATTTCAAACCACCTACCCACCTCAACATGGGAACCACACAAATCCAAGTCCAGCCTCAAATAAGATATCTAGGGGTCATCATCGACCAAGCTCTCACCCTCAAACAACAAATCAGCAAAACTGCTAGGATGATATTCCACAAAGCCAAAACTATTCAACACCTCCGGCCCCTCCTAGAACCTCACGACTTCAGGACCGTGATGCAAGCTGTGACACTCCCTCATCTGGATTTCTGCAACATAATCTATCATGGACTTCCTGCCTCACACACCAGCTCCCTCCGTACTGCCTTAAACACTACAGCAAGGATCATTCAGAATGCAAAAAAACGGGACCACATAACTCCAATCCTAAGAAACCTTCACCTCCTTCCAGTGCAAGCAAGAATCAAGTACAAAGCTATCTTACTTACCCACAAAACTATCCACCAAAAACAGATCACCTCCCTACACTCACTCATTACTGCCTCGACCATCCCACAACAGATCAACCAGACATTCCTGCAATAACTCTATCGTTGTCCCTTACAAAAGAACCAAATCCACACAACGGACCTGCAACAGAGCATTCGAACTCTATGCTCCATCCCTCTGGAACTCTCTACCAAAACACATCAGGAGCAACGCTGACATCACATCATTTAAGAAACAACTAAAGACAATCCTATTCCGTGAACATCTCTGAACGGAAACAACACCATGACCTAAACACTTAGAAGTAAACATGTCCATGTCTACCCAAATCATTAAATGTTGACCCTGGTGATGGCCCCACCCTAAAAATTACCCCCCCCCCCCCGATGTTACATGTTACACCGCTTTGACCCGGTGAAAAGTGGGATATAAATGCAGTTAAATAAATAAATAAATAAATAAAATGTCCTTACTTCAGGTGAGGAAAAGAAAAACTCAGGTTTAAACCAAAAACTGTTACTTTCACAGGACTGGTGCTATTTACACAAAACAAGAATGTTCAATTCAGCAAGTCACACAGCTCACAAGCCTGACAAGGATTCTAGGCTTCCTGTAGCACAGTATGTACAATCCATTTCTGGATCTGAAATATCCCCTGCTAGTTCCACTTGCATTGGCTCATCTTCTGAAGCCTCTGAATCTGTGTCCCTGGTTTCAGGTAAAATATATTCAGGCTTTTTTTACAGTTCCTGTATCACTTCCCAATGTTCTGGGCTAAGCCTAGGGCGTCGGCTATGTGCTGTTTTATACTGAAAAGATTCCTCTTTATTCAGAGGTTTTATAGCAGCTCTATACAAACATTTTCCATTCAGAACTTTCTTCTTAGGTAAACATTTTTCATACCTTGTATCGTAGGAACCTTCAGACAAACGGTTTTCTTCTACTGCCTGTCTTCTCCATACAGCAGCTTTCTGAAATCTTTTTCCAGGAAAGTATGGTTTACCTTGTGAGGTTGGAGTCCCTTCTCCAAGTGAAGGTCTGGGCCTGTACCGGCTTAGCTTCTGGCTTGCCTGTGCAGCACGGCTTAGGTTCTCCAGCTGTCTCTCATTTGACTTTAGACTACAGTTGCAGCAATGCTTTCGCCTCTCTGGACAAACAGCTCTCACTCTTGTTTGAGCTGAGACCTTCCCAGGTCCTTCATCAGCTCCAGGGAAATCACCTTCCACTCGGGGTGGTTTGCTAGCGGTAGAGTAATCAGGTTTCCATTCTAACCTCTTTCTCTCTGCGCTGCAAGTGATCCTTCCCTTGCTTCTGCTGGACTTGCCTCCTTGGCCTGCTTCTCTTTCTCCACTGCTGCTCTTCTCTCTCTCCTTCCTGCCGACCACCTTCCTGCCGAACTGTCTCCAGTCTTCCACACTCTCCTTAAGAAGCACTCCTGCCTTCCAGGATTGGAAGCTGGCTGGCATTACCTTGTGACCAGCGGGGTGTGGCTCCTCAGTGTCTCTGAAGTCGCTCTGGCTCCCTCTAGCTGGTTCCTCCGAATAATGCAGCTTGTGCACGTCTTTTTCTCCATTTAAAACATTTTCTTTTCTTTCAAGAGGGTCTGCTGCATGACACAGTTCAATGCAAACAATGGGTAGCAGTTCAATGCAAGCAATGGGTAGCAGTTCAATGCAAGCAATGGGTAGCAGTTCTATGCAAACAATGGGTGGCAATTCAATGCAAACAATGGGTGGCAGTTCAATGCAAACAATGGGTAGCAGTTCAATGCAAACAATGGGTGGCAGTTCAATGCAAACAATGGGTGGCAGTTCAATGCAAACAATGGGTGGCAGTTCAATGCAAACAATGGGTAGCAGTTCTATGCAAATAATGGGTAGCAGTTCAATGCAAGCAATGGGCAGCAGTTCAATGCAGACAGTGGGTAGCAGTTCTATGCAGACAGTAGGTAGCAGTTCTATGCAGACAGTGGGTAGCAGTTCTATGCAGGCAGTGGGTAGCAGTTCTATGCAGGCAGTGGGTAGCAGTTCTATGCAAACAATGGGTAGCAGATCTATGCAAGCAGTGGGTAGCAGTTCTATGCAAACAATGGGTAGCAGATCTATGCAAGCAGTGGGTAGCAGTTCTGTGCGAACAATGGGAAGCAAGGTCTATGCAAACATTGGGAAACAAGTCCAAAGCAGAGTTACTTGCAGGTAATGGTGTGGTGATCGTGAGATGGTTGGGGTAGGAGGCGAGGTATGGAGGAGCGATCGTGCCTGCACGGCTCACCAGCAGCTACGGAGATTTGTTGGAGCAGTAACGGTTCACGTTAGAGCGCCCTGCGGGCTGTACAGGGGAAGTGCACTGTACAGGGGAAGTGCATCACTGTTTCTATTTTTTCTTTCAATTTGTCTGCTTGGAAGTGATATTATTGCTGTCCTGAGATGGATGGGGGTAAGATAATGACTCCTCTTCTTCACGTTTTGTTGCTCAGATCTGGAACTGAGGTGTCCCTTTCTCCACCCCTTCCCCTCCCCCCCACACTTAGATAAGTTTCCCAGATTTGCCTTCAAAAAATCTGTTAGCCTTAAGATACAGGGCGTTTTTTGAGGGGGTATGTAGTAGTACGAGTACTGGCACCTTTTTTGTTCCCTGCTAAACTGACCCATGATCCTCACATATTAATGAACTAGCCCTGCATATGAGTACCAGCACCTTTTTGCTAGAAAAAATGCACTGAACATATACATCATTAAATGGATGCTTTGAATGATAAACTCAAACTCAAAAGCTTTCTGCAGTTACTATCTTTCGACTTTCAAGCAGAGCTGTGATGACTTTCCCAGGGGAAAAGTGATAGAAAGGTATTTTTTGGGAGGTGGAGAGAGGGGGCAGCGGTGGGGCACTGGGTGGAAATACTTCTCCACGCAGAAACAGTAACCTGCTGCCTAGAGGACGAGACTTGGGTGATGGTACTTTAGTGGCCCATTAAGCAGCCGTCCCTCTTGGAAGGTAATAAATCAGACCGGCGTACGCATTGGATTCACAAAACATCACTACTGAACACTTGTTAATGTCCTCACTCGCATCAACACGCTGAGTTGCAAGGAAAAAAACCTCAGAGGCCTTTCTAGTCCACAGCCTGGTTCTCTGCTCGTTTTAAACCATTTCATTTTGTTCTGGCATTAACAGTTCACTGTTTTATTGGCCTTGTTTTCTCACATTCTTCTGAGTTCCAAAGGAAGGATTCGCTGAGGGCTACAGGAGAAAGAGAGTTTTGAACAGTAAAGCTGTGATCTGCATGGTATTCCGGCCCAAGGCCATATTTTCTTTATGCAAGTAAAGTGTGAAAGAGCGTTATCACTAGAGTGTTACTGTACGCTCATTTTTTCAGGTGATATATGAAATTTTACATGCACAGTCCCATTGAGTGGTGGGGAGGATATAAAGTATTATGTGACTTCAGCACACAGGGTAGGCCTCTCTGGTTCTCAGAGGAGGAAGAACCATCTGTGTAAAGGTTCCTCAGAACAGAATGGAAATATTTATTATTATTTGTTTGATTTATGTTCTACCTTAACAATTACTTTGATCAAGCCAGATTACAATGCAACATTCACAATAAAAACACAACCAAAAATGCTGATGAATCTTAAATCTAATTTCCCCCTGGAGCTAATTTCTTGATTCTGCTGTCCTCTGCCCTACTCCCTTCATCTCACCAGGAAGTAATATATATAAGAACCAATCGTCCCATTCATTCTAGTCCACATTGCCAAGGATATATATTCCTGCTGCCAATCTTAGAAGCTCCACCACTAGTCTGATCTTTTTCCTCTCGGTGGAACCAATACCAGGGGGCCAAAAATAAAAACCACATATATGGCAGCAGCGGGTGTTGACTGCATAAGTGTTTGTTTTTTTTTAATTTGTTGGGCCACAAAATGCATATATTCTGGCCATATGTGATAGGGTTTATGAGAAGCTCCCCATCCCCTGTACTGATATACCTCCAGCCAGACTAAGGACATGCCCCTTTAAGAACCAGAAACCAGACCCCTTTAAGGAACCTGGCTTGAATATACCTGGAAGGGTGTGGCTGGAGACGGTACTTTTAACCGGGAGGGAAGAGAGAGAGAGAGAAAAAAAGAAAGAAAGGAAGAAAGAAAGAAAGAAGAAGAAGAGCCTGAGGTGTTCCAGAGTATACAGTGACCACCGACCACTAAGGAGACCCTACGAGAAGGTAGGAGCTGGGGTGTTTCCACGTTGGTTAGCAGGCTTGTAATAGTAATACTGTGAAACCCAGAGTGAAGGAACTTTGGGGGCAGGGGAGAACTGTTTCTCTGCTACTGCTGTGAACTCCCTGTAAATAAAGCATTTTCCCTTTAACCCTCCGCCTGGCTCCCTGGGGGTTTGTGTCCTGCCCGCTTGCAGCATACTACACCATATAAATGAAAATATGGACAGAACTTTTATATATAAATGAAGGAAAGGTTAGGAACATTCCAGGGACAGAAGTAGAAGTTATATTGAGTGTGGTGAAATCCAGATACTATCCATGTGAAGGCATGTTCTAGAAATGATGTTTAGGTGCAATCTGGGACATCCAGTTCAAAATGCCTGTAAAAAGGTTGACTACATGGAAGCTTCTATTCTGACGTTTCTATTCTGATTTTAGAAGCTTCCATGTACCTGAAATGGATGGCGGCACCCCAGACATCCCCGTGAAAAAAGCTTAGGATGGGGATGTGTAGCCCATGCTGAATGCACATCTCTGCCTACCTATGCAGCATAGATTGGCATGCCAACCAGAAAACAAGTGCCCGCATTTCTCTTCCCTTTACTTTTCCATTGTGAATGTATTGCGGATAACAGAGTATCCTCATCTCTACTCCTTCCAGGTATTTTGGTGGCAGAATGAGAGCTTTTCTGTTGCCTATTTATGCAGTGGAGTAGGAATAGACATGGACGTTACCACTGGTGGGTTTAGACTTGCTCGCCATTTCTGAAATCAGGTGTGCATTGTCCCCAGGCGCCCCTACTGGCGTAGGAAATAAGAGCGTCGGGTGACATTTAATTTATTTTAAGGAGTGGTTGAGCTGAAGGACCAGGAGGATTCTGGTCCTTGTAGTGCAGAACTCCTTATAAAGAACAATCTACGCCAAAGTGTAGGGTAATAAGGCTTTATTTCCCCGGTCAACGCTTAGGCTCAATAAGACACAAAAGAAAATGAAGGTAATTCTTTCCTCTAACAAAAAGGTTCCACCATTATATAAACAGTTAAGGGTTGTAGGCTTCACAATTAACTGTTTAACTGGGTTAAGGCTTCTTTCAAATCAATAGAAATTAACATCAGGAAACAAATGGTTATCAACTTCACCATATGCAGAGTTCTCTTTTCTCTATACATCTAGCAAGGCAATCAAGCTAGCTCTTGAACAAAAGTTACATTCCATTGGTTCACTCTGAGGAATGGGAACACTGGTTTCACAATCACAGTCCATTGATTCTGGGTCACTACCTTCTTCAATGCTATGACTGTCTTCAGTATCTGTTAACTCCTCACAGGGGTTCTTCTGTTTCTCATACAACTTCCTTATCACACTGTTGGGAAGTACTTTTAAAAGGTTAGCTTTACTTCTTCTAACTTTCTGAGGCTTATCTATTTCCATAAGGTTTTCATCACTTAAACTTTCCCTTATAATGAAAGGCTTTTCATACCTTGGCTTCTGTAGGCTGCCACACCCAGGACTCAGCTTGCGACGTAGCTTCTCAGGCTGACAAGCTGTTCTGTGCACTGCTCTACAATCAGAGTTACCAGGAAAACCTGACGTGGATTTCCACTCTCTGTGTTTCTTGGCAAAAGTATCACTGTAGAAGGAATCTCCTTTCCTTGTGCCTTTCTGGTTTAGCATAGGAGACTTACTTGGGCTAGGAGAGTTGCTTTCATCAGGCAAGCTGCTTCTTTGGTTTGCTTGGCTTTGGACTCCATTCCAATACCTTTGGCCTCTCTGGACTTTATCCCTTTGAGAATACCTCTTTTGGATTCTGTCTCCTTGAGTTGGCTGCACCTGGAAGCCTTCCTCTTCCAGGCTTCTCTCACTGGTCCTGCTGCCGGTCCTTCTGACCTTGCTCTTGCCACTTTCCCAGCACTTGCTCTTGCCTCCTCCTGTTTCTCTCCTTGTTCCTTCTCCTGTTTCAGTTCCTGTTCCTCCTCTTCCACTGATCATCTGGTTTCCTTTATAAAGGGATTTCTGGTTTGCACGTTCTGAGTTTGAGGACAGGTGAAACTGCTTGTTATTAATGTGATCAATGCTAGAGCACGTTGCTTCAGGTACTGTGTAATTGCTCATGCGCCCTCTGGCTGAGCTGCGCTGGAACTGCACTCTCTGCCTTTTCTGAGTTCCATGAAAATCAGGAGTTTTTTTCAACACTGTTTCTTTTCTAGCTCCAGCCTCATGACAGCATGTATATCTTTTCTGGAACATCCTAGACATGCCTCCGCCATGCCCTCATGCAGCATGGACGTGTTCATCCTGGATATGTCGACATAGCTGGCTTTGTAAAATAATTCCAGGGGTGTCCTTGGGATTTTCACATCTATATGCCTGTTTTTAGACATCCAACTCACAAATAGGCCTTCTAAAATGACCATTATAACGTATATATTTATATCTGGCCACAGGAATAACTTTATATGGATATATCTGTGTATGTGTATATTCAGCCAGTTGACTTAAGCAGATAGGCCAGCTGAATATATGTGTAACTTTGTAGGGATGTTACCCAAGACTGAAGTGGTATTTAAAGGTGATACTGCAGAGGAATTGAGAGAAATATCGCTACACCGGGAAGATATATTACAACTATTTGATAAACTGAATAGTAGCAAATCACCTGGACTGGATGGTATACATCCCAGAGTGTTGAAAGAACTGAAATATGAGATTGCAGACCTGCTATTGGTAATCTGTGAACTTTCATTAAAATCATCTGTAATACCTGAAGATTGGAGGGTCGCCAACGTAACACCAATTTTTAAAAAGGGTTCCAGGGGTGACCGGGAAATTACAGACCGGTGAGCCTGACGTCAGTACCAGGGAAAATGGTAGAAACCATCATAAAGAACAAAATTACACAGCATGTAGATAGTCATGGCCTAATGGGAGACAGCCAACATGGCTTTAGACAAGGAAGATCTTGTCTTACTAATCTGATATGTTTTTTTGATGGTGTGCATAAACAGGTAGACAAAGGTGAGTCGGATGATATAGTGTATCTGGACTTTCAGAAAGCTTTTGACAAGGTCCCCCATCAGAGACTTTTGGCGAAGCTAAAAAGTCATGGGATAGCAGGCATTGTACTATTGTGGATCGGGAACTGGTTAAAAGATAGAAAGCAGAGGGTAGGGCTAAATGGCCAATATTCCCAATGGAAAAAGGTGAATAGTGGAGTACCCCAGGGATCTGTACTGGGTCCGCTACTTTTTGACATATTCATAAATGACCTGGAAAAGGGAATAACTAGTGAGGTTATCAAATTTGCAGATGACACAAAACTGTTTAAAGTTGTTAAAACCCAAGAGGATTGTGGAAAACTGCAGGAGGATCTGGATAAATTGGAAGACTGGGCATCCAAATGGCAGATGAAATTTAATGTGGACAAGTGCAAAGTTATGCACCTAGGAAAGAACAACCCACACTATAGTTACACGATGCAAGACTCCACATTAGAAACCACCACCCAGGAAAAAGATTTAGGAGTCATCGTGGATAACATGTTAAAACCCTCCGCCCAGTGTGCAGCGACAGCCAAGAAAGCAAATAGAATGTTAGGTATCATAAGGAAAGGGATGGAGAATAAAACAAAGGATATTATAATGCCTCTGTATCGCTCCATGGTACGAACGCACCTTGAATATTGTGTGCAATTCTGGTCACCGTATCTTAAAAAGGACATAGCGTTATTAGAAAAAGTACAGAGAAGAGCCACCAAATTGGTGAAGGGGATGAAAGGCTACTCCTATGAAGAGAGGCTAAAAAGGTTAGGGCTCTTTAACCTGGAAAAGAGACGGCTGAGGGGAGATATGATAGAGGTCTATAAATTAATGAATGGAGTGGAACGGATAAACGTGGATCAATTGTTTACGCTATCAGAATATAGAAAGACTAGGGGACATGTAATGAAGCTACAGGGTAAACTATTTAAGACAAATAAGAGAAAATATTTTTTCACTCAACGTGTAATCAAACTCTGGAATCTGTTACCGGAGGATGTAGTAAGGGCTGTTAGTATAGCTGGGTTTAAAAAAGGTTTGGACAAGTTCCTGGAGGAAAGGTCCATAAACCACTATTAAAAAGGGACCCAGGATATCAATGCTTGACCCAGTACAAGCATTGTTGAACCTGTGTCTTTTGGGGATATTGCTAGGTACGTATGACCTAGATTGGCCACTGTTGGAAACAGGATACTGGGCTTGATGGACCTCGGTCTGACCCAGTATGGCATGTCTTATGTTCTTATGTTCTTACCCATGTGGGTGGGCCTTGTTGAGGGACCTCCTCGGGTTCTTCTTGGCCAGCATTCCCCATGCCTCTTCAGAATCATGAATATATACGGTTTTAGTCATGTTGGGCCTTGGGGTCCTTGAGGAGGTCGCTTGGGGACAGGTGGGTTTCCAGTGGCCCAATTCACCACAATGGAAGCATCCGTTTGTTCACATTCATTATCATTTCCTGGACCTTGACCTCTTCCTCTAGTGATGCTTGTATTATTACCCGCTTGGAAAATTCTGTAGTCATGGATTAAGCAATTATTCTTGCTTCTTTACTAGTTTGGAGTCTTGATCTTATCTAATTTATGTGTGAGATTATCAATGGCTTGCATAATTCTCAGAGCAGGCATTGTATAACGCAATCTTTTATTTCAGGATCCACACCCATAATGCTATCCATTTTGCAGCCAGCTGACTACTACCCTCCAGGATCATTTTGCTTTAACTGAGCAGATAAAATTTGCTCAAACAATAAAAGTCATATTAAGTCACCCTACTGTCAGAAATAACTGAGAAAGAAATCAAGGCTTTAGCTGGGTGTTTAGTAATCCCAAGGATGTATTTTTGGCCTATCAGTTTCCTCCTGCTTCTCTGGACTTCCTTTGCACCCTAATTCCAGCCAGTAGGTGTCTCAGTTGAGTGGTGGATGGCACTCTGTCTCCACAGGGCCTATAAATGTTGCCTCTGTGATTAACCCCAGGAACGAGAGACCTGAGTCAGGAAATGAGCCCAGGTCCTTTCCACCTTCACTGGAACAGCCACAAGACCATCCTAGTTGGTATTAGAATGCTTGAGCCTACCTAATTGCTCCATCTATCACCCAGCTCCCTCTGCCAGGATAGATAGAAGCAAACATAGTTATTTAAAATATTTACATGTCATTTTTCAAAAATTTCAAAGTGGTTTAACAGACTCTATAATAGAATACAATCATTTAAAAACAAAATAAAAATATATCACAAAACTCATAACAAGTTCAGGCTTTCAACCCGCATGTTTCAGTCCTCATAAGCATTAATAAAAACACAATGGGTCAATATTCAAAGCCAAATAGCTATCTAGCAGCACCCACTCTACGGATATTGGCAATGGACGGCCTTATCTGTGGATATGCAAAGACAGTAGCTAGACAGTGCTGCTGAATCGCATTATAGACCACCTTGGCACTATCCGGATAGTGCCACGGCCCGGCGTGGGTGACGTAGCAAGTTATCTGGACAGCAGCAATGTTCAGCCTGCTATTCCGATAACTCTCTGGACATCTTTGGAACATTAAAAAGTTGGACTGAATATCGCCACTATCTGGATAGCTCCTGTAGTCGTGCACTGTTCGTATATTCAGCACTGTCTGCAATCTGGAGAGCAGTGCTGAATATGCATGATTCGTTTAAACGGTATGGCCAGGGTTTAAAAAGAATGACAACTGTAGTTTAAATATCAACCCGCAAGTCTGTAGAAGACATTCAAATCTCTTCACGGATTCGGCTCTACAAATTTCATCTGACGCTTTGTCCAATTTATATGCGACAGCAAAATCAGGTGTCCTCTTACATCCTGACATCTACTTTCTCCAAGGCAGTGCCAGAAGTTCTGATGACAAATGAAATTGGAATCATAATACACGTTTAGGTATGTACATCTTCCATTCTTCTTTCATGTCAAGTTCCAGTTCTTATTCCACAGTTCTCTTGGTACAGACACCTCCAAATTCTTGACCTCTAGACCTGACTTTCATGCAACAGTTCTTTCTATTCTTATTATGCTGGATTTCTTTCTCCAAGCCTTTTTCCCTAATTTCTTTACCCTCTGGTTCCAGGAATTGTTCTGGCAATCTGCTGCTTTATGGCAGGAGCCTGTGGCAATATTAGGGCTTACTCTCCAGTGTCTTTTCTTCCAAGAAAAGCTATTTTTCATTCTCTTCTTTTTCCTTCCTGAGATGCACTGACTCTGGCCTAAATTGCCCAGATCTGCTGCTTCTCTTTTTTTCCCAAGCAGACAAGATCCTGTGGGAAGTATATGCGTTATTAATAGTTCAAGAATCGGTAAGAACACTGTCAGCATAAAACAAATATGCTGTGACCTTGAAGGTTAATGGGAAAAGATGTTGGATTCTAAAGTTTTAAGATCTAAGAAGAATTTCCCAAGTAGGAAATTAAGAATTTTGAGAGTTGAGGATCAAACAATCATTTTTTTAAGTGCTGTAGAGTTTTGAAAAGATACAGATAACATGATTCTGAGTTTTGGCTCTATGATGTCTGTGTTTGTCTTTTCGTTGAAGGAACCGATACTTCAGTTCTGCTGGACTAGGACAGATTTCACCTCCCTGACTCCAGTTACTTTCCCCAGGCTCTTATTATTATAGTCTATAGTAAAGGGAGAGCCACTTGGGCAGTAAGTAGGGCATCAGAATTCAATTCACAGTACAAGACCGTGACCGACAGGACCGGCCCAACTATTAACCAAACTAGGTGGTCATCTAGGGGGGGATGGCAAAGAGCAAAGCATTCAAAGCCAAACAATAGATTCTGATGGCCAGGGAGGGCATAAGGCTTAAAGTTTGCCTAGATTGCTAACATCTTGAACCAGCTCTTGGGCTGGCCCTGGTGACCAGCAATCTCTGGAGTCAATCCCCAGCTGGTAAATGCCCTGTTGATATTGAGTCCATGTCAACTTCTGGCAACCCTTGGACAGTTGTCCATGTTGTGACTACCCCCATGATTTTCTTTGCAAGGTGCAACCGGAAATAGATTGGTAGGACTTTCTTCCACACAGTAAGCCTACATCTGAGTATTCTCAGGTGGTCTTCCATTCAAATACTAATCAAGCTCAGCTTCTGAGATCAGGCACACTAAGGGTAGTGTAGCCTCAGTAATATTTTTAGAAAGCGAAAAGGGCAAAGTTTGAATAGTAATATGGTAAATGACGTATAAAGACCAAAATGGCCCATCCATTCTGCTCAGCTGAAATTCAGCCACTTTGGTTTAATTCCCATATGCAATTCAGCACCAACTTCTCCCCACTATGGGCCTGATTCTGCAAGGCGACTAGCGGGGTTGTATGTCCCGGCAGGGCGTCCAGCCCTGCTAGCCGCCTGAACCGTATGCTGCCTCTGGGGCCCCCCCTGCATGCACAGAGCTGCTGTGCATGCTGTGGGGGATGGGGGCAGAGAGTGGGTGGAGCGTGGGCAGGGGGTCGGGACTGACCCCGGACATACAGGCTCGATTCTGGTCATGGCCCGCTACGTCTGGGGATTACCAGGGGGATGGCCAGTTTATTCCATTTTGGAGGTGGAATAAGCACTGGCCTCCCCTGCGGATCAGCCGGGCCAGCCCCCCCAACAGCAACGGCAGGGTGAGTCGTCCCCCCCTCCCCCCACGATCCAGGCACAAGCTGCCCCCTTTGGGTTTGAGCAGTGGGGAAACAGGGGCTCCAAGACAGTGGACAGGTTGTGCCATGGGGAGGACATTCCATGGCAATGCAGGGACATGCCAGGCCATCTCCCAGGTACCGATCCTGCACCCACGGGAACGTCTAGCTCCCATGGTGCAGAATCGAGTCCTAACAGGCCTGTCCTGTTTGGGGCTGTCCAGATGGCCCGGACTTGCCCCTACTGGAATCGGGCTCCACGTCTTTTACCCAAGCTCATTCTCAACTCTTTTTCTGCCATATGTCTCACATGCATGTCCAAAAAGTGGTACAGTGGTGGTCTTCATCACCTCCATTAACAGACCATTTCAGACCTTGCCATCTTTAATTGAGCCTCTTCAAGACCAGTACTGTGCTTAAGCCTGCATCCAGGCCCCATATACATATACATGGCTGATAAAGCCACAAGTGAGTGACAAGAGTCTGCATTTAACCTCCAGCAATGAAGCTACAGAACAGTTAAGACTGCCACCCCCTCCCCCCACCAGGTCAACCACTGCATACATGGAATATAGTCCTGCAATGGGGGGAAACCCAGACCTAGATCAGCCTATTCTGCTGACCTGGGATAAGAGGCAGCCCAATATTTGGGGAAGGGGGTGGGGATAGGTTTAATGATAAAAAAAAATTATTTTTCTTATGAATTTCAAGGGAAAAAAAGACTTGTTAACAAAAAATTAGAATTGTAGAGTTAATCTCTTCTGCACGCAGACTTTTTATCTTCTATAAAAATCTGTTGTTCCATCCAATTTTCTCCTTTAGTTGGACTCACTCAGGAGCTGAGTGTTGGCCCAGATCATAGCTCTGCCTTTACTGGAGATGCTGGGGATTAACACCACTAAACTCTCCCTTCTGTCTCCCCCTTCCCTTAGAAAGGTATCAATGGAAAAAGAATCGGTCCATGCCAGAGACACCACCTGCAGTAAAGGCAAGAAGATGTGGGTCTGGGGAAAGGAAGGATCTGTTCCTCTTTGATACACAGCACAACTTAATCACTGTTCCTTACAGTGTATGGGATGCGTTTCCACCTGAAAGCCTAAGGAGCGTGGAAGTGTAAGCAGAGGCTCTTTATCACAGCCAGTACCTCTCTGCAATTAGACTCTATAGTAATTGTGTCTGTAGGCAACTATTTGTGAGGACAAGAGAGAATGATTAAAAAAAGAAAAAAAAAATGAACCATCCTTTTGTATGTTGCTATCATTTGCTTTCAAAAGATAACAAGGAGCAGATGAAAACAAGAACAGAAAGAAATCCACAATGAGAATGAGAAGGACAATGTCATGGAGAGAGAGAATGGCAGCCGGGGAATGAAAAGGCTTCTTCATGTGGCACAGTGGTACCCTGACCTCAGCAGCATGCCGTGTTCTAGCATAAAACAGACTTCATGCAGGTGTAGCTTGTGGTTGAGCTGCTTCTGCTGCTGAGGAAAATAGGGCTTTGCTATAGGATTGATGTGAGGAGCAGAGTCTTTCTGTAAATCCACCATGTGGTAGGAGTGGAGGAGTAGCCTATTGGTTAGAGCACTGGCTTGACGACCAGGGTTCAGTTCCCACTAGTAGTCCTTGAGGCCTTGGGCAAGTCACTTCACCCTCCATTGTCTCAGAACAAAGGCCTGACAATCTACTTCCAGTCACACTCCAATAAAACCTAGGAGCTGCTGGGTCACCTAGAGTTGGCATTAATTCGAAGGCACACTCTGGATTGCAAGAACGGTGCTACACTGCAGCTGAAGAGAAACGGGCTAGGACAGTGTCATAAACATGCATTGAGTCCACAGTGGCACAGGTATTGAACACACACTTGTCTCAGGTTCCACCCTTACCAAGCCAGGTAACTAGACAGTATTCTGTGAGCAGCCTATTGAAAATTCAGTTGTGTGGCCTAACCTTTGCCACGGTCAGCAAGCCCACATAACTCTTCAAATTATTTTATGGACTTCTTATCCACTTCTGCCTGTAGCAGCCAAGGCTTCTCTTAACCATTGCCAGTGCTAGGGTTTCTGCCACCCCCCCCCCCCCCGCAACCTATAGACCATCGTCTTCTCCCTCGTTCTTAATAATGCTGGCTACACACCACCCCCCTTTTTCCCTAAACTCCTTTGTGAATTCTTTTCACATGATGCTAGTATGTCTCCTTCAAATCTAGTGTGTAAGAAAATTGCAGTGATGGAGCAAATGCACAGCCAAAATAAAAATAGCCACTGAGCAGTAAATACTTAGCATCATATGAAAAGACTGTGACAGTCCAAGCACGTGCTAGATTTTAGATATGGATGAAAAGAAAAACTCTCAGTTGTACGGACAGTTCAGAAATATTTTAAACATTGAAAAAATATGCAGGAGAGAGATTTTGTACAGAATGTAGGAATCAAAAACATGATAACCATGCAGTCAGTGTACATCTAGAAACTATAAGCAAAATTGGTATAATGTTAATGCAAAGATTAGTCGCAATATAAGAAGACAGTGACAACATTAACATACTGCTGATTTAAACCACGTGTTAACCAGGTTTCAATGACAGACCAGTAAATTGCAAGCTGTAGCACTGTAAAGAATAAATTAATAAAGTAAGCCAACAGTATACAAGCATGCCATTAGATGTTGTAAACTAAAAATTGTACTCTGAATATATTATTCATAGGCCAGCATTTCAGCATGCTTTGCTGTGCCCTGGCAATTCATTGTTAATAATCTGGACCAGGAAACCCAAACATTAGTGTCCATATAATATGTTAAAGCAATCTGAGTACTATTTTTCCCTAAAATATTTGACTGTGCTGTTTTGATAAGACAAGCTGCCTTCCGCGAACTCCCAAGTATGAAAGTCAGATTTTGAACACCTAACCAGTACTGCAAAAGATGATCATTTAGAGCCACCCTAAACGCTGAAACAGCTCCCAGAGCTCCAATGGGGTCGCAAGATCAGCTGCCCTTGCCCCCTCAATAAATCCATGCTTTTCCCTTGCTGGATCACAGGATGTGTTTTCATTTCTTAATCGAGCCTGTGTTATTCTGGCTCTCTCTCGCCGTAACTTCACTTCCTACTGGCAGTCATGCAGTCAATGTACCGGCATTAGGAAGTGAAGTTGAAACGAGAGAAAAACGAGAATAACATGGCCGCTTTCCGGCCAGACCAGGGAGCAAGTTTCATGCTTTTTCCATTACTCTTAGGTTTTCAGAATTTCTTTCCCAAACTTATACTTTCCTCCGGAGTGAGGCAAGAGAAAGAACTCTCACATGCAGGCATCTGCATTGTCGGCAGAAACAAACATAATGGCACAGCGCAAGTAGCATGAGTACAACTAGTGACACCTCAATGGGTGGTTTTAGTTGCACCTGCAGCTGTTTTGCCACTTTGAAATGCGGTAACTGCAGAGGGGTGCAACTGCCTCCCTGCCGTTAGCCTACGGCCTCGCGCTAGTCGTGTGACCCACACGCATATATTACCAGCGCAGAGATTAGGAAACATGCTGCTAAATATGCCAAACAACAAGAGGGGCTCAACAGCACTAACATAGCACTTCCCACTTCTGCAAAAACAACAAGAGCGACTTGGTGGCCCCAACACAGGATTCTCCACAAAAAGAAGGGAGGCTCAATGGCACCTAAATAGCACTTTCCACCCTCAGATAAACAAGAGTGGCTTTGTGACCCCAACACAAAACTTCCCACTCCAACATAAACACCAAGAGGGACTTGACAACCCCAACATAACTTCTGATACTGCACACTGGACCAGTATGGTGTTAATGTAAATATATATTCTGCAAAAAACAAAGGAAATGCAAACTAAGGAATGAAAAGAAAAAAGCGAGAATCAGCAGGGTTTATAATGCCATATTATAAAATTATAATTTTTTTTAAAATGGCATTATGGTTCGTCCTTTTTCTTTTTGAACATATATTTTGCACCCACAGAAACCCCTCCCTCGACAGTGGGTGCCATGCAGAACTAGGACATTCACCCACAGAATTCAATATATTGTATATTAAAACAAAATCTGATTCTGGTCATCTCACTAACAACAATAAACATTATCCAGTACTAGGCATATTGTAAACTAATACAAAACCCTACAAATGTCACTGAGGATCTACAGAGCAAATCTACAATCCCATACAAGCATCAACTTCCAAAACCCAAACAAAGAGGCCACCCAGAAATAAAGCAGCACTGTAAATACTGCAGCTGGCTCTAGACCATCCATACACCTATCTGAAAAACTGAACAAGTCATACTACTACAGTACAGATCCCTACGTACAAATTGCAGGTTAACAGAACACCTGGCCTCGATCACTCACTCAGAACACAGACCCTCACCAAATACAGAATAAGTGACGACAATCTAAAAAATATGTAGACATGCTTGTCTTGCTTAGACTGTAAACTCTAGGGAGAAGGGGCTCTCTCTTATATACAGAAATGATTAGCTGTAACAGTAGCAGGGAATTACGGTGAGGAAGTTAACACTGCTGCTTGGAAAAGGTTCCCTCCATGAGAATGTCAGTTAACAGGGCTAGAAGTGCCAGCAGAGCAAAGGTCACTGTAGGAATTCTGGCCGGTCATGCTTTGTCAATTGCTGTTTCAGCTCACTTTGGAATCTAGGGCGCTGCTCTTTCTTTTAAAGAAAAATGGTCTGCAGGTGCTGAATGCACTGACACCAGAGTTCAAACTCCAAAGATAGCACTGAAGGGCACTGGTGGGTGTGTCCTGCCATCAGGGGGTTCCCAGCATAATAACCTGAGATATCACTGCTGGGGAGAAGACTATAAGCAATAAGAACATAAGACAAGCTGTGCTAAGTCACACCAAGGTTCACGGAACCAAGCATCCAGCCTCTCACAATGGCCAGTACAGGTCACAAGTACACAGCAAAAGGTAGTTCCATTCTCCTGCTTCATTTCTAGGGCTCAGCAATGGCTTTCCCAAGCAGGGCCGGCGCAACACAGCAAGCGAGGAAAACATGGCAGGAGGGCGCCAATGTTTGGAGGATGCCAAAATACAGAGAAATAAAAAAAATGGGGAAATTTAAAAAAAAAATCAAAGAATGAAAAAAAAAACAAACAGGAAAAAGTGAAAGTGTAGCAGCAAAGCGCAGACTAACCAATGATACCAGGAGTCTGTTCAGAAGGTCCAAATCATTTATTTGTGCACAAGTCTCAAGCAAGGCAATTTCAAAATGGCTGAGCAAAGTTTTCAAGCATTACAACAACTTTTATAGACTTCTGTTCCATTCTAGGTATAGAAAAACATTTCATTGGTCCCGGTACTCTCCCGTACCTCCCGTAGCCCTTCTATTGGTCCCGGTACTGATAAGTTTCTCCAATTATGTTCCTTCTGTGGGCTTCTGTGGGCATGACACCTGCCTGCCCCCCTTCTAGTCCCAATTACAATGGTCAGTTCATCAACTTGTTACTTTCACACTTTCAAGGTTATGGGACCAATTTGTGCGTGCAGAAGAGTAAGGTTCTGTAACTCATCTGTCAGCACTCCTCATTATTTCTCTGCAAATGTACTTTTTCTTATCAGTAACTTTTAACATGTCTTTTCTGTATTTTTCCATTTCTTAATTCTGCAGTTCTGCTTACCTAAGCTAATTCAATATTTCTACTGAGTTCTTTCTTACAATAGCAGCATATTGGGGGATGTGCAATCCTATATGCCTCTCCACAGGCCTCATTTACAGGTCAAGCTAGCCATGCTGGCCTGCCTATGTCAGACACCGTGGGTCACAGGCCTGCACCTGCCACATTCCCCCCTTTGATTAATCTCACCCTTCTTTACTGGCAAAAGTGGGGTGTTCCATGGGGATTGACATACTTTTAGTAGGCCATACTCGAGCAATCTCTGTAGGTGGCGATGAATGCCTTCAATTGCGGCTCTTGGGAGAGGGTACTGTTTGACGTGCACTGGTGTAGCACTAGGCTTGAGAGTTACAATCACTGGAGCTATATGCTTGGCTAGGCCTGGGGGACTGCCTTCTGCCCATACTTCAAGTGGTGCATGAATGTTCTTTAAAGTTTGTTCAAAATAGGTATCTTGAATCGAATCATCAATGTAGTATCTCCATTCTTCTTCTCGGGGAACTGTCAGCAGCATTACTCCTGCTGGCTTGGCTTGGGAATTTACTGTCATTTGCATTTCTCCTTGTTCAGAGAAAGATATTTGTGCTTGAAGCTTGGCTAGCATATCTCGTCCCAGTAGTGGTACTGGACATTCGGGCATGTAAAGGAATTGATGAGTTACTTGCTGTCCTCCTAGACTGCATATTCGATTTTGAAGAAAAGACTTTGTGGCTTTGGCACCCGTTGCTCCTACAATGGTGACTGCTCTTTTAGTGAATGGGGCTATCTTTTTGTCTATTACTGAATGCTCAGCTCCAGTATCAACCATAAAGTTCATAATTTGGTCTCCTATTTGTATTCCGACCATAGGCTCCTGGAGACCTAAAGCAAACTTGGAGCCCGGTCTGTCCTAATCCACGTCATCCTCATCATGGGCTTGTGTGGCCAATGCTTGGATGGCTCCTCCTCCCCTCTCTCTCTGGAATTGTTCTCGATTGGCTCTTCCTCGGCCTCGGGGACGGCCTCGTCCTTCTTCTCGCCACTGATGATCGTTGTCGTCATCTTGCTGGGCGTCTTCGAGTTGCGGGCACGTATCTCTCCAATGTCCTTCCTCTTTGCAATAGGCGCATTGGTTCACGCCTAGTCTCTGGGTCCGGCCTCCGCCTTGACCCCGCCCTTTTCCTCTGCTCCTTCGATTAGGGACACCTCCCCTTTTCTTTTCAACTATGGCCGCAGCCAAAAAATCAGCTTTCTTCTTCATCTTTCTATCACATTCTCTCTGTCTTTCAGTATCACGATTCACATACACTTTATGAGCGACTTCCAATAACTGTGTTGCATTCATGCCCGCAAACCCTTCTAATTTCTGTAATTTACGTCTAATGTCTGGTTGAGACTGGTTTACAAAAGCAGAATTCACCATGCATAAACTTCCTGGTGCCTCGGGATCATAGGGAGTATACATTCTGTATGCTTCAGTTAATCTTTCATAATAATCTGCTGGGCTCTCATCTATTCCTTGGATAACTCCTGCGACTTTGGAAAGGTTCATGGCTTTTTGGCCCCCCCTTTTCAGGCCTTGTAAAAAGCCTTGGCGAAAACGGGCTAGGGCTGTGGATCCTTCATCTGTATTTGGATCCCATTGGGGGTCTTCATTCAGGAATTCTCTCTGAGCTGCTTCTCTACGATCTATTATATTCTGTCCCTGTGCCGGAGCAGGTGCAGGCCTGTGACCCACGGTGTCTGACATAGGCAGGCCAGCATGGCTAGCTTGACCTGTAAATGAGGCCTGTGGAGAGGCATATAGGATTGCACATCCCCCAATATGCTGCTATTGTAAGAAAGAACTCAGTAGAAATATTGAATTAGCTTAGGTAAGCAGAACTGCAGAATTAAGAAATGGAAAAATACAGAAAAGACATGTTAAAAGTTACTGATAAGAAAAAGTACATTTGCAGAGAAATAATGAGGAGTGCTGACAGATGAGTTACAGAACCTTACTCTTCTGCACGCACAAATTGGTCCCATAACCTTGAAAGTGTGAAAGTAACAAGTTGATGAACTGACCATTGTAATTGGGACTAGAAGGGGGGCAGGCAGGTGTCATGCCCACAGAAGCCCACAGAAGGAACATAATTGGAGAAACTTATCAGTACCGGGACCAATAGAAGGGCTATGGGAGGTACGGGAGAGTACCGGGACCAATGAAATGTTTTTCTATACCTAGAATGGAACAGAAGTCTATAAAAGTTGTTGTAATGCTTGAAAACTTTGCTCAGCCATTTTGAAATTGCCTTGCTTGAGACTTGTGCACAAATAAATGATTTGGACCTTCTGAACAGACTCCTGGTATCATTGGTTTGTCTGCGCTTTGCTGCTACATATTCCTTGGTGCATTGGCCGGGAAGTTGTGGAATCAAAGTGTATATAGGGCAATATACCACGACTTTCCGCCTCTATAGGCTTGGTCCTGCCGGGATCGCGCCCTTCCGACGAGGGCCGCTCCCTGGCGCCACCGGTCCCTTGTATCGGAGGGAGCTGGTCGGACCTCGGCGGGTGCCGGGCCCGTTTGGAGCCAACGCCTCGAACCCGAGTGAGGGGAGTCCGAGGTCCAACTCATGCGCCTGCTTGGGAAGTTTGAGGACCGGATCCGGTAAGTATAGTTTTGATTTTGGGTCTAGACAGAAATAGAAAGAGCAGTACTGCCATTGGAATTTGGAATTTGTAATCTCGAGATATTGGGAATTGGTAAGAGAGCATGATCAACTCTCAAGGAAGAGCCGAGTAGCCTGGCATGGGAATTCGCTAGGTGAAACCCTCATCCTTTTTGTAATTGGGAAAAGACTAGTCAGAACAGATAGAAACGAATGCATTCTGGGATACGTTGCTAGCATGATTGTGTGAACGAAGTGTGAATGAGAGGTCTGGCAGCACGGACCAAGTGAAGGCGGACCCCTGATTAGCGCATTTCCTGACCGGGCGACCGCGTTCAGGTCGCGAAAAGGGGGAAGCGATTGTCGTCTTGTCTTGTTATTTGTATTCCCTATACGTTTCCAGGGCCGTGAGGACCCCTTACCCACGGTCCGCCTTCTTTTCCCTTCTGTCTGTTGTTGCGCGCATACATCGAAATGGGAGGGGCGGGGTCTACTAGAAACACTCCATTGGAATGTATGATCGCACATTTTAAAGAGGGATATTCAGGAGATTATGGTATTAAAATGACAGCAGCCCGTTTGCAGATTTTGTGTACTAGGGAGTGGCCCGATCTAGACCCCATCTGGCCCCGAGAGGGAACGTTCACTGTAGAGATTATTCAGTCCATACACCGTAGAGTGTGGGTAGCGCACCCAGATCAGTACCCCTATATAGATTCCTGGTTAAGTATTTGTGAAGATCCGCCCTCCTGGGCGCAGCGCTGTTATGAGGAACAGTGCAGAATAATGTTAGCTAAAACAGATTCTAGACAGAAAACGGAACAGCCTAGAATGAAAGAGCAGGATAAGAAAGCCACGAAGAAACCCATCCTGGCAGATCCTGATTCCCCAGAAGTAGTCCTCAGGCAGCCCCGAACCCCAGGTCCAGTAAGAATAGGCCGGCGGCGTCCTGCCCCAGAACCCCAGAGACGGCCAGAGCCGAGGCGGGACCCAACCCCCGGTCCCCCTCCTAGAGAAGAGAAAGAGGAAGAATCAGTGGAAAGAGAAGTGGAGGACGTAAAAAGTGAGTCAGAAGCGGAGATAGAAGGAGGAGAAGAAGGAAATTCCCCAGAAGAGGAGGAGGACAGTGTACAAATAATTGAGAAAGCTAGCGCTAGCACTAGCACGCCAGTGAAAGAGAAACCCAAAGCAAAACCAGTTGAGAAAAAGAAAGCGACTCTTGCAAAGGCAACGACAATAACCCTTAGATCCCAAATGACGCCTGGGACAGCCAAACTGTTTCCCTTAAGGCAAGTCCCGGGAGTGCCCGTAAAGAATGATAATGATGAAGTGGTAGCGGGACCCCTAACTTATGTGTATATCCCTTTCTCTACAACTGATTTATTAAATTGGAGGTCGCATTATGCCTCCTATACTAGCAAGCCCCAGGAGCTGACAGAATTAGTAACTAGTATTATGGAAACTCACCAACCCACTTGGCCAGATTGCCGTCAGCTCCTGACCACCCTATTCACTACAGAAGAACGAGCGAGAATTAGAAAAGCAGCTATTGAATGGATGGCAGAAAACCCTGCCGCTCCAGCACAGGGACAGAATATAATAGATCGTAGAGAAGCAGCTCAGAGAGAATTCCCGAATGAAGACCCCCAATGGGATCCAAATACAGATGAAGGATCCACAGCCCTAGCCCGTTTTCGCCAAGGCTTTTTACAAGGCCTGAAAAGGGGGGGCCAAAAAGCCATGAACCTTTCCAAAGTCGCAGGAGTTATCCAAGGAATAGATGAGAGCCCAGCAGATTATTATGAAAGATTAACTGAAGCATACAGAATGTATACTCCCTATGATCCCGAGGCACCAGGAAGTTTATGCATGGTGAATTCTGCTTTTGTAAACCAGTCTCAACCAGACATTAGACGTAAATTACAGAAATTAGAAGGGTTTGCGGGCATGAATGCAACACAGTTATTGGAAGTCGCTCATAAAGTGTATGTGAATCGTGATACTGAAAGACAGAGAGAATGTGATAGAAAGATGAAGAAGAAAGCTGATTTTTTGGCTGCGGCCATAGTTGAAAAGAAAAGGGGAGGTGTCCCTAATCGAAGGAGCAGAGGAAAAGGGCGGGGTCAAGGCGGAGGCCGGACCCAGAGACTAGGCGTGAACCAATGCGCCTATTGCAAAGAGGAAGGACATTGGAGAGATACGTGCCCGCAACTCGAAGACGCCCAGCAAGATGACGACAACGATCATCAGTGGCGAGAAGAAGGACGAGGCCGTTCCCGAGGCCGAGGAGGAGCCAATCGAGAACAATTCCAGAGAGAGAGGGGAGGAGGAGCCATCCAAGCATTGGCCACACAAGCCCATGATGAGGATGACGTGGATTAGGACAGACCGGGCTCCAAGTTTGCTTTAGGTCTCCAGGAGCCTATGGTCGGAATACAAATAGGAGACCAAATTATGAACTTCATGGTTGATACTGGAGCAGAGCATTCAGTAATAGACAAAAAGATAGCCCCATTCACTAAAAGAGCAGTCACCATTGTAGGAGCAACGGGTGCCAAAGCCACAAAGTCTTTTCTTCAAAACCGAATATGTAGTCTAGGAGGACAGCAAGTAACTCATCAATTCCTTTACATGCCCGAATGTCCAGTGCCACTACTGGGACGAGATATGTTAGCCAAGCTTCAAGCACAAATATCTTTCTCTGAACAAGGAGAAATGCAAATGACAGTAAATTCCCAAGCCAAGCCAGCAGGAGTAATGCTGCTGACAGTTCCCCGAGAAGAAGAATGGAGATACTACATTGATGATTCGATTCAAGATACCTATTTTGAACAAACTTTAAAGAACATTCATGCACCACTTGAAGTATGGGCAGAAGGCAGTCCCCCAGGCCTAGCCAAGCATATAGCTCCAGTGATTGTAACCCTCAAGCCTAGTGCTACACCAGTGCACGTCAAACAGTACCCTCTCCCAAGAGCCGCAATTGAAGGCATTCATCGCCACCTACAGAGATTGCTCGAGTATGGCCTACTAAAAGTATGTCAATCCCCATGGAACACCCCACTTTTGCCAGTAAAGAAACCTGGGACAGATGATTATCGCCCAGTGCAAGATTTGAGAAGAGTAAATGATGCAGTTGAAACTATACACCCAGTTGTGCCCAATCCTTACACTCTTCTAGGACTGATACCTGCTGAAGCTACCCATTTCACTGTACTGGATTTAAAAGATGCATTCTTTTGCATAAGATTAGCCCCTGTAAGCCAAATATTGTTTGCATTTGAATGGCAGGACCCCATCTCTGGAAGAGGGGGCCAACTCACCTGGACAAGATTACCCCAAGGATTCAAGAATTCACCTACCATCTGTAGTGCTGCACTAAATCAAGACCTTTCAAGCTATCCAGTAGCCCCGGGGAAGAGAGTACTTCTCCAGTACGTGGATGATCTGTTGATAGCTGCCGTATCAGAAAGAGAATGTATATTAGCCACCAAAGATCTCTTGCAGTTACTAAATGAAGCTGGATATAAAGTTTCCAGAGCCAAAGCACAACTATGTCAAACAGAAGTGAAATACTTGGGTTTTCGTATTACCCAAGGAAGCAGAAGATTAGGCAGAGAAAGAAAGGAAGCCGTATGCAGAATTCCAACTCCAACAACCAGAAAGCAAGTCAGAGCCTTTCTGGGAGCAGCAGGATATTGCCGAATCTGGATACCCAACTTTGCCCAAATTGCCAAACCACTGTATGAAGCCACGAAAGGAGAAGAGAAGTCACCACTGGAGTGGGGACTTGAGCAGGATACAGCCTTCCAGAAATTGAAAGAAGAATTGATGTCGTCACCAGCACTTGGACTACCAGATGTCCACAAACCTTTCCACTTGTTTGTACATGAAGCACAGGGAAATGCCCTAGGCATGTTGACTCAGAAACTAGGAAATTGGGAGCGACCTGTAGCCTACCTATCGAAACAATTGGACCCTGTGGCAAAAGGATGGCCACCTTGCTTGAGAGCAGTTGCAGCTACAGCACTACTAGTGAGTGAAGCAGACAAACTCACACTAGGACAGAACATACGAGTCACTGTGCCACATGCAGTCCTTGCCCTTATGGAACAAAAAGCAAATTATTGGCTCACCAATTCCCGAATGTTAAAGTACCAGAGCATGCTATGTGAAAACCCACAGATACAACTTGAAGTGAGCCATGCCTTGAATCCAGCTACCTTGATACCCATCAGTGAAGAACTCCCAGAACATGACTGTATCGAAGTCATGGAAACTGTGTTCTCTAGTCGACCCGACTTAACAGATGTGCCCATAGACAATCCCGACCAGATCTATTATGTTGATGGGAGCAGTCTCATCCTTGATGGACAACGCTGTGCTGGATATGCAGTTGTCACTCAACACGAAGTAATTGAATCATCCGCTCTAGCCTCAGGCACATCAGCCCAGAAAGCCGAATTGATAGCACTCACCAGAGCATTGTTGTTAGGAGAAAAACTTGTGTTAAATGTATATACAGATTCCAAATATGCCTTCACTACCTTGCATGCCCATGGAGCTCTCTATAAAGAAAGAGGACTCATCACATCCGGAGGAAAATCAGTCAAATATGGTCCCGAGATATTGATGTTACTTGATGCAGTCTGGGCCCCAACACGTGTAGCTGTCATGCATTGTCGAGGACATCAAGCAGGAAAAGGAGAAGTTGCTCGAGGAAATAGATTTGCAGATGCCTCAGCACGACAAGCCGCTATGACAGGACAGATTGCCCCACAAGCTATGCCAATGCAAGCAGCATTGTTTCCAGTACCCTTGAATCTATGGACCCCACGATATACCACCAAAGAATTAGATTACTATTGTGACAAAGAAAATGGAGTATTGAAAGATGGATGGATTGAGCTGCCACCAGAAGAGGGCAGTCAACCTCCAGGAAGAATAGTAATTCCTGAACTGTTAGGACCATCTTTTGTCAAAGCTTTCCACGAAGCTACCCACTATGGGAAGAGTGCTATGGAGAAAGCACTCAGACCACATTTCTACATCTCTCGGATGACAACCATATCAGCCTCAGTAGCACGACAATGTCAAACTTGTGCCAAGAATAATGCCAAGCAAGGCCTTATTACAGCACCCCGAGTTCAGTCAAGAGGTGTGACCCCCATGCACAATCTCCAAGTTGATTTCACCGAAATGCCGAAAGCCAATGGATACCATTACCTACTAGTATTAGTTTGTACTTTCTCTGGGTGGGTAGAAGCCTTCCCAACCAGAACTGAGAAAGCCCGAGAAGTTACCAAAGCCTTAATGAGAGAGATTGTCCCCGGATTTGGAATCCCAGCAGTAATAGGGTCAGACAATGGACCCTCATTTGTCTCCCAAGTTACTCAGCAGTTAGCAAAAGCTTTGCAGATACAGTGGAAGCTCCACACTGCATACAGACCCCAGAGTTCAGGGAAAGTTGAGCGAATGAATCGTACCTTGAAAGCCCAAATGTCTAAGCTTTGTCAGGAGACGCACTTGAAATGGCCCCAAGTGCTCCCCATAGCTTTACTCAGAATACGCTCAGCCCCTGTAAAGTCAACAGGATTTTCCCCTTTTGAAGTTTTGTATGGTAAACCCCCACCAATAGTGCAGGGAGTCAAAGGAAGTTTAGCCCAGATTGGTTCAGAAGTAACCAGACAAGAACTCCTAGCTCTTAGTTTTGTTCTGCAGACTCTCCATGCGTGGATCCAAGACCAGTTGCCTATCAACTTGACGGAACCCTTGCATCCCTACCAGCCTGGAACTTCGGTGTGGATCAAAGATTGGAAGAAGATACCGTTGGAACCCCATTGGAAGGGACCGTACACCGTCATCCTGTCTACCCCAACTGCAGTAAAGGTAGCCGAGATCGACGCCTGGATCCACCACAGCCGAGTCAAGCCCGCCGCCGATCCTGAACCAGAGCGGTGGACAGCAGAGCAGCACCCTGATGTACCCTTGCGAGTTACTCTGAGACGGCAACCAGCAGCATAGACACTTCATCACAAGTGCTTTGCAGTAGCCAAGTCTTTCGAAGAGGATTGCTGTTTTCCATGCAGCAACAGTTTTGTTTCAACGAACCCAATTTGTGTGTGGTTTGACACACTACTTTGAGACTACATTAACTAAGCCAGACTTCACAAGCCAACTGAATTGCTAAGTTGGTTAATGTGTGCTGGACATCTTGAGGATCTTCAATCAACACTCAGCACCCGTTAAATTGCTTCATTAGCGAACGGGACGAAGAATAAAAGACCGTCGTGATCAAGATCAGCAAGCTGAGGATTCAGAAGAACTCCAATCAACATCGACATGTATCTTTGCTTCTGCTTTGCCTTGGTTGCCTTCTTTGGAGGTTTTGAACAGACTTATGCTCTGCCTCCATGCACTGCTTGCATTACTTCTACTAGAACTGGACTGAAAGTAACTCAGACTTTGCTTTACCATTCTTACTATACCTGCAAGGGAACAATAACTCGGTGTATCTATAACACCACTGAACTAAATGTTTGCACTCATGGCAAAATCAAAGCATGCTATAATCCGCATCAGAATCCATCCTATTACACGTTGGAAATAAGATGGAAGGATGCAGATGGACCTATATTAGCTGCTACACCACCACTTAAGGACATTACTAAACCTGCTGTTTTGAATTTTGATGCATGTAATGCTATTAATAGAGATAGTCAGTCCACCTGTGGTACATGGGAGAAAGCGTATCGAAATGACCATAAGTATATGTGTCCAGAAGGTGCCACAAACTGGTGGAAGTGTACAGGTAAAACAGGATCAGGGTATAGTACTGCTACAGCGGCAGATTACTATTGCCCATATTGGGAATGTGTTTTCTATGCTACCTGGAACACTGGTATAACTAATGAGAAGATAGATAAGCGGATGGCTACTCTAACCAAGCCAACCACAAATGATAAATGTCAGAAAGATGCTTGCAACCCTTTGCACTTGCGTGTACATAATCCCCATGCATGGAAACAAGGATATAAGTTTGGTTTACGAATTGCTGGAGGGGGAACAGATCCAGGGACCATTGTGTATATCAGATTGAATACTCAAGCCCACAAGTCATCTAAATATCATATTCATAATACTTTCTATGAAGCTATGCATGTAAATAAGTTTGAGATCCCTCACCCTTCACAGAATTTGTTTCTAGAATTAGCCGGAGCAGTAGTATCTAGTCTTAAGATCACAGATTGCTATTTCTGTGGCGGAACCCAAATGGGAGATCAATGGCCCTGGGAAGCCCAAGAATTGAATTATTCCATGATTTATAACCAGACTGAATTACACAAGACTACCAGTGAATGGGTGTTAGCGCACTCAATCGTTGGACGTCTTTGCTTTGCCAGAACTGGACCCCAGTTCACCCAAAAGGTAGGACAGCTGGTCTGTCTTAGCCAGAAATACTATAATGCCACGACCAAGAAGACAGCATGGTGGTCAGGAATCAGACATCCTGAACCTCCTAACCCATTAGCTAGATTTCCTGAACTTGCAGGTCTATGGACTAACCTTGCCAAAGTCCAAGCCTGGCAAGCCCCACCTGGCCTATATTGGATCTGTGGAAACCGAGCATATGCGCAACTCCCGCCACAATGGGGAGGAGCATGTGTCTTAGGAACCATCAGACCTTCTTTCTTCCTGTTAAACACTGAACATGGAGAACAATTAGGATACCCTGTATACACAACCCACAAACACAAAGGAGCATCAAGACAGAAAAGAGAGGCCTTACAGATAGGCAAGTGGGAGAAGTGGCGAGGTGATGATTGGCCACCAGAGAGAATTATTGAGTATTATGGACCTGCCACTTGGAATGATGATGGCATGTATGGTTATCGTACCCCAATCTATATGATCAATCGTATTATTCGCTTACAAGCAGTAGTTGAAATAATAACCAATGAAACTAGTCATGCTCTCACGCTCTTAGCTAGACAAAGTACTCAGATGCGCACTGCCATATACCAGAATCGCTTAGCACTTGATTATTTGCTAGCAGCTGAAGGAGGAGTATGTGGTAAACTGAATTTAACTAATTGCTGTTTGAAAATAGATGATAAAGGTCAAATAGTTGAAGAAATTGCTAAAGATATGCAAAGACATGCTTATGTGCCAGTACAGACTTGGCACGCCTTGAAATTTCCTAATTGGTTTGCTAACCTTTTCTCTTGGCTGGGAGGATTTAAGACTTTCGTTATCTTAGTACTAATCCTTGTTGCTGTTATCCTCTGCTTACCATGTTTAATCCCATGTTGTATGCGTTCCCTTCATAGTGCTATTGATAATACAGTAGAGCGGAAGACCGCGACTAAAATAATGGCTTTATACAAAGCTAGCCCTAGTGGAACTAGTAAGAATCCTTTAATCAGGATGTGATTCTTCTAAAAAGTGATTTAATTCTCACACCTTATTAAGTAATAGGGTGAGATTAATCAAAGGGGGGAATGTGGCAGGTGCAGGCCTGTGACCCACGGTGTCTGACATAGGCAGGCCAGCATGGCTAGCTTGACCTGTAAATGAGGCCTGTGGAGAGGCATATAGGATTGCACATCCCCCAATATGCTGCTATTGTAAGAAAGAACTCAGTAGAAATATTGAATTAGCTTAGGTAAGCAGAACTGCAGAATTAAGAAATGGAAAAATACAGAAAAGACATGTTTGAAAGTTACTGATAAGAGAAAGTACATTTGCAGAAAAATATTGAGGAGTGCTGACAGATGAGTTACAGAACCTTGCTCATCTGCACGCACAAATGGTCCCATAACCTTGAAAGTGTGAAAGTAACAAGTTGATGAACTGACCATTGTAATTGGGACTAGAGGGGGGGCAGGCAGGTGTCATGCCCACAGAAGCCCACAGAAGGAACATAATTGGAGAAACTTATCAGTACCGGGACCAATAGAAGAGCTACGGGAGGTACGGGAGAGTACCGGGACCAATGAAATGTTTTTCTATACCTAGAATGGAACAGAAGTCTATAAAAGTTGTTGTAATGCTTGAAAACTTTGCTCAGCCATTTTGAAATTGCCTTGCTTGAGACTTGTGCACAAATAAATGATTTGGACCTTCTGAACAGACTCCTGGTATCATTGGTTTGTCTGCGCTTTGCTGCTACAAAAGGAATATTAAAAAGTGAGGTGTTCTTAAAAACTGCACTGTGTGACAGGTCATCTGCTAATGCAGAGGAGGGCACTGATTTAGAGGTTGCCAGAAACCTTCCAGGAAAAAGTCCAAACCTCTTTAGAATCCTGCTATAGTTGCAGGAGCAGATTCCACAGTTTAATTATGCGTTGCATGAAAAAAAAAATCATTCTGCAGAATGAGTTGACACTGCTGCTGTTCCAGGAAGCTTTCTCTCCCAGTCCAAATCTGAGAGTCCCATATACAGTGCTGCACTGTCTTATCAAAGGGCTGTCACCAGCTCTCCTTCACTCAGTGATACATACTTTATTATCATAAGAGAATTCAACAAGGAGCTCCCAGTAGACCCTTCCAGCACTTCTCTGCTCAGAGAGTGTTCACACAAAAGCTCCTACAGTGAAGGCTGATGTCATAGAGGGGCCCTTTTACTAAACTGTGCTAAGCAGTTAATGCGCCTTTTAACACAGGGGCGATGGAAGGCCTTTTATTTGGGGGGGCCCAAGAACTGCATCAAGCTCCGCCCCTAGCTCCACCCCACAGGCTGAGACCCTTCCTCTTCTGCCCACAGGAGATAGGATCCACACAGGCAGAATAGGAAGGATCTTTGCTGCGATCACGACTTTTCATCTTCTGCCCATGGTGATGGGATCCCCCAGGCAGCCTGCTGCCTGTTGGCTGTGATCAGGCAAAGACTCTTCTTGTCTGCTTGTGGGAGATCAGATCCCAGTGGGCAGAACAGGAAGAGTCTTTGCCATGATCACAGCCGGAAGGCAGGAGGCTGCTTGCAGGGACACCCTCCCCTGCAGGCAGAAGAAGACGAGAAGCCGCGATCGTGGCAAAGACCTTTCCTTTTCTGCCCACTGGGATCTGGGGAAGGGTTTTTGCTGCAATCGTGGCTTCTCTTCTTCTGCCTGTGGGGAATGGGATTCCCGCGGGCACCCTGCTGCCTGCCACCGTAATTTTTGGTCGGCTCTTCTGGCAGTTCCCTTCTATCTATGCCCTTCTCTTCCACTAACAACTCCAGACTTTGTTTCTTTCACCTTGCTGCTCACTAAGCCTGGAACAAACTTCCTGGGTCAGTACATCAGGCTTCATCTCTGGCCTTTTTTCAAGTCCAAGCTGAAAGCTCACCTCTTCGAGGCTGCTTTTGGATCCTGATCCACTTAGTCTGCTGTGTTTCCTTACTATACCCTTAGATGTATTCTTGTCCTCAACTGTTGTGATGTCTGTCTTAAATAGATTGTAAGCTGTAATTAGCAGGGACCATCTTTTACATGTGCCTGTGCAGCATTGCGGACGCCTTGTAGCGCTATACAAATATTCAGTAGTAGTAGAAATAGGATAGGGACTGGTTGGAGAGTGCATACGGACTACACATTGCAGTTAGTGCACAATAATTACCACAGTTGGCATGTCTGCACTTAATACCACCTCAAGAGAAGGCATTTATATGAATGGCTGGCCCAACTACCAGGCAGACTACGAAGTTGCCTAGGGTAACAGCTTCTTGGGGGCAGCCAAGAGCTGCTATAGCCAAAGCAAAACAATGGGTACTAACAGCCACACAAACTAAAAGATTCATCAGTGCGTACTTTTACCCACAGGAAGAATCGGCATTGTTAATGGCTTTGGAAATCTCCCTCATCGTGCATACATTTACAAAGCAAAGTTTAATACTTAAAAGTCTGATGTCCAAATATACATTTTTATAGGATTATTGTGGGAGGGATGGTGTTGAGATGATTAGGATTAAGTTTAAATATCAAAATATTGTGGGGGAGGGGAGGTGCTAGGGGGTCTAGAATTGTGAGGAGGTGCAAGACTGACGTTTTGTCTAGTGTCTAATACTCTTGCACAAGCCTTGATGGTATGCATCCATGCTAATTGTGAATGAAGGGCTGGCCCTAGGGGATCACTGCCCTGGGCAAACTTTCTGTTTTCTAACATTAGGGGTTTGGCACGTGGTCTGAGGAGGAGTAAAAAGTTAGCTTGTTATTTTGCAATTAGTATGGATTTCCTGCTTGTTTCTTCTCCTTTGTGTCAACATGAAGGGCCTACACCTTTTTCCTTTCTTTATTAACATTCTCTTATATACAATGCTATTCTGCATCAGTGTGGTTTACATTGAACAGAGCATTATAACTTGGAGATAACTATTTTACAGGGAACATGGGCTATGGAGGGTTAAGTGGCTTGCCCAAGACCACAAGGAGCACCTGTGAGACTTGAAACCCCAGTCCTTCCAGCCTGAGGTTGCTGTTCTCTAGTGGGATTTGAACCCCCAACCTTCTGGTCTGAGATACCCTGCCCCAACCACTAGGCCACTCCTCCACTCCACTTGTTTTATTGAAGGAGTTGGGTCAATAAATAAAATGGTAGGGGGATGAGGAACTGAAGTGTACATCACTGAAGGCAGGGTTAAGGGGGAGAAACTGTGGCGGTTGAAATGAGCAATGCACGCAACTGCATAAATTTAGATGATACTTTTAATGCGCAGAATGTACATCCCAGATATGCACATCTAAAGTACATGGTGTTCCGGGTTTCCATCTGGGTTTCTGTGCAAAGATTGATTCTGCTACTAGCACACGCCTGCTAAATGCATGTTTATGTGGTCATCGGCATGCTCTCCTCTGTCTGCACACATATTTATATCTGATTTCTTTACTGCATCAGGCATAAACATTTTTTTGAACGTGTGCATTAGGGTACTACTGTGCACCAGGTTTCAGCATACAGTTCTAACGTCTGGCTTCTTCCATTGCCCTCTTAGATGGAAGTTCTGGAGTTTCATGGCGCTGTAACAATCAAGCTGCCATTCTAAGAGTCTGAAATGGCACTGTCGTGAGGAAGATCGCATTATGGAATCACAGCATGCCCTCGTGAAAAGGTGTAAATGCCAGGCAACCATAGCTGATCTGTAAAAGAAGATAATGTAATACCTAATGACAATCAAACTCTTCATTAAAAAATCTGAAACAAACCTGCCAGCTCAGCACTAGGAGCCTGATAAACATTTCACTCTTTGATAAAACATCAGCAGTGCAGTTTCTAGACCTTAACAAATTGTTAACCACAGAGCGGAGAATTAAATCAGTCAGTTCCAAGAAGAATTTTCAATTACAATTTTTTTTTTTTTGTTAACGTGGAATCAGTCATGAGAGGAAGACGGAGGCAATCGACAATAATAGGCTATCTAAACCCCAATCACACAAAAGCACAATAAAGGATGATTGCGCCCTTCCACCATATGTGCGCACATACACGCACGCATGTGTCCACGTGCATGCACACACACACACACACACGTGCTGCTCTCTTGTTTGTAAGGGAATCCCCAGAGACGTTGCAGTGAGGCCACTGGGGACAGCAAAGAGATGTTACAACCTACTATAGTGGACCAGGGGGATGCTATGGGGTAATATTTGTCTGAGGAGAATCGGGAATAGAAAGAGAGAATATATATGATGAAACAATCAGTATTAAGAAGTACATGTCGAATAGCCATTTTCTGCTGTGAATGGGATCAGGGGTTCATGGCATAATGGGAGAATGTACAATGCACACAGAGATGGGGATGGACCAGCATTTGGTACTAAAAATCTCCTCCGTTAACAGAGTATTATATTAAAAGCAGGCAAAGCAAAGAAGGGTAAGTCGCTCATTCCCCCACTGCCTCGGGCACCCACTTAGATTTTAAGTTCTTTTGCGCAGGGACATATTGCTCCTGAATACTTATCACCACTTACAGCGCTGTGTACTTCCAATAATATTATAAGAATGATAAATGTTATTAAAGGCAAGAAAAACATACCTCCATGTTGTGAAAGGTGACCTGAAAATGACACTCCATGGGACGATCTTATACATCAGTGTACATTATCATATGAAGATTAAGGGAGGAAAACTCAAAAGAAAAATGAGAAAATACTTTTTTACTGAGAAGATGGTGGACACCTGGAAGAGACTTCCAGCGGACGTGGAAGAACCAAAACAGCAGCAGAATTCAGGCATGCTTGGGACAGATACAAAGGGAACTTTCTTGTGAGATGGAAGCAAGGAGAATGCCACAGACCAGCAAGACCTATGACAGTATTATGGTAGACACTAGGCAGGTACAAACAAGCAGACTGTGAGGACCAAGTCATGCTTATCTACCCTCATTGTCTATATTTTTATGGTTCAATTTTCAAATAGTCTCGCCTCCAAACTTTAGAGATTAAACGACTAGACTGGCCCCTCTGAAAACTAACTAGGCACTGAGTAGTAAAAGTTATCCACTCAAAAAATGGATGACCTCAAACACGCTTCCAGGGTCAAAGGGGAGAAGAACTTAACCATTTTGCACAGATTTGCTTGACTAGGTGACTATGGGGTATGTTTACTAAACCGGGCTAACGGTTAACCCAGTCTATCTGCCACTAGGTCCCATATTATTCAATGGGACCTAGTTGCAGATAGCCCGGGTTAACCGTTAGCCCGGTTTAGTAAACATATCCCTATGTTTAGCCAACTAACTGTGACACACAACAGGTGATCCTAAATCCTCTTGGACTTCCATAAACAAGTGAAGACATATATTTTATGCAAACAGTTGCTGAAATTCAGGCCTCTAATTTTTATGAGTTAGTTTTATTGTTCTACCGCCTAGGACCAGTAGTGAAGGGTGGTATATAAATATTTTTAAATAAACAAATATAATCAGCCACATCTTAGCAGAAAAAAAACTGTGCCTGTGTCTAGCTTAGCAAAATTTGGCCAACTAAGTTCGGTACCTAACCTACACTAAAAGTTCACCCCATGTTTCTCTTAAGATTTGGGGATTTGTGATCTTGTTTTACGACAACACTTGAAGCCATAAATTGCAGAATGCTTTGAAACAAGAGTTATGGAAGCAGGAGTCAGTAGAGCTATTTCTGTCCTGCAGTCATCTGTTTGCCCTTCAGGTATTGCTCAGAGGATTTAGGGGTGGGGGGTAGACAAGAGAAGGCTATGCCTTCATGATGCCCTAAACAGCATGCACAGACTTTAAATTTAAAAAATACACTTTATACAGGCTCAGAGATACAATAAATTCTTGTGTAAATTTACTAAACTGAGCGGAGGTGTCACAGGGCATGTGAGAAAGTTTTGCATTCTTGAGCATATTTTTGAAAATTCACCCACATAAATTAACTTAGAAACTCAATGCATGCAATAGAGCAGGCATAAATTTTTGCATGCAGTCTCCCTGGGTAAATTTTCAAAGCAGAAATATGCACATATCTTTTCTTTGCAAAATTCACCAAGGGGTATGTTTACTAAACCGTCTTAATGTTACCGGCGTTAGTTGCAGTCTTACTGTGACGAATCCCATATGAGGTAGTGGGTGTTCCGGTCTTAAGGTAGCATTTCAGGTAACTACCCCCCTACGCCAATCAGCAAGCTAGTCCATAGTACCCTGGAAAATAGAAACAGAAGGTCTACTGCATTGAACACATTAGTAGTCCCCAAGCTAATGACTACATGCATAAAGGCTACCTCTAACAGAGCCTTCTCCATATTCGCCCCTTTAAACTGGAATGCACTCCCCCACGAAATCCGTGGAATTAAAAGCCTCATCCTATTCAGAAAAGCCTTAAAACTCCACCTGTTCACAAAATGCTACCCAGAAACTTCTGGTGATAGAAGCGCAACCAGCAAGCTTCCCTCATACCACAGTCGCCCCTGCACGTCAACACCACAGACAATAGGTAGTCCCCACTCAAGCCCAACCAACCACTAATCTTCTTCTCCACAAATTCAATGCAAACCCACTTACATTAGATTTTTGTACATAGTTTCAAGTTGATATGTATTTAGTTTCCCCGGTTTCGATCCCATGTTCAATTCCCTGTTCTTTGTAAACTCAATGTTGCTTGTATGCATTGCAGTACTTTTGTTCGATGTACACCGCGCTGATTTTAATAGCGCGGTATAGAAGAAATGTTAAATAAATAATAAATAAAAATAAATATCGCGCGATAAAGTCCGTTATCACGCGATAGAGGGAGCCGTGGCACGTTAACGCGTGTTAGCCTTAATTAGGCGCGCTGAGCTGCAAGCACAGCAAGAGAGGTCTAGCACAATGGTTAATACAATGACTGATAAAACAGGGGTCATGAGTTTGATCCCCCAGTGGGCTTAATGAGCAAAGCTGTCTGAGGCATTACCCTTTACTTTAAATCAGTGCTGTCTGAGGCATTTTCTTTTTTAATTTAAAATAGTACTGCCAGCAAACACACCCTCACAGTGCCATAACATAAGGTGCCGCATAAGGCGCCCTATAAGGCACTCCAGAGGGCACATTATAAAGTGCACTGTCCGCCAAGGCACCTTATAATGTTTCCTATAGGGCGCCTTATAAGGCGCCTTATAGGGCGCTTTACAGGGCGCCTTATGAGGAACTTTAAGGTTACAGCACTGTGAGGGTGTGTTTGCTGGCAACACTAATTTAAATTAAAAAAGGAAATGCCTCAGACAGCCCTATCAAAAAACACCACTGTAGGATCAAACCCATGACCTCTGCCCCCTCAGTCAGTGAAGTAACCAGCAGGCTACATCTCTATAGCTACCAACAAACCCTTGACTGGCTACAGAAGGACTGCAGGTCACCACACAAACTGTCTGCTGTGGTTACCAGGATAGGGTTAACCCACCCGTACCCATGATGCACTGCACATGCAGATCAGCAGTCTACAGATGGGGTATGCACCCCCACAGCACCTCGGCCTGGTAGGGGGAACTGACCATGTGTGTTACTCGCACAGAGTAGCTACAGACCATCACATTGTGAGGGTACTGTGCTCACCCTGAGGGCGAGGTGGGGCACCCAGCACCAGGTCTGAAGCACCTGGCTTAGCTAAGATAGGCTATACTGCAGGTTGCCATAAGTGCCAGTGTGTGATACGTACTCCTTGCAGACACACATTGAATACATGTGTCCATCAATGTTTCCCAGTCATGTTTAGTCCTTGTGGACTATGATTCACTCATAACAGTGCATTTCCTGTGTGTGTGCCATGGTCACATGATTTAAGTGAAGGGGGATGTTTGGACCCATAGGCTGATTATGTAGCACCACCCAACCCACCCTCTGGGGCTCAGGGTGGGGGACAGGATCTCCCAGCAACAGATCCACATTCTACATCCCTGCAATGGTGGCAGTAGAGAGGACCATCAACCCCAGTCCTGCAGGGGAACAGGCACCCTACAGGGCAGTCAATATGGATCTGTACACATCCATAAGGCAGACAGACAGTAAGCCTAGAAATGCTCAGTTGCCCCCCACCACTATCTGACATTCTCCAGTAGCAAGCACAGTGAGTCTACAGCCATTGCACCCTGCAAGGTGTTCCAACCATACACATACTAACTGCAGGCAGTCTGCTAGCTAGTACATAGTGTATGTTCCTGGAAAAAATGTGTGCACCCAAACCTGGGCTGTGAGCACACAGACCAAACAAATAAGTCAGTGATTGGGCCCCAGAGAAAAGAACTCATAAATATCACTTGGAAAAAAATGCTGTATAGCACTATGGGGGAGCCTAGCCATGCCATGGTCACTGCTCAGTCAGGGTGAGAGTGATCTCCCAGTAGGACATGCTGTGGCCACCCTGTCTGTGCAGGTGGTGGCCGGGCACTACAATATCCCAGCCAGTGCCCTATGCCCTGTGCAGATGCATCCTGGCCAGGCCACCCTGTCCGGGCTATACCCATGGTACCTTGCTCCTCATTATGCACATTGGCAGGCCAATACTGGCAACAGTGCTGGCAGTGTGGGCTGTGGAGGGTGCTTGCAGCCACCACACACTGGATAGACAGACACACACTCCCACACCTATGCCAGCATTGTGCTACTAAAGAGGTGTTTAGCAGCCCTGGCCACCACACCAGTCCTGGGCACAGTGCAGGCATAGATATGGTACGCAATACTGGTGGGGGTCACACCCCAGGGTGGTAAACACTGTCAGAGACCAGACCTGAAGCACACTCCACAGACATCAGAAAGGTTGCTATGATGGAGCTCAATCAGCAAACTGTGCTTAACATAGGAATTGCTATCTGCCAGTAATCATAGCAAACTTTTGATAGCTGTGTACCGTATTCCCAGGTGTAGGGTGGCATTGCTAAGGTATGCAAGTGCTAGTATTGGGAGATGCACAGAGGGCCCAATGTCCTGCCTCTCCAGGAGGCATTGGCTAATGGAGCCTGTGGGTGTGGGTGTGTCTGCCCCTGTTGACTGCTGCTTTACGGCAGAGGTTCCCAACTCCAGTCCAGGTGTGCCAAACACTGTTCGGGTTTTCATGCTGTCCCTCATGAATATGCATGAAATACATCTGCATACCATGGGGGTGGTGCATAGATATGCAGCACAGGCATCTCTATTAGAGGCAGCATGGAACCTGAATGGTGTTTGGCCCTCCAGGACTGCATTTGGGAGATTCTGCTGTAGGTAATGCGCCTGTTTATGGAGTCTGTGCTCTGTAGGATAAAATGTAGGTGTTTTGGGCATGTTTACATCATCTGCAATAAAGGTTCTGTCTGTATTAGCACGTTGTAGTAGTGGGTAAAATATGGGGACTGGGTTGGCAGGCACCATAGCTGGGACTTGAACCTGTGACCTTCTGCCACCAAACACATTGGTTGTGTGCACCGCACCACCGTGTTGCCACAAAGATAATGCATTCCCTGGTGATACCATGACAGTTTGTCCGGCAGGGCCTGTCTGTTGCAGTGCATGGCACCCACCTACACAGGGCTAGGCCATGGTCTGCTCTGGGCAGCTGCCACTGCCCCCCTCCACCACCAGTACCCCTCTGCCACCATGCTGACATGCAATTCTGCTGGTGGTGCTGGTGGTGTGCAGTCTCAAGCCATCCAGTGTGCAGGTAGGCGGCTGCCTATGGTGCGTGTTCTGGGGTAGGGGTGCCTGCATAGGCATCCACGCTTCCCCCCAATACCGCCTGCCAATGTTCTGTGCCCTTGGAGGTACCTGCTGGGTACTATCCCCTGTGACACTGTGATAAACACTCTCGTGCCCATGTTGGGCCCTCATCAGTTGCTGTCTGGCTGCTGTTCAGTTTCAGCATTCCTAAGTGCCACCTAGGCATCTGCCTAGTCCGCACTGTGCCCCAGCTGCACCACAGCATGTGCCGCCTGCAGCCCTCTGTATCCCCTTTCCCAGCATCTGTTCAGTTGCCCATTCCGACATGCCCGCCCTGCTGTTGTGGAACATGTGCATGCCATAGGTAACCTGTCCAATGGAGAGGGAAACCCTGATCAGTGCTATTTCACTGTGGGATCATTCACCTTGTATGGGGACGGAGCGTAGACCCTTCCAAAATTCATATTTATTTTTTGGGGCTTTCTTGGGAGTGTTTTTTGATGTTTCCCATTACTATCACTATTGCCCAGCTTGATTATGATTTTTTTTTTATTTTGTTGGGGTCATTTTCAATGTTTATTTGCACTTTTGTTCCGTGCACATGTATCACACTTATCACTTTTTTGTAGGTTTCCCTGGTTTTGCTGTACATTGCTGACAGAAATGGTTTCTTTTCCCTTTAAATCAGCTCTAACGCAAGGTTTTCACTTGTGTTAGTTTTGGCCTCGGATTTCACATCGTTAGTGTGTGGGGAGCCTCTCCCCTCCCACTCTCCACCCATTGACCCCTTCTCTCTGCCCCTGGGGAGCCTTCCTCCGCCCTCCGGGAGCCTTTCCCCGCCTTCAGCGCTCATTTGCACCGCTGTGCACGTGAGCGCGCACTAAGGCACATTTCTGCCCCGTAAAGCATCATTAGCACGCGCTAAGGTACCTTAGCGCGTGCTAATTGCACAGCGCGCACGTTAAGAAGGTTTAGTAAACATACCCATTTGTGTCACCCCTGAAGAGCCACCAAAATGGTAAAGAGGACGGAAAGATACCCCTATGAAGAGAGGCTAAAAAGGTTAGGGCTCTTCAACCTGGGAAAGAGACGGCTGAGGGGAGATATGATAGCGGTCTATAAATTAATGAATGGAATGGAATGGGTAAACGTAGATCGATTGTTTATGCCATCAAAATACAGAAAGACTAGGAGACATGTAATGAAGCTACAGGGTAATCTATTTAAGACTAATAAGTTCTTTGGAGCGGAGCATGGAGGGGGCCTCATTGAGCCCCGAAGAAAGAGCATTTCCCCGGCAACCTGGAAGCGCTCCTGCGGGGGGGGTGGGGGGGGGGAGAGGGTGTTGGTTCCTCCAACTGCTGGAAACGCTATGCCGGCACTGGAAAGTGTGCCGGGCCTCCCCCTTGTTCACTCCTCACCCAAAGGCAAGGCTTAGTTTGTGGAGTGGGAGCCTCGGCAGTTGAACATCTGGGGAGTGGGATTAGAGTGTCTTCTTCGGAGAACGAGCCTACTATCACCATGGAGGTGCTGTGAAACTCAATTAAGTCTTTGGACGGGTCTCTTCATACAAGTTTGGCACAACTTTCTTTGAAGGTGGATTCTGTTACAGAACTGGTCTTGGCTCAGAAGAATGAGGTGATGCAGCATGAGGGCAGACCCAAGCAACTGGAGGGGCAAGTGGTGGAGTTTGGTGCCTTCAAGGATGCCCAAGTGAAAGAATTTTGGGCTTTGGAGGAAATTTGGATTTTTTGGAGAATCAGTTTAGGAGGAATAACTTGCGGGTCCTTGGGATTCCTCGATCCCCGTTACTTGGGCCTGTGGTATTGGTGAAGAAATAGCTAGTTGAAATCTTGGGCTGGGCATCTGACAATCTTCCACTGTTGGCTAGGGCATTTTATGTGCCCTTTTCCAGTGGATTCTCTGGTAGCCTTCCTGAAGAACAGCTGGATCTGACTGGATTTTTGGAGGGTTCTTATGGAACTGGTAACATCTCGTAGTACTCTGCTGGTCACTTTTACCTTTGAGCAGGATAAAGTTTCTGTTTTACGTCTGTATTTTTGACTTATGCAAGAGCAGTTTATGGGTTCGGTTGTTCATATATTTCCTGATGTATCTAAACAGACTCAGGCCCGGCGAAGGGAGTTCTTGGCCTTATGGTCTAGAGTCCTTTCGCTTCAGGGGACCTGGCTTTTGAAATTTCCTTATGCTATGTAAGTTTTGGTGGGCAGAATTATTACTTTACCAAACCAAAGCAGCTCTTAGAGCTTATTATTTCTAAGAAGGGAAGTCCGGGGCCTAATGGGGGGGGGGGGGGGGGCCGTAGTATGTGTTCCACTGGTAGCACTTCTTCACAGCTCTCTCTGTGTTACAGTGTTTTTCCTTTTTTCCCTCTTTTTTGGTTCTTGCCTCCCTTATTGTGAGTGGATGAGAAGGCATGAACTTCCTTTCTTCATTGTTATATTTCTTATTGTTTATTGATTTATGTTTATTGCCTATATTGTTATTGTAAAAGATCTAGAAATATAAAATTTTAAAAAAGACTAATTAGAGAAAATATTTTTTCACTTAACGTGTAATCAAACTCTGTTACCAGAGGATGTAGAAAAAGCTGTTAGTGTAGCCAGGTTTAAAAAAGGTTTGGACAAGTTCCTGGAGGAAAGGTCCATAAACTATTATTAAAGGAGACCTGGGATATCCACTTCTTGCCCCAGTACAAGCATTGCGGAACCTGTGTCTTTTTGGGAAACTGCTAGATACTTGTGACCTAGATCGGCTACTGTTGGAAACAGGATGGCCTTGGTCTGACCCAGTATGGCCTATCTTATGTTCTTATATCCTGAAAATCTGGGATCAATAGAATACAGTATATTGGAAGAGACACACATGCCAATCTGATAACCCTTCTTTTCCTTTGAAAAGTAAAAATATCAATAGCAAGAACCTGAGAGGGGAAAGGAAAGGAGGTTGCTGCTCCTCCTCCTTTCCATCACCCTGGATCTCTCCATGAGATCCAAAGCTGGTGCGAGGTAATTAGATGCCCTAGGCAAACCTTCAGCCTTGTGTCCCCCCAGGGCCGTCCCAACCATTAGGCAAACTAGGCAGTTGCCTAGGACAGCAATTTCTTGGGGGCATCAATGAGCAGCACATTCAAAGCTAAACAATAGATTTTGACAGCCAAAGGGGATGTAAGGCCTAAGGTCTGTCTAGGGCGCCGACACCTTGAACCAAATCTGGGGCCGGCCCTGGTGCCCCCTCATAATTAGTTTTTAGAACTCTAGCAGCTCCCTCCAAGATTTTTATAATACATCTCAATCATAATTATCTCAACACTATCCCTCCCAGAAAATCCTATAAAAATGCATATTTGGTCATCATCCTTTCAACTTTATTTTTGTAAATATACACGTGGAGCCCAATCTTGGATGTGGCACGTCCAGGCCATCCAGACAAGGACAGGCTCTGTTGTATCCAATTCTGCACCGTGGAAGCAAGATGCTTCCGCGGTTGCAGGATCGGGCAACGGGACGGCCCGGCATTTCCCTTCAGCGGCCGAGGAGGATGCACAGCTGGTAGGATGGCCAGGCCTTCCCCACTCCCACTGCTGTGCTGGAGCCGGCCACCCCCCCCCCCCCCCCCCCCCCCCCCCCGCCCAGCACTTCCACTACCTGCCACCCAGCATGGTCGGCCAGGGCTGGGATTCGGCAGCAGACGGCGGGACTCGCCTCCCTCACCCTGATGCCTCTGGAGCGGCTGCTGGGCCGGGGCACATGGGCATCCCACGCTTATTCCACCTCTGCGTGCGGAGAAAGAGGAATAGGGAATTGGGGCAGGATGACTAGCGAGGCTGCATGTCCCACCAGGATCGGGCCCATAATGAGGGAAATTTCCAAAAGCCACTTGCAAGGATAAATGGACTATGAAAATTGACCATTCTCCCTGTGGATAAAAGTGTGCATTGATGAGTCTTTGAGTTTGTGAGGCTGTTAGAAACATTGTTTTGCTCTGACTCTAGCTGATCTTTGCTCCTCCCCTGCCCCCAGAAGCTGCTGCCCTAGGTGACCACCAAGTTTGCCTAGTGATTGTGCTGGCCCCAATAAGGTCTACACCCTCATGTTCCCCATTTCCAGCTGAAACCTAAGTGGATGGTGGAATAGCTCAGAAAGAGCTTGCAGCCTGGCTAAAGAGCTTGAGGAGAACATTGCTCCTATTTCTTGCTGCAGACATTCACATTATATCTCAGGCTAGAAAAAATAAAGTTGGCAGCAAACTAATTATCCTTCCTCTCCACCTTGCACTGCTTCTTCCCGCAGCCCTTCTGACAGGCAACCCTTGCTGCACTTCATTTCTCCAGGCCTTCTGCCTTTCATCTAATTGTGTTTTTATTGTGTACAGTCTGTGCTGTGCACAGAGATAGTCTATTATTATATTCCAATAAACTTACTGCAGCCTCAGTAAATGCATACATAAAAAAAAATAAAAATCTCCCCTCCTCGTTTATGTGAATTGTGTCTCTGATTTACACTTTGTTTTGGTTTGATAATTGGCTCAGAGTCTTTCCCTGAGATAAGAGCACGCTGATCACTATATGGAAACGCAGCTCTTTGGTTTGCATACAATATGTAATCATCTTAAATAAACATTAATATCTGATGATTAATTTAACAATTACGTATTTCATCACTGGCATAGTCTCTGCCACATCCAGCGATGAACCGTGGATGGGAGCAGAAAACATTAGCATAAAATGCAGACTTGTGAAGGATATGGAGGATTAAGAAAAAGGGCTTCCTATGCTAATTAATAATCCACTTGGTTAAGAATTTCCAGTCAATAAATTAGGGAAAATATGCTGCTTTCTCACAGCTGGAACCAAGAGACCTCTTTAAGATCAAGAGTAACAATAAACATCAATTCTGCATGTAATTGCCTCTGCCCCAGATATTTCCAGGATGGGGTTTTCCTATCAGCATCAATGTCACATTTATTATCTGACTGTCATGCTCACAGGATCCAGCACCTATCTCTGTACATACATAGCACCAAAAGACATAGGCTGCAGGTGATGATGTTAGAATGCAACTGCAGCTGCAGATGATGATGTCATAGGAGGTTCAAAGTTCTCTTGCTGCAAAAATACCGATGTCAATGTATGGCATTCCTGTGAAGGCTGATGAGAAGCATTCGGCCAGGTTCTGTCCTTGGTCCGATTCTGTTTAACTTCTTTGTTAGTGATATTGCGGAAAGACTGTTGAGTAAGGTTTGCTTGTTTGCAGATGATACCAAAATCTGCAATATAGTAGACACACAGGAAGGAGTCAGCAACATGAGGAGGGATCTAGCTAAACTTGAAGAATGGTCTAGAATATGGCAGCTGAAATTTAGTGCTAAAACATGCAGGGTCATGCATTTGGGCTGCAAAAATCTAAAGGAGCTGTACAGTGGCTGAGGTACTTCTGTCTACAAAAAAAAGAGCGGGACCTGGGCATTATTGTGTCTGGCGATCTTAAAGTAGCTAAACAGGTAGAAAAGGCGACTGTGAAAGCCAGAAGGATGCTTGGGTGTATAGGGAGAGGAATGGCCAGCAGAAAAAAGGAGGTGATAATGCCTCTATATAAGTCTCTGGTGTGACATCATTTGGAGCATTGTGTGAAATTCTGGAAACCGCACCTTCAGAAGGATATAGGCAGGTTGGAGTCAGTGTAGAGGGTGGCTACTAAAATAGTTAGTGGTCTTTGCTTTGAAGCATATGAGGACAGACTTAAAGATCTTAATATGTATACTTTAGAGGAAAGGCGGGATAAGGGAGATATGATAGAGACATTTAAATACCTTCGTGGCCTTCAATTGAAGTTCTGCTACGAGGGGACATAGGATGAGTGTGAAAGGGGATAGACTCAGGAGTAATATGTGGAAATATTTCTTTGCGGAAAGAATAGTAGAGGTGGTAGACATGAGGACATTATCTGAAATCAAAAAAGCATGGGACAAACACAAAGGATCTCTAAAGGTAAAAAGGGGACTACTGTAGTTGATATGCACTGGCAGATTAGATAGACCATGTGATCTTTTTCTGTTATTATGTTTCTATGTTTCTTTTTGCCGTAGAAAACCAATGTTCAGGATGGCATAATGCATCATCCAAACAGTCCTTCATGTAGGCGACTACCTCACAGTTCATCAGAATCTCCTTGCTGCAGGCAATGAGGTCGCATTTCATCATATGACCTCCATCCCATTTATAAGTGATGGGTGCCGCAGCATATCTCAACTGATCTTTGTCCTGCAGGCAATGGTTCCCCCCCGACCATTAGTTGGCATCTTTAAAATAAGTTGACAGTCCTCTTATTCTGTTAGATGGTTTATTATAAAATGCCCTGACTGAGGATGATACAGAAATGTTGAAATAATAAGTGCCACAGTAAAGTAATAAGAAATCGCAATAGCCAGTTTTCTGTACATGAGACGATCATGCATGGCACTGTGAGATCTTAGTGATTATTAGGACACCTTCCATTGCTTCTCTGAGATGTCATTTATAATATTTTGCACCTATGTATTATCCATTGGGAAAATGCTATCACAGAGATAGATGAGAGGATGGTTTATGGTTCATTAGGCTTAATATACTGCCTTTCACTAAAGCATCATAGCGCTTTACAACAAATAATACTAAATTGGTACAAGAATTAAAAATAAAAACAAATAACATAAAATAATTACCAACTCAGGCAGAACAGACAGCATACTGGATTCCAGTGAAGAAGGTTACAATCGTTATATTGTCAACACAGGAAAAGTGGGGAAGAGGAGGACATTCCTCAGGCTGGATCTGGCCTCTAACCACCAGTTCTGGCCATCTACCAATCTAAACAGGGGAGCAAGGAAAAATCTTAAAAAGTGCTGGGGCCATATTTGAGTCTTGTGGTGATCCACAACCCAGATGTGTAGAACTTGATTTAGCCCCCTTCTACCCATGACCTCTTCCGCAGAAAGGATCAAAACCATTCACGAGCCATATTGCTTATGCCAATTTCATGAAGTATATAAAGGAGAAGGTCATCACTCACAATATCAAAAGCATATATTGTTAGCTCACGCCTTTCCATTAGTTCAAGGCAAGTTACAATCAGGTATTGTAGGCATTTCCCTGTCCCTGGAGGGTTTACAATCTAACAGGCCAATGCAGAAAGACCAATGCGCCCTTTGTGCAAAGATAATGCAACTTATAAGCACAAGTTCTGACAGGCCAAATGCAGAAAAGAGACTGACGTGTGTGTAAACAGCAAAGGAAAAGCGAACGCACATAGTAACGCCAAGTGTATTTAAATTATAGGCAAATTAGCTGCATGTATTAAAATGGCATGCTAATATTGTCTGTGCCTGATGCACAGAAACCCATAGAGGATTGTGTAACCAGCCAAAGCGCCAGTATCTCTACACCTGGGTCTGCAGTGGCTTAAACGTCTTGCACATGCCCCCAATCATGTCAAACCTCCCCTCAGATGATCCAGGCATCGGGGCAAGCCCCCGATGCCATCAAAATACTGTCAGGGGCCAGTGCCCCCAACAGAAACCAAGTCCCTGGAGGCCCAGTGGCCCTGATCCCCCCATACCCACCTAATTAAAATTAACTCTGTGGCCAGCGGCCCTGATTCTCTCCCCCCCCCCCCCCACACACACAACTAAAACTAACCCTGGTGTCCCAACAGCCCCGATCCCCTCACCCACGGAACTAAAAATAATTCTGGTGGCCTAGCAGCTCTCAACTCCCCAGCCCTTCCCTTCCCCCCACCTTTACAGAAGAGCAGGAGCATTGCCCACGTGCTCCCGCTCCTGTGCCGCCATCTTGAAAAATGACTACCTTATATGGCAGTTTGACCCTGCCTGGTGCATCCCAGGATGCATCGCGTGGGCCAGGCACTGCCATTTTTGAAAATGGTAGTGCAGGAGCGTATGAGTAATGCTCCCGTTCCTTTGTAAAATTGAGGGGAGGTGGTGGGGGGTTCAAGGCCACTGAGCTACCAGGCTTAGTATTAGTTGAATGGGTGGGGGGGATCAGGGCCACTGGGCCACCATGAATTTGGTTTCTCTCAGGAGTACTGGCCCTCTGACAGTATTTTGATAGCATCGGGAGCTTCCCTCAATGCTTGGATCATCTGAGGGGAATTTTGACACTTCCTCTTAGATGATCCAGGCATCAGGGAAAGCCCCTGATGCCTTCAAAATACTATCGGGGCACATATGCAAATTAGCCACGTGATGCCCTTGTTTCTCTGGGAGAGCATACCAAACTTGCACTGACTTCTGTGTGCATGTGTTTGGCTTGATCTCCCAATTTAATGCCATTTGCACCACAGTTAAACATGTTGAGGCTAATTCCGATCGGGGGATGTCCAGCCCATCCAGACATCCAAACTCTGGACAGGCTGGATTTGCACCTGGTTCTGCACCCGCAGGAGCTAGATGTTCCCACGGGAGCTAGATGTTCCCACGGGAGCAGAATCAAGGCACTTGGACAAGCCAAATGAGCCCAGATTCTGAGCCCAGACATGCTGCACCTACCCCGGCTAATCCTCCCCATGCTCCTGCTGGAAACCTGATGCTATGGCATCCTATCGCCATGGCACCGGGATGCCATGCAGGAGTCCCGATACCACACACCAAAGTCCTTTCCCCACCACCTAACTCTTGGAAGGGCCTGCCAAGGCTGGGATAGGGTGGCAGAGCTCCTCCTGCTTCTGCTCACCTGTTCAGGTGGGGGTCCTCCATTGCTGACTGCTAACATCAGGGGGACTTATTCCACCTCTGAGGTGGAATAAGTTCCCCGGCCATCCTTCACTTGGCAGATGTACAAGGCCATGACCTGGATAGGCCCTGTATGTCTAGGGTCATGGGCCCAACTCCGACTCCCCCTGTCTCCGCTCCCGCCTACCCCTGTCCAGAGCTCCCCGCACATTGGTACTGTACGTGTGATGAGCTTTGGTGCAGAATAGACCCCAGAAAATAGTGGGAGATGTATGCCCAAACTGGATGTACATCCCCGCTATTCGCAGTTCTGGATGACCCCCATGGCAAATTTGCATAGGTGCCCCATTCTGCATGCCGACACTGAAGTCGCACACTATCGGTGCGCTATATAGAGACGTACAGAGTTGATAGTGTGTGACTTCAGAGCCAACTTTCTGCATCAGACCATATGTTTGTACCTGAGGCAGTGGAGAGTTAAGTGACTTGCCCAAGACCACAAGGAGTATCAGTGGGATTTTCCAGTCCCAGGCTGCTGCCCTAACCATTGAGCTACTCCTCCACCAAAGCTATGGAAAGATGTTGACAGACTAATATCGCTTCTCTACAGTGGTCAAGCTTATTCATAATCTCATTAATCAAGCAAAAGCTAATCCGAACATGGAAATATGATGTCACAATTCCACTTCGGTGATGATTATGTTTTGGCAAGTTCTCTCCTCCTTGTTCATGCTCAAGTTCAGTCAGAACCAATCCATGTTGGGCTACAGCACCATGAATATTCATTTGCAATTATGTAGGAATTTTCCCCCTGTTTTTTAACTCCTTCTCAACTCACTTAGACTAGCCATTACAGCAACAGTCCTCAGCCAGGAACTATTCACCAAGACTCTTTCTAGAACCCGGAAATTGTAGATGTTAAATCCAACCACAAGATACCACCATCATGCAATGACTGGACAGCAGAAGAGTTGACAAAATCTGCATGGATGTGCGCAACATCTACCAAATGAGCTGCCAGGCCAAATTTTTGATGATCATTTTATAGAATTCTTTAACTGAGTTAGCAGCTGTGGCATTTTGTTGGTTAATATTCACGTGGTTGACAATCCCCCTCATTTACTTCCTTTCCCTTTTCTCTCTCTCTCCACCCCCGAGATCTCAAAAGTAAAAGTAGTCAAACTGAGAAATGCAACACTATAACATACTGAGTCTCTGTGGATTAAAACTCATGGCATCAATTTTGTTGCAGATGACAGCACGGTTTATCAAAGCTAGGAGAAGAATTAGAGCTTATTTCTTAATTACATCTTGTCTTTGTTTGGGAGTGCAGTCCGTGTCTCAAGGTCATGTCCTCTTCTAAGCAGTCTTCCTAATATATTACAATCTAGTCAATTTAGTACACAAGGCATGTTCCTCTGCCCTGCACTGCACAGCATTGCCAGTCAGCATCTTCCTACACAGCCCTTAATGCCCTGTAACAGAACCTAAGAGAGAGAGGGGAGGCAATTATCAAACTGTCCACACTGGCACAAAAGACCGTTAAGTACGTTTTACCCATGGACTTGCACCAATCTTCAATGAGAAAGTATGGTCATACTTTAGCTTTGAAACTTGTTGTAGCTACTATGCACCTGCAAACTTTTGCCCACTCTTTTTGTTGGAGTACTTAAAAATGGAAAATAAGAACAATAGGGGCCTATTAACTAAGCCATGTTAGGTGTTTACTGACGGTTTCAACACACATTAACAGTGTGATGCCATGTTAACTGTTAGTGCTTGCTAACATGGAAATTTGTATGTGATGGGGTGGAATAGGCAGAAATAGCATCTGGCAGATAATGTAGGGTCATTCTTATCACTCATTGGCTGCTAACTTGGCCACTAGTATGAAACAGTTAACTACATCCCTAGAGGAGCAGCTAACTGCATTTCCCATTAGCAACCATACCATGAATGTATGGTACAGACCTTTAACCTTGCCTTCCTCTAAGTATCAGGAACAACCACAGCAATTATCACGGCTTAATGTGGCTTAGTTATTAGGCTCCTAGAGTTGAAAATGCAATCCACATGTGTTCTCCCCCCCCCCCCCCTTTACTCCTAAACATGTCTCCAGGAGCACCTCCTCTGCAAGAAGCTAAAAGCATCCTTGTGGTGTAAAATGTGCACGCTTTAAACCACATGTGATCTTGGGCAATTTCTAATGGGCCGTTTCCATGGATAGCATACTATTTGCCCATGTAAATGGTTTTGGAAATTGTCCTCTGAAAGAGAGGAGAGACTACTACGTTCAAAGAGATAGGGCAAGTGGCACAAAATTCAGAGACATTTAGAACCACAGAGAAAGGGACCGCCAGCATGAAAAGAGAGTGGACGATGAGAAAGAGCTAGTGAGAGGCAGACGCAAACACAAACAGATAAGCATTTAAGGAGAATACTTGAAATATGGAAGTTAGTCCCAAATATGGGGTATGTTTACTAAAACCCCGGTAAAGTGCGTGCCCCGGTAGTGTGCGGGTGCCATATAAGGAGTGGGCGTTCCGTCCTGAAAAAGAAAAGCTGGAATTTACATATGCGCTAAGGTGCGCGGCGCCCATGTGCGCCCCGCACCTTAGCGCATGAGATAGCTGCGCGGGAGGCATAAGTGGCGCGCTGAAGTGCAAGAAAAAGAGCAGCGTCACAGCACAATGGTTAAGGCACTTACCAATGGTGCAGAGATCAGGGGTTCAATCCCCCACAGTGCCCAATGGAGACAGCTGGCTGAGGCATTATGTTAGGAGGTATTTAAATGATGGGCAGCAAAAGGTGGTGTGCTGATGGGCATAAGGCAGCATGCTAATGTTTTAGGAGGCTTTTTAATATTGGATGGCATAAGGCAGCACGCTGGTGTGCAATCACAGGAACAGAACCACAGCACAATGGTTAAAACACTGACCAATGGTGCAGGGATCAGGGGTTAAAGTGCCCAATGAACAAGGCTGGCTGAGGCATAACATATTATGGGGAAGATTGCTTTAGGAGGCATTTTATTCATATTTTAATTATCACTACTAGCAAACGCACCCTCAAAGCGTGTTAACATAAGGTGCCCTATAAGGCACATTATAAATTGCACTGTCCGCCACAGCACCCTAAAATGTCCCCTATAGGGCACCCTATAGGTTGCTTCACAGGATATTGTATAGTGCACCTTATATGGACAGGAACCATAAGGTGCTCTATAGGGCGCCCTATAAAGCACCCTCAGAGGCACCTTATGGGTACAGTACGCTGAGGGTGTTTTTGCTGGCATCAAAATATGTACATTAGAAAAATTAATGCATTGAACAACCCTATCAAATAACCCCACTGTAGGTTTGAACCCATGACCTCTGGCCTTAGAGGCAGTAAAGTAACCATTGGGCTACAGCCCTATAGCTGCTAGCAAGTCCCTGGCTGGCTGCAGAGAGCATGCATGTCACCACACAGACAGTCTGCTGTGGTCACCAGGATAGGGTTAGCCCACCCATACCCATGATGCACTGCACATGCAAATCAGCTGTCCACAGATTAACACAAGATGGGCAATGCACCCCCACAGCACCTCGGCCCGGTAGAGGGAAGTGACCATGTGCACCCACACACCACATCGGCCTGGTAGGGGGTACTGACCGTGTGTTTTACTGGCACAGAGTAGCTACACACCATCACATTGTGCGGGTACTGTGCTCACCCTGAGGGTGCAATGAGGCTCCCAGGACCAGGTCCACAACACCTTCCATGCCTGAAAGAGGCCATGCTGGAGGTCCAAAGCAGTGTTAAAGTGTGAGATAGGTAGTTCCTGCACAAACACCTTGAATATCTCTGACTCAGTCAGGTGTAGCCCCCATGGACCCCCAGGTGGGCCAAGGGTGGCAAACAGGGCCCCCCCCCCTCAATAGATCCACATTCTACCTCCCTGCAAATGGTGGCAGTAGAGGGGTCCATCAACACCAGTCCTGCTGAGGAGCAGACACCCCACAGGGCAGTCAATGCAGCTCTATACACATCCATAACACAATAGCAGACAGACATTAGGCCTGGATATGGTGAGCTGCACCCCCCCACCCCCCACCATCTGATATTCTCCTGCTGCAAGCCATCATCCACTGCACCCTGCTCCATCACAACACATACCAGCTGCAAACAGTGTGCTAGTTAGTCCACAGTGCATGTTCCCAGTGGAGATGCATGCACCCAGAACTGGGATGTCAGCATACACAGCAAGCAGATAAAAGTGATCTCTCAGCAGGACATACTGAGGTCACCCTGTCCGTGTAGGTGGTGGCCAGGCACCAAAATGTCCCAGTCAGTGCCCTATGCCCTGTGCAGATGCACCCTGGCCAGGCCACCCTGTCCGGCCTATACCCATGGTACCTTGCTCCTCATTATGCACATTGGCAGCCCAATACTGGCAACATTGCTGGCAGTTTGGGCTGTGGAAGGTGTTTGCAGCCACCACACACTGGATAGACAGACAGCCACCCCCACACCTATGCCAGCATTGTGCTACTATAGAGGGGTTCAGCAGCCATACCCACCACACCAGTCCTGGGCACAGTACAGGCATGGATATGGTACGCAATACTGTTGGGGGTCACTCCCCAGGGCGGTAAACACTGTCAGAGACCAGACTTGCAGCACACACCGCAGACATCAGAATGATTGTTATGGTGGAGCCCAGGGAGCAAAATGTGCTTAACGTAGGACAGGGGTGGGGAACCCTGGTCCTGGAGAGCCGCAGACCAGTCAGGTTTTCAGGATATCCCTAATGAATATGCATGAGATATATATGCATTAGAGATATCCTGCCAACCTGACTGGTTTGTGGCCCTCCAGGGCTGGATTTGGAGACCCCTGCCTTACACCTCTGTCATTTAAGATTGTGAGTGGGCAAGGTGCAGATGTCCTAATCTTAAATGACAGAGGTGTAAGGCAGGGGTCTCCAAATCCAGTCCTGGAGGGCCACAAACCAGTCAGGTTGGCAGGATATCTCTAATGCATATATATCTCATGCATATTCATTAGGGATATCCCAAAAACCTGACTGGTCTGCGGCTCTCCAGGACCAGGATTCCCCATCCCTGATGTAGGAAGTGATATCTGCCAGTTATCATGGGAAACATTTGATAGCTGTGTACCATATACCCAGGTGTAGGGTGGCATTGCTAAGGTATGCAACTGCTGGTATTGGGAGATACAGGCAGGGCCCAATGTCCTGCCTCTCCAGGAGGCATTGGCCAATGGGGCCTGTGGGTGTGTGTGTGGGTGTGTCTGTCCCTGTTGGCTGCTGCTTTATGGCAGAGTGTCCCAACTCCAGTCCTGGTGTTCCAAACAGTGTTCGGGTTTTCATGCTGTCCCTCATAAATATGCATGAGCTACATCAGCATACCATGGGGGTGGTGCATAGATATGCAGCACAGGCATCTTTATTAGAGGCAGCATGGATCCTGAATGGTGTGGGGCCCTCCAGGACTGCATTTGGGAGACTCTGCTCTAGGTAATGCGGCTGTTTATGGGGTCTGTGTCTGGTGTGGTAAAATATAGGCGTATGAACCATGCTTATGTTCTCAGCAATAAAAGCTTGTCCTTACTATCATGGTTTAGTTGTAGGAAAGATATGTGGACTGGATTGGCAGTAGCCCCAGCTGGGCTTTGAACCTGTGACCTTTTGTTTCTGCACACATTGTCTGTGTGCACTGCACCACTGTGTTGCCACAGATGTGCTGTGTTCCCTTGAGAGTCCATGACTGTACATCCGACAGAGCCTGTCTGTTGTGGTGGACGGTGCCAGCCTGCGCAGGCCTAGGCCACTGTCTGCTGTGGTTTGCAGCCACTGCCCCCTCCACCACCTGTACCCTTCTGCCACCATGCAGACATGTCCCTATCTGGGGAAAAGCATATGACCTGATTGAGTTGTGGCACTCCAGGACTGAATTTGGTGGACTCGGCTGTAGGCAATGCCCATTGTTATGGTTTGTGTGCGGTGTAGGGTAAAATATAGGTGTTGGAACCATGCTTATGCTCTCTGCAATAAAGGAGTGTCTGTACTATCACTGTTTAGTGGTGGGTAAAACTAAGGGGACTGGGTTGGCAGGAGCCCCAGCTGAGATTTGAACCTGTAACCCTCTGGTACTACAGGCACTGGCTGTGTCCACTGCACCACACTGTGGCCACAGGGACAGTGCAGTCTCTGGGGATAGGAAACATGGCCACACGAGTCAGACACCCTGCTCTGCACAGTTTTACTGCGGGCTCGTTTACCTTGTATGGGGACAAAGGTGCAAATAAACCTCAAATATGACCTCCAAAAAAGGGGAAAAAAACCAAAACCAAGCCGGGCAACAGTGATATCAATGGGCAACATAAAAAACACTCCCAGGATTTGACTTGGTGGGCAAACCTAAGCCCTTCTCCATGTTATCTCGCGAATATGAGTTGGGGCCCCTACATTTCTTTGCATACATGCAAGTGGCCCACTACGTGGCTTCCCTTTCGAGGTCGGAACTATGCAGCGACCGTTCGGCCCAGATAATAGCGTTCTTTGGTTTTAGCGAAGTCGAACGGCCGTCTATTCAGACCTTTCACCTTCGGTTGGAGCAGTTTCGACCACAGCCGGAATATAGCGGTGTGGAACGGGCCTGGGGGGCGGAAATGGGTCGGGAGATCCCCCCTGACACTATTCTGGTGGCCCTCCGGAGAGTGGCGAGCTTGGCGGATGGTGCCCGCTGGCGGGAAATCCAGATTAAGTGTTTGACTAGGGTTCACTTCTCCCCGCGGCGAGCCCTTCGCTGCCATTTGACTGCGGATGGTAGCTGTCCACGATGCGCGGAGCCCATGGCGACATTGTACCACATGTGGTGGGGCTGCCGGAGAATACACCCCTACTGGCAAAGAATTGCCCTATTTATGGCCGACCTCCTTGGACAACCTGTTAACTGGGATGCTGCCTTGATCGTCCTAGATCTCATGGGTCTCGCCTCTCCGAAGGGGAAATGGAGTCGCTGGCTGGTGCGGAAGGCATGTCTGGTGGGTAAAGGGCCAATCCTACGTGGGTGGAGGGATAGCCACCCTCCCTCCTTTTGGGAGTGGCGGAACTCCTTCCATCAACTTATGCTCCTGGAGTGTAGGGCTGCGCGAGGCCATGTGAAGCGATGGTCTGCTTTCTGGTTACTGTGGGAGCCCTATATTCAAAATTTGAGTCCTCGGACTCGCAATGTAATCTTGCAATTAGGCTGTTGATAGCCCTGTTTGTATGTGGAGACCTATTGAGGTTCGGTAATGTTATATATACTGGTCCTGTTGGGCACTGCTTTGGGAGGGTGGGGGGGGGGAGGGGGTTCATTGGGGGGAGGTTGGGTGGGGGAGGGGGTATGGGGGGTAATTTCTTAAAAACCATGTAACCATCTATGTATTCTGCACCTTGGGGATCAGAGTCCACCCCAGGGAGCGACTGTCATCAGTTGTGTATTTGGTGTTTTTTTTGATGGTTCTAAATAAAATATTGAAAAAAAAAAATGCAGTGATTTTTTTAAAGAGTCTACGGAGCCTAGACCCTTCCAAAAATCATTTCTTTTTTTTGGAGCTTTCCTGGGAGTGTTTTTTAATGTTGCCCATTGATATCACTATTGGCCAGCCGCATTATAATTTTTCTGGAATTTGTTGTGGTCATTTTCAATTTATATTTGCTATTTTGTTCTGTGCACATGTATCACACTGCTCACGTTTTGCAGGTTTCCCCGGTTTTGCTGTACATTGCTGACGGAAATGGTTTCTCTTCACTTTAAATCGGCTCTATCGCGAGGGTTTCACTCGCAGTATTTTTTTCATCGAAATTCAGCCCCGCTCCTGTGCGTGGAGCCTCTCCACTCCCACTCTCCACCCATTGACCCCGTCCCTCCGCCCCTCGGGAGCCTTCCTCCACCCTCGAAATGCCTTTCCACGCCTCTATCGCACATCAGCGCACCGCACACTTGCGCGGCCCCGTCAGTGTGAGGGGCACGTGTGCGGGGGCCCGTTAGTGTGACGTGCATGCGTGCGTGGCACTTAAGAGCACTTAAGTGCATCATTAGCGTACGCTATTGTGCGCCGCGCACGTGTGCGCGGTTTAGTAAACATACCCCTATCTGTATAATATGCACCTAATTTGCAACTGAGCAGAATGACCATGCCTGGATTTTTAAAGAACACATGTAAGTTATAGTATTTTACAACTTACACATGTAAATTTGTACTCCGCCCATGCTTCACTCAAACTCCGCCCTGTGCACACCCACAGTGAATGTACCACCGATACTTCTCGTGGTCTTGAGCAAGCCATTTCATCCTCCATTGCCTCAGGTACAAACTTAGATTGTAAGCCCTCTGGGGACAGGGAAATGACTACTGTACCTGAATATAATTCGCCTTGAACTGCTACTGGAAAGGTGTGAGCTAAATACTAATAAATAAATATCTGCCTGATGTGCGACTTACAGAATAGTGGCTATTTATGCACATAAGTCACCAAAATAGATGTGTTTTATAAAATTACCCCCATACTGGGTAAATGTGGAAGAGGCTGATCAGGTGCTGAGGGGAACCACTCAGTTGAGGGTGCATATACAAGAAATGGTCTATCAATGATACAGAAGGTGGTAACACCTTCTACTCAAATGGACGTTTGCCATGAATTGTAGAAATCAAGGATCAAAGCAAATGAACCCAACCAAACAATACTGGGCCTGAATTTCAAATGTCCCAATATTTAAATGCTACAGGGGTCAGCCTCAGCGTAGTATTCAGCTGCAGTATGCAGATAATGGCTGCCACTGACTATGTAGATCGAGCGACCGCTATCTGGATAAGTACTGAACTTATCTAGATAGTAAGAATTTTCAGCCGGCACTTATCCGAAGAGCAATGTAGGTCTACTTTTTATGAAGTTCAAGGTACTGGATAAGTGTCAGCTGAAATGTGCCACTCTCTGGATAACGGCTATACCTCTCTCGCTCTGCCCATGGATGACCACCCCTGCACTAACCAGATAGCGCTGGAGCAGTCTGTGAAGATAGCAGAATTAAATGGATAGTACCTCTCAATATATTACTCAGTGTCCCCCCTGGGGACTATCTGGATAAGAGCTTTGAATAGCAGCCCAACTATATTTAGAAAATGTAGGGTAAAGCTATTACAAAAATCATTTTCTTGGCTCTAAGAGAATGGTGAGGGGGATATCTTAGGACTCGCTCTGTATCGTCTCACTGGCTTGTCATGAGCAAACCCAGTCATTGCATCTTTGGCAGTAGCACCCATTTCATGACAGAGCAATGTGGAGGAGTTAAGACTGTCTGAGTGACTGCAGGGTCTGCTGCCCATTACTTTCACAGCTCAGAGATAATTACTTTCTCATTAGTTTGCACTGTAGTTTAGTTGAATTCAGAGTGAAAGATTTTTTGGCTCTGATCCCTTATATCCTCATTCTTGCTGCAAGTAAAAGAAACTGGTGCTAAATGCAAGTGATAGATGAAGGTGCATAGATAAAGGAAAGCCAGTTGGTGAAGGTGGAAAGAGGAAGAGCAGAAATGATTAAGAACAGAGAAAGCCGGCGCTACCGTTATGCAAACTAGGTGGTTGCCTAGAGGGAAAATGGTCTGAGTTCAGCCCATTGCTGCCGCCCCTCTGGGATCTGCGGCAGCAGCAGCAATGCCTTTAAACAGCATCGCAGCACTTACCGAAATCTCTCCTGCTACGATGCTGTCTGTGCTTCCACCCCCTCCAACAAAGACTTTCTGTTTGCATGGGGGCAAACATTAATGACAAACATTATGGAAGGGGAAGTGGAACAGGAAGCGGAATTAGAAGGGGTGGAAGCAAGAATATCGCCACATCCCGGAGGTCCTGGTAAGCTCTGCAATGCCATTTTAAAGGCATTTCCACTGCTGCGGGTCCTGAAGACAGGTGGCAGCAGTGGCAATGGGGAGGGGAATTCCAGGAATGAGGTTTGCCTAGGGCGCCTCATGTCCTTGATCTGGCCCTGGGGACAGACTAAGTGAGACTGCACATGCACAGAAGGCTGAAGTGCAAAGTAAATTCATTCATGATTTCCGTTCTTGGCATGTGATCTCTTCTTGCACTGCACAAGCCGGAATATCGTAGGCTCCAGCACTATGATGGTACTGGTGTAACTCAATATTAGTTTCACTGGCATTAAGGACATGAATAGATATTTTTTCATTTGGCTTTTTTTCCTATTTTTGTTGTTTTGTTTCATTGTAGGTATTGTTGCATACAATTATTCATAAATCATGTAATTTATTAATTATTTATTTATTTATTTAAGAGGGGTTTGGGGGGGTTATACCACTTTATCATTTCAGTCAAAGCAGTTTACATTGTGATTTAAACTTAGTAATGTACATTAAACAGGGATATTGATAACTTGGGCTTTTCTGAGGCAATGGAGGGTTAAGTGGCTTGTCCAACGCCACAAGGAGTGTTAGTGGGAATGATAAGTTGCTTTGGGTCTTGCGATAGAAGCGAATACAACTAAATAGATAAAACAAGCTTACTCATTTGTAGCAGATGTTCTCTATGGACAGCAGGATAAGGGCTCACAAATGAGTGGCATTGCTGATGGAGCCCTGCACAGGAGCCTCTCTCAGCTCCTTCTAGAAGTTTTTAGATTGGCTCCTCTGTGCATGCACGCACCTTCCCACCTGCCGTTGCCGTGCCTCATCTCACCTCTTTGACTATTGCGATACTATCTATCAGGGCTTACCAGCCTGTAAGATCAGGGCTCTGTAGTTGGCACAAAACACTGTGGCTATGTTAATACTGAAGCAGCCAAGGGTGATACATGTAAGCCCTCTTTTGAAACAGCTTCTCTGGTTCCCAGTGTGTTATCTAGAGTAAAATATTAGGTAGTTTTATTGATGTTCAAGATAGCCTGCAATCATTCTGCTGATTATGTGAGTACAGTCTTGCATAAGCATGTAGTTAATTGCCCAATACCTTCATGCATGCAAAATACCTATGTCCTCCCTTCAATGAGTGTCAGTTAGCCAAGTAACAGCATTTTCATTATCCACCTTAGGTATGAGGAATCTGTTACTGGATGAGTTAAGCACAATTAAGGATTTACATATGCATAGGAAAGAATTTATTTAAAACTTACTTGTTTATATAATATTTCAGGGCAGATTCATAATTATGAAGTATGATTATTCATAATTATGAAGTATGATTTTCTTGTTTTAGTTCAATGTTGTTTGCGAATTATCCTCCTGTAGTTGTTAATTGTTGTAGATTGTTCCTGTCTATGTTCATGACTTGCTTGTAAAATTATATATGGTTATTTTACCACACTTTATTTGTGACTCAGCAGAATATAAATCAGCCAAATACATAAATAAATCTCTGTGGTCTGGTTACCAGCTAAGCCAGAATACAACTCCAAGGAGGCTCAGAGCATGCAAATGTGCTCAGAGGCCCTGTGCTGTTGCCCTGAGTTGTCTGTAGTGCTGCCGGGAGGAGCAGCAACAGTATCCTCAATAGCAGCCAAAAGCAGCCCAATAGAGGAGAGAGGAAGGGGAGGGGAGAGGAGATGCTGGACACCAGAGGAGGTGTAGGGAAGAGGAGCAGCAAACAAAGGGAAAGGGGAGATGCCGGATGCTCGAAAAGGGGAAGGGAAGAAAAAGGCAGATTCTGGATGCTTTGAGGTGGATAGGGGACGTGAGATGTTGGACATTGGGGCTAGGAAAGGAAATACTCGCTATCACACATTTAACCTCCTCCCATCATGAGATGCTTGTACAGTTTATAGAACCCTTTATATAGTTACATAAAGTGGTTTGTATATATTTATCATGTTTTTCCCTGTTAAGAAACTTGTTTAATGTATACCCAAGTTATTATACCTGTTTATTGTAAGCACAAATCACCAAGCTGAGATGTGTAGTTTAATGTTCATTGTAAACCGCACTGATTTCAAATAGCGCGGTATAAAAGAGACTTTAAATAAATAAATAAATAAATGAGAGGTAGGACTCTGGGACAGGCAGGGGAGGAGGGGTGCATAACTGAATATTTGCCTGAGGCGACAGGTACCCTTGGGCTGGCCCTGGAAGTAGACTCATGGTTGGGCCCCAAACATTGTAGGCACCTCTTGTAGGTGTTTGTAATAGACATTTTCCTGAGGCATTGTGCACTTTTTGAACCCGCTGCCCAATTTATGAGAAAGCATCCAAAATAAATCATCGCAGCAAAATCACTCGATTTGAAGAAAAATAAAAGTAACATGGGGAATGCCTAACGCCTAAAAAAACCCCTATAACTGTGATACAAGAAAAATAAAGGAAACCTTAAACAGCCACATACTACTTTTGAGAATCATGATGTTGTTGTTGTTAAGTGCCGTCGAGTTGGTATCGGCTCATGGTGACCCTCTGAATAGTTGTCCTAAACTGTGTTTGGTCTTCAGTCAGGCTGTTTATTGTTGACAGAGTGGCACCCATAGCTGCTGTTATTGTATTGATCCGTCTTGTTTCTGGTCTTCCTCTTTTGCGTTGACCTTCTACCTTGCCAAGCCTGATGTCTTTCTCTAATGATCTCTCTCTTCGCATGATGTGTCCAAAGTATGAAAGTTGAAGTCTTGTCATCTGAACTTCTAAAGAAAGCTTAGGTTTGATCTCCTCTAGTACTGACTGGTTTGTTCTTCAAGCAGTGTATGATATACACAGTACTCGACGCCAGCATCATAATTCAAAGGCATCAGTTTTCTTCCTGTCTATCTTTTTCACTATCCAACTTTCGCATCCATTTGATGTTATTAAAAATACCATGGCTTGAATGAGTCAAATCTTTGTATGGAAAGAGAGATCTCTGCTCTTGAGAATCTTGTCTAGGTCCTTCATAGCCATTCTGCCAAGAGCAATACATCGTCTGATTTCTTGATTGCTTGTTGTTTCTATATTGATAGCTTATCCAAGTAGGTTAAAGTTGTCCACTATTTCAATTTCTTCTCCATTAATGATGAACTTATTGATTTTGCCAGTTGTCAGGATCTTTGTCTTCTTTACATTAAGGTGCAGGCCCATTTTAAGACTATGTTCCTTGATCTTGAGAAGCAAATGTTTCAGATCGTCTTCACTTTCAGCAAGCAATGTAGTATCATCAGCATAGTGAAGGTTCTTGATGAGTCTCCCACCAATCTTCATACCTCTGTCGTCATACAGTCCTGCTTCTCTGATGATTTGTTCTGCAAATATATTAAACAGGTAGGGGGAAAGTATGCAGTCTTGTCGTACACCTTTGCTGATTTTAAACCATTCTGTTTCTCCTTGTTCCATTCAAACTGTTGCTTCTTGATCAATGTAAAGGTTGTGCAAGAGAACGATCAGGTGTTCTAGTATACCCAAGCTTCTTAATGTGGCCCAGAGTTTCTGTTGGTTTACACAGTCAAAAGCCTTGCTGTAGTCAATAAAACACATATAGATATCCTTTTGGTATTCTTTAGTCTTTTCAAGGATCAATCTCACATTTGCAATGATGTCTCTCGTTCCTCGCCCTTTCCTGAACCCTGCCTGCACTTCAGGCAGTTCTCGTTCCAGGTATGATTGTAGTCTCTGCTGAATAACTTCGGTAGAATCTTGCTGGCATGTGGGGTCAGAGCAATTGTGCAATAATTTCCACAGTCAGTTGGATCACCTTTCTTTAGTATTGGTATAAACACAGATCTTTTCCAGTCAGTTGGCCATGATGTTGTCTTTCAAATTTCCTGGCAGAGCCTTGTAAGTATGGTAACAGCTGCATCAGATTGCTGTAATATTTCTATGGGAATGCCATCAATGCCTGGTGCTTTGTTCTTTGAGAAGGCTTTCAATTCAGCTTCGACTTTTTCTTTCATTATCAATGGTTCCTAATCATAAGGTACAGATTGAAACGGCTGTTGGTCAACTTGATCTTTATCATTTAATAACTCTTTATATTCTTTCCACCTTTTCTTGATCTTCTCAGCGTCATTCAACATGGATCCTTGAGCATCTTGTAACATTCCAATTCGAGACTGGAATTTTTTCTTTAACTCTCGTAGCTTTAGAATAGCCGATATTGTTCTTCCTCTAAAAGTTCCTGCTTCTATTCCCTTGCTTGCTTCATTGTAGTACTTCTCCTTGTCTTGTCTTGCTGCATGTTGGAAATCTCTGTTCTATGATTGCCTCTCTTTCTTCTATGGCTTTAACTTCTCTGCGTTTCTGGGCAACTTTCAGAGTTTCTTCGTGCCATCCATTTTGGCCGTTTTTGCTTTTTCACCTTTGGTAGAGATTTCTCGCTTTCTTCTAACACAACCTTCTAGATGTCATCCCATAACTCTTCTGGAGCTCTATCATTTGTACCTAAAGCAGCAAATCAATTTTGCAGGCAGTCTTTAAATTCTGGTGGTATATTCTCAAGGTCATATTTTGCTACATTCATGAGTAGCTTGCTCTTTTTCAGATTTATCTTGAGTTTGCATACTAGTAGTTGGTGATCTGTACCCCAGTCGGCTCCAGATTTTGTCTTTGTTGATGTTATAGAGCTTTTCCATCGTTGACTTCCACAGATGTAGTCAATTTGATTTTTCTACACTCCATTGGGTAAAGTCCATGTGTATAGTCACCGCTTGTGTTGCTAGAAGAAGATGTTTGAGATGAATAGATCGTTGGTCTTGCAGAATTCTATCAGTTTTTCTCCAGCTTTATTTCTGTTGCCGTCCATATTTTCCAACCACTTTGCCTTCTTCTTTGTTGCCAACCTTTGCGTTCCAGTCACTCATGACTATCAGAATATCCTGTTTGCATGTTCTGTCAATTTCAGCTTGTACTTGTTCATAGAACTCATCAACCTCATCCTCTTCTGCAGCTGTTCTTGGGGCATATAGTTGAATTATAGTTGTCTTGATAGGCATTCCTCAAAGGTGAATAGAAATTAAGCGTCACTGATTGCATTGTATGTCATTACAGTTCTTGCAGGTTTCTTCTTAATTATAAATGCAACACCATTCCTTCTTTGTCTTTTATATTCAGCATTGTAGACCATGTGATCATCAGATGCAAAGTGCTCGATACCAGTCCATTTCAGTTCACTGACATCCAGTAGATCGAGTTGTACATGTTCCATTTCATTCTTGACCACCTCCAACTTCTTTTGGTTCATGCTTTGTACATTCCATGTCCCAATAAGTAAGACATCTTTGCAGCTTCTGACTCTCATTTCATGCGCAACTACATCAGCAGTCAGATGTCCTGAGGGCTTTGATCCAACCACATCATAAATGCTGGTTTTACTCTGAAAAGTCTTCAGCTTCTGCCCAGTGGCCAGTTGAGTGCCTTCCGACCTAGGGGGTCTCATCTTCCAGCACTATAGTGCAATTTTGTTTGTTATGACTATCCATTGGGTTTTCATGGCAAGATACGGAAGTAGATTGCCAGGCCTTTCTTCCGCACAATTTAATTTAGTGTTATTGCCGTTGTCATAGAAATGTGATCCTCCACCACCAACACCATCCCATTCTGCTGCTGTCCAGATGGGTGTTTTGTCTTGGTCTGGCACTTCAGCTGAGACCTTTCCATCTTGGGAGACCCTGCCAGTAGTTAAGCTACCGATAGCTTAGACCAGAGCTACTCAAATACAGTCCTGGAGGTCTGCAAACCAGATTTGGAGACCCCTGCCTTACACCTCTGTCATTTAAGATTGTGAGTGGGCAAGGTACAGATTTCCTAGACATCAAAAGGGTAGATAGAATGTGTCACATTCCTCCTCACACTCACAATCTTAAATGACAGAGGTGTAAGGCAGGCGTCTCCAAATCCAGCCCTGGAGGGCCACAAACCAGTCAGGTTGGCACGATATCTCGAATGCATTTATATCTCATGCATATTCATTAGGGATATCATGAAAACCTGACTGGTCTGCGGAACTCCAGGACTGGATTTGAGTAGCTCTGGCTTAGACCTCAGCATCACTGGTGCACACAAGCCCTCACAGCATGACAAGCTGCAAACCAAGTGAGAGTTGAGAACCATAGTGGCCTCCTTTTCCTTTTATTTACCTTTGTTACCCTTAAACCGTTTCAGTTTTGCCCATTGATTTTCTACAACCCCACAACTGTTCCCATCCCACTAACAACTCCTTGAGGTATTGTTCTATCTTGGCAAAGTTAGTTTTCCTAAAGCCATCATTCAGTTGGTAGAGCTTTGGTACCTCTTGAAATAAATGTGAGAGAGACCAGATGGATATGCAGAAGAGTCTTCCAATCTTCTGAAGCTGGGGAGAGTGCGGGGGTCTGTGGCAGCTCTTGCCTGGTTGACTCACAGTGACCTCTGGAGTACGGTACTAGGGCTGCTGGGATGGATACTTTATGCAGATGAGTCTTCTGCTCCTCTACTGCTGGGAGAAGTGCAGGGTCTATAGCAGCTTTTGCTTGGCTGAATCATGATGATTATGTTTATGTTTATTTAGTCTTCATAGAACACCCTTCACTTAAAAGGTAATAGAACAGTGTACAAAGTAACCTCTGGAGTCCTCTGCTGGGACAGATATACAGATAGGTCTTCTTGTCTTCTGCTGCTGGGACGAGTGCGGCAGCTGTAGTAGCTCTTGCTTGGCTGACTCATGATGATCTCTGGAATCCTCTGCTGGGGCTGCTGGGAGAATATGCAGATGAGTCTTCCAGTCCTCTGCTGCTGGGACGAGTGTAGTGGCTGTAGCAGCTTTTGCCTGACTGACTCGCAGTAACCTCTGGAATCCTCTGCTGGGGGTTCCCTCTCTTATCTATTATTTTTTAGCCATTTTTATGGCTTTCTCCTTTTTATTTATCTACTTTTTAAAAAAAGTACCATAATGTAGCTACTTTATATGCATTCCAATATAAACGGCTTTACTGATATCCCACTCAGCACTACAGGGTATTTCCAATTTTTATCAATCCCTGGTTTATGAAGCTACATACTGTAATGAAGTTATTCGTATGTTCTTTAAAGCCTGTGCCACCCATCACACTGTTAGAGGCGTGGCTTAAAATACATGCAGAGTACAAATTTGCATTGAATGCCCAGCGTCTTTCTGTTTTGGCGCCAATTGTGTGGTCGTGTAATTGTAAGTATTTAGCTTCCTGCTCTTTCTCAATGTGTTTTCATACATAATGGAAACAATTTTCAGAGTTATATCCAGATAACAGTTGTCAGCGATTATCTTCTGCACTGTCCCAATGTGTTGTATCTTTGGTTCGATTTATGTGACACCCGGATGACCCGTTAGTTTCTAATATGTTTTGTCATTGATAGGATATGCCGATTTTTGTGGATCGCAGATTATTCATTGGTTTTAATATGTTAATATTTTATGGAACCTCTATGTAGAGTTTTTGTCTAATGTCTATTGAGAATGACAGCCTAATATGGCTATCGCAGTGTATGTTTTTATTAGTTTTTTATTAGATTATGAGTATGAAAATAGGCTTTCTACAAATGCCTGTTAGACAGACATATTTTGTGGGTACAAGTGTTCTTTGTCTTTGTTAACATACACTGTGTAGAACCTTAATGATCGGCTGTTTTATGCTTCTTGTCAGGTACATTACATCGTACTTCACTGAGCTGTGTTTGTCAAAAGCCCTGCTTCATATAGCGATTTCAGTTCTGCATTGCATTTGCTGTCCATTTTTACATTAGTCTCTCAATGATACTAACTAAGGGGTATGTTTACTAAGCAGTGGTAATGTAGCACTAGTAACGTTAACGCACGGTAATGTTACCGGCAGCTGTAAATGTCCCAGAGGGTGGAGAGAAGGGGTCAATGGGCGGGGAGTGGGCGGGGAGAAGCCCCTGCTATAGTAACGCTGGAACATTAATGCCGGTGACATTACCGCCGCTTAGTAAACATACCCCTAAGACTGTTTTTACAATATTATTTATACATTTTTTTAAAGATCTGTATTTTAGAAGCTTTGCTTTATTGCTGTCTTTTAACTGGATATGTTTTCTTTTTTTAGTAAATGCTGCTTTGTTGCATTTCTTTATGCAATGCAATGTGGGCCTTTGAGTCAAGGCTGACTCCCGGTGACCCAGCAAGTTCCTGGGTTTGCTTGGCAATGTGACCAGAAGTAGATTGCCAGGCCTTTCTTCCGCGTCAATGAAGGATTAAGTGACTTACCCAAGGCCACAAGAAGTGCTAGTGTAATCGGACATTGGTCTCTTGGTTACCAAGCCAGTGCACTAACAACTAGCTTACTCCTCCACTCCACATAGCTTTTTAAGTGCTTGCATAAACTGTAAGTCTGATATGTATTCTTATTTATGCTTAAGTATCTCCTTTTCATTATTCTTACAACTATTTATGTATTCAATGATTATGTTTTTATGTATTTTATTAATGCTACGCAGTTAACACTGAGACATGTAGCGGTGGCACCTGCGGATATCCAGTGGCATTAAGTGTGTTAGTACCACTAAATATCCCTCTAAGCAGTATTTACCAGATTTACAGGTCCGTAAACCATGTAGATGCCTTTGGATATCGGGCCAAGGACTATAAATACCACACTACATCAGGATATGCGTAAACAAGAAATAGCCAAAAAGCCTAACTCCAGAAACTGGATAACTAGACAACTCCGAGGAGGATCTGTTTTCTTGTGCCATCAAAGAGTAGCCAGGTTACCTAAATTCGAGGCGTTTTGGCTAGTCCTAGCGTTAATTTATACCCCAAAGCAGTGCGATATTTGTCTTCCCTGATTCTATGGATTGAAATCAGTGCTTCATGTTCCAAACTGCATCATAATGGAGGTGTCAGAAATCCTGGACCAAATCTAAAATCTCACACTCACTATCAAGTTAGCCAGTTCCAGGAGGGAGATTTTTAAACTGCCTCTGGATTTCTGACAACCCCATCCTAATGCTTTATAGTACCTGCAGCACTGATTTCAATGGGTAGAATCGAAAATGACAAACACCACACTGCTTTGGGGTTTAAGTTAAAAGCAGGTCTAGCCAAAAAGCCTCACTCCTGGGACTGGGTAATTAGGCTGCTCTGAGTGGTAACGGTGAGAGCAGGATCAACCCTCAATTAATTCACCCCTGTCCTTTCTGATTTTGTTGATAAATTCAACCACTTGCTTACTTGATATTGGGCTTCATACAGAAACCCTGCGCTAAAGCCCAGCAACTAAAGCTCTAGAACAGGGTTTTCCTAACGCAAGTTTAGCGCAGACGTTTTGCTCAGTGATGCTGTAAGCAAACAGCATGCAAATGAGATGTGCGCAAGAAGTCTGTGCTACACAAGGAGAGCGAGCCAGGCACTTGCGAACAGGGGTCTGCGTTAGCAGCACTTATATCCTCCGCGCTGATGCACATGTACTGGATTGCTCTCTGGCGCATAAATAGCAATATTATTCTGAGCAGAACTTCTGCATAAAACAATATAGATGTTGATGTGCCAGATAGCATTCTAGCACATACGTAAAACATTGCTCCAGCTCACCTCCTTTGCCATTGTTTTTCACCACTGCCATCAGCAAAGCCAGAAAAAGGTTGTGGGTGCTATGTACATATCCTCACCAGCACTGACTGCAGACCTATAAACTAACCCTTAATATATTTTTCAGACCTCGCATTAAAATCGCAGCATTGAGCTCAGCCTTCTGCACTCTTCTCTGCATCTGCGCTGCATATCTCATTGCACGGCATGCTGCTGTTAGCACAGGCGTTTGCTATTGATTATGCTCACATTAGATTCCTTCCTGCATTCTGAGCCCAGACTAGTGCAGAAAAGTTTGCACAAATACTGCACTATTGCCTGCATTAACAGCTTTGCACTTTGCTGCATTGAACTGAGCGTTTCCTCCCTTGCAGCCTTTTCCTTCCCCACCCACTGATGCCGACAGCAGGGACACCAGTGTCAGATGGATGATTCATGTGCAGGACTCCAGGGTTGGGAAGCTGCCATGGTAAATCAATGCTTGAACTTCAAAGGAGTCAGGATATCAGAACAATCTAAGCAAAGAGATTCACTCTGAAGCTCAAGTATGAAAAAAGGGGGAAAAATGGCAAAATAATTTCTATCTTCCTTTATAAAATATTGTGGTTGCCGAGTTTGTCTTCAGGACTAAGATTGTTCATTTTGTTTTCTCCTGAAAAAACTAAAGACACATTTATTTGTACAAGCATTTACTACTACTACTAGTACTACTATTAATAATAATAATCATTTGTATAGCGCTACAAGGTGTACGCTGCACTGTACATATAGATGGAAGACACAGTCCCTGCTCATCAGAGCTTATAATCGAATCAAGACAAAACATGTGGAGGCACATTCTGGTTCCCGCACGTCCGGCTGCATTTGCCGTGCAAAAACCAGACATGTGGAAGATGGACCCGATTCTGCCACTGTGGGGCCCGGATGGCAGAATTGGGGACTTGGATGTCCAGGCGCTCCCATATGCCAATGAGATCGGCATATGGGGAGCTGCTTGTCCCGATACCAGAACGTCATGGCTGAGGCATGAGCGCCATGGCATACTGGCGCCATGGCAATGAGCCGTCTATCTGATGGCTCGGAATGCCATAGCCCATGTCCGCCCCTGCAGACCGGGATCCAGCCAGCACCAGAGGCCCCCATGGCCTGGATCATGGCTGCAGGGACACAGGGGAAGTGCGGCGCACATTGTGAGTACACCCAGGACTTATTCCACTTTCCGGGTGGAATCAGCCAGGCATGCAACTGTGATCCAATGGACGTACAGGGCCCTGATCTGAATAGGCTCTATATGTCCAGGCACCTTGCCACTCCCTCACTCCGCCTCATTCTGCCTCTGTTCCCCTCCCTCCCACACAAACACTGTGAATGTACAGGGAGCGCTGGGACCAGAATCAGGTTCAGGGGTTGAGTGCAGGTTGGACATCCAACCCTGCTGTTTGTGTTACAGAATGCTAGCCACCGTGAAAATGGGAAGTAGAGTATGGTAAGATGCACACATTAGTAGTGGACAAAAAAGTGAGGAGCAGCAGGATCCAACAGTGGCTTCAAAGAGGTGGGTTTTAGCCTGGATTTGAATAGGGCTAAAGAAGGGGCCTGATGCACAGACTCAGGTAGTTTGTTCCAGGCATATGGAGCAGCAAGATGGAATGAATGAAGTCTGGAGTTGGCAGTGGCAGAAAAGGGCACCCATATTTAATTTCTGATGCAATGATATTATTGCAACCACCCAGCCTGAGAAGTGTCAGCTTTACTTTCCCCTTGATGTTATTGTCACAGTGAACTTGGTGTTACCTCAAGATGACACTCTCCTCGGGGATGGCCTGTAGGTTACACTAAGTTCCCCCAGCGAACCAACTCTAATAAGGAACCCAAGTGGGAAAAAAAATATTAACTCTAAATAGATAAGGATCAGATCAACATAGTATTACAACAAGAGATATTTGTCTCCAAGTCCGTAGGGATTACAGGTAAATGTGGAAACAAGGAACAGTAAAGATTTCCCAATTAGTCTCTTCACAGAGTAGTTAATATTCTTTTCTGAACATGTGTATCAATAAACTGATTATAAAATCTTGAAATGTGCATTGGTCTCTTATTAAATAAAAATCCTTCTGAATTAATTAAATTAATAATTGAGCTCATTTAATATCATTCTCAGTACATTTACGGTGAGTAGCTACTTATTCTGAAGTCTTCATTGTTGGGACCTGGAACATCACCAACAGGGCACAGAAAAGCAGGTTCTCTTCTTTCTTCTTTCAAGTGGAAATACAATAAAAAATGGTACTCAGATCCTAATACTCCTCCCTTCCCTCCATGATGGGATCTCCCTCAATAAATGATCAGCGTGCAAGCTATTCAAGGCTAGTAAGCCTGAATACAAACGCTAATAGTTCCCTAATTATTTAATTTAGTGAAGAAAACATACCACCCACGCATTATCTCTCCAACACACTTCTTTCCCATGTACCCACTTAGGGGCATGTTTACTAAACTGTGGTAACATTACAGACCGCGCGTTAGGTAACGTTAACGCGCGGTATGTAACGTTAACGCGTGTTAATTTTACCTAACGATCGTTAACGTCCCCGGCTGCGGTAAATACCACAAAGGGTGGAGAAAGGGTGGGGGAAGGGGTCAGTGGGCGGGGAGAGGCTCCCTGCACACTAACGCGCTGAACTGAAGGGCTGAATCTTACCGTGAATGAAAACCTGCCGTTAGATGCACATTTGCAGGAGAGAGAAACCATTTCAGTGTCAGCAATGTACAGCATAGACAGGGAGCCCAAGAAACGTGATAGTAGTGCTCCATTTCCAGCAACAGCATAGTGCCCAAGTATGAAAGGCCACTATGGCGATGGTGCAAGTGGGGCATAGGGGGCTGCAGGCGAGACATGTAGCGGGGGCAGCTGGGGCACAGGGTGGACTAGGCGGGCGCCTAGGTGGCACATAGGAACATAGAAACTGGAAATCAGCATGACAGCAGTTGATAAAGGCCAAACACAATCCACCCACATCTACCTGGTCCACCCAAGCTAACAGTTGCCAAAGCACTGACCTGATATCCCCCCAGCCAACCCTCCCCCAAGCGAAAGGGACAAACTATTGGTAGGCAGTGATGGGGGGGATGTGAGGATGCTCATGTATGCCCCATGCCCCAGACCCTGCTCCCTAGGCAAGCACCTACCCACACAGTGGATGGCCTGGGACTGTGCACTACCAGCACTGACAGCATATGGTCATGTCAGCATGGCAGGGGGGGGTGTGCCCGTGCTGGAGGGGGCAGTGGTACCTGCCTGCAGTGGACCTAGGGCCATGCCCTGTACCAGTACATGGTGTGCAGTGCAACATAAAAGGTCTAGCTGAGGAAATGTACAGGTAGCCCCAGGGACCACCATGCATCTATGGCAATAATGTGGTGCAGTACACCCAGCCAGTGTGTCCAGAAGCAGAGGGTCACAGGCTCAAGCCCCAGCTATGGTTACTGCAGAGCATGTCCCTATGTTTTACCCTATAATGCAGATACAACAGCAACATGTGCAAAGCCCAAAGCAGCGGCGAACAGGGGTACAAACACTCACTCACACAGGCTCCACAATCCAAAGATACATGGAGAGACAGGCTGTTGGCCCAAGCATTGAGCTGCAGTTATCACCAGAGCACTACTACTACCTCCTGCACAGTTTAGCAATGTCGGCACTGTGATCAGGACCAGTGGGGCGGGCAGGGTTGCCAACCACCCCTATCGTTGCACAATGCTGCAATAGGAATGTGTGTATGTATGTATGTCTATCCATTGTTTTGTGGCTGCCCACACCTCACCGGGCCCACAATGTCCCACTATTACCAACGTTAGCCTGAATATGTGCATAATGAGGAACAAGGTGTTGTGGGTATGGCCCAGACAGGGCGGATTGGCCAGGATGCATCTTCACAGGGTGTGGGCTATGGCTGGGACACTGTAGTACCCGACCACCGCCTGCATGGACAGGGTGGCCACAGCATGGCATGCTGGGAGGGCACTCACGCTGACCGAGCAGTGACCATGGCAAGTCTAGGTTGCCACATATCGCTCTACACTATTTGTCTCCAGTGATACTTTTGTGTTCCCAGTGCTGGGGTAACAATCACTGATAGGCCTGCTTGGTGCACATAGTTCCTATGTGAGTATGCACTATGGGTTGGCTAGTGGACTGTCTGCAGTTAGACTGTGTGTGGTCAGAACACCTATATAGTCCTGTCTGATGGTGACTGGCAGGCAGTGGTGTGAGGCAGTTGGGATTTTCCAGAGCTGACCCCATTGTTGCTGCTGTTCTGCCACTGCCACAGGTATGGCTCTGGCCCACCAACCCTGGAGGGCTGTCCTTATACCAGTAGGATGGAGTTTGTTTCACAGCGGCTGGGGCACCTGTCCCTTACCTGCAAAAAGAGTGATGTGAGCCCTTTGGGGTATGTAGTGTATATCACTGTGATCTATAAAGGCACTGCTACACAAACCGCATGCAAGTCTGGAAACCCCTCTGCTCTGATGACAGGTGTCCCTGTCAGCCAGACCCTAATAGTGGGTACACACTAATCTGGGTGGTGTCTGGTCCCAGAAGGCCACATGTGACTGCAGGATAAAGATGGACACCGAGTTACCTTCAGCTGCACTGCAAGGAACAGCTGTCACACACTGGCAGTGAAGGAGATGTACAGCAGGGCCTATCTCTAGCACCACATGTACTGCGGACCTAGTGCTGGGCACCCATCCTATCCCTCAGGGAGAACACAGAACCTGCACAATGACATGATCTGTAGCTACTCTGTGCCAGTATCACGCACTGTCAGTTCGCCTTTCCAAGCTGAGGTACCGGAGAGGTGCAGACCCCATTTGCTGATCAGCTGTAGACAGCTATTCAGCATGTGCATTGCATCATGGGTGCTGGTGGGGTTACCCTATCCTGGCACTCAGAACAGACAATTTGTGCAGTGACCTTTAGTCCTTCTGTACCCAGCCATTGCTGTGACATACACCACGGAGGTATAGCCTACTGGTTAATACAATGCCATTCTTGGCAGTGTTCATGGGTTTAATTCCTCATTGTGCCCTCCTCTGATGCCTGTCCTACTCAAATAGTGTGCATCCCTGTAACAGTCATATTTTTGCAGATTTGTGCTGACAGCCCATAATACCCTTACCACAATTGCCAACATTCCCTCGGTCCATCTATCTGCGTCTGTCAGCTGTGTAGAGTCCTGTCTGCCTGTGCGGGCTGCCACCCCATGTCATGCACTGCTACCCTTTCCTGCATTGCGCCTCTTCATGCTTGCCTCGCCTGTGCCTGATCTGCATGGCACCACCACTCCTCTGTCCACCCATCATTGTAACTATCCTGCCACCTCTGCCTCCATTGGGGGACATGTATTCCCATCGTCTGCCACAACTGTCTTTCCAGTACTTTACATTGCCAACACCCTGCGCTGTGGTACAGTTGCCCCCACCATGTTTGTCATCAGTACTGGCAGCCACAGGGGATGCCCGCAGATGTGGCAGGTCCAGCGGCTCCCAGCTCTCCCTCCTTCACTCACCTGTTCATTGCCTTTCCTGAGTACTCTATCTAGTGTTAGGGCTGCATCTGTCTCCTTTCCTCACAGGTCATGTATGTCATCCTGAAGCACCTTGCAGCCCTTAGGCCACACTAACCTAGGGCACCATAACCTTGTTAGGCCACTTAACCTTTGGTTCCATAATCCAGGGTGCCTTCTAAGGTGCCTTATCCAGGGGTGCCTAATACGGCACTTAGCCTAGGGAGCCCTACTGTATAAGGCACGTTAAAAAGCGCCTTATGAGGCACCTTATAGGGCACCTAACAAGGCACCTTATAGGGCACCTAACAAGGCACCTTATAGGGCATCTAACAAGGCACCTTATAAGGCACCTTACTTATAAGGCACCTTACAAGGCACCCTACAAGGCGCCTTACAAGGTGCCTTGTAAGGTGCCTTATGAGGCGCCTTGTAGCACGCGTTAGTTTGTAACATGCGTTAGCTGATATGGCTTGCTGTAATGATGCACCACCCATGCCTTTATATGGGCATCTGTACCTTTACTGTGGAACCTAACGCAAGTGACATTACTGCAGTTTAGTAAACATACCCCTTACACTCAAATCCCAGCTCACACTCACTCCACTCTTTCACTTTCCTTCCAAAAATTGGCTTAAACCCCCCTATTAAACCCGCAAGGATTAATCTACCCTAAGAAGTTTCTTTTCCCTTTCAGGCTCTCCTGCTTTTTCCTCCCTTGCCTTAGATCTCTACATGTCAGTTTAACTTTTTAAGGGAAAAAATGTCCTTCTTTTTAATAAGAACTGACTTTTACTTCACTCTCCACCTTCCCTATCCCAAAGGAAAGACTCTTCAAACCCCTTATTCCAATGTTCTCACTTTCTCTTTGCCATATCTTGTTAAATGGGAAAAAAATCTAACTACTCTTTTAATAATTATTATTTTGAGGTTTCAGAAAGAAATGTCTCAAAAACAACCTATTTCTGCTCTCTTTCTTAACTCTCTCCTGACTTTTCCTCCCTATCCAAGAATTTCCTAGAAAACAAATCCAAAACCATTCAAACCCAGTCATACCACATCTAACTCCCTTCTACTCTTCGTTAAACACTCAAGTTTCACACTTTCCAGCACATTCAGAGGCCTCGGCCACCAGAAATTCCAACATACAACCTCACTCATCCAACAACAGCCACCAACTGACTCTTCTTTGGCGCACTCACCAACATTCCAACTTGCCAAAATTAGTATCTTTCCAATTGCCATTGTCATTAAATAATCCTTGGCCATCCCTACTCTCCACTCTAAAATTCCCTTTTTTGAAATCCCACTAATTTTCTTTTAATTCCTAACCTAATAGACGTTTTCAAGCCTGTCAACTTCTTTCAGCAGGTTCAGTGAAAGATTTTGTCTGAACTGCATCAATACCTCTTCTGTTAACTGCTGTGCCACATTGCTACACTATGGGGTATATTTACTAAATGGCGGTAAAGGAGCAAGTGTGCCGTTAGCGTGTGCGAACTGTGTATGTGCACACTTAGCGCATGCAAAAAGGCACTTTAGCGGGCGCTAACGGCACCAGCAGCGTAAAGTGCCCTGTGGATGGAGAGAAGGCGTGCATGGGGCAGAGAGTGGAGGTCAATGTGTGGGGAGTGGGCGGGAACAAGGTTTGTTCCCTTAACTCAGGCACCTTAAAGGCAGGAACTCTAATGCAATTCAAAACCTGGCGGAAAGGGTGTTTTTTGAGGAGAGAGAGCCTATTTTATGTCTGCAATGTGATGCACAGAGAGGGGAGCCCAAAAGAGTGATATTAGTGCTCCATTAGCAGCAGCAGCATAGTTCCCAAGTATGAAAGGGCACTATGTTGATGGTGCAAATGGGGGCAAAGGAGGTGGCACATGGGTCATGCAGTGGGGTCTGCTGGTGCACAGGGGGGACCAGGAAGCTGCCTAGATGGCACATAGGAACATAAGCCTACAAAATATGCCAAACTGTGTCAGACCAAAGTCCATCATGCCCAGTATCCTGTGTCCAACAGTGAACAATCTAGGTCAGAAGTACCTAGCAGTTTCCCCAAAAGACACACAGGATCCCCAGTAACTGTAATGGGGCAAGCAGTGCATAGCCCTCATACTCCCTGATGCCAGCACTAGACCTAGAAGAAAGACCACAGCAGACACACTCAGCACCCCAAGCAACTACACAAAAGCATGCAAATCCACCACACAAAGAGCCCTATCACTGGCGGCTCCAACAATATGGAACACACTTCCAGACGACCTATGATCAACTGAAGATCCGAAGGACTTTCGGAAACACCTAAAGACAGTACTCTTCACTGAATACTACGGCCCAAGCACATAGCCAGACTCTACAGACTCGGACCAACCTCAGTCTCGATTGAAGATCAATCACAGCCCGCTGCAGAATCAGCAAACCCTTGTATATAACTGTAAAAAGCACATGTTGTAAATAGCTCACACTAATCAGCACACCCACACCCATGCACCCTCACTGTACATAGACCTATCTAAGATAAACACCATTGCCATTGATTGTTTGATGTGTACACCGCCTTGATTGAAGGATAAGGCGGGATAGAAATACCCTTTAAATAAATAAATAGCTCGGATCCTGTTTAGCAATGGTTTATGGACTGTTACCCAGGAACCCATCCAAACGTTTTTGAACCCAGCTACCCTGACAGCTTTTACAACATCCTCCAGTAATGGATTGCAGGGTTTGATTACGCATTGACTGAAGAAATATTTTCACCTAGAAGACCCAAATGGGTTACACTGTAGCCGCATTGCAGGTCCCCTAGTCTGTCCACAGTCTGATGGCATAAAAAAGTGGCTTACGTTTACCTGTTTCACTCCAGTCAATAATCTATAGACCTCTATCATATCTCTTCTCAGCCGTCTCGTCCCCAGATTGATGAGCCCCAATCTTTTTAGCCTCTCCACAAAGGGGTATTCTGCCATCTGTGATGTTTGTCATGATCCCACAGTGGCAGTGGCAGCGGACAATCCTGATACTGCTGCAGAAAGGCAATGTGCCACATAGGGTGGTCCAAGGGTCCTGGCACCCCAGATAGAGATCCAGGCTGCCTCCCCCCTCCCGCTGCCACAGAATCCAGCTGTGGGGGAAGAGGCCAATAGTGCCAGATGCTGTAGCCCTCCAGGTAGCTGGAAAATGCAGGTGCCTGGGGAAATACTACAACAGTGGCCGCCATCCTCCTCCGAGACATATCGGTGGCAGGCGGTGATGGGGACCCTGCATGGGCAGCTGTTAGGGAACTGTATGGCCATCCATGTGCATCCCTACCCCTGCCCCCCCCCCCCCATCCAGACCTTAGTAACATAGTAATATAGTAAATGACAGCAGATAAAGACCAGTATGGTCCATCTAGTCTGCCCAGTAAGATGGCAAGAGTAGGTGCACCTGCCACTCCATGCAGGCCACCCCTCCCCATGTGTTTGTTTTAGGGGTGAACCCACCGCTCTGTGTAGGACACCCCTGTATGTTGAGAAATTAGTTAAGTTTATTTTGATTTTATCCTGTTGCTGTAAAGGGATCCACTGTGTCTGTCCCATGCCATTTTGAATTCTGTCATTGTAATTGCCTCCACCACTTCCAGCTGGAGGGCATTCCAAGCATCCACTACCCTTTCAGTGAAAACATATTTCCTGACATTGCCTTTCAATTTACCCCCTTGCAGCTTCATGTTGTGTCCTCTAGTTTTACAGCTTCCCCATCTTTGGAAGAAGTTTTTTTGTTCATTATTTTTCTTTAAGTATTTAAAGGTCTGAATCATATCTCCACTGTCCCTCCTCTCCTCCAGAGTGTACATATTTAGGTCTTTAAGTCTCTTCTCATAAGGCTTCTGACACAGGCTCCAAATCATTTTGGTCGTCTTCCTCTGAACAGTTTCCAGTCTTTTTTATGTCCTTTGCAAGATATGGTCTCCAAAACTGAATAAAGTATTCCAAGTGAGGCCTCACCAGTGACTTATACAATGGCATTAGTACCTCTTCCTTTCTGCTGGTAATTCCTCTTTGTATGCAACCCAACATCTTCCTGGCTTTTGCCACTGCCTTTTCGCACTGTTTTGCCACCTTGAGATCTGCAGAAATAATCACACCAAGGTCCTTCTCCTGGTCCATGCACACCAACCTCTCGCCCCCTATCGCGTACATTTCCCCTGGATTTCTGCTTCCCAAGTACATGACACTGCACTTCTTTGCATTAAATCTTAACTGCCAAGCATTAGACCATTCTTCCAGCTTTTGTAGATCTTTCCTCATGTTATCCACTCCCTCAGGGGAGTCCACTCTGTTTCAAATTTTTGTGTCATCTGCAAAAAGACAGACTTTTCCATGCAGTCCTTCAGCAATATCACTCACAAATACATTGAACAGTGCCGAGCCCAGGACCGAACCCTGGGGCACCCCGCTAATCACTCTCCTTTCATCTGAGTGAGCTCCATTTACCATCACTTTCTGTCGTCTATCAGTCAACCAATTCCTGATCCAGTTCACCACCTTGGGACCCATCCCCAAACTACTAAGTTTATCGATAAGCCTCCTATGAGGAACAGTATCAAAGGATGAGGAACAGTATGTTTAACATGCTGGGACTGTGACCACCACCACTGACAGTGCATGGACGGGTCTGCATGTTGGGGTGTTGATGGTGGCATGGGAAGTGGCGCCAGCCTGCAGCAGACAGAAGCCTTCTCTTGGTCTTGTGCACCATGTGCCAAAGGTCAGCTGAAGGGAAGCATGTCAGCAGCAGTAGCTGTTAATCCCATAAGGCAGCACTGTGGTACAATACACACAGTTGGTGTGTATATGTACACAGGGTCACAGGTTCAGGTTCCTGCTGGGGGCTTCTATATTGCATATTCCTATGGACAAGGATTAGCTGACAGTGTAAGTTCAGCTCCAGCATGTGCAGCCCTCAAGGAGATGGCCAGCAAGGGTGGAAACACCCACCAGCAGCACTGGCAGGCTCCACTATCCACAATTGGTTGGAGGCTATTAGCACATGGTAATATAGCACATGCAAACAGTGCACACGTTATCAATCTGTGGTGATGGCAAGGCATGGTAATATAGTACATGCAAACAGAGCACATGTTATCAGTCCTTGAGATGACATTGAGACAGGAGTGTCAAGCAGGAATGCCAACCATCTCCACTTTTGCCAATGAGAGTGTATGCGTGTGTGTGTGTGTATGTGTGTGTGTGTGTGTGTATGGTTCCCTTTGTCCTGTGGCTTTCTGCACTGCACTTTGGCTCACATTATACGAGTTTTTCCCAGTCTGTTTGGAAAATGTGAATAAGGCAAAGCAGAGGATTGTGGGTATCACCAGAAACAGCACAGATTGGCCTGGACGTATCTGCCACAATGGTGGGATCACTGGTTGAGACGCCATTGTGCCCGTCTGCCACGTGCATTGCCTGGGTGGACACTGTATGTCATGCTGAGATGGAACTCTCACTATGACCAGAAAGTGACTATGGCATGGCTATGTATCAACATAGAGCTATTACAATATTTGGCTCTAATGATGTGGATGCATTCCCTGAGGATGTTAATCACTGAGTAAATGGCTGGGTGCTTGTATTCGCACTATGTGCATACTAACCAGCAGACCTACTGTAGTTGGTTTGTGCTTGACTGACACAGCCCAGTGTGGGGCAGTCTTTCTATCCATGCTGTAGTTAGTTGTTGGTCCTCAATGGTTGGGGGCAGCAGTCATTCATGGCCTACTTACTGAGGTCCTGACAAGACTGTAGCAGTAGCACCACACCACCTTATACACTCCCACTGTAGTGGCTGTCCATGGTAGCAGCATATTGATACTAGCTACTAACCTGCATTGTTATTTGGAAGGTTAGTACCCAATGGGCAGAACTGCTGCTGTTGCTGTCACCCTCAGCATGCAGGAAAAACACATAACACACTGTAGACAATACCTACTAAATAATAGCAGTGACATAGACCTACAGCACAGCCAGCAGAGACCATCTCTAACAGTGCTGGTTCAGTGGACCAGGTGCTGGGCACTCCTCCTTATCCTCAGGGTAACAACTGAAACTGCTCTGCAGCACGTCCTGCTGTTATGTGCATATAGCACACGCAGCCAGTGCATCTTACTGAGCTGATATGCTGGATCAGTGCATTCTCCATTGGTTCTTCAGCTGAAGACCGCTGTTTTGCATGTGCAGTGCCTCATAGGTAGTGGAGGGCCCAATCTATGCCGGCAGACAACGAACAGTTTGATCAGAGATCTGTAGGCTCTATACGTTTACCAAGAGCTTTGTGGAGATGTAGCCTACTGGTTGGTGCAATGTCTTCATGGTCAAAGGTTCAGGGCTTGATTCCCACTTGTTCATTTTGTGCCTGGGTGCGCTTGCACAGTCCTGGCTCTGCTGTGACCTGCAGACTCTTCTATATTTCTATGCATTATGGCCACATGTTGGGTAGCCCAGCATAGCATTCCCCATCATGGAAATCTTTGAACATGGCTGTAGTGGCTCTGCCGCGGCACATTGCAACAAGTCAGTGATGTATATGCAGCAGATGTCCGAGTCAACTGTTATGGATGTGTTTTCTGTTTTGCCATCATCGTGACCTCCCAACTTTACATAAAGAGGATATATCTCGTACATGCAGGCACCTAACACTCATTGCATAGCCATTCCCTGCACTGTTCTGCCATCATTACTTGCCCCATATGGGGTAAATGGGTTCAACTTGTCCCTTTCTATCATGCCACTCTGTCGGGTGTATTGTCTTGCAATTGCACAGGCTGAGGCACCAGTCCCAGCCGCACAAATGGTGTTTCATGTACCCCATGGCACTGCTACTTTTGGTTCACACACACCAAATGCTTGTGGCCTGTATGATCTCATGCATCCATTCACCACACAAATTGCAAACTCTCTGCTTGGAAAATCCATGGCTCAACCCTTCACCCACCATTTGACCGTCAGGGAGATTCATGGTGGGGCGGCTTACTGGCAGTAAACTGCCCCACCATGGCCATCAGGTACACTTAGATTGTGAGCACTTCGGGGACAAGGGAATAAAAAGTACCTGTTAGTATACATGTAAACCGCACTGATAGTACCTGTTAGTATATATGTAAACCGCACTGATTCTAAAGAGCACGGTATAAAAAAAGATAAATAAATAAATAAAAATTGCAACAGTTAGCCATATCATGCACACCTCTCTTGTGACTGCTCCACATGAGCACTCATGGACAAGCCTCACTTTGCTGCCCACATCAGGAACATGCTGCCTCCACCCAGACACTGCCCTGGCCTATGGCATGCCACACACTGACAGTACATTTGGATACCTGTCTACACCTCACAGACACTATAATGTAGCTTACGGCACGGGGTGCATGCTTTCAGGAGCATCTAAGACTACACGCCTGTCACAGCATTCCCCGCTGCTGCATCCCCTCCGCTGACTCCACTGCTGCCACCACCCACCCATGACACAGCCAACACCCACACTAACAATTTTCACTAGGCTGCCGCCTATCTCGCCTAGTCAACAGCATAGGCCACATTGCCAGGCATCAGGGAGTCAACTCCACCAGCTACAAATTGTGCTTGCATCCATACCTTCTCCAATGGCTTCCCTGCCCCCCCCTTTCAGAGTTTCAGTGGCTTTCCTGCATTAAAGTGTATGCCAGACACCTTCCTGTAGCATGTACCATTACCGCACAGTAAGTGTACACTACCACCCCTTAATGTCCTGTTACCACATGGTAAGTGTCCATTACCACCTCTTAATGTAGCATGTGTTGCTATCACACGGTAAGTGTCCACTAGCACCCCTTAACATTGGAATGCCTCTGACATACCCAGCACACTTAGCACATGATAACCCCTTATCGCTGCCGTTACCACACGGAAAAGACCGCTCCTTTACTGCGGTTTAATAAACATGCCCCTATATCAAGTTGGAATCCCTCCTCCACAGCTTACATCCTGGTACTTCAATTCATAAAACCTACAGTTTTTACAATTAATATAGTATTATACTCATTCATTTATACATCTTTACAGCTTATTTGGTAAGGGCACCATCTTTAAAACCTTCAAAACTTCAATAAAAACATTTTAATTTCCTCAATTACAACTTTCACAAACTGCTATTAATGTTTCCCAAAACTGCTTTAAAACTACTTTTCAGCATTTTACAGTCTTCTCTCACAACTCCTTGACCCCTCCTCACTTCATGAATCCATTTTTACTCCTTTATCCCACTTTCGTGAATCTCAGGACAAAAATTGTTTAAAATGAAACAAAAACCCTACCGGAGGTTTTCTTCCCTCCTAACCGCCTTCTCTGTCACCTCCTCTCCCCTCTACTTAGTTTTATTTTATTTTTAAACTTCTTTCTTTAATTTGGCTGTTTTAGCCAGTTAACTAAGGACTGGGCCCTTTAAGACTAGCTGCACCCCCTGATATGACTCTCAGAGCAGGCCCAAGCCTTTTCCCCCCTTTCCTCTCCCAATTCCAAGGCCTCCTGATTTATGGCCCTCCCTCCTAAGGACCGATTCATTTTTAGGGCCATCTGACCCCATATCCCACCTCCAAACTCCCTCCATTCCAGCCCATTCGATTTGGGCCACACAGAATCTAAATCTCTCATATCAAAGGCCCACTCATGCAACCAAATTCTCTGGTACATCCCTGGCCCAAGCATTTCCCTCTGAGCCCCCTTCAGCCTGATTCCAAGGCCCCTGCCTTAACAATTCCTTTGGGGCCTTACCAGCCCAATTCCAGTCCCCCTTTCATCTATTGGGTTCAGCCGCAGTAACCGTGTCACTCCTCAGATGCCTTCTTCCTTCTCCTCCTGTGATCAGGGACAGCCGTGGTCATTCATGGCTCCTCGATCACAGCCCCCAGCACCAACCAGCCCTCTGAAGGCGTATAAGCCGGGCCCCTTTACATTTGCAACAGCTCATTGGAGACCTGTCCTGCAGCCCTCCACAGTCTTTTTTTTTTTAAACAGCTGCCAACTTTAATGCCAGTGCCTTCCCCAAACCCAGAGCATTTTTTTTTAAAAACATGACAGCGCCATCCTTCTCCCTCCTTCGCGGCAGAGAGAAAAGGAAAGAGACCCTGTCTGCCATTGACAGCCTTGGATCTCCAATGCCTCCACCAGGTAAATTATCTAACTCATTTTTTTCCTCTGGTTCCATTATGTTCAGTTCTTTAAATGTGGATCTAATGATGTTTATGTTTTTATGTATGTATATTGTCTATTAATTTTATGTGTTTATGTGTTGTGTATCTCATCTAGAACTAGGGTGATTGGGCAGGCTAGAAATCTTTTAAATATAAAAAATAAATTGTTACCTTCAGATACTGAGTAAAATAGGGATCCATTTTCAGTAAGTCACAGGGGAGCAAAGACAACCCACTTATCATTAGCTCAGCTTTCAACAGTGCCTAACCAAGTAGGGGGTCCTTTTGCTAAAGGTTTGCACTTACCAAACTAACACGCAGTAAGTGCAACCATTGTATGCTATCTATTGAGGGAGTGCCCAGCAAGTTCCTGGCAGTTAGTGAAGGATATGAGTACCGAAACATGCAGCATGATTGGCATGGGTACACCTAACAACGCCAATAGAGGTATCATGGGGTGCCCTCACACCAGCTGCCACATTGCCACTGAGCACGCAAGAATTGCCCTCACACTAGCAGCAATGTGCTCTCCATGCCCACATGCTGCCCCTAACCCACTCACTGTCCTCCCTAGCATGCGATGGCCACTTACCATGCATTTTAGCCTTCTTGGCTGCCAGTTATTGCATGCTAAAATGCGTGTTAACCAGTTAGCGGCCTTTAGTAAAAAGGCCGCTAGGTTTTAGCTCAAAAGTTTTAGTTTAGTTTAATGGTTTAATGTACCACCTTACATTTGGCATATCCAGGCAGTTTACAATAAAAATGTTATATAAGATACAAACATGCAAGAGTTAAAAATAAAAAAGAGGGACTAGAAAGGAGAAGATAGAAGAAGCAAGGTAGGAAAAGGTAGAGTAGGGTAGTTCTCTACAGTCACCTTTGCACATGCCCCTGTGGGACTAAGTGGAACATCTGACCTGTCGTCATAGGAAGAATAATATAGTGTTAAGATTCAAATGTAAAGCCAAAGAGGCAGGTTTTAACTAAGAACGTAAGAACATAAGTCATGCCATACTAGATCAGACCAAGGTCTATCAGGCCCAGTATCCTGTTTGCAATAGTGGCCAATCCAGGTCACAGTTAACTGGCAGGTTCCCAAAAAGGCAGGCAGCAATAGAAGCAGGGCAAAGGAAAAGTCCACCCTTCAGTTCGGATTTATTGAAATCCACCCCTACACTCTTCTTACTCAGGGCCCATGCGTGCCCAGATTTTTTCTTGGGGCTCTTTAATTTTATAACCTCAATTCCCTGACTCTCCCTTGCGATTGTTTCTATGTATTACATACCGAAAGCGTTAAGCCATTCAATTATATCTGTTCCTTGATTTCTTTTCTCCCCCTTTTTAAAGCTTATGACTTCTAATAAGTCCCCCTATAAAAAAAATAACAAGTGTTATCATTTGTCTATTTTTATCCTTTGAGTTTTACCTTAATTTTAATTTTGCAGTTTATCATAATATCTTTTAGCTTTACTCATCCTTACATTTTCATTGGTTTTACTTTTATCCCAAAATTGTTATATAGCTTGTAAGTCTTTGGGGTATGTTTACTAAACCGTCTTAATGTTACCGGCGTTAGTTGCAGTCTTACTGTGACGAATGCCATATAAGGTAGTGGGCGTTCCGGTCTTAAGGTAGCATTTCGGAAAAGCTGCGCATGCGGAATCAGGCTACCCTCCTCCATTTTTAAAGTCATTGTTTATCTAAAGGACATGAATTTAAAGATCTTAGGTGCCTTTGTTTAGATCAGGTTTTCCGAGGGCAGGGTAATAAAACTCTTGATGCAGAGCTGCTAGTTAGGGAACAACGCTTTATATTTAAACTTGATACAGTAGAGCCCCTTGGTCTCAACATGAGGATAGATTGGACCACTTGTTTGTGATGTCTTCTTATGGTGTGGTTAGAAGGTAGTATGTTTCAGGGTTATTGGTCAAATACCCTATGTTTAACTATAGGGATTGATTAGACTGTTTATATGCTTTCTTACGTAGCGATCAGCCACTAGAATGTTTACGGGTCTTTCGATGGATAGTGGATTTAACATGCTATCATATGAATAAAGTTTTCGCTTCATAAGAAAGCGGTGAGATTAGGGTAACTTCGTTTGAGTAATGAAGATAGATTGAGTTATTTCTGATTGAGTGATTAAGTTTTGTTCTTCCCGTAATGGGAGGAGAGAGGGGAGGAGTTTGTGGTATCTGTTGATTAAAGGGACTTTAAAAATGGAGGAGGGTAGCCTGATTCCGCATGTGCAGCGTTTCCTCCCAGCCCGGGAAAGAGATTGACAAATTATTTATTGAGTAAGGCTGTGGATTAAAAGAGAGCGTTGGCAGCATCTGCGGTAAGGATTTTAAAAGTTTTTATGGGATTTAGGCATTTTAGAAGTAAGTAGAGTGACGGGGTAGTATATAATAAAGTTTATTTATTTTTAGGCAGTACCGTTATGAGACCAGTCATAGGATCCCCTGAGGAACCATTAATGTGAAATGCGAGAGTGGTACCTGAGGCAAGCGTCGGGATCAAGAAAGCACAGTGAAGAAGTTCAGCCCAATGACATATAATACCAGTTGATAGAATAGATTGAATTATGGTATGGTAGAGTTGAACCATGGGACTGACTCATACATTGTGAATTTGTATAAGGTCATTGATGCGATAAGGCACTTTTCTTTCCAGGACGTGAGTCGGAAAGTGGTGCCAGATAAGTCTGAGACCTTGTTTCATAATTGAGTCGATCAATTAAATTTTGACATTAAAGTGGAAGTTTAATAATCTTCTAAATGCACATTTAAGTTAGCAGTGAACGACTTGTATTTTAGTGAACATAGTTTATCGTTCCTAAGAAGACCGAGTAGTAGCGTGGTTAGAGAAAGCATGACACCTGAATGATGTTTGGCCCTCCAGGACTGCAGTTGGGAAACTCTGCTCTAGGTATTGCACATGTTTATGGTGTCTGTGCTCTGTAGGGTAAAATATAGGCGTTTCAGGCATGTTTATGTTATCTGCAATAAAGGTTCCGTCTTTATTATCATGGTTTAGTACTGGGTAAAATATGGGGAAAGGGTTGGCAGGAGCTACAGCTGGGACTTGAACTTGTGACCTTCTGCGCCTGAACACACTGGCTGTGTGTACTGCCCCACACTGTTACCACAGGGACAGTTCATTCCCTGGGGATACAATGACTGTTCGTCAGACAGACCCTGTCTGTTGCAGTGCACGGCACCCACCTACACGGGGCTATGCCATGGTCTGCTGTGGGCAGATGCCACTGCACCCTCTGCCACCAGCACCCCTCCGCCAACATGCTGCCATGCCATTATGCCGGTGGTACTGGTGGTGCACAGTCCCAGGCCATCCAGTATGCCGGTAGGCAGCTGCCTATGGTATGGGTTCTCGGGTAGGGGTGCCTACATGGACATGTGCGCTCCCCCCCCCCCTACACCGCCTGCCAATGTCCCTTGGGGGTACCTGTTGGATAATCTCCCCTGTGACACTGGGGGACACACACTCATGCCCATGTTGGACCCTCGTCAATTGCTGTCTTGATGCTTTACAGTTTTGGCATCCCTATGTGCCACCTAGGCATCTACCTAACACGCACTGTGCCCCAGCTAGACCACAGCATATGCCACCTGCAACCCTCTATATCCCATTTACAGCATCAGTACAGTTGCCCTTTCCTACGTGCCCACTCTGCTGTTACTGCACATATGCACGCCATAACAAACCTGCCCAATATAGACGTGAATAAACCCTGATCAGCACTATTTCAATGTGGGATCATTCACTTTGTAGGGGGACAGAGAATAGACCCTTCCAAACATGATATCTTATTTTTTGAGCTTTGTCAGTGGTGTTGCTTTATGTTTATCATTAATATCACTTTTGGCCAGCTTGGTTATTGGGATTTTAAATGTGGTTCAGGTCATTTTCTATGTTTATTTGCCTTTTTGTTCTGTGCACATGTATCACTACTATCACGTTTTTTGGGTGCCCTGGCTTTGCTGTACATTGCTGACTGAAATGGTTTCTCCTTCCTGCAAAAGTGCCTTAACGCGAGGGTTTCACTGGTGTTAGTGTTCAGACCCAGATTTCACAGCGTTAGTGTGCCTGGAGCCTCTCCCCTCCCACTCTCCGCCCATTGACCCCTTCTCTCCATCCTCTGGGAAGCCTTACTCCACCCTTCAGAGCCGGATTTCACAGCGTTAGTGTGCCTTAATGCCGCAGCCGTGTTATCGCGCGCTAAGTGACGTTATCGCGTGATAATGTTACATTATCACATGATAACATCACATTATCACGCGATAACATCACTTATCATGCAATAATACCACCGCTGCTACGTTAAGACGGTTTAGTAAATGTACCCCTTTGTATCAGCAAACCTCTACAAGTACGCTGCTTCATTGAGTGTGTAAGCCGGCATCCTGTGATTATGGTTACCTTCCTTTCTCACTTTGGCGCCAAATTGTGTGTTGCCGGTGTCTAACCTTTGGCGCTGTCACACATGGTCAATTTGGTGTCGATAAGGTAAGGGCTGTCTCTTTTGCAAGGATGTCTTTGACATTGGAGATGTTTTGATTTTTTGCATGCACTCCTCAGCAATGCCATCACATGTTTATATGATTTATTTTCATTCACAGAAAATGTTTGTCCGACAGTGTTATTATAGGCGAATGAGTCTTGGTCCTATGTATACTTGACTTTCACTGCACTTTTGCTATTGAATTACATCAGAGACAAGCCCCCTTTAGACGAACATGATTCAACTTAAATTGTTTTATTTAGTGACATTCCTTTCTATAATTCCTTAAAAAATACAGACATTTTTTAATGTGATGTGAGTACTATATATACTCTTTATAAGATTTCCCGTCTGACAGTTCCATTATGGGTCTGTAGCAATGACAAATTTCTAGCGTGCTCAAAAGGGTTTATTGGTCTGCTTTTGGCTTTATTTTTGGTTTTGTCATTCAGTACTTTCATATGAGATACTGCTATACATCTCTTGATTTCCCCTGGACACATTTTTAATTTCATTGATTAATTCCTTTCTTACAGTGACTGCCCATTTTGAGCTTTTGAAAACATGTTACTGTTTTTCCTGATACAGCTGAGTAAGTCTTCATACCTTTCTCCATCCCCTCGTCTCTTCCCTTCCCCCTTTTCCCCCCTCCCCCTTACTTCTTGTTTAAATGCAATAGATTGCACACTCCTTCTACTTCAGTGGTCAATTTTTAACCAACTGGGACCTCAATATATAGATTATCTGTGTCTAAATGTTTAACTTCATAGCTTTAACTGTAATTCTTACAATGTAAGGTAAACATTATCCTTCCTGTGCTCCTCCTTGTTTCCCTTAAGTATAAAATATTATACCTTTTAATATTTTCTGGTACTCCTCTTTATTCTTTTATTGTTTATTTATATATATTTATTACAGTGTCCACAAACACTGTCTTATTAGACCGTTGTGATTACTTTGTTTTATTATGGAGTATGTTTACTAAACTGCAGTAACGTTACAGACTGCGCGTTAGGTAACGTTACCGTGCATTGGGTAACGTTCCCGCATGGTACCGTAACGTTACCGCGCAGTAACATTACCCAATGCGTGGAAGCGTTCTGCGGCGCAGTACACACCGCAGAGGGAGGAGAGAGGGCGGAGAGCAGGGGTCAATGGGTGGGGAGTGGGCAGGGAGAGGATTCCTGCACACTAACACGCTGAACTGAAGGGCTGAATCCTACCGCGAATGAAAACCTTCCGTTAGATGCACATTTGCAGGAGAGAGAAACCATTTCAATGTCAGCAATGTACAGCATAGGCAGGGAGCACAAGAAACGTGATAGTAGTGCTCCATTTGCAGCAACAGCATAGTGGCCAAATATGAAAGGGCACTATGGCGATGGTGTAAATAGGGCATAGGGGGCTGCAGGCGGCACATGTAGTGGGGGAATCTGGGGCATAGGGCTGACTAGGCTATCGCCCAGGTGGCACACAGGAACACAGAAACTGGAAGTCAGCAAGACAGCATCTGACAAAGGCCAAACACAATATACAAATACCTTGCCCACCCTAGCCAATAGTTGCTAGGGCGGAGAGAGGACATCCCCGCAGCCATCCCTCCCCCATGTTGAAGGCGGTGATGGGGGGGTGTGGATGTCCATGTATGCCTCGCCACCCCAGACCCTGCACCCTAGGCACCCGCCTACCTGCACAGTGGATGGCCTGGGACCGCGCACGACCAGCACCGACAGCATATGGTCATGTCGGCATGGCAGGGGGTGTGTGTTTGTGCTGGAGGAAGCAGTGCCACCCACCTGCAGTGGACCTAGGTCATGCCCTGTACCAGTACGTGGTGTGCAGTGCAACAGAAAAGGTCTGCCTGAGGAAAGTTAGGATAGTCCTAGGGACCACTACCCCCTCTGTGGCAATAGTGTGGTGCAGTACACACAGCCAGTGTGTCCAGAAGCAGAGGGTCACAGGTTGAAGGCCCTGCTGTGGCTCTTACAGAGCATCTCCCCACATTTTACCCTACAATGCAGATACAACATCAACATGTGCAAACCCCAAAGCAGCGTCAAACAGGGGGTCAAAACACCCACTCACACAGGCTCCACTATCCTAAAGCTTCATGGAGAGTCAGGCTGTTGGCCCCAGCACGGAGCTACAGTTATCAGCAGAGCACTACTACTACCCCCTGCACAGTTTAGCAATGTTGGCACTGTGATCAGGACCAGTATGGCAAGCAGGATTGCCAACCACCCCTATCATTGCACAATGCTGCAATAGGAGTGTGTATGTCTATCAATTGTTTTGTGGCTGCCTACACCGCTCTTGGCTCACAATGTCCCACTGTTACCAGCGTTAGCCTGCAAATGTGCATAATGAAGAGCAAGGTATTATGGGTATGGCCCGGACAGGGCAGATTGGCAGGATGCATCTGCACAGGGTGTAGGGCAATAGCTGGGACACTGTAGTGCCCAACCACCACCTGCATGGACAGGGTGGCCACAGCATGACATGCTGTGAGGTCACTCTCACCCTGACTGAGCAGTGACCATGGCATGTCTATGCCCCCACATAGTGCTCAATACTATTTGTCTCTAGTTGTACCTGTGTGTTCCTAGTTCTGGGGCCCAAACACTGAGATATCTACTTTGTGTTTGTGCTATACATCCCATTTCTTGGTGCACAGGATTCCCCTGTGAGCATGTACTATGGACTGGTTAGTAGACTGTCTGCAGTTAGTCTGTGCATGGATAGAACACCTTGTAGGGTGCTGCAGGTGCTGTCTGCTGGTGAATGGCAGACCGTGGGGTGAGGCAGTTGAGGTTTCCCTGGCTTGCCACAAGCATTACTGCTGGTCTGTCACAGGGATGGTTCTGGCCCACCAGCCTTGGGGGGTTGACTTCAATCAGAAGGACTGCGATTGCATGTCTTCAGCCAGAGCTGAGGCACTTTCTCCACTCCCTCACCTACAAAATGGGTGATTGTGGGTCCTTTGGGGTATATAGTGTATACCACTTTGACCTGTAGAGACAGTGCTACATCCACCTCATGCGAGTCTAGACACCCCTCTGCCCTGATAACAGGTGCCCATGGCAGCCAGACCTTAACACTAAGTATGCACTAATCTGGGTGGTGTCTGGCCCCACAGGGCCACATGTGATTGCAGAACACAGATGGGCACAGAATTACTTTCAGTTGCACTGCTAGGAACACCTGGCACACACTGGCTGTGTGCAGGACTGGTGAGGTGGCCTGGACTGCAAAAGCTCTCTATAGTAGCACAATGCTGGCATAGGTGTGGGAGTGTGTGTCTGTCCATCCAGTGTGTGGTGGTTGCAACACCTTACTCAGCCCACACTGTGCACTGTGTCCAATGTTAGCTTGCCAATGTGCAAAATGAGGAGCAAGGTACTGTGGGTATAGCTCGGACAGGGTGGCCTGGGCAGGATGCATGAGCACAGGGCATAGGGCAATGGCTGGGACATTGTAGTGGCCGGCCATCACCTGCACAGACAGGGTGGCCCCTGCATGTCCTGCTGGGAGGTCACTCTCACCCTGACTGAGCAGTCACCATGGCATGGCTAGGTCCCCCATAGTGCTAATAGCATCTCTTTCAAGTGATATCTATGGGCTGCCTTTTTTGGGGCCCAATCACTAACCTATGTGCTTGGTGGGTGTGCTGATATCCCGGTTTTGGGTGCACACATTTCTTCCAGTAATGTGCACTATGGACTAGCTAGCAGACTGTTTGCAATTAGTATGTGTGAGGCTGGAACACCTTGCAGGGTGCAGCGGCTGCAGATTCACTGTGCTCGCTGCTGGAGAATGTCAGATAGTTGTGGTGGGCAGCTGAACATTTCCATGCCTCCTGTCTGTCTGCTATCACTGTATGGATGCGTACAGAAATGCATGGACTGCCCTGTATGTTGTCTGTCCCCCAGCTCAAGTGAGGTTGATGGTCCCCTCTACCAGCACCATTGCAATGATGTTGAATGTGGATCTGTTGGTGGGAGATCCTGAGCTCCAGAGGGTAGTTTGGGTGGTACTACAGAATCCACCTATGGGTCCAAAGAGCCGGCCCAGCCCCCCTGCCTCCACCCCGGCACCCCCGCCCTGGTGCCCCCCCTGCCCCTCCGCCCCCCGCCCCCCACCCCCGTGCCCCCGCCCCCCACCCATGCCCCCACCCATGCCCCCGCCTGCCCCCCCCATCCCCATCCCTGCCCCCACACCCCTGCCCCCCACCCCCCACCCACGCCCCATGCCCCCACCCCCCGCCCACACACCCTGCCCCGCCCCCCCACCCTCGCCCCCCGCCCCTGCCCACCCACCGCCTGCCCCCCCCGCCCCCCATGCCCCCACCCCCCCACCGCCCCCCAACCCCCCGCCCCCACCCCCCACCGCCCCCCCGCCCCTGCCCCCCTGCCCCCCCGCCCCCCATGCCTCCCGCCCCCTGCCCCCACGCCCCCTGCCCCCCACCGCCCCCCTGCCCTCCCACTCCCCCCACCCCCACTGCCCCCCCGCCCCCCCCCCCCCCACCGCCCCCCGCCCCCCTGCCCCCCACCCCCCATGCCCCCCCGCCCCCCACGCCCCCCCGCCTCCCCGCCCACAGCCCATCCCCAACGAATCTAGTTTAAAACCCTCTTCAGTAGATTAGCCAGTCTACTACCAAAGATGCGTTGACCTTTCCTGGACAGATGGATGCCATCTCTGCTCTGCAACACTTGGAACAGCATAATAAGGTGCCGTGTTGGACAGTGCACCTTATTATGTGTCCTCAGGAGTGCCGCATAGGGTGCATGATGTGGCACCTTAGGTTATCACGCAATAAATGGTCTACTTCTGAACGCTGAAATTCACTGCAAAATAGTATTTTTGCGTTCAATATAACATACTGGGGAATGCATCCAAAAAGTGTGAATCTCTATTGTATCCTTTTTCTGTTTGTTCAATTACATTATTTTCATAAAATCTATATTTAACGGCTACTGGGTGGTCTCAGACTTACAGTAGCATCTATCCCATAGACTGAAACGTCAAAAATGGGAAAAGATGTGCTAAATAGCATCAACGACCTCCTCAATAGCTAGCAGCAGTATATCAATATGACCAGCCTCATGTAAATCAGCCTCATGTAAATCAAGACTTGGTCCTGGGTTCGACCCCCATAGCCATGAGTGACTTGATCAATACAAAAACATGACAATTGTTCAAAACAGTGTCCATGGTCAAGGCAATGTTGAACTAGAGGGGCTGCCACAGTTCTACATCGTAATTTGCTACAATGTTCTCTCATGCGCACGCGCACGCGCACGTTTATGACTTGTGATTCCATCGGGGTAGTTTATGTGGTGAAATGCCCATGCGGTCTCTTATATATAGGCAAAACCGTACGCGCCTTTCGCGTGCACATGAGAGAACATCGTAGCAAATTACGATGTAGAACTGTGGCAGCCCCTCTAGTTCAACATTGCCTTGACCATGGACACTGTTTTGAACAATTGTCATGTTTTTGTATTGATCAAGTCACTCATGGCTATGGGGGTCGAACCCAGGACCAAGTCTTGATTCAACGGGAACAAAGATGGATCTATGAATTAGATACTGTGATGCCTAATGGCCTAAATGCCATGGTAGAATGGACGGCGTGTTTAAAATATCATTCTGTAAGGTCTTTTAGGGAGCGGTTACTAGAGTACAGGACATTAGCGAGGGGGTTATAGAAAGTATCTTCTATCAGGTAGACAAGGTGCATTTTTTAAAGATACATTATAACCTTCCAAGACGCTACTCCCTAAGGTTGTGGGCGCAGGTCTGCTCCCTAGAACAGTTTCTGATCACTCTGCAGTTTTCATAGACCTTAGTGTGGGCCCTGGCAAAAAATCTCAGGGACGGTTCTTTTTTGAGAAGTCCTGGTTAGCGGATGAGGAATTCCGCACCGCTATGAAGGCAGCTATTTCAGAATACTTTGCTGTTAATCGATACGGGGATACCTCAACGTGGGCCTGGTGGGAGGCCTTCAAGGCTAACGTCCGAGGGCATATGACAACCTACAAGATTCGCAAGCGCAAAACGGAGGTGAAGAGAAGGACGGAGCTGGAGGTGGAGATCCGAGCGGGTGAATGACTCCTGGCCCGGCAGGCAGACCCGACAGTCCTGTTGCGCTTGCAGAGGCTCCGGGCCCAGTACAATGCTCTCTTGCAAGCGGAAGTTACTGAGTCTCTCAAAATGCAGCAGGGGAGATGTTACCATGATAGCAACCGGGCGAGCTCTCTACTTGCGAGCGCGTTAAAAACGAAGCGCGCAGTAACTCGGATTGCCGGTTTGAAAGACTCTGCAGGAGTGTTAAAAGTATCAGATGAAGAGATCTTAGCAATCTGTGAAACATTCTACTCCAAGCTATATCAGTCCGAAGTCACATGTGACGAGTCAACGTTCTCCACTTTCGTCTCCTCAGTCGAGGGCCCCCAGCTCACGCAACAACAGCAACAACTCCTTGCAGCACCGATCACATGCAAGGAGATCCGTGCCGCCCTCAAGCAGCTGGCAAAAGGCAAAGCTAGTGGCCCAGATGGGCTACCAGTGGAATTTTATGAGGCGTTTTCAGACCAGCTGATACCAGAGCTACTATTTTACTATGAGGGGTTGACAGAGGACTGCCCAGCGGTAGGGGCACTGGCTGCTGCGACGATAGTGATACACCCCAAGCCAGGGAGAGACCCGGAGAAAGTTGAGAATTACAGACCTATCTCCCTGTTGAATGTGGATTACAAAATCTACGCTAAGATCCTGGCCAATCGACTATCCAAGGTCCTGGGGACACTTATCCATCCAGACCAATGCGGATTCATGCCGGGGAGATCCACGGTAGATAATGGTCGTCTACTAGCCCATGTTCTCCGGAAAGTGCAACAGGTGGCTCTGCCAATAGTAGGCCTTCCGTTAGATGCAGAGAAAGCGTTCGACAGGGTCGAACTCTCCTATCTATTCCAAACCATGCGCTGGATGGGGGTCCCTGACAGATTCCTGAAGAGCGTCCAACTCTTATATGCCAGGCCGGTGGCTCGGTGGCGGCGAATGGCACTACTTCCCAGGAATTCCTACTTACAAGAGGCACTCGGCAGGGATGTCCTTTGTCCCCCCTGCTGTTCAACCTAGCCCTGGAACCTCTGCTTCTTAGAATTCGACAGATGTCCAGTATAATGGGAATGCCGTTGGAAGGCTATCAATGTAAAGTGTCTGCCTATGCAGACGATCTCCTATTGTTCCTTGATGTGAATTCGTTGGATATCACCTTGCAGACTATTGAGGAATATGCCTGCATATCGGGATATAAGTTAAATTTGGAAAAGACTATAAGCATACCACTCACGGCTGCAGTTTCGGAAGACTTGCTTCGACGGTACCCCTTCCAAGTGGAAAAATCGTCCTTCAAATATTTGGGGGTCACCTATGGTATCACCTTAGCAGATACGATCTCCCTCAATGTAGACCGCTGTAAAGAGATCCTGCAAGAATGCGTCCAAAAGTGGCCACCACTAAACTTGACATGGTGGGGGCGTCTAGAAACCATTAAAATCGTTATTGTCCCCAAACTCACATATATTCTAAGTATGATCCCAATGCTCTTTGACAAAAAATTCTACCAGGACTTGGAGAGAAAACTACTGGTCTTCCTATGGGAGAAGAAAACACCGCGGATTGCAGCTTGGAAATTAAAGCTTCCTAAGAAGCGAGGAGGGGTCCACTTTCCAAATTTCTATTGGTATCACGTTGCAGCTATACTAAAACAGGGCTCTTGGTGGGCGGAGGAGTTGGACGTCCCGGGAGCCCCCATTTGGCTCCTTGTGGAGGCTGCGGTGAACGGCCCTTTCCCGCTGCGATACTGTATTGGAGCAGCTGTACAACAAACCCAGACGAGCAATGGGATCCTACAGGCCACCCAGCAAGCCTTTAACCTTGTGACACCGCTTCTGGGAGATGAACAGACCTTTACGGATGCCACTCTGCTCTGGTTTAACCAGCGTTTTAAGATAGGAGGGACATGTATTGCATGGACCACTTGGATACGTCATGGTATCTTCAGCCTGGGTCAACTCCTTAGTGGACGGAGCTATAAAACCTTTGCAGAGCTGCAATTGGAATTTCAACTTCCTTACAAATGCCTGTTCCAGTGGGGTCAGCTGCGACACTGCTTGAGCAAAGCAGGTGTGACTCTACATGCCATTTTCCACAATGCAAATGGATTTACTGCCTATAACAAACTGCTTCGATGCAGTCTCACAATGGCTTCTGTCACAGAACCTCCGCATTCAGCATAAGAAAACTGAGGTTCTCTTTATCACAAGAGACCCCAACTTCACCCCACCACCACATATAAGTGTCAAGGGAGCTGACCTAGGCACCAAGGATACAATAAAATACCTCGGAGTCACACTAGACCATAGGCTTGACATGAAATCACACATAAACAATATCGTAAAATCTGTATACTTCAAAATACGCACTCTTAGACACCTGCGTCCCCTACTAGACCACGAAGACTTCAGAACCATCTACCAAGCACTGATACTGCCGCACTTCGATTTCGCCAATTCCATTCTACAAGGACTCCCACAATCCACCATAAGCTCCTTGCAACTCGCAATGAACACCGCTGCCAGGGTTCTTCTAGGAGCGGCCAGAAGTGAACACATCACACCTATCCTCAAAGAGCTCCATTGGCTCCCTATACACGGAAGACTTACATTCAAAACCCTCACTCTCACATTTAAGGCCTTAAATGGTTTATCGTCCACATCACTTACCAAACTCATCCAATCCGTCCCATCAAATAGAAATAGGAGACATGCAGCATTAAACTCACTAACAACCCCAAAGGCTATAACAACGTGCAGCCTATCAACATCAAACAGAGCTTTCATGTTTAGCGCACCAAAATACTGGAATGCTCTCCCACCTGATCTCCGCGCCATAACCAACCTAACCCAGTTCAGAAAGGCCCTTAAACTGCACCTTTTCATCAAATACTACCCTACATGAACCGTAACATAACAGCCTCACCCTAGTATAATCCACAATATCCCTCTTGTTCCAAGCATCACTGCTAATTTTATGTAAATAGTTCGAGCATGCTATCTAGCTAATAGATTATATACTCCATGTAAATAGTTCTCCCATGTTATCCAAGTTGATACTCCTGTTATATGTAATACCAAACAGCCTGTTGTTCTGGTTCCTTTCTGTTATTTGTAAACCGCGCTGATGTCAAAGAGTGCGGTATATAAGAAGTTGAAATAAATAAATAAATAAATAAATAAATTGCATAGGGTCAGTGGACAACCGTCATATCTCCGGGTTCAAGAGCTCCGGTTGGGAACTGGGCTGATATCGAAGTTTGTGGAGATCCTCAGGTCGGCAGATGGCCGTAATCCCAGAGGCGCTCGGTTGATATGGGAAAATGAAGTTGGACCCCTATCAACCCCGGAAAAGTGGAATTTCTTCTGGGGGTCCCAGATAAGGATATCGAGGTCAGCCTCGCTTACGCAGACGCTGTATTTTCTAGCGCACCGCGCATATCTGACCCCGGTCAAGATTTCCAAATGGCAACTGCAGGAGGATGATCGCTGTTGGTCTTGCGGCTCGGAAGTTGGGACCCTGGCGCACATGCTCTACTACTGTCCGTAGTTATCGGCTTACTGGCAAGGGGTATGGCAGAGTGTGCAGAGGTTATGCTGGATCGACACGCCCTTAACTTTCCAGATAGTCATATATAAGTCTCTGGCGGATGTGCCAAATCTCCAACGGCAGCAGTTCGCGATGTTCGACTTACTGTTAAGTTTGGCACAGAAGGCCATTATGAGCCATTGGAAGACCTTCAGTACCCTGAACGTGGCATACTGGTGGAACTTAGTTAGCTATCACCGTTCCTGTGAGATGGCATATGTCAAACTGAATTCTACCTTTGGCAGTCTGCTGAGAAAATGGGACACCCTTAACTTGGAACAATGTTAATCGTTATTTAGCATTTAACATGGAGGTATGACATTTGCTGTCTTCTCCCCTCCCCCCCTTTCCTTCCTGCCTTGATGCTCAGGTTAATTGTGAATAGGTAATGAGCCTGTCTGTATCTGTCTTTTGCTTAGTTTGTTCCATTCGTTATTGTAATGTTTTGCTTGTTATGTTTGCAAATTGATAAATAAAGCTTTAAAAAAAAAAAAAGATACATTATAATGATAATACAAAGGAGGAGCCAGTGACGTCATTTAGAGTCTTGCCTTTAAAGACATTTTCAATGGCAGTAGATCGCATGGCCGGCGTCTTTTCGTTAAGGCTAGGTGAAGTGCCTTGGGAGAATGTAAAGTTGAAATGGTTTGTTTCTGACGCGGGCAGCATGTTTGTAAGTACCTGAATGGATTTGGTCCTGATTGATGTATTTTATTGGATTTTGACAACATTTGGGGTAGAGTTAAACTGGGCAAACATATCTTAGCTGTATTTCGTTTGTTCACAGGATCCATACTAAATCCCCTGAAGAACCTTATCAGGAGAAATGCTCCGAGGCGCTGGGGGGAGGCGTCGGGATCAGTTAAGAATTGGGATCAGTTAAGAGTTTCACTAATACTCACAGCAATAAAGATAAGTGCTACGGACTGTTGAAATGAAGAGTCCTTTAAGTTATATGACAGCTTTTTACAGATTGAATTACATCTATAAGAAGATCTAAGTTGATTTACATGAGGCTGGTCATATTGATATACTGTTGCTAGCTACTGAGGAGGTCGTTGATGCTATTTAGCACATCTTTTCCCATTTTTGACATTTCAGTCTATGGGATAGATGCTACTGTAAGTCTCAGACCACCCAGTAGCCGTTAAATATAGATTTTATGAAAATAATGTAATTGAACAAACAGAAAAAGGATACAATAGAGATTCATACTTTTTGGATGCATTCCCCAGTATGTTATATTGAACGCAAAAATACTATTTTGCAGCACCTTAGGTTATGCCAATGGGAGGGTGTGTTTGCTGGCAGCAGAATTAAATACAAAAATCCAAATGCCTCACAAAGCACTGCTGATATTAAAGGGTAATGTCTCAGGCAGTCATATTTATTTATTTTATTTTATTTAACACTTATTTATATACCGCATCTTCCAGCGATCAGTTGCGGTGTACAATTAACAACAGTTAACAAAGCAGAGTTTGTTTTACATAGAACATTGAACATTATAACTTATTACATAGAACATCGTAACTTGCATAATTCAGGGATTCAACAACTAATCAGGATATTTCAACTATAACAGTGTGTGTGACAATTTTAAACAGAAGTACTGTCTGTACCGCATTAGGCAGAACATACCAGTTGTAACTATATACAAGTAGGAGTATCAAGGCATAGGAATTCAACTACATAGGAATATCAAGGCATAGGAATGGAGTGTTATTTATGTAAGTTTTGTATGTTATCCTTTATAGGAGGGTGTATAAGCTTGATTTGGGTAGGTTCGTATTTAGCCTTTATCTAAGTTGATTGGAGGATTTTCCATGGTATTATAGTGTTTATTGAATAGATACGTTTTCAATTTTTTTCTGAATTCCATTATCTCTGATAGTGATCGTAAGTCCTCTGGTAACGAGTTCCAGATGGTTGGAGCTATATGGGAAAAGGCTCTGTTATTTGTTAATTTGTGGGTTTTTATGAATTCTTTTGGAATCTTTAGTTTGTTTGATTGTCCTTTTCTAAGAGTGGGCTTAGGTGGTTCTTTGCCTATTAGATTACATAATGTCTTCGGGGCCATGTCATTTAAAGCTTTGAATGTAGTTAATATTGTTTTGTATACTATCCTACTTTGTATTGGTAACCAGTGAAGGGATGCTAGTATCGGTGTTATGTGTTGGAGGGAGTTTATTTGTAATATAACTCTAGCTGTTGCATTTTGCGCCAGTTGGATTCTTCTGATGTTTTGTTTTGAGATGCCCATAAGTATTAAGTTGGCGAAATCGAAGTGAGGAGTTATGGTAGCCTGAGTTATATTAATGAAATCTTGTGTAAATACAAGGGGACGTAATTGTTTGAGGATTTTAAGTTTGAAGTAGATTTTCTTTATGGTATTTCTAATGTGGGTGTCCATTGTAAGGTGTGTGTCTATAATGACACCTAGATAGCTTATTTCATTGTTTATTTAATTTCTTGGTTTTGCAGGGTTATGTGGGTTGGAGGCATATATGATTGGTTTTTTGTTACGATTAATACTTCGGTTTTAGCATGGTTTATGTGGAGGTTTTGGGTTTTTAGCCAGATTGTGATTTCATTGTAACACTCTGATAGTAGTTGGATCGGTAGGTTAGGAATTGTGAAAGGTATGTACATCATAATATCATCCGCATAAAGGTGATATTGTACTCCAAATTTTTTAAAGATGTTGCAGACCGGCTTTATATAAATATTGAAAAGTAAGGCTGAAAGCGCTGAACCTTGTGGTAAACCTATTTCTTGTTTGTATGTGTTGGATGTTTGATTACCTATTCTTACATTTTGTGTTCTGTTATTTAAATATGAGGTGAACCATTTATGTACGGTAGAGTTTATGCCTATCTGTCTTAGGTTGTTGAGCATTATTGAGTGATGTACGCTATCAAAAGCTGCTGATATGTCGATGAAAAGGAGGATGAACGCCTGATTATGATTGTCAATTCCTTTTAGGAGTGTATCTATTAATACTGTTAGAAGTGTTTCTACTCCGTGGCGGGGCCGGAATCCATATTGTTGATCGTCAAGAGGGTAAGATAAGTCTATAAATTCCTGTGTCTGTAATTGTACTACTTTTTCAATTATTTTGGCCAGGAATGGTATGCTAGAGATGGGCCTGTATGATGTTGGAGATGTTTTGTCTAGTTTGCAGTTCTTTAGAATTGGGCGTATTTGTGCATGTTTGAGGAGAGGTGGAAGGTATCCTTGGGTTAATGATAAGTTTACTATTGGGAGAATATATGATAGTAGAGTTGGTAGTGTGTTTTTTATCCATGATACTGGGCATGGATCTAAATATGAAGTTGTGGTATTTAGGCCTGAGATGATAGTTTTTTAATGACACTTTTGACATGGGGTAAAATTCTGACCACTCGTCTACAGATTGATGGGGGATGTTAATATTTTCTGAGGGCATAGTAGGTTTTTTTGATTTGTTTTGATAGTGATTAGCTAAGGTTTGTACTGAGATGTCTGTGATTTCGTTGCTAGAATTTTGATCGTTATTGGTTAAGTTTCTGACGATAGAGAATAGCTCTCTAGGTCTGTTATATGATTTTGCTAAGGTTGCTGCGTAATACTTTTTCTTCGTGCTATTTATTGTTTCCTTATATTTTGTTAGATGGTTATTATATATTTCCTTGTGTACAGACAACTTGGATTTCCGCCATTTCATTTCAAGTTTTCTTAGTTCTCTTTTCATTTGTCTTAGTGTGTTATTAAACCATGGTGAACTGTTTGTTTTGGTATGTGTGGTCTTTTTATTTGGATGATTATTTTTGGCTGCGATATTGATAGTCTCATTCCAGTTGTTAACAGCATCATCCAAATTAGGTGTTGATAAGAAGTAGGGGATTGTTGAATCAAGGAAGTCTGTTTCATTAAATTTTCTGAATTTTGAGGTGGGGCCATTTCTTATGTAGTTTTTGACGCTAGGGATGGGATATGTGAGGTTTATTTTGATAATAAAATGATCGGACCAAGGCGTCTCTGTACATTCAATGGAATTTGAGTTAGTTAGTTTGAAGAGTATCTCAGGTAGAAGAACCAAATCTAGAGTTCCTCCTTTGATATGCGTTGCTGTTTTAATTATTTGATGGTACTCTATATCTGCTATGGTGTCTAGAAATAGTTTAGAGTCTAGTGTTGGAAGTGACGGAAGGTTAAAATCGCCTAGCATGATTACAGGATTTTGTTCAGTAGAGGAGTTGAGGAGTTCTATAAGAGAATCTAGGCCATCTGTTTTTTGATCTGGTGGTCTATAGATTAAACAGATTTTTATGAGACCGATTTTTATTAATAATGTGTCCATGTTATTAGAGATGTTTGATTGGATTAATTTGGCGTTTAATATCTTTTTTGTCATCATTAGAACTCCACCACCTTTTTTATTGGACCTGTGTTTGTAAAATGTGTCATAGTTTTCTTTGTCAAGTTGATTTAGATAGACCGTATCTGTTTCAGAAAGCCATGTCTCTGTGACACATAAGATGTCTGGTTTTAAGTCAGTTATCAGATCGTTAAATATGGGCAGTTTATTTTTCATTGATCGTGCATTAATAAGGATGCATGATAGAGAGGATGGGTTGTTAGACCCGATTTTCTTGTTTATTTGTTGTGGATTTGTTTGTTGTATGTGTATTAGTCTATGATAATTAATTTTTGGGTAGTTTACATGAATGTGTCCCATATGACAGTCATTACGGGTGTGTGTGTATTATAGGTATAGTCATGTGATTTTTGCTGTTTAAACTTAGTGATAGGTCAATAATTATTATTGCCAATAATAAACTGGTGTATGATATTCGTGTGATCATGTTGTTTGGGTGCAGCATTTTCTATAATTGGCTCGGTAGTCTGTGGAATAAAATTGTGATAAAGTGGCACAGTAGATAAGATAGATTCTGATAGTAATGTGGGTGTCTGGCAGCAGTAATAAACTCTGATAGAGTTAAATTGCAGTAGTGATAATTGTAAATCCAAGTGAATTACTGACGACAGTAAGTTCAGAGCAAGTTACTGATGACGGTAAATCCCAATGTAAAATACTGACAACAGTAAGTCCAAGTTGATTCAATAACACTATATCAAAAGTGAGTTACTGACAGTAGTAAATTCAAAGTAAATTACTAGCAGCATATAATCAATGTGAGATTATTGGTAACAGTAGCAAGTCTGTGAGCAATAGTAACAAGCCTGTGTACAACAGTAAGGCTAAAGTGAATTACTGACAACAGTAAGTTCAAGGTAAATTACTGACAACAGTAAGTCAAAGTGAGTTAGTTATTGATAACAGTTATGAATTTGCAGTGCATTAATGGCAATAGAGAGTCTGAATCATTATATTATACTTGCGGTTTAGACTAGGAGTCCAATTATAAGTGGAAGTCCTTGTTTCTATGGCGTTGAGGGCAATGGAAGTGCCACTGCCTAAGGGCCACGCCAAAGGGCCCTCAGGCGCGGGCCCGCAAGGCGCGGGTGCGCCCTGACGGTGGTGCTTTTGCCTGCAGCTCCTCACGTCCCGATTGGACGGTGCAGTCAGGTGGGTTGCTCCGGCCTGCTCTTGCCGCGCCGGGAGAGCTCTTCACGAGGCCGGAGTGGTGAGGGAAAGGGCCGCACACGCTGACGGTGGTGCTTTTGCCTGCAGCTCCTCACGTCCCGATTGGACGGTGCAGTCAGGTGGGTTGCTCCGGCCTGCTCTTGCCGCGCCGGGAGAGCTCTTCACGAGGCCGGAGTGGTGAGGGAAAGGACTCCTGGGGATAGATGCCAAAGCCGCAATGTTACATTGAACCCATGACCCCTGTACCATCAGGCAATTTGTCAACCAATGTGCTACACCTACCTCCACTAGGTCTGTATGCCAGCACACATGCCTAGGATTAACACACAGTAATGTGCTACACCTACCTCCATCGTGTCATAATGTGCGGTACATAACCTATTGCGTGAGTCCAACATTTAGCCCAGAAGGCCCCCTCCCCCCCCCCCCTCATGGCATCCTGCACATCATTGCTGGCTTCACATTAAGATGGATTAATGAACATACCCCATAGGCACACACAACCCCATATCACCAGGGTGAGTGACAGCCCATGTTGATGGGCTCTCAGGGCTCCTGCGGATAGGGAGAATGTATTCAACTGTCTAGGCACACACAACCATATCACCAGGGTGACTGATAGCCCACTTTGATGGCCTCTCACAACTCCTGGGGATAGGGAGAATATATTCAACTGTTTAGGCACACAGAACCATATCACCAGGGTGATTGATAGCCCACTTTGATGGGCTCTCAGGACCCCTGGGGATAGGGAGAATGTATTCAACTGTCTAGGCACACACAACCATATCACCAGGGTGCCTGACAGCCCACTTTGATGGGCTCTCAGGACCCCTGGGGATAGGGAGAATGTATTCAACTGTCTAGGCACACACAACCATATCACCAGGGTGAGTGACAGCCCACGTTGATGGGCTCTCAGGACTCCTTGGTATAACTGTTTAGCCAGTCATTGCTATATGAAAACGCATAGCACACCAGTTCCAACTAGTACCCTAGGAACCAGTGGTGGTGGGTTCGAGACCCAAGTTTGAAAACAACAAGGAAAACTTATAATTTTGTTTTTAAATGTCAGACACATCAGTGCAATGTCTGTCTGCATCATAGATCTGTATAAATATTGTTGGCGACACCATACCCTGTGCGGCAAAAAGATGCGCGCAGCGCAGGCACAACTGCGCGTGGCACAACTGCGTGCGGCGCGCATGCGCGTGCATGTTGTGGTGCGCATGCGCAGGTGGGGTGCTGCGCATGCACGCGTGTTGCGTCGTGCGTGCATTCCTCATTGGTGACAAACATGGCAACCAGATCCAGGAAGCCTGCCTTCACCACCCGGGAGCTACGCTGCCTGGCACAGCTGATTGCTGTGAAGCAGCACAAGCTGTTTCCTGGTTCATCCAGGCGTCAGGACCAGATCAGGGTCCGGAGGGCGTGGGATCGGCTGACCCAGCGCTATAACCGTCTGGCTGATTACCCACGTGAGGTAAGTGTATGGGGACAGGTCAGTAGATCCACATAGATATATCCAGTGTTGACTGTAGCTGTGCTTGCTGATGTGTGTAGGTACTCTATCTCAGTGATGTGTATCAGGTAAATCCACATGCCATATTGTCTATATATCACATCTGAGTGGCTTGCCCTGTACCCAGGGGGCTGAGGACCTGTTCACAGAGTTCCTGATGCCATCCTGGTGTCATGGCAGTTGCTGCTGGTGATATGCTACAACACACCGTAACACAGGTAGCCCATAGATCAGACTAAGGAGGGTTTCTAAACATCCTGCTGGTATGATGGGCTCTGCAGTTGCAGGGTAAAACATCTGCCCCACCCACAGGGGCTGTGAAACGTGCCCAAAATGGTATGTTAGTCCCAATGGTGATATGCGTGTGTGTGGCCCAGCAGTCCAAAACATCTGCCCTACCCCCACTTGGCCAGAAAGTCCAAAAACGTGGGTCCACAGCACCCCTGCTGGTATGGAATATGCTGCTGTTGCTGTTTTCCAATCCACCCTACCCCCAAGAGTCCTGAAAGCCCATCAAAGTGGGCTGTCAGGTACCCTGGTGATATGGTTGTGTGTGCCTAGACAGTTGAATACATTCTCCCTATCCCTAGGAGTCCTGAGAGCCCATCAAAGTGGGCTGTCAGGCACCCTGGTGATATGGTTGTGTGTGCCTAGACAGTTCTATACATTCTCCCTATCCCCAGGAGTCCTGAGAGCCCATCAAAGTGGGCTATCATTCACCCTGGTGTATGGTTCTGTGTGCCTAGACAGTTATATACATTCTCCCTATCCTCAGGAGTCCTGAGAGCCCATCAAGGTGGGCTATCACTCACCCTGGTGATATGGTTCTGTGTGCCTAAACAGTTGAATACATTCTCCCTATCCCCAGGAGTCCTGAGAGCCCATCAAAGTGGGCTATCACTCACTCTGGTGATATGGTTGTGTGTGCAAAGACACTTCTATACATTCACCCTATCCCCAGGAGTCCTGAGAGCCCATCAAAGTGGGCTGTCAGGCACCCTGGTGATATGGTTCTGTGTGCCTAGACAGTTGAATACATTCTCCCTATCCCCAGGAGTTGTGAGAGGCCATCAAAGTGGGCTATCACTCACCCTGGTGATATGGTTGTGTGTGCAAAGACAGTTCTATACATTCTCCCTATCCCTAGGAGTCCTGAGAGCCCATCAAAGTGGGCTATCACTCACCCTGGTGATATGGTTCTGTGTGCCTAAACAGTTGAATACATTCTCCCTATCCCCAGGAGTCCTGAGACCTGCGTAAGGTGTACTGTCAGTCACCCTGTTGCTATGGTGTATGCAGCTGATGATGTGTGCTAGGACACACAACCCGCAGGGGGCCAGAGACCTGATTGCAATGGTGGGTATGTCATTCAGATATTGTGTTAGGTTATGGCAGGTAGGTTGCACATCTCCGGTAGTCTGTGAGGTCAGCACCTCATCACACACGTCTTTGATGTATCCAGATGGTATGCTAGGTGCAGATGTGGATGTGTGTAATAGCACCCCACCCCCATGAGCTATGAGATCTGATTACAAAGGCCTGTAACAGAGCCATGTCCCCATAAATGTATGCTGAGTCAGGTCACACATCTGCCCACTTGCTACGAATCCCAAACCTTGTTGCAGATGAACATTACTGATGGTGTTGGAAGGATACATGCACCTGTTGTGGTTGCACAGCACAGACAGAAACCCTGACATGAGCACAGGTGGCAATAGCCTATTCTGGTGCAATGGCCCCTGCCCCTGGTGTTGGCAACCACACCTGCCGTAAGCATACAAGGCCCAGGTCACAGGAACATAACAACATAAGATAGCCCATACTGGGTCATTCCCTCGTCCTTCACGCCCAGTATGCTGTTTGCAACAGTGTCCAAACTAGGTTATACGTACCTAGCAGTATCCCCAAGAGAGACACGTTACACAATGCTTGTAGTGGGTCAAGCATTGCTATCCTGGGCCTTGTAGAAACCCAAATGTCATGGTAGTGGCTCCTGGCAAGGTGAATAGGGCCACCCACACAATGTTCCATGTATGGACACAGCACCCATGATTGTTAGGATATCATGTTGCCAGTGGGGTTGGGTCTGAGGATGTGCGTAGATCATGACAACACAAATGTGTTCAACAGACCACATACAGGGTTAGGGGGGTTACCATGGACACCATCATTGGCAATCAAAATGTGGCATGGTCATGCAATGTCATGCAAGGGGGCCACAGGGGACTGGAATGATGTGTTCAGGGTGCCAGGCACACTGCACATAGGTGTCACTGCACACATGTCCAGAGACACAGCTACGCATGCAGGTGGCACTGGGAACAGGTAATCGCCTGGAACAAGCAGGAAGTAGTCCTTACATGTGGGTATCATCGGTACCAACGGAGCCTGCGTGGGAACGGTCTCCAGTGTCCAATACGAAAGCTATTGGAAGCACCCCACAGCGCCTGTGTGCTGCCATCTTGCCTTTCCCAAATGGCTCTCTCCAGTTCATTGTTTTCCACAGAGCCAGCAGGTCATTGTTCCTGTCTGCTGAAAAACAGCTATTGTAGTGCCACTCCTGTGGCAGTGTCTGCCTGTTTTTCTTTACTTGTACCACTGGTCTTCTAATTTTATTTTCTAAAAGGTCAGATTCCCCCACACAAAGAAACCTTTTTAACAAAAGAGCAACAATCCCCTTTGTAGGTCTCCCCCCGGTTTGGCATTAGGCCCTAATCCCTCCTCCATCATGGAAAAGCACTCCTCGGCTGCAGAACATATGCTGATAATGTGCCGGTACCTTGTCAGTCACTGACAACCATGATTGGTGTCGCAAATGCTAATGGCCAGATCAATGCATGTCTGAATGTTTGGCCTGTGGGATGTTATCCAAGAGTGGTTGGCAGAACAGAGTAGCCAAGCTCGGTACCCTCTTTCCCTCCAACGTGGCCTCGGTGGCAGCCATGTCGTCAAGGGCTTCCTCTTCCTCCCGTGGATCTCAGGTAACCAAACACAAATCTGTCCGTTCCTGAAAGGGTACATCCCCCTCAAAATATCGGACTGCCACTGGCATTGCCCATGAGGAGCACGCTCCGGGCAAACAGCCCCAGTGGGAGTCCCTGGCCTCCAAAGCCACTTTGGGACTCCATGAAGTTCTGGAGGCCTCAACCTGGTTCGACCACCTGGTGCTATGCTCTGGGGTCCTGGCTTTGGCCAGTACTCATACACAGACATCGTCAGTGTTGATTGACCAGAGGATCGTGGCCATCGAACGCAGTCTGGCAGCTCTCCTTGCGGCATCAAAGACCTTGCGGCATCAAAGACCGGTATGTGCAGCAATTGCAGGACCGGCATTGGCAAATGCACCATTGGTGCTGATGAGTACCGGTATCCACACACCGGTACCGTGTCACTCCGATACTGAGGCCAATTGGTACCGATACCTCACTTTACCTGAGCCTCCGTAGAGAAGATACATCCAATCTCCTGAGGGGTCTGATGACTCTGACAGCTCAGAAGGTAATGATGTACCTCTCCAGGACAAGCCTGCCTCTCCCAAGAGGAGAATGTCCCCTCCTCAGGATATGTCCTTCCTGGATCTCCACACACATGTAGTCAAGGGCCTCTCCATTTCATTAGTAACTCAATGTGAGCACAGGCCACGGGAGACAGAGATTCACCAATATCACCAAACTCCATAGGAGGCAGGCATCCTGCCAATACATCAGATCTTAAGGAATACTCTTTTGAGAATGTGGAAGGTTCCTCTTACCACCTCTCCACATTCTCACATGTGCCTACTATGTATCGTGTGCCTCCGTCGCCTGGTTTGCACAAAGGACACCTCCCTTATCACTCCATCATGGTGGAGTGTGCTAGGAGGAGAATTAAACGTTACAAACAACATGCCACCAACCCTCCTGGTAGGGAGTGTAAGACATTAGATGCCTTTGGTCGCTGTGTCGTCCATACATTCAAGCTTTCAGACAGGACAGGTTCCTATATCATGTACATGGGAATGTTCCTGACGGAGGTCACACAAGATCTACAACTGGTAATCCACATCTCGCAGATCACAGAAGTCACTACTATGTAGCACCTGTCAAGCATGCCCAGAACATTTCAAAAGTTGTGAACAGGGCGGCTTTTGACTGTTTTTCATGCAAAGGCAGAGTCTCTGCCATTGCTATTGGGGCAAGGAAACTTGGCTGGCTGCAAGTCTCTCACCTGGAACAATGGGTAAGGATAAACTGGCCAACACCCCCTGTAGTGGTGAAAACTGGTTTTTAAAAACCGGCAGGACAATTACACCTTGACAAGGCTTTCAAATATTGTAGATCCTGCAAAGATGAGAGCCTTAGAAAAGCGCTTCCTCTCCAAAAAGAAAGGATACTATCAGTCCTATGCTCATCAAGGACAACCTGCAGTACAAGCTGCTAGAAAGGGTCAACAAGCTACTAAGCAGAGAAAGCCGAGAGCTACTCTGCCTCAGCAGACCCAGCAGCCTCAGCCCCCACAGGGCCTTTGACTCTGTGATGGAGTACCTGCCCTTCCTGGCCCTCCAGGAAAAGCAACCGTCAACAATCCCAGGAAGATTAGGTCACCTCATCCACAGATGGAGGCAAATAACATCAGAACCCTGGACTGTGTCCGTCATAGAAGAGGGTACAGGCGTCATTCACATAGCCTGCCGCCTCCTACAATAGTAAGGACATTGAGTTTGCAAACGTCCCCCCAACTGAATCCAGAGGTAAAACATCTTCTACCTCAAGGAGCAATGGACGAGGTACCTCATCTCCAACAGGTTCTGGGTTCTCCCCCCCCCCCCCAATTTCCTCATACCAACGGAAAAAGGAGGTCACAGACACATCTGACATTTCAGAGAACTGAACAAGTTCCTGTTCCAAAAGACATTCAAAATGATTTCTCTAGGAAACGTACTTCCTGACCTACACAGGCAGAAATGCCTTTGTTCTCTAGATCACAAGGATGCGTACACCCATCTTCTCTGCCAACAAGCACAGCAAAAGTTCCTTTGGTCCCCACCATCAAGGAAACCACTATCCAAAAAATGTTTTCCCTTCAGCCGTGCCTCAGCACCCAGAGTATTCACAAAGTGCATGTCTGTGGTAGCTGGTTTGGTCCGTACCAGGGGAATATTTTTGTGCCCCTACTTGGACGACTGCCTCATCCAGGCACAGTCACAAACACACGCCCAGGCCTCTCTCTCTTACACAATGCGTGGACTCCAATATCTAGGCCCTGTCAGAGATCTCGTGGAATCCTTTCTGACTCCCACGTAAACGCTGGAGCTCATAGGAGCAAGGCTAGATACCAGACTGCCAAAGACCTACCTGACTCAGCCTCGCTGTCCTCGCATTGTGCAACGTGTTTGGACAGCACTACAAAAAACTCACCTCTCGCCTCGAGAGATGCATCAGCTGCTGGGTCACATGGCATCTACGGTGCATGTGGTCCCCTACGCTTGTCTCCACATGAGGCTAGCCCAGTGGGCCCTCTCTTCCCAGTGGACGCAAGCAACAGGCTGTCTCTCAGATGTGATAGTAAACTCAAACCGCCATATCCTGTCCCTGGACTGGTGGCGGTCAGCACAAAACCTGTTGGAGGGGTCACCTTTCCTGCAAACCCCTCCTCAGATCCCATTAACAACAGATGCCTCCAAAGTGGGTGGGCTGCACATGTACTGGACACCTCCACCCAAGCCACCTGGAATTGTCTGGAGAGTCATTTCCACATCAATCTGTTTGAGCTCTGAGCAATTTGCCTGGCTCTTCATGTCTTCCATTCCCTTCTACAGGCCAATGGAATACTACTTTACGCAGACAATCAGGTAGCCATGGTCTATGTGAACAAACAAGAAGGAACAGGCTCTCTGTCCCTTTGCAACGAAGCTCTTCAACTGTGGTCGTTTGCCAGACAGCAGCAGATCCATCTCCTGCCAGTCTATCTCCCTGGCAATCAGAACTGTTAGCCATACAAACTCAGTCGTGTTCTGCTTCCGCACAAATGGTCTCTACACATGGACCAACTCTGTAGAGTATTGCAACTCTGGGGAACTCAAGATTCATACCTCTTTGCAAGTCCATCATATGCCAAACCTACCCGGTTCTGTTCACGAATCCCAGCTCAGAGCTACCAAGCGAGGGATGCTGTCCTCCTCAACTGGGGGCAGGAATGCCTATATGCCTTTCCTCCCATTCCCTTGATTGCCAAGACCCTATTGCAACTCCTGAGGGACAGAGGCAACATGACCCTCATAGCCCCATGCTGGCAACAACAGGTGTGATACCCTCTGCTTCTACATCTGTCCCAGGTTCCACCCCTGTACGTAGGGTCAGCTCCAGACTTACTGTCGCAGGAGGAGGGGAATGTATGGCATACAAACCCCCCGTCTCTGCTCCTCAGAGCCTGGCTACTGATGGCTGTAACTGCTTTGGCACTCCCCTCATTCAGGAAGTGCATGATGTCCGTTATGCTTCCAGGAAACCTTCCACAAGGCAGTCCTATGCCATCAGGTGGACATGACATTTCATTTGGTGATAACAAAAGGCCTGCAACCCTCTTGTCATCCATATATAAACATGTTTTTGACAAACTCCATTACTTATCAAACAATGGTCTCCAAACTGAGTCAGTCAGAGTCCATTTAAGTGCCATTGCTGCTCCTTCTGAACCCATCAATGGACAACCCATTTCATCCCATCCTCTCATATCCGGAATCATGAGAGGCCTGCATCTACCAAAACCTGCCCTTAGACCACCTCCAGAGGCATGGGATCCCAATCTGCTTCTAGGGCAGCGTATGCTGCCGCCTTCTGAGCCCTTAGACACTACTTCGTTAAAGTCTCTGACCTGGAAAGTAAAATACCTTCTTGCAATCACATCAGCAAGTCGTATCAGTGAATTTCAAGCTCCAGTGGCTGATCCACCTTACACACACCGTTTCACCATGATAAGGTAATCCTAAGGACACATCCACACTTCATGCCTAAGGTGGATTCCTCCTTTCATTTGAAACAAGAGTTGTAGTTACCTGTAGTCTTTCAACAGCCGCATGCTTCAAATGCAGAGAAAACTCTTCATACCTTGGACTGTGAAAGAGCTGTGGCTTTTCATCTGCAGAGGACCCAGCAACACAGAAGGTCCCCTCAGCTATTCTGAGTCTCTGATCCCTCGCATTTGGGTACAGCAGTTTCAAAAAGATCTCTATCCAACTGTATTACCTTTTATCTATCATAGCTAACACCATTCATTGGTGGCCCATGTTCCCGCTCACAATGTGAGAGTCATGGCAGCCTCACGGGCTCACCTCCATTCCGTCTATATTAACGACATTTGTGGAGCAGCTACCTGGTCCTCGGTTCACGGCCCACTAATGCTTGGATAAAGGCTCCCGCAGGCATGCTATGGTTGGTCAGGCTGCTGTCCAAAACCTCTTCCATACGTAATCCACTCCTAGCCGCCTCTCTTACAGGATGCCAGAGATCCATGGGAGGAAGTGGAAGCCCTCCACAGGCCCTCACCACTCTGGGGATCCTTCCCTGGCATCTACATCTAGGGTTTCCTCACATGTGACGACCACATCCTGCTTGTTCCTGGTGATAGCATAGTTAATCACCTGTAACAGGTGATCTCCGGGAACAGCAGGATGAGGTAATCACAACCCACCCATCTCCCCTAGCGGGTTGTGTGTGTGTGTCTCTCTCTCTCTTTCCCTATCTCTCTCTCTCTCTCTCTCTCCTTGTGTCAGCTTTCAACTCAACTGGAGAGAGGCATTTTGGAAAGGCGGGAAGGCAGCACGCACGCACTGTGGGATGCTCCCAAAAGCTTTCATATAGGACGCTGGGGAGCGTTCCCACACAGGCTCAGTTGGTACCGATGCTACCCACATGTGAAGACTTATTCCTGGTGTTCCTGGAGATCACCTGTTACACGTGACTAACTATGCTGTACATGACACACACAGCAGTGGAGCAGGAGCAGCAAGATGCTGGCCACACAGATGTTTGTTTATGTTGCCCACCCACCAGAGGTAAGCAGTCACTGATGCCCCCACACATTGTTTTCACATCCACAGGTAGAGGATCTCCGGAAGAAGGGGCGCGAGTTGCGCCTCCACCACAGCGACTACCTTGCCCGCCTCCAGAGGGCGGTGCAGGCAGAGCGTGATGGTGAGTACTGACAACCTTGCTGCCCAGTAACAAATGTCACATTGGCCCACCAGCCTGTGTGGTGCCTGCATATGTACATGTGTTATGTGACACACTTGATAATGTGCTGATGACTGTCATCTTCCACAGAGGGTGATGACAATGATGAAGAGCCCACCACATCTGCGTATGCCCTGAGGCGCCCCCCTGCCCACTATGCCCCAGAGGTGGAGGTGGTGGTGGTGGAGGAGGAACCTGAGGTGGAGGCGGAGGACGAGGATGAAGAGCCGGTGGAGAGTGCAGCGGAGGAGGGGGCTGATGGGGGCATGGAAGGGGTGGGTGATGGGGTGGCAGGGGAGGGAGAGGGTGTGTCTGATGTGGGAGTGGGGGGAGGGGTGGAGGAGGGTGTGGAGGGTGGGGGGGAGGTGGAAGGGGGGGAGGAGGGGGATGTGTGGGTGTGGGAGAGTGATGGGGAATACAGTGCAGCACAGGGCACTGTGGGCTTCCGCCAGCCATGCCATGTCGCTCCACCATCCAGGGCCACACACAGGTCACATGCACATGCCACCACCCAGACCCCTGGGACTATGTGTGTGTGTGGTGGCAGGTGTGTGGCAGACCTGTATGTGGCCCTGGATGCCTTGGAGCAGCGAGTGCACCTCCTAGTGCACTCGCACCAGTGGCTGGTGGGAGCCATTCAGCAGGTGGCGGCCAAGGTGGAGCGGCTGCCATGTCGGCGGCCATCCCCTGAAGGGCGTCACAGGAGTCATTGATGGTGCCTGTGACGTCCACACATGTGCCCTGTGCCGTCCTGTGTTCCATCACTGGGCATGCAGCATGCAGGGAGAGGGTGTGGCTGATGTGGGGGTGGGGGAGGGATGGAGGAGGGTGTATAGGGTGGGTGGGGGTGGCAGGGGGGAGGAGGGGGTGTTTGGGGGGAGGGTGATGGGTATTGTCCCCATCCCTATCATTGTATTATATTCCCTTTTTTTTTTTACAATATACACACTGTTTGTTAATTCGAAATGGTCACGTGTCTCCCTTAGCAACACACTATGGATGCAAGCATGGTATATATGTGTAGACAGGTATGTGTTGTAAAGGTAGACATGGGTATCATGCGTGGACTGGCTCCACATGCAGTCGTGGGGGATGACCATGTGTGTAGGTGTGTGAGACCAGGGTGGACCCTGAGATGCAGAAATATAGACGACGGCCCAGTATACTGAGGCATGTGCATGCTGTGTGCAATGTGTGGGAACTGTTTCTGATGCAACATGCCTGTGTGCCAATAGTACAACTTGCAAACCAGTACGTCTGTGCTGGCAGGGTAAGATGTACTGATGAGCCCAGGAGCTACTCAGGGGTAAAGCTGTTGAGTGTGTCCTGGGACAATACATGTCACAGGGATGGTTGGTGAGTAACTGTATACGTTTGTGGGGGGGCAGGCACGTAGGCAGTGTTGCAGGCAGGGACAAGGGTCACACATGTGCGTTCAATGTAGGGGGTATGACAGGATTTTAACTGTGACGACTCCCAACACTGGACATGTAGCTCAAGGACATTCCCCCTGTGCAACCCGGGAGGATATGTAAACTGCCACACTGCAGCCCAGGGGCTGGGATCTGACACAGTGCATGGCACACATGGCATGTGATGGTGTCTGTGCAGTGATACCTGCCAGTACAGACACCCCACCATCGAGGGGCGTGTGTGTGCGACACAACATGCATTTGCACACTACCTAAGGGGAGCACAGGGACACACATTGGAAAACACACGTATGTACTGGTTAACAGCTGTTTATTGGACCTGGAGTCACCTCCTGCGTGGCCGCCCGCGCCTCCCACGGCACACCACCCCCCGCGGAACTGCACCTTGTCCTGGTGCCTCAGGTGCCGGTGCCGGTGCTGATGCTGGTGCTGGTACTGGTGCTGGTGCTGGTGCTTGCTGCCACATTAGCCCCACAATGTCCTCCATTGCATCCGCAATGCGGGCAAGCGCCCCCGACCGCATCTCCTCCCGGATCATCCTCAGCTCCCTGGTATTTTCTCCAATTGCTATGTACAGACACTGGAGTGCCTGTGGGTGGGACAGAGGGTGATATGTGAGCTTCCTCTCCATTACCAGCTGTCACACATATACATGTCACGCATATCCCAGACGAGCAGTCTGCAGAACAGTCATGCCTGCCAAACCTACCAACGTTTACATCTGTGTCTCCCATGAGCCATCCCCATGTCTGGAAGGGGTCTGGATGTGGGGTCATGAGAAACACAGATCTCACACATGGCACATTGCCACAGTTTAATATGACTATGCCAGGTCTGCACACTGCTTGTCTGGGATTGGTCAGATGATCTGAGGGGGCCTAAGACACACATACACATATCTGGGGTGCCCCAATTTCTATAATGCTGGCGCACACTGCAGATTATATTGTCAAACAATACTGCGTGACAATACCCATGACGAGGTCTCTGTCACATAGGGTATCTGGGTGACCTGCGATCATTGCTCTTCTCTTTGGGCTTATGTGGGGTATATGGGCAAGCACAGTGTGCATGTGTGTGAGCCCCTCACAAATGCTGACACCTGACAAGACATGCTACAGGAGGTAGAATCACAGAGCACAGAAGACAACCCCCCAAAATCAGAACTCTATGCTATGTGGGCAATATGCAATAATTTTGGGGATGTTAGGACAACCCCGTCGGGATCGTGGGGTATGCTGTTACCACCTTCTGCATTGCCCCGTGCTGCAGCAGTGTGTGCACGCAGCTCTTCAACGATTGGGCCCATTTCTGGTGGAGGGTTTTCATCTGGCGCTGGTGCATGACTGGGGTGTTGTCTTCTGATCTCCTCCGAGCCCTCTGTGGCAGTGACGTCTGGGGTGTGGTCCTCTGGCTCAGGCTGCACGTGTGTGCTTGGGGTCCCATCACCATTGCTGGTGCTGCCCCCAGACATTGTGGGCTGGGGCTCTGCCACATCCTCAGCCAATTGCACCTCCTCCTCCTCAGCTGGGGCCATGGTTGTGTAGTCACCTGGGTTGTGGAAACCATACACAGCACAGATTGGTTTGCATGGTTCAACTACATACAACTGTTTAACACATCCACCCCACAATCAATGTGTGTTTGGCCGTGGCCTGTACATGTGCTAAATAGCTACCACTACAGCTCCTGCTACCACTATTAGACATATATAGGCCAGTACCTAGCAGACACATCGATGTGTACATCAGGGGTCCTCAAACTACGGGATGAGGGCCACATGTGGGCCGCCAAGGAGATGTATGCAGCCCAATGGGTGTTTTTGCCGCCGCTGCCAGTCCTCAGGGGCAGCTCTACACAGGACCGCAGCATTCATTTAGCAGCAGCCCAGCTAAGTTAACACCTCACAAACCTGCTGCTGCCGCTGCCGCTGTGCCAGTGGAATAATCCAGCATCCCGCGGGCCTCTCCCTGCTATGCAGTGTCCTCCATGCAGCTTCAGTGTTGGCTGTCAGAGCCACGCAAACAGAAAGAGCTTCTCCTCTCGTGGCTCTGTTAATCCCGCCATGGGCCTGATGGTATTTTCCATAAGGCCTGTGGCGGCATTGACATGGCCGTGAGAAAGGGATACTCTCCCTTCACGCGGCTCTGATAAGCCCACACTGAAGCCGCATGGAGGACGCTGCAGAGCAGGGGGTCCCCACAGGATGCTTTAATCTCCTGCTGCCACGGTGGAAGCAGCAGCAGTAGGCGTGGTTGGGTTATTTCGTACCCTATCTTGCCTGATGGGGGTGGAGGAGGTTTGGAGTGGTAAATGGCTATGGGGGGAGAGGTAAGACTGGAAGTGTGCTAATGTGGGTGAGGGGTTTAGGACAGGTCATGGCCTATGGGTGGTGGTAAGATTGGAAGTGGGATGATGGGGGGCCTAGGATAGGGGTCAAAATGTGCTGTTGGGGGTGCTAAGATTGCAAATGGGCTGATGGTGGGGCTAGGAGAGGGCTATCAATAAGCTTTTGGGGGGGCTGGGGTTTGGAAATGCACTTCTGGAGGAACTTGGATAGGACCAATGTTCCCTCTAATTTTCTGTAGGCTGTGTGCGCGCATAAAATATCAGCTGTGCAGCTTTTGAAGAAAGGTTAAATTTTTGTGCGCCACATAACGACACTCAGATTTATATACTTTAAAATTTGACTACACGTCAGAATACGGTATGTACACCACATTGATTGCACTAGAAAATATTGTAGAACTTGTGAAAACCATAAATACACAACAGCTTTTCAATTTTAAGAAAGTCTGTGTTGTTTTCTATCAGAATCAGAACCGTAATTTTTGTGCGCTCTGTTGTAAAGTATGTGCGCTCACTCGGTGAGGTGTGTGCGCGCGCACACGCGCACAGCTTAGAGGGAACAGTGGATAGGACTCGACCTGGGTGTGGAGCTAGGACTGGTACTGGGCTGATGTTGGGCCAGGGATAGGATTGGAAATGGGCTGATGGGGGGCTAGGACTTCAAATGGGCTGATGCACGGACTAGAGGGGAGCGGATGCTGGGTGTGGCTGGAAATAGACGGGAGGTGAGATTGTGCGAGGATCAGAATGGGATGGAGCTGGACAAATGAAATGGTGAGGGAAAAAAACATTTTGAGGGAGGTAAGAGATATTTACAATTGGACAGATAGTGGGGATTGAGGATGGGGGTCTAACATTTGAGTGGATGACCTAGGAATGCGGAAAGAGCACAAGGAGAAAGATTACTATGTTAAAGCAGATGTAGACAGAGAATGGAAACAATACTAGACGTGTGACAAAAGGACAAATGGAAAGCAGATGATGGGGAGTTAGCAGAAGACCCAAAGAAACCAGACTAACGTGGCTAGAGCAATTGCCACTGGAAAAACAAAACCAAAATGTTTGGAAACATTCTCTGTTTTTTGTATTTCTGCAGTGTTCTTTGGGGTTTGTTCATATTTTTTTTTAACACTATATTCCGGGCCTCCAATGGTCTGAGGGACAGTGAACTGGCCCCCTGTTTAGAATGTTTGAGGACCCCTGGTGTGCATTATCCCACAGAAGGACCATCCCTGCTCAGCAGTGCTTAGATTAGACACAGACATAACACGTACAGGTCTGAGAGGGGGCTTGTAGCAGACATGTAGCCACATGTGCAGGGCAGATATAAAAAGGGATGATACAAATGAAACATGTGTTTGGAGGGCAGCAAAACACAGAGTAAAAGGGGTGGAATGGGGGACAGCACACTAATGAGCCAAAGGCAGAAGGTGGGAGATGATCCAGGGGAGCAGGTATGAGGAGGTGTTAATAAGAAGCCTGATGCACATCCAAAGGGCAGGTACTCAATGGGTTGGGAGCAGCAAGGTGTGATTTGGGTACCTACCTGCCTGGGGATGGGCAGTGTCCAGTGCCTCTGGCAGTCCATAGAGGTATATTGGCCCTAGCCGCTCTGCCAACTCCTGCTCCAGGGGTGTTAGGGAGGGTGTAAAGGGGCCTCCAATGCCCACGGCATGCGCCGCTCTGCCATCATGTGTGCACGCACACCCCTCTTTATGTCGTTAAACCTCTTCCTGAGGCTGTCAAGGTCTCTGCTTGGGCCCCCTGCTTGTGCCACCGCCTCCTGCACCTCCTCCCACACCTGGGTGCGTGTTGCAACAGTGGTGGTGTTGCTTAGTCGTCCGTATAGGACATCATAATTTTCTAGAACAGACGCCAGCAGGATGTGATTTTCCTGTGGTGTGAATTTCTGGGCCCTCTTCCTTTGCAGAGCTGGCACCGGTATGCGTTTACGTTTTGTAGTGAGAGGACCCTGTGTGGGCTGGGCCGATGGCCCTGCAGCCTCCACCACACTCCCTGCCATATCTGTCTCCTCCCCAACAGGTGGCCCCACCTCCCTCTCCCTGTCCCTCTCCCTCTCCACTCCTGCCCTGTCCTGTGGCTCCATCTCCCTGTCCTCTCCCTCCCTGTCAGACATTCCTTCTCTTGCCCTTCTCAGCTCCACCTTACACCTCCCTCCTCTCTCTGCTATCTTCTCTTTACCTCACCTCCTTTCTCACTCACCTGCTCCTTGCCTCCCCTCCTCTCTGAATCCCCTGCTGTACCTCACACCTATCCTCCACAACCAAGCCTCTAACACGCTGACCCGCACCACAAAACCTTAGCTCTCCTAGACACCTGCTTCTCTCTCTCTCTCACTGACACCTTCTCTCTCCCTCGCCTACCAACAACCCCTCAACGTGCAGCAAGTGTAGAGGTTTATTTATAGGGTTTTTACGTTGCGCGTGCACAGTTGCGTGAGCACATTGGCTGTGTAGTTGCGCATGCGCAGTTGGCTGCACGCATTGTGCATGCGCCGCCCAGAGGCGGGAAATGGGTGCTTGCATGTTGCGCAGTCAACTACGCAGAGCATGCGTGCACGCATGCCACCGTGCACACTGCGCATGCAGTTGGCTGTGCACATTGCTCATGCGCCACGCAGATGCAGAACGTGGGTGCTTGCGTTAGTTAGCGCATGAGCTGTGGCGCATGTGCAGTGTTGCGTGTGCACGGTGCATGCGCCATGCGCACAGCCAACTGCGCATGCGCAGTGGTCACGCTCACGCAAATGCACACGCGCAACACGCGCTACGTTAAAAACCTCTAGAAATTGTCCTGAGCACATGTTGCACGTTGAGGGGGTTTTTTGTAGGCGAGGGAGAAAGAAGGTGTGCGTTGGCAGTGATGGAAGGAGCGAGTCTGAATCAGGTGTATTGTGGAGCGTGACTGGGTTTGTGAATGTTGTTGGTTGTATTGTGTGGCTGTGTTTCTGTGTGGTGTGTAAGGTGTGTGTCTTGGTTAAGGAAGGTTTGTCTGTGTTTGACTGATTTAGAGGAGCAGGGCGGGTGGAGGTTATGGCGGCCTTTGTGTTTGCTGCAGCTGCAGCGCGAGGTGGGCAGGTGGTGTGCTTGCGTGACAGGGGAGATAGTGTCTATGGGGCTGAGGCACAGGGCATGGGTGTAGTCCCACAGCAAATCAGACCTGCAGCTGTGGGGGCAGGGCAGGCAGGGGCTGTGCATGCATGGCGCAGGAGGCGTGCTGAGGTGCAGGCTCGCCAGCCACGCCTCTACAGGCCCAGGGCCCAGCTCCAGGGCATGCGAGAGGACCAGGTCATCTCCCTGTACAGACTGAGCACAGGGGCTATTATGGAGCTCTATGAGGATCTAAGACCTGACTTCGAGCCCCTGACTGATCGGTCACATGCCATACCAGGTTTGGTCAAGCTCCTTGCTGCCCTACATTTCTTTGCCTCTGGCTGTTTCCAGTCATCTGTGGCCGCAGTGGGTGGCATGAGCCACCCCACCTTCTCACGCTGTCTCCACCAAGTACTGCGTGCCATGGTCAGCCGGGTGTGGAATTATATTGCCATTCCACACACTAGGCAACAGTGGTGGACCCTGAACCAGGCCTTTGAGGCGTTAGCCGGGATACCACACGTGATGGGAGCTATTGATTGCACACATGTTGCCCTGCTCCCGCCTAGAGACAGAGAGATAGTGTTCCGCAACCGCAAACACTATCATTCCCTGAATGTTCAGGTTGTATGTGATGCAAATATGCATATTCTGAATGTGGTCCCCAGGTTTTCAGGGTCCACCCATGACGCCTATATCCTGCATCACTCGGCACTATTCCAACAATTTGAGGCAGGACAGTATGAGGACTGCATATTGCTGGGTAGGTGTTTCCCATTTCTGACATGCACATGGTGCTCATGTGACTAGGCGTATGTGCAAATGTGTGTCTTGCAGTAGATCACTCATTGTGTGTGTGTCTCATCTGCCTGTGTGGGATATAGGGGGAAGGGGGGGGGTTGCCCTCCAAATGCGCCCTGCTATGGTGCTGTGTGATGCTGGTTGATTGGATGCAAGCATTTGTGTGGTTGTTATATATTATGTTGTTGCCACTCCATACACCTACCCCTTGTCTGGTGTTTCTTAGGTTCACCCACTGTGACGTCGCCCTCGCCCCAGGCGGTTGCCTTAGGTTAAGGAACGGCCACAGTCAAGTTATTTATTTGTTATAAGTGCCTATTTTCTTGTAGTTGTGAATAAAGTCCAGCCAAAGTGGTAATTTTAGGCACGCATAGGATTTTTATTGTTTCCAGCCACAAGGAACTTTCAAAAGGTTCCAAACATCAGAACAAAAATAAGGATATTTTTCCAGCATCAAACCAAAAGCAAAACACGCTTCTTCTTAGCTTTGGCACTTAAACAAAACAGTATTTCTTCATACTATACAAACATGGCACTGAATCTTTGGTGCAAAAGAATTAGAAAACACATCTTCTTTCTTGGTTTAAGACAAACAGAAATTGTTACACTTCTTCCAGGCAAACTTCTGTTTCTCATGGGTTTCTTTCTTTTCACCCAGCAATCCCTTCAGCTTACTATGTTTCAGGCGTTCCACTCTTTAGCATGTAAAGTGCTCACACATTCAGCTACGGCTTACTTCAGGAAACCTCATTAACATATTTCTACAGCCGTGCTCTCTCGAGGAAACAGCTGCCAGGTTTAAAACTTTGGAACACTCTAGCCTTTCTCACTATCTAGAGGTAATCAGGCATTCCATTTCTGAATCAGAATCCTCCATTAAACCAGGCATTTCTACCTCCATACTCTCAAGATCAGATTCTATAGGAGAAGCACAGGATTCAGCCTCCAAACTATCAGGTTTCAATTCCCTCAGGATTTCCAAAACCTTAGACAAGGCAGTCTCCTTCCTCCTCTGAGGAATAGTATAACAAACAGGAAGTCTGTTTATGGAATTAACAGAAGATTTTAAGCTGCATACCTTATCCTTTGGAACTGAACACTTAGCAGGCTTCACTGCTGATGGCTCATGCTCCATGCATTCTTCGGGGGAAGGGCTTCTGCTCCCAACATGGCTGGCCAACTCCCCTGGATAAGCTTCTCTTCTAGAAGTGTTCCTTCTCTCTCCCTTACAGGTCCCTAGGTTAGCTTCCACTCCCCTGGCTGGCTCTGCCCTTCTCCAAGAGGGTTTCTCTGAAGCTCCCTTAACTCCCCGGGTACTTGTTTCAAGCAGTTCTCCAGAGCCTTTAGAACCACCTCCCTTCCTGGGACGTTCTGAGCTGTTCCACACTGCAGTGGAATCAGAACTGGGAATCCTCGTCAAACACACTTCCTTTCACAGTTCTCAAACTTCCCTCTGAGATCCTCCTCCTCTCTTCTGCTATTCTCTCTTCCGTCTCTGTATCTGTTTCTGCTTCCGCTTCTCCTGACTCTGTTTCCGTTTCTCCTTCCATGCCTGCTCTCCTCACTCTCTGGCAGTTTATATGAGTGTTTGCCCTTCTGGCTTCCTGGCCCCACCCCTTGCTCTCCCTCATGAGCAGGGCTGGTAACCATGGAGCTTGGGTGTGTCTCCTTGCTACCTGCCTTCTGTGGAGAGTTTTTTCTTAGTTCAGCAGTTTTAACCCTTAAACCTCTGGTTCCTGCTCTACTGTCTGGGGAAATTGCTTGTTTTTTTTCTCCTTCTCTATGCTCCCCACTGGCTGCGCCATCACATATCCCCCCCCTTAAAATATTCCGGGCTGGCAGACAACTGTCGGCCCAGCACGGAATTTTCTCAAAGGAGTACTGATCTGACTGGCAGTCCTTCTGATTGGGTTTGAAACCTGCTTATCGGGGCAACGCCACCTGCTCAAACCATGGGCGTAATATATCTATAGGGAAAGTCCGCTGCTCTCCCTCCCGGGTCTCTATAATACAGGAGCGTGGTCCTACCTGCTGGACAACCTAAAAAGGACCTTTCCATTTGGGTTCCCACTTTGGGCTGGCCCCTTTCACCATTATGGCTACTTTCTCCCCAATTCCCAATTGGTGGGGGCGGTACCTTATGTCAGAATACTTTCTTGAGTGATTCTGGCTAATGGCCATACTTCGCTCTGCTCGCTGGGCAAAAGGTTGTAAGCGTCCGTTCAGGTTCCCTAAAAAGCCTTGAACCCCTCCTTTCCTACAGACCGGCTTACCCCACTGTTCACTTACAGAAGACCGAGGATATATCACCTCCTAATGCCAAGGTCGCAATGCATCTATATGAAAAACTCGCTGTTTTCCCCTCTTGTTTCTTACTAGGAATGACAACGGAGCTACTTGTCTTATGACTTTACAAGGGCCTTTCCAAGCACTCCTGAAGTCAGGGTTCTTCCTAAACTCTATCATTGTAACCTTTCCTCCGACCTCTACCCAAGGTCTGGTGCGCCAGTCACCACCATTCTCATGATGGGTTTGACTAGACCTCACCTTTCTCTCTACAGCTTGAGTGGTACGTTGCCAGCGTCCCCTCCGCACCTTTGGAACTTCTGTTTTGTTCTCATTGGTTGCTGTTAGCGCATTAACTTCTGCTTGGCCAGAGGAACCAAATTCCCGTGACCCTTTCAGCGTTGTGCTTAATTCTTCCACCTCCTCTATAGGCGGAAACGCTACTCTTTCGCAGATTAGCTGCGCGACTCTATCCCCTACCTCCACTTTGAAATCTGCTGGGGAGGAATTAATTAGCAAAACCTTTATTGCTCCCCGGAAATCAGGGTCTATTACCCCTGCCCCTATGTCCACAGAGTTCTTTACCGCTAACCCTGAACGTGGAGCCACCCTCCCGTAACATCCAGGAGGTATCTCTACCCGAATACCAGTTTCTATTAGCGCCCTACTCTGTTTGGGGATGATCTTATCTTCCACACTAAATAGATCAAACCCTGCAGCCTGGTCTGTCGCTCTCTTAGGTATTTTGGCACTAGGGGTAGTCCTACAGACTTTCAAAATAAATCTCAGTTTATTATCTGAAGTCTTGTTTTGGGTAATTTTCCTTTCCGGCTTTTTCCCAAATAATGGAGCTAGTAGGGGGTTAAGCTTAGCCCGGGTTTTACCAAAGGAGGCGGGTAACCTTTCCCGCTCCTCACGGGACGTAGGCTGCTCATCTAACTTCCCCTTTCCTGCGGGTGTTAGACTGGATTCACCAGCCGATTCCCTTAGTAAACCCTTCTCGAGGCTAGACCTGAATTGGGGCCAATCCTTTCCAAGTACCAAGGGATGTGGGAGTTTAGGAACTATAGCGACAGTTACTTCTCGCTCCAAGCCTAAACCCTTTACTTTCACCTTAGTTAATGGATATGCTGACGTGGCTCCATGTACACACTTAATCTTAATAGAGTGCTCAAATTTTTTTGGGGTCTGCTCACTATTTGCCTGTACATTGTGGCGCCGTGGCGCCCTCCTAGGCGGCTGCCTAGTGGGGGCGGCCGGCCATCACACTTGATTCTATGCTTCAACGTAGTAGCTGAGGCCCTTATAGTGTAGTTGTGGGCTTATTATTAAAGCAGTCCGAGTGGATGAGGCTGACACAGGAAAATTTGTTATAAAATTTTTTTTATTTTTCTTTGCAGCGTCAAATTGGCAACAGGCCTTGATAAAGGTTCCCAAAACAGCAAACAGAAAGAAGGATATTTTCTCCAACAAAAACTTTCCAGGGAGTGTGGCTGCTGAGCTGATTGGCGTCCTGCGTGCCGAGCTGTGGAGGAGGATCAGCTGTTTTCCATCTCTTCTCCCCCTGTGGCGGCTATAAGATCCGCCGGTTATCGCAGCGAGGTGGGAGTGTGGCTGCTGAGCTGATTGGCGTCCTGCGTGCCGAGCTGTGGAGGAGGATCAGCTGTTTTCCATCTCTTCTCCCCCTGTGGCGGCTATAAGATCCGCCGGTTATCGCAGCGAGGTGGGAGTGTGGCTGCTGAGCTGATTGGCGTCCTGCGTGCCGAGCTGTGGAGGAGGATCAGCTGTTTTCCATCTCTTCTCCCCCTGTGGCGGCTATAAGATCCGCCGGTTATCGCAGCGAGGTGGGAGTGTGGCTGCTGAGCTGATTGGCGTCCTGCGTGCCGAGCTGTGGAGGAGGATCAGCTGTTTTCCATCTCTTCTCCCCCTGTGGCGGCTATAAGATCCGCCGGTTATCGCAGCGAGGTGGGAGTGTGGCTGCTGAGCTGATTGGTGTCCTGCGTGCCGAGCTGTGGAGGAGGATCAGCTGTTTTCCATCTCTTCTCCCCCTGTGGCGGCTATAAGATCCGCCGGTTATCGCAGCGAGGTGGGAGTGTGGCTGCTGAGCTGATTGGCGTCCTGCGTGCCGAGCTGTGGAGGAGGATCAGCTGTTTTCCATCTCTTCTCCCCCTGTGGCGGCTATAAGATCCGCCGGTTATCGCGGAACGCGACCCGCGGGCGCGCACCCGTGGTCGCGTGCCCGAAGGGGCGTGACCAAAGGGGCAGGTCCGCCCCTTTGGAGCCCCTTCGGAGCCTTGAGGAGCTAGGAGTTAATGCGGACATATGGGCAGAAGACGGAAGAAGACCTTCCCGTCGGTGGGTGCCAAAGTAGTTAAAATCTCCGGTCCAATGGATCGTCATGTGGTGAGTGCCCAGACTGAATCATCTGTTGGGAACACTTCAGCCCTTTCCGTGAGTACTCCCTCTGATGTATCCTCGAATGCGCTGGGAGTTTCCCTCTCCGGTCAGGAAGTGACTTTGATAACTGATCCCCTCCCGGAAGTAGTTCCTGTGTTAGGGGCGCAATCTTTAACTTTGTTAGAGTCTTCTCCTGCTTATGTGCCATTAATAATTGAAGAGAAGTCAAAGTTACCAGTAATTTTGGACTTCGGCTCTGCGAAGGTTTCTGCTGCGTCTGTTACTCCTCCTGTTGATGTCTCTCTCCGAGATGTCTGGGAGGTAGTTGCACGTATTGAGAGTTCATTGCAGTCCTCTTTTTCTCAGATCACACAATTCTCTAAAGACGTAGTTCAGAAACTCGCAGACCATGAAGTTATTATTGATAAATCTTCTGTGTCTTTAAACAAATTAGAAGGGCAGGTCTCCGTGGTGCAGGCTGCTATATCATCTTCCATTAGGGATAGGCTTACGATGCATTATCAATTAGAGTATCTGGAGAATTCTGTTCGATCTAAAAATTTGCGTTTCTTAAACTTTCCCTGTACGCATTATCTTTCTCCTAATATTTTGTTGTCTAAGTATTTCAGGGAAGTTTTGCTATTGGATGATCCGGAGGCTATAAAATTTTCCTCTGTGTATTATGCGCCTAAATTGCCCACCACGGAGGCTGCTTCTTCACCTAAGGGGACTTCTCCTTTAACAGAATCCTTAAATGTTTCTGACTTTTTGGAGTCTTCAACGGATGCTATCCCACATAGGGCTACATTGATTGTTTCCTTTTTGTCCTTAGCAGATAAAAATATGATTTTGCGGTTATATTTTCTTAAAAAAAGATCAAAAGTTTTGTGGGAGTTATATTCAGATTTTTCCGGATGTTTGTAGATCTACTCAAAAGCGGAGGAAGGCCTTTCTTATGTTAAAGCCTCGAGTTATTGCTTTGGGGGCTTCTTTTCTATTAAAATATCCGTGCAAATGTATTATTATATTTCAATCTGTTAAATATGTTTTTCTTGAGCTTGAGCAACTTGAGGCTTTCTTGTTAAATAAGGAAAATGTATGAGATTATTTACTTCTTGACCTAGTATTTAGGGTATGTAATATTTTTGGAATCCAATCAGGTTTCCTTTCTTTTTGTTTCTTTGTTTTATGTGTGATCTTATAATGATATCTGCTTTGCTATTTAGATTTGCTCAATTACTTTGGAAGTGTTTCAGGGCGATACTCCTCTTGATGTGGACTTGATTGTACTGCTTTAACCATGTGTTGTTGCATGTTTATGCATAAATGGATAAATAAAAAAAAATTAAAAAAAAAAAAAAAAACTTTCCAAAAGATACACGCCACTGCTTTAGCAAAGCAGTTTCTTCACTCTTTGTTTTTAACTTAAATTCTTCTTCACTTTAAGCAAAACAGTTTAAACTCTGTTACATGCACAGTCCAGCAATCTTCTCAGCTTCTCCCAGCTGCTACAAACCAGCGTGTGATTATGTGCTGCCTCTTAGCTTAGAAACTAACAGCATTTTTAACACAGCTCCAGCATTAGTAAAAATGGCTGCTTTTAAAGCATGAGGTTTTCCACCTTTTTATCTGCCCTTCTCAATGGCTTTACTTAGCACCAGCACTTCTTATATTTTCACACAGCCTTCAATAAAACTTCTAAGCATTGCTAGTACAAAAACCACATTCCATAGATTCATCAGAGGACACTGGATTATCTTGATAAGACCCAATTTCCATCTCATCCTCTGTGCTGTAAGGGTCAGGGCTTGGGACACGTTCTGGAACGTTTAGCTGCACTTTCTTTAAAAGTTTAAAAAGCTTTTCCCACTTGAGATTCCTTCTCCCCTTTGGAACTGGGTCAGAACCTCTTGCCCTTCTTCCCCTTACTGAATCAATTTCAGGAAATGTTTGGTTTACCTGGCTTGCAGAAACCCTTCATTTACAAGGCTTTCTGTAATGTTTGGTTATTGGCTCAGAGCTTGAGCTGCTGTCCTCAGAATCAGAAATGTAGTTCTGGAACTCTACCCAGCTCCTTTCTTTCCTCTGGCCCTGCCACTTGCCTTGGCAGTTATGGCTGGTCCCTTTAGAATCACCAGGTCTCACAGCCCTGCAGTGCTGTCTCCTCTCCTGGCTTCTCTGGACTCCTGGAATTCCTTCAATTCTCTGCCTTCCTCTGCCTCTGTCCGTCTCTCCCTCACTTGCTGAGTGACGCAGTTTAAATGCTCTGTAGCCTGCTTCCTTCTCTGGCCCCACCCTCTCTCTCCCTGCAGCTGCTCTGGAGACTGGGTGTGGCTTCAGGCTAGCTCTGCAAGTGTGTGTTTTAGTTTCACTTTCTCTCTGGGACCTATGCTTAGGTGAGCCCATCCCCCACTTATGGAAAAAAACCTCTTTTTTCTCACTTTCACAGGGCTGTGCTGCACCCGCATCACCACAATATCAGTCCACAGTTTGGCTGATATCATGGACTGCTCTGCCCCTGAATCTAGGAGAGCTTCGGTGGAGATGACGTTGATCTCCACAGTTAGCAGGAATCCCTCCCCATCGTCCTTGCAATGGGTGGAAACCAGTACCGTCCTGGCCTTGCATTCTCTACTATAGTGGCCCACTTCCCCACATGAAAAACATTTACGCTGAGCATTCATACCTTTCTTTCTGGTCTTTACACCTATGACATCTCCTGACAACGTGTTTCGTGTCCTTTCTGAACCTCCAAGCTCAGGATTGTTTGTACCACCTACCTTTGTCTGGCCGACCAACCTGGCCTCAAGAAACCGTTCTGCCAGCGCGGTGGCTTCCCTGGTGGTTTTACAATCCTGGAGGATCAGGAAGGATTTTAGTTCAACAGGAACAGCTTCTACAAACTGCTCTAAAACTACACAATCCACAAGTGAATCAATAGATTTTCCTTGTGGTTCTAACCACTTCCAAACCAGGTTTTTTATATGGTGGCATAAGGCTCTTGGTGTCTCTCCCAATTTCAATTTACAGGCCCTCAACTGGCGTCTGTAAACCATTGGTGTAAGACCCAACCTGTCTTTTATTGCCTTCTTCAGTTCAATATAAGAGGTGGCAAGATCATTGGACATGGCCTGGTATGCAGCTAAGGCTTCACCCGTAAGTGAGGCTGCGAGGCGCAGTGCCCATTGGTCTTCCGGCCAACCGCTTAATTGAGCCACTCTTTCAAAAACATCTAAGTAGTCGTCCACATTGTCATCTTTGGTCAGAGGGCTAAAAGAAAAAATACCCTTCCCATGTAGTCCCAGTCCTTGTGCTGCTCCCAAAGACGTGGTCATGTTCTTAAGGGCATCTGAGGTTTTTCTCTGCTCTCCCAACCAGTCCCTCATCAGAGCTAGGAGCGGTTGCTGCTGATCCCGCATCATGGTGGCTACTCGCTCTTGGGCCCTGGCAGCCTCTTCCTGCTGCTCCCGGAAGCGTTCCGCCACCCAGGCGATCAGATTAGGTTGCTCCATTTCTCCGCTGATGCTGTGAAAAAAAAACAAACACAAAACAAACCAAGTGCGGCTCCTCCACACACAGGCTGTTTTCCAAACAACTGAGGACTATAGTACCCTCCCCTGGCAGGCAATCCTACAATGGCCCAGCTTATCTACTGGTTACCTGCCATCAGGGTTGATTCTGGCACAGCAAGGTAGGCACCCGCCTGGAACACTGCTCCGGTCCTTCTTCCGCTGTCCGTCTGATCCCAGGGCTGCTACAGCTCCTCCGTGGCCTCTCTGGACTCTCACCAGGCACTCCTCATGTCCGGATGTAGGCTTGGGAAAAAAAATCCGATAGACTACGCCACTCCTGTGACGTCGCCCTCGCCCCAGGCGGTTGCCTTAGGTTAGGGAACGGCCACAGTCAAGTTATTTATTTGTTATAAGTGCCTATTTTCTTGTAGTTGTGAATAAAGTCCAGCCAAAGTGGTAATTTTAGGCACGCACAGGATTTTTATTGTTTCCAGCCACAAGGAACTTTCAAAAGGTTCCAAACATCAGAACAAAAATAAGGATATTTTTCCAGCATCAAACCAAAAGCAAAACACGCTTCTTCTCAGCTTTGGCACTTAAACAAAACAGTATTTCTTCATACTATACAAACATGGCACTGAATCTTTGGTGCAAAAGAATTAGAAAAACACATCTTCTTTCTTGGTTTAAGACAAACAGAAATTGTTACACTTCTTCCAGGCAAACTTCTGTTTCTCATGGGTTTCTTTCTTTTCACCCAGCAATCCCTTCAGCTTACTATGTTTCAGGCTTTCCACTCTTTAGCATGTAAAGTGCTCACACATTCAGCTACGGCTTAC